>OY728165.1:441838143-443088143 GCA_963277665.1 Viscum album | reverse complement strand
GATTTTCAAGGAAAAAAACCACGGATGCTAGCTCGAGATCATGCGTCAGGTAGTTATACTCAAGGATCGTCAATTGTGGTGTGGCATAAGCTATCACATAATCATTTTGAATTAGTACACAAGAAAAGCCTTTCATTAAAGTATCACTGTATATCACAAAACATTCTCCACTTGTCGATAGTATGACTATAAGTGCAGTGATAATCATTCTCATTATCTCCTTGAATCTTCCCTCAAATTCTTCGATCCAGACATACTTTACCCCGTTCCGTGTTAACTTAGTTAGTGAGCTAGAAAATAATGAGAATTTTCTCATAAAACATCAGTTGTACCCAGGTAATCCAAGAAAACTATGGATTTACATGACACTAGAGGGCATTAGTCATTCCTCAATCGCCATTGTTTTTGAAGGATCCATCGAAATTCCCTCACTTGTGATCACATGTACAAAGAATGTGACTTGCTTTATCCCAAAGTCACATTAGATGAACTTGGCATACAATATCTCTTCCATTAATGTTTCCAATACAATCCTTAGATGTTCTTCTTGTTCGTCCTTGCTCTTGCAGTAGATGACAATATCATCGATAAACACTACCACAAATTTGTCGAGGTAATGTCTAAAGACTCTATTCATCAAATCCATGAAGATTTCAGGGGCATTATTATGTCCGAAGGGCATCACCAAAAACTCATAGTTTTTATACCTAGTACGGAAGGTAGTCTTTAAAATATCTCCCTTATTCACTTTTACCTGAGGATATCTGGAACGAAGATCCATCTTTAAGAATTATTGACTTGTACTTAAATGGTCAAAAAAGTCATCAATCCTAGAAAGATGATACTTGTTCCTCATGTTGATCTTGTTGAGTTCCCAATATTCGATACATAACCATATTGTTCCATCCTTCTTCTTCACAAAGAGCACTGGCACACCCCAAGGTGATGCACTATGGCATATGACCCCTTTGTCCAGATGCACTTTCAGCTACTTCATTAAATCCTCCAGTTCAATAGGAGCCATCCTATAAGTACACTTCGAGATAGGAGTAGTTCTTGGTATGAGTTCAATTGAGAACTCTACCTCATGATCCGGGGGAATTCCAGGTCACTCTTCGGGAAATACATCACCGTATTCCTTTACGATGGGTATTTCCCCAAGAATGGAACTTTCCTTCGACTCAACCATTTGGGAGAGGTATGCTTCTTCGTAGGAAATCAACACACAAACCATTGAATGATTTTTCAAAGGAGATTCATGATCTTCCTTGCATTTGGAGAGGATCATGGGATGGTTTGGAATATGAAAAGATATTACCTTTTCATTAAAGATGATATGTGCTCTATATAACAAGAGAATATCCATTCCCATTATAGCGTGAAATTACACCAAAAGTAGTATTATGAGATTTTCCAGAAGAATCATCCCACATACACCTATAAGAGAAGAGTAAAACAATATGGTTGAAATTATTACACCACTTGGTGTCTTTACAGATATCTCTAATTCAAGGTTTAGGGGCATCGATTCAATAGTTCTAGAAAGAATTCAAGATATAAAAGAATGTGTAGAACCAGAATCAAATAAGATTTTTTCCATTCTTGAGTGAATAAGAAGTGTACCTTGTACGACTTCATTACCTTGCTCCACTTCTGCAGTTGTGATGGCATAAGCCTTTCCTTGTTGTTTTGGCTTTTATGGCTGCTGACGATGATTGCCCTCGAGAACTCTAGGTTTGGTGCTCTGGTAATCATAGTGCCCTAGCACCCTACAGTTATAGCATTGAACCATGATTGGCTCTCTCCTTTCATCGGATACATTCTCCTTCGTTTTCATGTATTTTTTACACTATTGAGAATGATTTCGTTCTTTCACAAACTTTAAGCATTTCCCCATCTCGTTGAGGCAGTAACCATTGTGCAACATTCTACATTTTTAGCATGTGGGTCATTGAGTTTTATTCCCACCATTATCATTAGATCCACCAGCTTGAAACTCCATCTTTCGTTTCTTATCACCATAGTCGTGGGACCATTTTCCAAACTCCATATCCACTTTGAGAGCAATCTGAAAAAAATCTTCATAACTACCAATGTCTCGAATTACAATAGCCTTTCTGAGGTGTGTTTTTAATCCATGTAATAATCTATCAGTTTTACTATCATTGTTGATGACAAAACCTGAAGCATACCATGCACGCCTTGTAAAATTAGCTTCGTAGGTTGTGACTGATTCACATTATTTTTTCATAAGCTCTATGAATTCTCTCTCCATCTTTGTTGGAAGAGTTCTTGGGAAATAATTGTTAAGAAACATTATCATAATGTCTTCCCACTCCATCTATTCAATTTCCTACCTTGGCTTGGTGTTCTTAATCAATGACCACCATTGATTAGACTCTCAATCTAGATGATAAACAAATAGGGTCACCATCTCCATCTCAGAACAGTGAAGAACAAAAATATCTTCTCCATGGAGTTGACCCACTTTTCCGCAACTAGAGGATCAGAAGATCCACTAAACTTCGATGATAATTGCCACATATAACATTTGATTCCCAGTTTCTACATCTTTGGTGAAGGAGGACGTTCACCATTATTATTGTTATAGTTCATAACCTGAGATAACTGGGCAAGCATCTCCATGAAGTTCTGAACTCAACCTCCCATATCATTGGGGATGTTATTTGGTCAATCATTGAATTGTTAATCTTACGAGTTGTTGGACTGATTTCTCCAGGTTCCCACACCTTTCTAAAATAGAAAAGGTTAGAAAAAAATAAGTCAACAATTCATGAATAAATAATTTATTTATTTGAACAATTTTTACAAAAATAATTACTTATTGGATACTTATGTTGAGATTCTTGTGTGAATATTAGTACATAGACTCATGCTAGAGGTTTTCTCTAGGGTTCACTAATCCTAATTCCCAAATTAACTAATCCTTGCCTCTGATACCAACCACAACAACCCTAAATTTTCATAAATTACTATTAAATATTCTTAAAGATATAAAACATAATAGTATTACACATTGAGGATCCAAAGTTTTAGTGTCTAGGGAAAACTAGGACCATACATAAAAATTGAAACATCAAGCATTAACATTTATTTAATTTCTTTTTATCCATCTTCTTATTGGAACTTGTATTCTCCTTAGAACATGTAGCCACCTGAGGATATACATAAAAATTGGTGAGCTAGAATCCCAGTAAGAGGATAGGTAAGAACAATATAGAATGGGATTAGCATAATCATAACATGGGAAAAAGATCATGAAAATGAGAGGAAGTATAAATATAAGACTTGAAATATGGCATTACATAAAAATGAAACATCATGTCTTAGTGGTTTAATACCACAAATACTTGTGAAAAAATATAGCATATTGTTCACACATAATTTCACATTTACTCCTGATATTCATCACTTTACCCAATGCATTATAGTGATGTATAATTCTAGGCACACCTGTCACATTCAAAACTTCATATTGCGCTATATAATTTTGGGCACACCCGTCACATCATAACATTATCATTATGATGTTTTCCGCATGGAAAATATATCGAATGTAAATATAACTAAACCATGTAAAGTAATGGGTTACATCTCATAAGAACACATTCATAAACTTTGGGTTCCTAAAAGACAGAGGGAATAACATATTTGATAAAAGAACCATAAATCTTGAATGAGAAGTAAAAGGTGTGTTCTCGAAAGAAGAGTTTTTTTTGGAAAAAATTTTGTTTGAAATAAAAACCAATGAAAAACATGTATATCCTCAAAAACAGAAATAAAAAGATAAAAAAATTATATTTAAAGTGTAACCATATAAAAAATGTAGTGAATGAGGGAGAACCTGAAGTATGAAAGTTAGGTTTGAGAATTTCCCCTTACCTTGTATCTGAATGCTTCTTTCTATTTAATTTCCTATATAATTACATTATATTCATTAATTAGAAATATATAACCTAGTGTAAAATAATATGGTTAGTTATGGTTTTATTTAAGTGATTTATTGTGACTTTTAATGAGTTGTAGTGTTTAAAAAACATTGTTTAGGATTGATTTTTTTATGGTTTTCTTGAGAGGTTCACATGTATTCTTAAATTTCAGTTTGAGTAGAACATTGGTAAACCTCAAGAACTGATATTAAATGGTATTAATGATATTAAATGTGTTTTAATTATTTTATAATTAATTGTATTAGATACATGTGGACGAATCATTAGAAATTAAATAAATGAAGATTGTTTGGGTTAGTTAGAGAAATTTTTCGATCATAATTAACTTGTTTAATTTTATCACTAAAAAAATGGCCATAAGATAGTTTCATAACATCAAATAGGAGATAATACTTATATCATGTTATTTTTCAACCATAAAAATGTATTCCTGACCATATTTTAAGGTAGAAATAGAAGAAGATAACTTGTAGTTCTTGAAGATGATAAATTAACACCTCACGAACAACGTTCTCCTAAATAAAATAAAAGGAAGAGGGAATGGTGGATGTATGATATACTATCCCATTTTCATCATAACCATATAGTACCTGTATAATACTGTATTTACAATACCATTTGGATGATGATATATGGATATATATTAATAAATGAACATGAACATGAAAGGAAATTAAAGGAGAAGTGGGAGAGAAATTACCTCACAAATTTCCACATGATATCCTCTTTAAGGAACCTAGGCTTGATATTTTGATCAGATAAAAAACTCTTGAATGTTTGAGAGGGGCTAGGTAGGATGTTTGGGAAGTGTTTTGAGTGGTATTGGAGCTTGAGAGGTGTGAGGAAATGAGGGTGAGAAGGGTGGTTTTTATAGTGGAGTGGAGAGGGGTTTCCTTAATATAAAATTCACTTGTTTATTAATTTCCCCTAAGACAAGGAATAGTGATTCTTCAATGATGAATAATAGTAAATTTATCATGTGATACCGAACCAAGTGGTCTTACACTAGCATAACATCACACATGACTCTATGATTAGCTTATTTAGCTTATTTTGTAAATTATAATATTTCACAATTCATAAAAAATTCAATTATCTCAGAAAAATCCCAAAAATTTTACCCTACCATTTTTTGACGTGTAGAATCCAAAAATGAATTACATATTTAAAAAATAATTTTATAAATATTATTAATTTAATAATTAATTAAAGTCATAATTTACTTAAAAAATGTTTTTAAAATTAAAACTGATTTTATAGTGCTTTCATAAATTACCTAGGGTCTTATAAAATTATCAAAAAACTATAAGACATTGATTTGATAATTAATGAACACATTTTTAGAAAATAAATTTTCCTATAAATTAATTAATTAATTATAAATAACTAATTACGACTTAAAAAATACAAAAGTGACTACTTAGGTCAAATTGTCACTTTCTGAGATGTCCATATTTTATTTAATTATTCATTGGTAAGGTCACTCTTATTTTGTATGACTTAATATTCATAATGGTCATAATAATATTAATAAGGGTAGGTTACAATTCACCAAAAATTATTAATGTTTTATTAGACTCCCAAAATCATCTTGAACACAACCGTGTATGTTTGATTCTCCAAATTCCCAATACAGAAGGGCCAAACATATGATTAGAGGCCACTTAGCACTTAGTAGTTCATTATGTTGTGTTTAAATGTGATTTTATGGAATAATTATAAGAAGGGAATTTCCATTGAAAAACTTTGTGTCGTTACACATTTTTAGTAACATCTCATGTCTATAAAATACATTAACAATGATAACATTGAAATGAATCATGTTCCTTTTGATTGAATAATTTGAAGTAAAATTCAAGATGATTAAGAAAAAATTTAGTCACCGAACTTCTATTTACATTACACTATAATGGTGATGGTCTCTTATTTTATAGTGATTCTTTTTAAATTTTTATTTTATCTTTTTCCATTATAAATAAAATGGTAATTGATTTTACATCACACTAGTAAAAGACACATGAATATATTTTCCAAACATGTTATTTGGATTTGGAGTTGGTGATCATTGGATTGGAAAATTTGTTTCATTAATTCTGTAGCGACGTGATTGAAATATAAATGTATGATAAGAGATTGAAATATAACTTCATATAGAAGGAGGAAAACATATTCAAAAATATATAATTAGAGAGAATAAATGATTATGAATTCTAGATATAATGAAACACGTGATGTTAAAAAATATGGTAGTTCTCTAAGTTAAAATGATTTTTCTATATTATACATGATAGGTATTAAAAAATACCCAATACTATAGGATATACAAAGGATGAATCATAAATACCTAAAGTAAGGGGACAAATCATACATTTCTCATGTTTCTTCTCAACAATCTATTCATGTAAGTAGGAATGAAAATGCAAAATAATGATATAGAAGGTATAGAATATTAAAATTTTGTAATTTTTTAAATAATGTGTTATAGGGTTTGGAAATAAAATATGTGTCCAATTAGTTCTACTTCTAAATATGGAACTTTTACATTATTTATATCACCACTCCTTATAAATCCATCACGGATGTGGAATGATGTATATGGATTTGAAGGAAAAAATAATGTTGGATAACATGAATTTGGAAATCATATATTACATATCATGATTCTTGTTATGACAGAATGAATTGATATATTGAATGGTGACTAACAATAAAATGAAATGATCTCCCATTCATTTATGGAAATGGATAACATCACAATTGATTTCATCATAGGAATCCCTAGGAAATTTTATGTATTTAATTCCATATAGGTTATATTTGATCATATTATAATGCCATCACATTTTAGAATAATATCTGTGGAAATATAGAAGTAATATAATTTATATTTATACATTAAGAGGTTGTTAGGATTCATGGAGTCTCCATTCTATTTTATTTGTTCATGATATTAGGTTTACATTGAGATTTTAGAAATTTATTTAGAATGTTTTGGTAACATAAAAAATATATAACCACTTTTAACCCTCATGCATTTTTTCATTTTGATAGATCGATTCATATCTCTAGATGATATGATAAACATGTTCAATGAATTAAAAAGGTTATTGTTATTAAAATCTTTCACTTTTGGAGTTCTCATATAATGATTGTTTCTATTATTTCATCCACATGGAACTATATGAAGATTCATATGGATTGATATTTAAGACTCCAATAAGTTTAAATGATGAGGGGGAAATAAAGCTAGTAGGTCTTGACATTTTCCATGAAATGTGGAAGAAGGTCCAAACCAATCACTGATGTATAAAAAGACTTCAAATTCAATTAAAGTTTTATAAAATTAACACTCGAACAAATATATATTTTTATGTTAATTATTGTGTATTTATAAGGAAATATCTATTATCATAGGTTGAATAGACATTGGAGTAATGGGATGTTGAGCCCTATATACCTCGATCACTTTGAGATCCTTGATCATATTGAGGTCATAGAATATCATTTAACATGAACTCCTTACCTCTCCCATGTTCATGAATTAAATATTTAATTTTTGAAGAATTACATATCCAATCCATCACATATTCTAAAACAAATATATGGAAAACTAGGATATATGAACTCTTATGAAGAAAATCTTATGGATATTTTAGTTGAATGGGATGGTGAATCCTAGATACAATGGTCCCATTACAAACTTTGACTATGTTGGGGTCATATATTATCATTAAAAACTATCTCCTCCCCACTTAGATGCTAATTATTTCTTTTATCAACCATTTTCAAGGATGTTCACTCAGAATACATCACATATACTAAAATCAATAGATGACAAATAGGAAAATGATCCCTATTTTGAATAAATACCTATGGTGAATTTGGATTAATGAAACAAGGATGCACATTACATAAACACCACCATAGTCATCATTAAATGTATAAACCATATGCGTGATTAAACTATATGTTCAACCATGGAAATAATCAGTTGATCATATCCTCAAAAGATTTCCTATATGAAATATAATATATAGGACACCATTACCTTATGTGGTGGGGAGGGGGGGGGGGGTTGAATGGAACAAAATTAGATTTTAGATCCTTTAAAACATATTAATTTTTCTATAACTAATTATCCACACTACACTCAATATAAATTAATAATGAATTGTTTTTAAAAAATATTGTTAATAATGTGATAATATTATCTAATATTTTAAATAACATTAAAATAAAACCATTAAATGATAAATAGTTAATAACTTTTATTATTGAAAAATGTAATATTTAATAAAATGTTTTCTATATATTATATATTTTATGTTATTAGATAAATTTTACTATTTTATAAATTTAGTCTTCTAATATGATCATTATTTTATTATTCACCATATCAAAATTTTCTTAGTATGTTTTTTATGCTCTTCAAAAAATGATATCTTTATTTGAAATATAGGGGATTTATGGTCATTAAAATATATGTGGTATTTTCAGTATTAAAGAAAAACAAAATGAATATAAAACCTTATAATGAATAAAATTTTAATTTATTGGATAACATAATGACTTTTAATATATTATATGAATTTATATATCCTATGTGAAATCTTTATAGAACTAAATTAAAATGATTATTTATATCCAAGAATAAAGTCCTCTATTTTTTATTTTATTTTCCCATATTTAACTGGGATAAGGGGTAGCCTTTAGTGAAATAGAAATACTAGAGAATCAGAGTTCTAGTGAAAGAAACTAAAATCCTATATATAAATTGCAAAAGTGTCATATATATGAATTTTTAAATGTTCTCCAATGATCAAATCTAGCAAGGATAATCAGATAGTAATGCCCCATGAAAAACTGTATAGTTCCTGGTACTATGGTTGAATTATGTAATCCCTCGTTATTTTAAATATTATATCATTTAGGATAGATTATCAACGATCTGAACCTCATCATGTGTGATCCTATGTTTTTTTATTAGATACAGACAACACAATTGATCCACACCTCCTATATCACCACATCAATGTCCAGGACCACCATCCACCACACACCATTTACCATCTACTGAGACCCACCCCAACCATGATGATTGAACCTATAAAAATTTATTTAGACATTCCTCTATCCAGTTTGAACTCAACCATAATCGTTGAGAATACACCACGGGTAGAAGCCCCATCGCCATCGAGGACCCTCCTCCATCCATCACAGGTAGTGCACCATGCCACCACCCGACCATACCTATGCTGAAAAAACATCATTCCCACAACTTGTAAATAATTTCACCCACATGAACTATTAGAATTATTATATGAATTTGTGATGTTATATGATGAAGGATCAATGGATCCTTCCATACAAGGCTGAAACCCAATAGTTTAAAATGAAAGTGTAACAAAAACGATTTGTGTTCTT
Source organism: Viscum album (assembly GCA_963277665.1). Classification (NCBI taxonomy): domain Eukaryota; kingdom Viridiplantae; phylum Streptophyta; class Magnoliopsida; order Santalales; family Viscaceae; genus Viscum; species Viscum album. The sequence goes on along the minus strand of OY728165.1, from coordinate 443,078,748 downwards.
TTCTATGGATAAGGTATTTTCAAGAAGTGATTTGTTTGTGCTTTGTAATTAAATAATTTTACTATTTTTTATTTATATGTAATATATTTATTCCATTAAAATTATTAACATTGATAAATATATCATAAGTGAAAATTTAATTTAGAAAACATTATTTTTCTAAAAACTATTTTTATGCAATTATATGAGTTAGTTATGAAAATAATTTTTAAAACCATTATAAATATGATTTGATTAATTTTTCATTAAATTTTAAATTAAGTTATTCAAATTAGTAAATATGTATAATTTTATTTCTGTTAATTAACATTAATTATTAATAACAAAAAATAGTTACCCCATAAAAATATAACAATGGTGAAATGTATATTATTATGGGTATATTGATATCCCATGTTTAAGAATGATTCAAAAAAATTGGTTGAGGTAAATTTATTCCCAAAACCACGTTATACTCCCTTTTTTCCATCTTTTTTCCATTGAACCATGAATTTTAAGTTTTCATTATAGAATATATATGGTTTAAATCCAAGACTACCATTCTCTCTAATTATTAAACGCCAACACATCCTCAAGTTCATGACTCAAATTACATTAAAATGTCTTATTAAAAATAAACTTATTTATTCACCTTATAATATTATCCCACCACCAAAATCTATTGTTCACCTTTAGTCTTCTTATGGCCTAAATCTTCAAAGAGTTTTATAATATAAAACAAAATCGTCAGACATTGAGTATTACTTCTTCTTTGTATATTCTTCTACGCTGGTCCTTTCAATGTTCTTTTACCGTATTTATATAATTAAATTAGTAATAATATTATACATAAATTTCAATATTATATTTTAAAAAAATATAGAATCACATTCATAATCATGGAACAATAAATAAAGCTAAACATGTGATGTGTAAACTACCTTCCCTGTAATGTAATTATTTCCCTTTCTCATGTTGTATTGCATTATTATTTAAAAACACTATAAATATGATTAAAAACAAAATTATATTTAAATAATATAGTTTTTAGTAAACTGTAATGATGATATACACATACATATCTATACCCACCCATTGAGATATAGCTATTTCTTGGTTAGGTTGCTTTAACAACCAACATGAATAAATATTATAAAACTCTATAATGGAGGAATATAGAAACATAAAAAGTAATATAATTTAAATTATTATAAATATAAATTTATAGGGTTATTTAATAGATATTTATATAATTAACATCATATTAAAATTTAATCATATATCTATAAATATAAAAAATCAACCCCACAACAATATAATATTCAGAAAAACATATGAAAAATAATATAATAAATAATTAGACTATGATAATAAATGGTAAATATTAAATTAATTATATATTAATAAGGAATCTATGAAGTTGTATTATAAATATAATTTGATGATTTCTTAATTAAATCTAATTTTCATAATGAATCTCAATCATGGTATGGTTTTTTTCACCATTTCTCATAATTTAGACATGTTTTAATATTATAGAACAATTTCACATTTATATATTATATATAACCCAAGTAAATTTGATTTAAAATATAATATATTTCATTTCATTGGATTTAATGTTCCATATTATTTTCATAATTCACATTTCAGGTGATTCAAAGAGCAGTTAAGCTATAATATTACTGGAAACTCCATTACCCCTCATCAAGAAATAATCATCTTTATTGAGCCTTAATGTAAAATTTTGGTACTAAAAATTCATTTGAAAATAAAATATTATAAAACATAATTTTTTTTAGGAATTATATTTCATAACCATATATACTTAAAATATTATTTCACATATAATGTGTGATATTAAGAAAAATCATGTAATTTATAATGAACCATTATCATTTGAAGTCCGCATTTTTCGTTTTTTCAATGCATCCCCCCTTATTTTGAATGATATTTCATTTTATCTATTTTCAACCTCATTAATAAATTTATCTATATGAAAATATTTGTTTATGAACTCATTTAAATGATGTGGGATTTAATATAATTTTTTTAAATAAAAGGATTTTAATTTATTGCAATTTTATTTTATCTATAATCTCACCTTTTCCAAAAATGAAAAATTATGATTTGATAATTATTTATACAGATTTTTTTCTTAAATAATTTTCTTTTTAACCGTATAAAAATTATATTGGATATTATTCTGTACTCTATTTTACAAAAAAATTACAAGGGTTTTTATGAAATTATTTTTATTTTTTTATAAAATTATTATTTTCTCTAAATAAAATACTTCAAAATATATGTGTGTTTTATGAATCAACTTGTATATTTAGTTATCAATTATTTCATTTGAAAATAATTTTTTTGATATCATATAATGTTATTTTTTAATATATTTTATGAGACACAATTTGATAATGTCATGAAGCCCAATTTTTGTTCAATGATATGGTGATTATTTTTCAAGAAACACACAAATGATTATATTATCAGATGAGTGGGCCTATATATGAATCTAATTAATTTCGTAGTGGTATATATATAATGAGATAAAAAATGTATCTCTAAAGGATACATATTAACAAGGATAAAAGGGGTGATGTTGATGCCATTGCACAGTACTCAAAATTTTACATATCAAATGGTTAACAAGTTATAAGATCCCAAAGGGTTTGTATAATTTAATTTTTATAGACACATAATTTTACATGTGAATATAATTTAAGGTATAAATGTATAAAATTATAAGAAATCCTATGACTAAGATCTGGTCACTTTCTTTCTGATGTTCAATGGATCATGTTATATACTTCATCATTAACTTTATCATGTTTGAGATGACATTTCTATATTTAATTATAAGTTTTTATCACTTATTCATATATGTTCTCTAAAATTATAAATTTTCCCTAATCTATCCTACCCAAATGTTTATTATCCAACCATTATATTCATTTATATATAATCCCATACTGAGAAAATTAGATGACCCCTTCTGATGTTTTATTGTGATTGAAATTTTATGATGATTTTATCTCAAATAAATTATAATAAGTTATGTAGTTTATAGGAAAATTTTCATATTATGTCATTTACATGATTTTTTGTTTCTAGTCTCCAAGGTACTAATATTTAAGGTGGTTGGGATGTGAAACTATATGTTTGATCTATTAATCATACCATGGTATCAATGTTTTGTTTATATATGTTTTACCTAGAAACATTAACTATAGTAAGATGATTATTTCTTCTTATATATAGAATACACTAAAGAATATAGGAGGTGAAGGTTAAATTACCTAATTTAGTTCATTATAAGTAAGATTTCATGAGGAAATGATGACTAAATTTATATCTTCAATTTACTAAATTTTAATTTATTTTTGATGTTGATAATTTCATGCTCTTAGAAGTACCATTATGTGTTGGATGGTTTCCATGGATTCATAGGAGAGATAAACCAATCCCTCATTCATGAGTAGTTTTGTTTATTTTGTTTAATGATGATTAATTGTTTTATAATGAATATCAATTACTATTTACTCCTAGATAGAGGTACATATAGATCTTGTTTAAAATATAAGTAATGGGAATGGCCATATTTTGACGAACTAATTGAATCCTTTAATGAAGTAGTGCGATGTGTGTAGAAATGATAATTTCTTTTAATCTACAATATTAACTTTCAATGAATTTCAATAATTATAGGGGTCATATTTCTTATTGGAAGACCATCAATACAATGATTTTTAATGCTTGGATAATCACATTTTTGAGAAGCTTGTATGGTGTTCTTTTAAGATTAATGTCATTCATGTACGTCTGTTGTTTGATGTGGATGCTTTAAATGAAAAGATATGTTAAATAAGTTTTCATAAATTTTTATTGTAGATTATAAAAAGAAAAGGTAAATGAATGAAAATAATGGTTTTAATATTGTATTTCCCTAATTCCTCCTACACTATTGTTGTATCCGGTTCTAATAATAATCCATTTCATTATAACAAATTTTCATAACACTTTTTAAACCATTGATAATCATGAACTCTTAAATATAGGGGTACCCTTTTCTTTATATTATTGATATTGATTTGATTTATATTTCCCGTGACCATCCCTAATGTATATTAATATATTGTTCTTTACCCATCTAATTAGATTTTTTTGTGCATAATATAAATAAGAAATCAAAATGAACACACCTACATTTTTAATGGTTAACCCCTACAGGATAATACACATAGTATGAAATCGATTATGTGTCAATACATCGAATCACAAAAAATCACTAATAGTGGATATTTATGCTTGGTTACTCTTTATTGGACTCATAAGGTAGATTAAAAATCTATGTAGGATAACCATCCTCAGAGTTCCATCATTCCCTAATTTCTCCAATGGGAAAAAGATAGAAAGAAATCCAATGAATAATAGCACATACATTTTTTTTCATTTTTTAAAGTGTAGATTAATTATAATTATATACCAGCTACTTCTATATTTTTCGTTCTGAAAATTCCCTATGAAAATATTATCATCATCTTTCCAAGAGAGGACTTGGAAACAAATCATCATTTCAAGAGTTCTTCAATACTAGTAAAACATATTTTCCCCTTCCATGAGTAGTTCTGGAATTCAATTCTCATTACAGTATTGAATATGTAATTCCATCACTTTTTTTGATGAAAATATGTGACATTGGGTGATATAAAATAATTGATGCATCTTCATAAAATGGTACATTCAAATCAATCATGGGATGACATGGTTGAAAAATCGGAATTGGACAATGAAGATAAGGGGTTTTTTGTTAAATTTCTTTCATTATCTAAAATATTATACGTCCGAAGGATCAAGAAGAAGAGTATTCTTCGATCATGATATGGATAAATATATTTCTCAAGATATCCATGATATTTCTTCCCTATGTACTCTCACTATATTTCATTTTTCTCTTTCATCTGATGAAACATTCCACAATACCTTGGATAAGACTCACAAAAATTTCAAGACAATTGACACCCACCCCACTAAAACTTCTTCTATGTCTAACACTACTACATGATTTAATGGGGGGATTTCACCACTAAAATTCAAAACTCACCTCCTTGAAAAAACCAATGAAGATCATGTAAAAGAGGATATCAATCACCTTGGTAGGTATAATGACAGTGAAAAAATGAATGGAATTATCTGTGAATGTGTTAATACACTATGAGACCTATAATCACATATTTCTAATGACCCAACATATGAATATGGAATTAAGGTTACCAACCCCATAGAAACCCCTTTTTGTTTAGGACCCCTCTTCTGTCCCTGCTCACATTGTAAGATAACAGAAATTTTCCTCACATTAACACAGTGAGGGAAATATTTATAAGGATAAAGATCTGAATGTAGTTTTTAACACACAACAATTTGATGATAGCAAAACTGAACTCATGAATGATGGGGACAAAGTCTTGAAGTTCCTATTGACCAGTCAAATATGCACCCCTATCTCTAAGGAATCCCCAACCAATCATAATTTTCATGGAAAATTTGAGGAATATAATCTCATAAAAATAGATGAAAATAGTTAGAGATATAGAAGGAAAATGGGGAAAAAGAAATACGTCATGATTAGGACTCTACATGTATGAAAATCAATCATATATCTTGTAACCCTTCAATGAATTTGTAGGGAAAAAATGAAATGACATCTAAGTATAATTATATCAAGAAATTATGTAAATAAAAACATGGAATGAACTCTGATTCACCCACAAATAAGGGGCCTAGAACCAAATTTATGAACAAATGATTATTTTTCAATCGCAATTGTTAATGTATTGTTAACCTAAACACTATCACAACATTAAAAAAATTGTTTAAAATATAAGACCATGATTTTATATATCATTGTGGATAAAATCACTTTTACTTCTGGATTAAATTGTCTTAAAAAATGTAGTTTTAATTATATAGTTGAATGTTCTAACAATATCACTTTTGATTCATTTTGGGACTTTTCACATGTTTTAATATGTAAATTATTTATTTTTTATTCTGACTCTCAATCCTTGACATGTGAAAGAAATTTACATGCCATTATTTTCTTTTATACTTTTGGTTATGCCTACAATAGATACGAGGACAAAAAAAATTTTTGGTATATTATATCTCCCTTTAGCAACCTAATTCAAGAACCATGTGTCACTGGCGGTGACTTCAATGTAATCCTTGGACTGAGAGAAATGTTGTGCCCTCACAATCAAGCATGTCAACTAAATAATTTATAGTAAATATTGATGTCAACGTCATTATTGAGATTAATCTAGTTTACTATATATACCTGCTATGGAAGACAACACGATAGAATTTTATCAAGTAAACTAGATAGAGATTTTACAAACATCCAAGCCCATGATTACTAGAATACAATCTTTGTTATTACATTGGAGAATATTAATTCTGATCAAAATCCAATTTCTTCAAAACTAAATACTAGAGAAAAAAATATACATTCTTTTAGATTCAATAATGTAAGTAACAATTTTGAATATTGTAGAAAAAATTTCAAAGACATTTGGAATTCAATCATCTCGAATGATGCCATTTCCTACATTATAAAAATAAAAAATCTAATGAAAATACTAAAATATGGTGTTGATATAGAATTAAAAAAAATTATAATGAAATTATCTCCATTGTAAATTCAATTAATAAAATTCAAACCGATGCAACAAACAATGATTTTACAACAGAACCAAAATAGGAATTTGAATTAGTTAATAAACTCAACTCTCTAATAAACATATGATACAATCATTGGAAACAAACATTAAGGAATAACTATCTTAAATATGGAGATGAAAAAACTAAATTATTCAATCCCCTGAAAATGACCAAAAATGCCAATATACCTTTTTATTTACATAAAATATGGTGAGAATATCCTTGATATTGAGGAGAGTCAAGAAAATCATGTCACATCCAATATTAGCAACATTTTTTGTAGTCCATCTCTAAAAAAAGATTTGAAAGCAGATATAATTCCATCCCTAGTTGGATAATATGATAATAAATTCTTGAATAGTTTTCCAATTGATCATTATTTTAAAGAATGGGGATTGGGATTAAAACTAGAGAGTTTTACTGGTCTTAATGGCTTTCCCAATGATTTGTTCCATCACTATTGGTTCATTGTGGGAAATGATGACTGTCGCCTTGTAAAAACCATTTTCACTAATGACTACCTATCTTATGGTATTAATGATCAATTTCATACTCTCATTACAAAAGTGGATAATTCATCATAAACTCACCTTTTTATGACTATTTCTTTTATCAACACTGTGTATAAAATTATTTCATTGATTTTACCTATGATATTGGAACCTATTTATAAAAAGAATTTCTATTTGATCAAATATGGTATCTTGAATTTGTGGAATATTTAGGACTGAATTTTCCATGCCTCTAAAAGTACAAACATTATAAAAAAGAACCTATGTGGGTGAGTGTTTCCATAGAACATAATATTAAGTATGATTTTTATACCATTTATTTCGTGTTTCATTTTCAAAATTCATTATAGATTTGGTTTTAATTACAATTATTTAAGAAAAATAAAAACACTTTTCAACTCTACTCTCATATCTCTTTTGATCAATGGATCCCCAAAGGGATATTTCAATTGTCTGAAATGTTTTATACAAGGAGACCCACTTTCATACATCATTTTTGTTATTTTTAAAGACTAAATTAGTAGATTTATCACTGATTCAATTAATAGGGATGAAATGAAGACCATATTTTCCAATAGAGCTCTGATTGTTCCCTCAAATCTTTTATATGATGATGATATAAATATTTTTTTACAAGGATATTAAAAAAATATAAAAAAACACAATTATGTCCTCTACTACATGGAATATGTCACAGGTCAATCCATAAACTAGATTTAATCATTCATTTTCTTTGGAAAACTTTTCACTGGCAATAGAAAAGATTATATTATGAATGAACCTCGAATAAAATAACGATAATTCCCATTTACATATCTTGGGGTCCCCATATTTTTAGGAAAATCCAAAGTATATATTTTTCAGTTATTTTTGATGTGATCATTAGGAAAATATCCTTCTATAAAGGCATATCCTTATCAATGAAAGAGAATATTTTCCAAGTCAAATGAACAATTGTATCTAAAATGATATACTCTATGATAGTGTATAAATGGAATAATAACATATATAAAAAATAATTAGAAGAATATAAAAATTTCATTCTAGGCACTCGTGAATGAAAATTAGTCATAATTAACAGGAAAACATTTGCACTATCATTGATAATAGAGGTCTTTGTATTAATAATTTCAACCATTTCCATGAGTCCCTTCAAGCCAAACATATGAGGAATATTTTTAAAAACAGCTCAAATGCTTATTATTTCTTATGGGGAGAATATAACAATAACATAGTAAAGGGAAACTCTTATATATGGAATCCACAAAATCCCCTTCATTCAAATAGACCTTTTCAAAAAAATCTCACTCTTGTTGGATGGTTAATAGAGTCTCCTCTCTCAATTTTTGGTTGGATAACTTGAAACACATAAAAAATTGAATCATGATTGATCCCATTCAATTACCCAAAAATATAAACCACTCCTTTAATGAATGTTTGATCTCACAAGATGTTAATTTTATTTATTAAATCTATCAATTAAGAAAAACTATGACATTTTCTTGCACCAATGATTTATAAATTTGGGAACCTATTTATATTGGTACTCAAATTTATTAACACTACTATAATTATAATATCAATACGAATAACAATGATTTCACCTGTTAAGGGTCGTTATAAAAATTTCTATGAACCTACCGACTAACTCCAGTGTGCCGAATTTCACATAATATAATTCCCACTGATTGCAAAATTCTGATGTGTGGTATTCAAATTTGTTCTAAATATCGCATGTGAAACCAAAAAAAAGATAATTTTGATCAATTATTTCTAACGTGGTCTACTGCATCTAATATATGAAAATAGATTTTTGATATTTTTGATTTTAGATGGATTGGATTGATCTCCATTAGAGTGTAGCTTTAGAGATTCACTACTATGGATACATCTCATAAAATTAATCTACATTTAATTACTGTTGTGTAAGAACTGATACACATTATTATGTATGAATTAAATTATATTATGAACAAGAATAACATGATCATTTTTTGGGAAGCTCAAATTAAAATATACACTATGATTAAGGATGTTGGAATCATTCAAACATGGACTTGTCACAAATATATTAAGGATTTTAGTACCCTGTGACAGATTGGGATCAAAGGAAGATACATCCCTCCCAAAAGGTTTTCTAGAAGTATTATGGAACCCTCTAATTCCTATATGGATCAAAATTATTTTTGATAGTGCCTTAAAGTGAAATCCAGGACCTATAAGACATGGTATTATTACAAGAATCAATATGGTGACATACATGGAAGCTTCATTGGTTTTTTTCGAGGTGCATTCTCCATAGAAATAGAGATGTACAATTTTATCAATGTAGTTTATTTGATAAGACAAAAAATATGGAACAATTTTTGGATTGAATGTTATTCATCTGCCATTGTCCAGGCTCTTAGGCATGGTATGATTCACCATGTGTGGACTCTCCCTACTCAAAGGATTGTATACCTCCAACACCTATCCTAACTCAATCAAATTATCTCTCAAGCCAATATAAAGGAGAGTAAGGAGGTGGATGGTCTTGATAATATGAGTGTCTATAACAATAACACGTCCATGGAGTGTCTTCCAATTCAGTTCATTTCCCATCATCAAAATGATTGTAATAAATTCTATTCCTTTGGATTCTTTTAATCATTTTGTTAATGTATATTTTAGTGCATTGGTCCTTTGACCAAGGCATCATATATAAAAAATATACATTGTTCTATTATATAAAAAATATACCAATGAGGTCTCAAATATTTTATACTATAAATATCCTTTATATTTCATATCTATTTTTTTAATTCCACAAATCTAAAGCTCTACTTATACATGTGTACATGATATAGTACCAGAAGAATATTTAGTTAATGCATCACTATATATTTCCATATATATGAGAATTCCTCATCAAATTATTGTATTTTAATTTTTTCTAAAATCCTAAAATATAGAAAAAAAACTAAGAAAACCATCATTTTTATGTTCCTTTATATCTCAGTATTAATATTATATATTTTAAATATTCTCTAATCCCAAAAAATTCTCAAAAAATAACTCCATGATTTATGTATTTATTTCAAACATATTTTCCTGAATCATTAATCCATAAAATATTTGTATACATGATATTATAGTATCTACAAAATTTTGTGAACTATTATACTCCTCAATATAAATTCATGAATTGTCTTCAATTTTGGAAATATGAAATCCCATGAGATCTACCTTGATATACACTGATCATTCTTAAATAGTAATCACTGTGTCCTTCTTCATAATCCTTGATGATTTACAATTCATTAATAGTGGTTTCAATAACAACCCTGAGATTATATTTTATTGGACAATAAATGTCTCAGGTACTATTCAATGTTTCATAGAATACAACAACATAGTGTAAATTCCACATGAAAATGTAACGTCCAAGATCTAGTTTCCCCTCAACAGGTGCCCCGTACTTAGTAGTCCACATAGCCTCAAGTGAATTTACCCAATTTTTAGAGGCTTCTGACTAGCTACGAGATCCTTGGGTGTGATAGGGGAAAACATTTCCCATCATTGACATATTGCAGGACATTGGAATAATAATATGCACTACTAGAAGAAGTAAACATAATACAACTAAAATAATCAGAAGAAGACTGATTTGATAAATAACCAAGCATCATTCAAAACCAAAAATGATGTAGCATGTCACAGGTTCTAGGGATGTATCTAAAAAATCACACTAAAATAATACACAATATATGTCTCAAATGAACCAATGAAAACAAAATAATCTATGAATCATTGTAAGACTCATCTCTGTCTCATGCTCTCCTACTCAAAAATAGATAAGCAAGTACAATTCGAAGGGAAATTTCCTTAATCATCAATTGCAATCATGTAATATGTTTGGGCCCAATATATGACATAAACTGGGTGTGACACCAAATCTTATTTGGAAACAACAAAAGGTCAATGCCAATATTTCACTGAAAAAATATAACAGGTAGTGTACAATAGTGAATGCAGTAACCATTAGGTACTCAAAAGTAAGCACAAGAGATGTTATAGAAGAAAATTCAATCAAGTATTGGTGAAGAGTGAATCCATGATTGTTAAATGTCTTGGAAAACATGTTAATAGTCATTTTATTTCATTATTCAATTTTCAACTATGTCTTCTCATAACATCTTAATGTGGAGACAAGGTATCACTCCTGGTGCGTTTAACAAAAACAATTTTTCCATGGAATAACATTAAACCAAACAAGATCATAACCACCTATTTAATAATTTTATCTGTCAAGCAGGGTTGAATCCTACTGTAAATTCATTTCATCATGTTCCAGGGTTAAAGCATGATGTATAATCATGTCAGTATGTATCAGTTCAAAGCTCGATGTATAAGAATTTCAGTATTTAAAACATCACATTTAACAAACACTATTAAATGGGTTACAAAAATATAACTCTCATGGGAAAATAATTCAATCTCAAGTTTGATTCTAAATAATACATATATTAAATTTAAGGGCATACCCATAAGGGTCCTTGGATAGACAAATAAATGTAGATCGTAAAATAGAAAACGAATTCACCGGGTATCCTTTGAACAACCAAAAAAACTCAAACATGCTTTAGTATAAATAATATATTACTAAATCAACATTAGAAAATACATGATTCAATTAAATTCAATAATATACCATATCCATGGGTTCAAAACACTCATGAACAAATAAGCAACATGATAGTTCATGAAAGGCACAAGACCACATACCCCGCTGTAGAAAAACTATCCTAATCGAGGGTCATGCATTGATTTGAACATGAATAGGGTAGATCTAAAAATTAAAAAACAAAACTTATCCCATAAAAACTCAATTAAAATATGAAATAAGGAATAAAGGTTCACGATAAATTGATTAATCATTGAGGGGAATCCAATAGATCTGAAGGTGTTTGAATCAGAGATCAGACGACGAATCAGGAGACGAAACACTATTCGTATCCCCTGGGTGTGTTGTTCATCGAAGGGGTGGTCCATTTCTATGTGTATGAAAAAATGATGTATTTTACAACATATTAATCAATTTAAAAAAATAAAAAACATTTATATTGGATTACATGCCTTTTCCATATTGGTTTCTGGACCAAACATTACATGGTTGTGTACTTGGATTACACGTTGGGTATAATTATATACACAGAGTGTACCTATAAGTAAACGACGTGGAGTTCCTAGTCATTCAGTGTAATTGGCCAGCAGCCATCCCCTCGACTTCCATCCCCCAATTTGCATAAGTGAATATAAAATATAAATTATTCATACTTTAAAGGAATAACTAAGATTCTTACACCCCACCTGTTAATGAAATTCACTCTTGAATTTTCATTAGAAGGGCGGCGAAGTAATATCTTGGTACAAATCCAGACAATGTGATTGTACGCCATCCTACCTATCCCATGTCTTGTCATGTGCTTGAATATGTTTATGTAGAACACACTCAAAATGAATAGAAAATATTTGGATAACCTTCATGTTATGATCCACAATATGAATGAGATTCTCCTAAATGGATTCATATTCCTGCAACATAAATTCCAAGAGATGAAAGGTGTATGATTGGTCTGAAAAGTATTGTTTGAATAGGGAAATGAAGAAGACATTATTCATATCCTCGTACCTATTAGGTATCTGCAATCTATATGCAACCAGATCGATCGTCTCTAGAATATGAAATTGACCAACATATCTCAGTGAAAGCTTATCCTGTTTCTTGATTATCTTATATCCCAATCTCCTGGAAACATGTATAAAATCTCAATCTCTTAACTCGATCTCTAGAGGCCATCGATGGTGATCAACACAATATTTTTTTAAGAGAGTGCGTAGTATCCAACCAATTTTGAATGAAATGTACTTACTAAAAAGTCTCTGACACAAGACGTGGTCTCAATAATTCTACCTCACCCTCCTCCATCCAGTGTAGGGGTGATCAGCATAGCCTACCATAAAAATTCATACAAGGTTCCTTATTTATAATCTCTTGGAATAATTTAATATAATAAAATTAAACCGGGTGGATATTAATATCCTATTATCCCCCAATTTTAATGACACATGATGACAACATGTCTTCTGGGAAAAGTACTATACGCCCTGATTGGCTATCAGTCTGAGGATGGAATGGTGTGCTTAAAAGAACCAGTGTACCAAAGGCCCTCAGAATACTCTACGAAAACAAGACTTCAATATGCAATCCCTATATGACATTATAGAATGGTGGACCCCCTAAAGTTATACCACCTCTTGAATATACAGCTTCTAAAGATCATCAACACCAAAGGTCTCCTTGATCAGTAAGAAGTGTGAAGAATTAATGTATTTGTCACCCACCACCCACAATGAATCATTACCCTAGGGAGAACTCGGTAAACCCGTAATTAAATCAATTACGACATCACCCCATTTACACTATAGAATTGGTAAAATATGTAAAAGACTGGTTGGCCGCTGATGTTCCACCTTTACCTTCTGACAGGTGGAATACAACGTAACAAAACTAACCACCACTCTCTTCATACCCAGCAACCAATACTGACTGTTCAAGTCCTAGTACAGATTGGTAACTCTTAGATTCCCTGACATGGATGAATCATGAAACTCCCACATTACCTCCTCACATATTCCCACTAGAATACATACACATCCATGGATTCCCATGATCTAATCATCACCCACCATATAACAATGAGTTGGTTCCTTACCCGCTACACATTCCCACTAGACTAGGCCCTATGAATATAATAGTTTTCTCAACCACTCTCAGTTTAGTAGGGTATAAGTAATAGATAAATAAGAATGGAATGGATATACCTAACTATCATGCACCCTTAAATTCAACTCATAGAGCATCATCATATGTTTCCACTCGATATTGGCCTCCCACACTTCTTGCATCTGAGTCATCCTGTATAGTGCATTAGCCAACACATTTCCTTTTCCAAACATGTGGAAATGAATTAAATCAGTATATTGAAGGTACTACATCTACCTTCCCTACCTCAAATTTATATCACACAGAGTAAAGATGTAACTGATACTTTTTTGGATTGGGTACACCACAAAACACTATACCAACAAGTAAAGTGTCCAACCATGAAAGATACAAGCAGCCCCATATAAATCGTTTTTGTGCATTTGATAGTTCTCTCATGTGGCCTCTACATCCGAGACACAAACAAAATGACACAGTCACCCTGCATGAGCAATGCTCCCAACGCCAAACATTATGCATCATAGTAAACAGTGTATCTCCTTCTGGGTCTGGAAAAAAGAATATGGATTCTGATGTTAATCTCCCTTTCAACTCTTGAAAGGATATCTCTTAAGAATAAGACCATATGTACTTCAGACTGTTCTTTTTAATATTGTCCTCAGTGCTATTAAGTGTGATATGTCTTATATAAAACACCTATTGTTACATGCCGACACATTAAAACACCACACATCAAAGACATTCGTGGGATGCTTCCAGGAAACTAATCCTCTACCCTTATCCGGGACAACTAATAATCCTCTCTCCCAGATTATGTGTCTTTGGAATGGAATCTAATCAATCCAGATGTATAACATTAAGATATTATCATATAACTAATTCCTTCTAAGTGTACTGAAAAAGATATCATGGTGATTGAAATGGTCATGTCGATTGTGAGAATATAACATGAATTCATCAAGGAAAACCACAAAAAAATAATCAAGATAGAGATGAAACACTCAATTTATAAATTCTATGAAAACTAATGGTGTGTTCGTGAGATAAAACACCATAGCTAAATACTTTTAAATACCATTCCTAATATAAAATGTGTTCTGATTTATGTCTTAGTTCAAACACATACCCAATTATATCCTAAACATTACTCAATTTTAGAGAACTCCTAGGCTCCATGAAAAATCTCAAATAGGTCATCTATCCATGGGATGGTATATCGTTTCTTAACCATTATTTGGTTCAATTTATGATTAATCATGAATATAATGATTGTATCGTCTACCTTTTTCTCAAATATAACCAGTGAACCCCACATAGAAGAACTAGGTCAGATGAAACCCTTTGCCTCCAAATTCTTTAGCTACTTCAATAGTTATTTCAACTCCATTATAGCTATTTTATATTGATGAATGGATACTGTAGAAGCTCTTGTGACTAGATCAATCATTAAATCCACCTATTTCTCTAGAGTTAACCGAGAAACGTTTTTCTGTAAAACATCAATATAATATTCAACTACCAGTGGGAAATATACTTGACTTGTTCTATGGTAATCTGGATATAAACTAGAAATTTATGCTATCATCCCACTCAACCCATGATGCTTGGGTCAACCATGGTTTTCCTGGACATCACACATTCCATTTTATAGAAATGATATGCCCACTAGTGACATGAAACTAACAATATAGTGATAGAAATCGACAAATTCATGAATAGAGACAAACCGGTCTATTCAGAGTATAACATCAATGAATGTCATCTCCAAGAGATAGAGATCTCAAACTATGTGACACCCAAAAACCCCACAGGGAACTCCTTGCACTCTCACAAACTATCCATTATAATTCATAAAGGCGTGTCTTGTTTCAAAACATCATCAGAAGTAAAAACAAGGAGCCCTAGGATTTCCACAAAAAGGAATGATACAAAACAATGCAAAGATATTTTATCAAAGAGTGTAAAATATAAAATAGAGGTGACTAGATTAGTACCTATAAAAGTATAAGGTTTTGGATCCTAATATGGTAGGGTCTATTTCACTATAAATGTATATGATGTACCACATTCATGTGACAAAACCAAACATCCCTCAGTTGATCCACTCTACTATCTCTGAAAATATGGTGACTACATATGACAGCCATGACCACTCCCTTGTCCTGAATGAATTGATGTATTCTATTTCCCTGACCGGTGAGATTCTGATGGCCCTGATCTTAAACATGGAGTCTGTAGAGGCCCGAAGCTTGACATACATGGAAAAGACATTACTTTTTAGGAATACTTAATACATAACAAAATTCAATACTCAAGGACCGTAATAGTTTAGTGTAATTGGAAACTCGGAATGTAATCTTCTAATCGTGGTGAAAGATCTTCAATATCTCCCATAAAGAGTGTCCCCTTATGTTTTTATACCTAAAAACTTTCTTTATATCCTGGGGAAAAGAAAACATATAAAGGGTGAGGTCAAATGCTCAGTAAGGGTAATCATGGATAATATAAAACAAACCATATACATTTGAACTTAAAAACATGAACATAATGTTTAAACATCAAGATCTTGAGAAATGAAATAAAACATGGAAATATGTAAGGCATACATCATTAAGAAACATTAATCCTGATAAAATAGCATGGGAATAAAACAGTTAATTTTGGAAACCATTAATCACATGATATGATTTCCATAGTAGCCAAGGCATTACTACCAAGACCATCTTAGTGGACAATGTCCCTTTCTGAATTGAGTTCACTCCTCGTTGCAGTCCTGTATTACTGAACTGGTTTAACTTGCCATTCCTGCCATATCTATCTCATGTGATATAAATCATTACCAAATTCATTGGAGGGAGATATAGGTCCCACCCATCTCATAATGTAATCATTCTTACTTTTGCCACAAAATAAACTTGAAACATTCATCATAACCCAAAGAATAAAATGGGGCTCATAAACCTCATCCCATCGTCACATAATCCATATAAAACAAATGGATATATCAACATAAGAAAAGTTAACCCATGTAAATAATAGGGACATTATACTTGAAACATACACATATAATATAATTTCATCTTATATGGAAAAATGGTTTTGATAAAACACTTGAAATGAATTCTTGAGGAAAATATCCTTTCTTCTTCAAAATCAATTTCTTTTCACAAAACGTCATGAAATTTCAAAAGAAAGCGATTTTTTTGAAAATATTCATGAAATATATTGGAGGAAGATTCATGAAAATATGGATTTATAAAAACCGTAAAAATACTTTCATGCCGTATACGTTAAAAAAACATTCTTCTTGTACTTTTGTCGAAAAAGTCAAAAAGTACCATGTAGGGTAAATAAAAGAAAGATTCCTTCCATACCATGGGGTAAAATTCAGAATTAGTAAAAAGGAAAATAAGAATTCCTGAATAAAAATTTATAAAACAAGGACATTGATGATAGAAATAACCCCAGTAAATACTTTGGAACAAACAATCTCAGATAAAAATGAGATTTGCAAAATTATCCCTTACCTTAGGTCCGATATGATTTGTACTTATCAAAACCTTCTATATAATGATTTAAATAATGTAATTGACTTATCACGGAATCATATTCATTGTTATGATATCATATATGGTTCACTGATGACATTATATTACCCATTCTTTTGTAAACTAATGTTAAAGTAGCGTTTTGGTTAAAATAATCTTATTTATCGTACGTGTTTGGACTTGTTGTTCTTGATGTTATTATCACTTATATCATGATTTAATTACTTAAAAAATGTAAATCGTGATTTATATATCATATACATTCATTATAAATCCAGAATATACAACTATTTATAATAGTACATAACATATGGAGGTAAGAAAGGAAACACACCATTCATGGAGACGGTAAGCCATACGTACGCATAAACACTACTTTCATTTCTATTTTCTTATTTTAATAGAACAAAAACATAATGATACATAATTATATTATAATTACAGTATAATTTCATATATAATATCATTAACCAAATCCATTATACATCCCACATAAGATATTAACGAATCACATCACTTTGAGGGGGCGGTAGTCCGAACTTCCTCAAATGAGATTATCGTATTTTCTAACTATGGAAACCGTGATGGCTTGCTATAATTTGGATGTAAAAATGTATAAGGAAATAATAAACATAATATATATTATATATAAATACAGTTCCATCATAATGGCCACCATGAGAGGCGGTACGAGAAAATCGAACAATCATCATTTCGTGAGGCGTTAGTTTCCCATCACAGAAACATTATGTTCTTCATCAATTAGATGGAGGTGTGTGTAAGTTTAATTTGAATCCTCCTCATAAAAAAATCCTAGTATATGTAGGATATTGGTGTTGTTACATAAGAAAGGATTAAAAAGATTTTAGGGGTTGGAGAAGTAGAAAAAAAGATAACAACTTAAGAGAAACTATTACCTTTAATTTTGGTAACTTCCTTTGGTTTGAAACAGAAGGACTTATTGGAGAGTCTTCGGCCTAATGTAAGGCTTCAAGGGGGAGGAGAGGGATGTAGGGAGATTATTTGGTCAGAGTTTGGGCGAGCCAAAATGCTTGAGAGGTGTGAGTAATTGCATAAAAGTGGACTCCTTTTATAAGGGAGAGGAGGGGCTCTTTAGCAAAGTGTGAAAACAATATTTTATTATAAACTTATCTTCTGTTTCAAGATGTCCAAAACACATTAATGTCAAAGATAATATGACTAATATTCAAAAAAAATCATCCAATTGGAATTGGACAGGTTTTGGATGATATTTTAGTCATTATAAGCTTATTTATTTAAATGATTTATTAATGAGGTAAACGCTACATCATTATTGTGTCATAAATAATTTAATTAATTTGATGTCTAAAAAGTTTGAAAAAAATACCATGATGTAGGGAATCTTTTTAGATTTCCAAATAATATTTATAGTCGAAAATATAACTTATATAACCCATTATAAAAATTAATTACTAAAATATTTTTGTTAAAGTCAATTTTGTATTTACATCAAATTAATTAATCCAAATTGTAATTTTCACTACTAAGAGGCTCATCGGGGTCCCAAAATCGGCCCAAAGATGCCCATGGTCAGCAACTACTCATCAAATAATTTTAAGACAAGTTTAAAGGTAATTTTTAATTATTATAATATTTTTTTAACCTTGATTTACCCTATTTACCTTTAACCGCAGTAAATAAAAATTACCGTAGTTACTATTCATAAAAAAAAGTAACCTATTAACATAATTTGGACCCAATTATTCCAAATATGGAATCCATTTTTGATAATTCAAAACACCTAAGTTTCAGTAATTAAATTAAAATTAATCTCGTTGTTAAGAGAATAGGTTTTAAATGTTAAAACATTGCCAATGATTGAATTGATTTAACCTATAAATTCAATGTAAAATAAATGATAATGACATACATTATATTAAATGGTAAAAATAAGTTCTATTTATACTTTAAAACCATTCAATATTATAATTTAACCATATAAATTATTACGATGAAAGAATTTTTTTTTAATTAAAATATATCATGTTTTTACTAATCATTAAAATATGAAAGTTATCAGAATAATATTAAAATTTTATCCAAAGTAAATTTTTATATCCTTATTCCAAATAAGAATTTTATTTTGTAAAATTGAACTTATAAACATGTCAAACCCAAGATTTATTGTGGGTCCGCCATCAAAAGTCGGTGAAAGTGCATTTTTTGAAAATTACTTATTTTCCCCGAAATATTTATTTTGTTCTCATACCATGTTCTAGAAAATGTGTAAGATGAATAAAAATGTTATAAAATTAAATATTTAGTTAATTATATTCATAACGGCTAGTTCATAACAATATTATAACAATATATCGTTGTTTAGTAAAACCCGGTAGTGCGTACAACACACGCTATCGAGGATGGTCGTGATTGCGTGTAGTGCAAGCCAAGTCAGGGTTGTGTGTTGTGAAATAATCCTTCTTTATTTCGTATAACAAAATCAAACCATATTTCATTTATACAATGAAAATATATATATATATAGATATATAAACACACTCAATGTTGCGTAGAATGACTATTATAAAACGAACATGAAATTGCGTGTTACAAGATCCAAGAATAGTGTTGCGTATACTGCAAGATAATATGGTGTTGCGTATAGTACAAGCTAAACCTGGTGTGATGTATTATAGCATACATCAATGAAATTAGAAGAATATTTTTCATAAAATCTAGAGGTGTTCCATTCTATCCCCCTTAAAATGAATTTCACCCTCGAAATTCGTCGGGGTTATAAATCGTTTACTATTCATAGAAACCCATATCGTAAAAAAGAGTACTAAAACGTAATTTTAAAAACTAAAATATGAAATGTAACGATTACCCAAAGTAACTCATCACTGGGTTTCCATATAGTAGAACATAAGTTAAAATATAGATATTGATGAAAAATCGAACCAGCATGTTCTGATGGAGAGTGGTAGAGAACATGGCTATAAAAAAGAAAACAATCCCAAAGCCATAAATTTGTGATGATCTAAGGTACCATATGATTCATCAGATATAAGAGCACTAGGAAAACATTTTTTGTTTTCAATATCATTTCCCTAAATTTGATGAATTAAAATAAATACTTACATGATTTTCGTACAATCTCACTATTGTTCATGATTTGAACAATTTCCACTTCATCTCTTAATGAAATGAGGTTGAGTTTGTTATTCGTGAAGCGTTAGCAGATAATGTGATAGAATGATGGGTCATTCCAACTATTTAAAAAAATTTTTTAGAAAAAGTTATAAGTCCATCTTATGGTGAGATTAATCGTATATCGTTCCAAAAATGGACTTATACTTTATTTATCATACTTCTTCATAAAATAAAACTACATTCCACTAACTAGGGAATTCCAGTAGGCCATTGGTATGCGATAAAGGCCAGTCACACTTCAGTTGTGGGTTCGATTCCCATAGCCTTATCTGACGCGATGGGCTGTCGCCCATCCTACAGGATCTCCTTTTTCTAAAACTACATTACTATAACATCCCATCAATAATATCAAAAGAATTCTATCATTAAAAAATACAAACTTATGTCCAACATAATCCATTCCAGTCATTAGGCTTATCTAAAATACTTCGGTCCAAGAGCATAGTATAAAGAAAATGATTACTTGAAATGTCATCAACCAACCAACATTTATCCCCCATTATTTTGATGGTCACATTCCAACCATGTGAATACCTTAATCATGTATTATCTTGAAAAATGAATACCCATTAGACCTTATTGAAAACATGAATACTGTCAAAAGTTAACTCTTTCCGCATACCAAAATTCAAAAATTCTATATACTCAAACCATGATATCACCTTCTCCTTATATCTGTAATGAGATCATGAATATTATCAAACATTTAATTTTCTTCTTATCCCTTCATTATGCGCATATCATCTACTTTCCAAAAATACAGGTACCATTCATCACACAAATTCAACACTTAAGGAAAGACAACAATGTAACAATCCTTAGATGTCTCATTATTCTATAGTACAATGAGATTAATTATACATCATTACACTTGATAAACATGTAATCATTCCACAACCTTCATAAACCATTGACTGAGCTTCAAAAATTCTTTCATCTCACATATCATTTGTAGTCTCTTCATCATCATCAACATAAATATTACCCATTCGACCATACTGATTCTCTTCATTAGACTTTCCCTTAGGGCATTGGTTTGAATAATGCCTGTACATTCCATATTTAAAACATTTAACCATTGTTGATGTTGTAGCAATACCATTATCCTCATCCATGGTGTTAACTGAACCTTTTCCTTTGCACTTACTGGCTTTATGTCATTCTTTTCCACACCCAAAGAATCTTCCAGTTCCTTTGAAACATTCTCCTTGATGCCTCTTCCCACATTATGTACATAGGGGAAATTGAACTTTCTTTCCTCTGTGATCATCATGAAACTCCATCTTTCTCTTATTAGACAAGTCACGAAACATACCAAATTTGAGTTTATTGATCATATTATGAGATTGCTGATTTGGCATAATAATGATTTTTGGACTACCAAATCCCATTTAATTTGGTTGCTCATGAAGAATATCATTCCACTTTCCATTATAACCTCTATTATCGTGAATCATCTTGTTTCCAGCCATTTTTTGAAACCCAAAAAGAATAGTGTGAGAGACAAAAATCATTATAAAGGGGAAGTAACTTCAATATCTAACATCTTAGGTTTAATATAATATCGTTACCATAATCCTAGGACTATAACCTATACTTATACTAAAACTTAGGGACATCCCTAGACATACCTTAAAAATATCTATAGGGATCTCACTAAAGATCTCGCATCCTAGTTTCCAAAGGTTGACTAAACCTTTCATCTGATACAAACTGTAGAGGCCTGAAGCTTGACGTACATGGACAACACATTAATTTTACGGAATACTTAATACATAAAAAAATTCAAAACTCAAGGACTGTAATAGTTTAGTGTCTTTGGAAACTCGGATCATAATCTTATAATTGTGGTGAAAGATCTTCAACATCTCCCATAAAGATCTTCCCGTTATGTTTTCTTTCCTAAAACCTTTCTTTATATCCAGGGGAAAATAAAACATATAAAGGGTGAGCTCAAATGCTCAGTAAGGTTCAGCATTGATAAAATAAAACAAACCACATACATTTGAACTTAAAAACATGAACACAATTTTTAATCATCAAGATCATGCACAATGAAATAAAACATGGAAATACGTAAGGTATAGATCATAAAGAAACATTAATCTTGATAAAATAGCATGGGAATAAATCATGTAATTGTGGAAACCATTATTCACATGATATGATTTCCATAGTATCCAAGGCATTGCTACCAAGACCATCTTAGTGGACAATGTCCCTTTCTAAATCGAGTTCACTCCTCGTTCCAGTCCTATATTACTGAACCGGTTTAACATTACGTTCCAGCCATGTGTATCTCATGAGATATAAATCTTTACCCAATGAATTTTAGGGAGATATAGGTCCCACCCATATCAGAATTAAATCATTCTTACTTGTGCCACAAAATAAACATGAAACATTCATCATAACCCAAAGAATTAAATGGGATTCATAAACACCACCCCATCATCACATAATCCATATAAAACAAATGGATATATCAACATAAGAAAATTTAAACCATGTAAATAATAGAGACATTATACTTGAAACATACACATATAAAATAATGTCATCTTAGATGGAAAAACGGTTTTGATAAAACACTTGAAATGAATTCTTGAGGAAAATATCCTTTCATCTTCAAAATCTATTTCTTTCCACAAAACGTCATGCAATTTTAAATGAAAGAGATTTTTTTGAAAATAGTGATTAAATATTTTGGAGGAAGCTTCATGAAAATAAGGCTTTATAAAACCATAAAAATCCTTTCATGTCGTATACGTTAAAAAAACATTCTTCTCGTACTTTTGTCGGAAAATTCAAAGAGTAACTTGTAGGGTAAATAAAAGATAGATTCCTTCTATACCATGTGGTAAAAGTCAGAATGGGTAAAAAGGAATTTAAACATACATGAATACACTTTTATATAAACATGTACATGGATGATATCAATAACCCCAGTAAATACTTACGAATAATCAATCTCAGATAAAAATGAGATTTGAAAAATTATCCCTTACCTTAGGTTCGATATGCTTTATACGTATCCAAAACACATTTATAATTATTTAAATAATTTCATTGACTAATTTAGAATCATATTCATTGTTATGATATCATATATGGTTCACTTATGACTTTATATTACCCATTCTTTTGTAAATTAATGTTAATGTAGCATTTTGGGTAAAATCATCTTATTTATCATATGTGTTTGGACTTATTGTTCGTGATGTTATTATTACTTATATCATGATTTACATACTTCCAAAATGTAAATAATGATTTATATATCATATAAATTCATTATACATCCAAAATATACAATCATTTGTAATATTACATAACATATGGAGGTAAGAAATGAAACGCACCGTTCATGGAGACGGCAAGTCGTACGCACACATGAACGCTGCTTTCATATATATTTCTTATTTTAATGGAATTAAAAAATAATGATACATAGGTATATTATAATTCCAGTATAATATCATATATAATGTCATTAACCACATCATTTATAAATCCCACATATGGTATTAACGAATCACATCTCTTTGAGGGGGTGGTAGTCCGTACTTCCTCAAATTAGATTATCGTATATACCCACTATGGAAACCATAAAGAATTGATATAATTTGGAAGTAAAGAAGCATAAGGAAATAAAAGAAATAATATATATTATATATAAATACAGTTCCATCATAATGTCCACCGTGAGGGGCGGTAGGAGAAAATCGAACAATCATCGTTTCATGAGGAGTTAGTTTGACATCACATAAACATTATGTTCTTCATCCATTAGATGGAGGTGTGTGTATTTTTTGTTCTAATACTTATCATAAAAACATCAAAATATATTTAGGATATTGGTGTTTTTACAAAAGAAATTATTAAAAAGAGTTTAGGGGTTGGAGAAGTAGAATAAAAGAAAACAACTTAAGAGAAACTGTTACCTTTAATTTTGGTAACTTCCTTTGGTTTTAACCAAAATGACTTCTTGAAGAGTCTGATGACTAATGTAAGGATTTATAGGTGAGGATAGGGATGTAGGGAGCTTATTTGGGCCGAGTTTGGACGATCCAAACGTCTTGAGAGGTGTGAGTAATTGCATAGAAGTGGTCTCCTTTTATAAGGGAGAGGAGGGGCTCTTTAGGAAAGTGTGAAAAAATTATATTATTATAAACTTATCTTCCGTTTCAAGAGGTCCAGATAACAATAATGTCGACTATAAGATGACTCATTTTCGAAATAAAATCATCCAATTGGAATTGGAGAGGTTTTGGATGATATTTTAATCATTATATAGTTATTTATTTAAATCCTTTATTATTGAGGTAAAGACTACATCCTTATTGTGTCATAAATAATTTAATTCATATGATGTATAAAAATTATGAAACAAATACCATGATGTAGGTAATCTCTTTAGCTTTCCAAAGAATATGTATAGTCGACAATATAACGTATATAACCCCTTATAAAAATTACTTACTAAAATATTTTTGTTAAAATCAATTTTGTCTTTACATTAAATTAATTAATCTAAATTGTCATTTTCACTACCAAGTGGCTCATTGGGGACCCATAATCGGCCCAAGGATGCACATGGTCGGATAATACTAATAAAATAAGGTTAGGACATGTGTGAAGGTACTTTTGAAATATTATAATATTCTTTTAAACTTGAATTACCCTATTTACCTTTAACCACATGAAATAAAAATTACCGTAGTTACTATTCATAAAAAAAAATAACCTATTTACATAATTTGGACCCAATGATTCCAAATATGAAATCCATTTTTAAAAATTCAAAACACCAAAGTTGCTGTAATTAATTTAAAATTAATCCCATTGTTAAGCGAATAGGTTTTAAAAGTTAATACATTGCCAAAGATTGAATTGATTTAACCTATGAATTCAATGTAAAATCAATGATAATGACATACATTATATTAAATGGTAAAAATAAATTCTATTTATACATTAAAACCATTAAATATTATAATTTAACCATATAAATTATTATGATGAAAAAAGTTGTTTTTAATGAAAATATAGCGTGTTTTTACTATTCATTAAAATATGAAAGTTATCAGAATAATATGAAAATTTTATCCAAAGAAATTTTTTATATCCTGATTCCAAAGAAGAATTTTATTTTGTCGAATTTAACTTATAAACATATCAAAAACTAGATTTAATGTTGGTGTGCCATCAAAAGGTGGCAAAACTGCATTTTTTGAAAAATACTATTTTTACGAGAAAAATTTATTTTGTTCTCATACCATGTTCTAGAAAATGTTTAAGATGAATAATAATATTATAAAATTCAAAATTTAGTTAATACAATTAATAATGGCTAGTTGATAATAATATTATAATAATATATCTTTGTTTAGTAAAACCCGGTATTACGTACAACATACGCTATCGAGGAAAGTCGTGATTGCGTGTAATGCAAGCCAAGTCAGGGTTGCGTGTTGTGCAAGAATCCTTCGTTGTTTCGTATAACAGAATCCAACCATATTTCATTTATACATTGAATATATATATATATATATATATAAACACACTCAATGTTGCGTAGAATGACTATTATAAAACGAACATGAAATTGTGTGTAACACGATCAATGAATAGTGTTGCATATACTGCAAGATAATACGGTGTTGCATATAGTACAAGATAAACTTAGTGTTCTATATAATAGAAGACATCAATGATATTAAAATAATATTTTTCTTAAAATCTCGGGGTGTTACAGAGTCTTTCCAGTCGCTCTCTCTATATCACTTGGTGGAAACATCTGACATAAGAGATATATATAACCAATCATTCCACAAGCTTGGCATTCGAATGGGTCCATAGGGAAAAAAGGATTCATGTGCCCAACATTTACACACTGGTTTCACCACACCTGTATACCTGACAAAACATTATTACTAATTGGTTCTCCATGGCTATGCTCAAGATGATGGTTTATCCAACCTGTTTAGACAGTACCCGATATTGGTGTCGAACTGCCCTGACCTTCACCTCGAGATTCACTTTGATTATACTAGTTCATTAGTTCATAGTTCTCTATTCCATATACAATAGTCAGACTGATGATATTCACCGGTAATCAATAATTCATACCTAATACTATCCTCAAATCGAATATCCAATGAAAGAACGTCACCCATCAAAAGTGGTGTAGAGTCCTAGAGCATAATAAAATGAGCTAAGTATTCCAGAACTCATAGAGTGCTCTTCTCTAGATGCATGAACTCCTCGGCATTGTTGGCCCTCAATGGTTAAGAATAAAAATGTTCATAGAGGAATCTTTGGATGTACTCCTAATGAATATCATGGATATTACTGTCTGAGTAACCACATACCACCTCCTCTTTGTGGAATCACATAGCATATAAGTGTCCAGCTTGACCCTTCCCCTACGAGGCATCTCCAGATTCTCGATGATAGATAACATGGCATCTATAGAGGACTTCGTAGCTTGTGTTCCCCTATCTACATAAAATGTTAGAGGACGTTGTTGTAGGAACACTCTAGTTAGTTGTAAGATATGACATCCTTTAAAATAATATTAATTTATGTATTTTATATTATCAATTATTGATTTCTAAACAATTTGTAAATATAAAATATTATGATTTATTAATATGGGCTTTCCCTTCTTAAAAATATATAAATGTCATATTTTATTTTCATAGTTTTATAAAATAATAAATATTATTTATTTTATTACATTATTATTAAAAATTATAATTTTTCAATACAATGTAAATAATGTGAATTCAATAATTTATATGATAAATTTTATCTAGGAGATATACACTTGGATTACATGATAGGTTAGACTTTGTAGGATTTATTTGTAATATTTCAGGAACTCAAAATGTTTTTAGAGTTATAAGATTGATTATAATTGTTTAATATTTTTTATGTTGTTTTGTGTTAAATATATATAAAATAAATTAGTAACATATCCCAAAGGAGGTGAAATAGGGGTTAGAACACCCACAAGCCGAGTAGAATATGCCTTGTCCTAGAAAAGTGAGTGATGTTACCCAAGAAGAACCTATATAAATATTACACCATTTTATAAAAATATTAAATACATTAAAAATTTATATATTCCTTATAACTATAATGCTTTATTATCTTTCGATAGAAGATACATAAACATCATATCTCATAATGGATCCTCAATAGCTCCTAAAATGTTTTACTCCCATAGAACACTTTTTAGAAACCCCCAATATAGAATTATTCATTATAGAACAGGTAAATGGAAAAACAATAAAGGGTGAGATTAGTTTCAAATAAACAATAATCAGGATAGATATCAATGAATGGTACTAAGTGATCATAAGGGTATAGTGGCCAAAATATTTTTACATTTTATTTAAAAAAATTAGGATAAAACATTATAATGACGAAATATGTGATCTAATGGATCAGAATCATTTGAAAATTAGTCTCTAAAAACACATGTAAATAAAAAACAAGTGTTTTATGAAAGTTATAATTATTTTTTCTCAGAAATTACAACTCACTCTCATTAATACATGAAATCGGTATAAGATATAAATCAATGATGTGGGGAAGCTAAAATCCTATTATGATTATGAATAAGAGACACAAATGAATAGTACAAGGGTGAGAATAATAAAAATCATCATATAATTAACATTAGATCATCATCATAATAATGAGGGAAAATTTTATAATGGAATAAAATTTTTAGTATTCATAATAATAGAACATCATAACATATAGTTTAAATTCAACAATTAGTTTTGAATAAGGATAGAAAAATGTTCACACATAATTCATTTTTATAAATCAATATATCAAAATTGTATACAATAAAAGCCTCATGATAAACCATAATAAACATTATTTTATGAATTCGATCATATTAAACCACATATTGGTTATATATATATATATATATAATTTTAGGACCTCCCATGACATCATAAAATGGCCCCAATCCTTTGTTCCACATGGAAAGAATATATACCACAATCATAGTCATGATATAAAAATATGTAATATAGTGAGTTTCAAAAAGAATTAGATATACCATACATCATCAAATAACATTTTTGATTACAAAATTAATATTTTAGCTCATATATCGTCAAAAAAATATTATTACTTGAAGAGGAAACACCACAAAAGTAGTCAAATATGTGTTTTGGAAAAATTATTTATTTATGATAAATCATTATTATTTGGTTTAGAAATCATTTTGGAAGGGTATACAATTTTATATCATAAAAATTATTATTAAATTAATATTTAAATAATATTTAAGTATATTAGTAGAATATCCATATTTAAAATAATGTGAATGGGAATACAATACAAAAAAAAAGATTTGGGTTCGAGAATCATCTTACCTTAAGTCCCTTTTTATTTTAATGGCTTTAAAATTCAAAATATTAAAAACCCGTTTATTAAAAAATGTAACCTAATTTGAAATATGATAATTATTTTCAATTTTGATAAATTCTTATAATATTAATCTATTTCATAATTATTTTTTTAATGTTAAAACGTTTTGATTTCATGTTTTCCATAAAAATATCATGCCCAGATTTGATAACACTATTTTTTGATCAAGTATGTTTCTAAATATGTTAAAAAGGATCCAAAAGAGTAAAATAAATATATTTTTACAGTTAAATATAATAAATAAATTATTATAACAATCCATTACTGGTGTGAAGGGAAAGGATTTTTCCACGTCCTCCTTGGTTATTAATCGATAGTTAATGAGACATTATTTATAAAAGAATAAAGAGAGGTATGAAATAAAAATAAAATATAAATATAATTGTTAATTCTAGTCTCAAAATTAATATAATATTAATATAAGAATGCATTAATATTAAAATATTTATGTTTGAATGGAATATAGACAAAAATAGAAAAGGACTCTGTGAAGAGAAGTTGAGGAAAACATACTCTTTTATCAAGTTTTCTAAATTTCTACATCTCCATAATCCATTAATGATTGGAGTTAGATTATTATAGAATTTACATAATGGTTATAAGGATTTTGGGATGTAGTATTTGGAAATAATTTGGTCTTTGGTAAGTAGGCATGATGTTATTTTACATGAGAGGCTGGATGGATTATTTATACATGATGAGTGGGGTATTTTTGAGATATAAAATTGAATACAATATTATATCCTAAGTAAAACAATCAATAGTAACATTTTTAAAGATATAAAATATATTTCAAATAGAAAAAATGTTTTTTAATTCAATAAAATACATTATAAAATGAAAGTATTAGGTTGATCCAAGGTAAATAGAAAAATGGAAAGGATATTATTTTAATTTAATAATTATAATTATATACAGAAGAAGAATCTTTTCAGTTTTATAAAACATATTTAATGAATTTGAATGACATATTTATAAAATGAACGAATTTTTTGGATGATGAAAAATATCTATAATGGATTAGTTTTTATGACATCATTAATCATGTAATTTTAAATAGAATATCTATTGAAAAATGATTATTTAAAAATAACTTTTGATATGAAGTATTTAAAAAAAATCAAAAAAATCACACTTATAAAACATAAATGTGATTATTATAAAAATGAAATTCATTTTGTTGAAATAATATTATAACAACAATAATGACAATTTTTAATATAAAAAATCATTAATTTTATGAAATAAATTATAATACAGTTTATTAAAAATGATTTTATAATTTCATCAAGTTTTTAATATCGATATTATATATAAAATAATAATAATTATAATTTTTTTAATTTTATCATTTGAAATTATATTTTTATTATATTTTAATATATTTTATGTCAAATAACTATTCTGGCAGTCAAATTACTATTCACAGTAGTCATGTTACTAATTTTAATCGTTGTATTACTATTACAATAGTCCCATTTCTGTTCTAATGATCATATTATCTTATATAAAGTATTCTTAATTCCATCATTCATATTTCATTATAATGTTTTTAAGGGTATATATTTTCCATTTCATTGATGTTAATTGGTTTACTAATATTTTCATTGTATTGTATATTATTGTGTGGGAGGGTGATGATTCTAACAGATATAAATGATCTTAAATTTTCCTATTATAATTATTTTATTTTTTATTTGTGGTCCCAATGTAATGTTAAGAATTTTCATGGGTGTAGTTTCTGATTCATGATGTGATCTCCATTTTGTGAAATAATGTGGTTTTCATTTTCCTATGTGTTGTATGCATATAATTCTATGCAATATAAATGTCACGACCCATCCCCTGATTCCGATGAAATGTCTACCCCAAGCCCGACATCCACAGGCCAGGGGTTGGCGACTAGCACCAAAGGTGTAAATTTCTAAAATGAGAATTCATTGCCTTTATAACATGAAAACGCACACAACAGAGTACGAGGTAGAAAAAAACACTAAATAAATATGTATACAAAAGCGGTGATGAAAAGTAAAAGGGGGTCGGAAATACAATTCCAACTGTAAAGTACATGAAAAATGAAAGTACATGTATTGGAAAAAGGGAAAAAATGCTCCTGGATCATCCACCGAGAAATCCTACCTGAAGGGCATGTACAGATAGAATCCAGAACACTCCAGATATGTTTGTCTCCTCTATGCACCGTAAAGACGTATGGTCCACCTTCGGGTACCGTCCAGTCCTGGTACACTATGTCTCAGTCAGTGTTGTTCATCATCTTCATCCAACACAACGAGGTGAATGCATAACCCGTGCAGGGGTGAGTATAACGATACTCTGTAGGGACCCTGAGACCCTCAAGGTCTTATGAAACCAATAAGAATAAACCACAAAGTATGAAATCAATATATATCCGCACATAGGTATTTTCCCATACATACACCTATGTTATCAAGTAATCCATCTCAATCATGAGTTAAAAATACAAATTTACTGACTCAGCTCAAACCAGGATTTTATTCTAAGGGTAGTATCATGAAATATCCCAAGTCACACTGTCGAATCCTCGGCTGCTGGAGAACTCATCATATATCGAGTAAAGTGGGCGTGTCGTGTCACTAATGCTCTTCCCACTAACCTTGGACTGCTAAGGTACATATCTTATTGAGTACCGTGGGTACGCTGCGTCACCAAGGCGCTCCCTAGAGTGTGGCTGCCGCTTCACCAAGGCGCTCCCCATCGTAGCCTGCTGAGTTACTCCTCTTGTCGAGTACCGTGGGTCTGCCGCGACACCAAGGCTCTCCCCACTGTGGGTCTACCAAGAATCCATGGTGCTCCCCACTGGTTGAGTCGAATCACTCTGATTCAAATCAGTCAGTAGTCGTTAGGTCTCAGCTAGCAACTTGGTCTATGCTCTAAGCTCACTCGTCTCCAGGAGGATCTGCTTCATGAGCTACAGGTCGATACAAAAACTATCATAGAGTCCCACGTAGATGTATATCAATGGTAAGCCATGTCATAGAGGCCTCAATGCAATAGAAGACGCGTCAATCAGATACATGGTCTGTGAGTTATTAGCATTTTAGTCCCAGGGGCCCGGTCAGACCAGTTGGGTGTGGCCCGACCCATTTGGCGGGAAAGCCTATTAGGTTATTCCTAGCCTCCTGGGCCTAGCCCAGATGGCAACATAGGATGTTGGCCTAGGGTCGGGGCTGGTTCGGCTAGGAGTGCCGTGAAGGTGTGGCACAACGCGGATCACCCGAAGGGCGTGGCCGGGCCGGTTTTCCCTGGGCATCGCAAGGGGGGACACAAGCCGTCTTTGGAGGTCGTTGCGGCTAAGGTTCCAGTTCGGTCGGGGGGGAGATCATGTGGTTGGGCGGCCTACAGGTGCGCCGGAAAGCGACCATGAGGTGGCCGGGTAGGCCGGGAGGCATGCGGGTAGGTGGCTGGGTGAGCCGGCCGGTGGGGTTGTGGGCCGCGGTGGCTCAGCCGGTTCTGCTAGCAGATGGTGCGGCCAGGGCGCGACACGACTTGCAGAGGCTTTGGGAATTTCAGCCTTTTCTTGTTTCCTTTGTCATCTTCAACGATGATTCGATGTTACATCTTTATGCCGATGATCATCACAAACAAGAATGACGGAGGGGTCGAGCCATGTTGGTTTGGACCGCACCCTCCAAGTTGAGGGTGATAACATTTGGCTCATTGTGTATTATGAGATATGAACTTAAACTATTTCACAACCTCCTCAATGATTCCATTCCAACTGAAGAAGAGAATACAGAAGGTAATATTACTCAAATTAACCCCCCACCATGATCATTGGTCATCGACCGAACAGCGGGGAAGAAGAAGGGGGAGATCTTCGTTCATCGCATCCTCCACACACTTTCAATTCCGAGCTCATGTGTTGATTTGTAGATGACGATGATGAGGAAATTTGGTCGTTGAAGACGTACCATGTTGGTTGCCTCTGGGGAAGAAGTCGAATATGCTCCTTGATGGCATTCTTCGTTGGAAGAACGCGCTCTTAATTCATCGTTGGGAGATGGGGTTTTTGGTTGGAGAACTCTTCCTCTCCCAAGATCTCCTCTCCCCAATATTCCAAAAAAATTCCAAAAGTGAATTGATAGCTCCTCAAAATAATATATTGTCTATTAATTTAGATTGTTGGGTTTAAAATTAAAATAGTAGCGTTTAATTAAGTGAGATGGACCTATTAATTAATGGGTAGGATTTGGCATAATAAACTATGAATGGATCATATAATTAAAGGGGTGGTGGTGGCACCATAAATGGTAGAGGTGACCAAGAGGCTCCCCCTCATTAATGAGGGGAGTTGAGAGATTTTTCTCGTCTCCCAATAATATAGTTCGGGTGGTTCCCATCGCTATTATTCAAATTTGGAGGTTATGTGATCTCGGATGGTCCCCACCACATTAAACCCACATTGGAGGATGAGGCGTGGTGGTCCCCACTTCCATCACCCACAAGGAGGTTATTGATCCAGTGGGACCCACCTCAAAACACCCATATGGTGGCTCAAATAAAAATAATGTTAATCTCACTGAATTTTATTATTTTCCATGAAAACCCAAAAACTAATATTTATTCTCGACCCACTGCCATCGATTTGAAAGTCTCCTTCAGTGAATATCGGCGCTATGTGTTCAACGGTGCCCTCAGATTTAAGTTCCAAGCACCGGTTCAAAATTTATAATAAATCATTCATACGTTTACTGAACGTACCAGAAAAATACTTAAGAAATTGATTCTGGGTACAACGGGCCTCAGAATCACACACTGTAAGTTGTCACAGACTTGTAAAATTATCGTGTATTTATGAAAAAAAGTTCCATGGAAATTCTGTGTCTTTAAATTCTCACCACCTCAGGGCTTTACGTCACGTAAGATATAACATGAACTAATGAAACAAATGGGGGTACTGATAATGGATCTAAGCCTACCGCTTCCATGAGGTCTCCCAGAGGTTTCCGTGCTACGAATGAATGCACACAAAAGGTATTGGCCATCTAGGAAGGACATGATCCTGCCGATCCTCAGACTCCACTAGAACCTCCATAAAAGTCATCCCATCATTGATGCCCATCTCTACATGGTCGAAGACATGAGAAGGGTCGTGCACATCTCTCCTCAGCTGAGATAAGTGGAATATGTCGTGGACCTAGTGTAACTGAGGTAGAAGAGCTAAGAGGTATGCCACCTCGCTAACTCTACTGAGGATCTAGAAAGGTCCGATGAATCTCTGAGATAACTTGCCGCCTCGGCCAATTTCCGTAGACCTTATTGCGGTGAGACCCATAGAAAGATGTGGTTTCCATCCTTGTACTATAGAGGTCTCCAAATCCTATCATCATATGACTTCTGTCTTCTCTTTATAGTCTTCATCCGCTCCTAGATGATCTGTATATTCCCTGTGGTAGCACGTACCGGCTCTGGTGCCCCTAGTGCTGACTGCCTAGGGTCAGTCCATCACAAGGGTGATCTTCTAGGTCTCACGTATATCACCTCAAAAGGTGCCATCCCAAAGGTGGAGTGTTAGCTTTTGTTTTATGTTATCCTTAAGAATGGTAAGTGATCCTCCCAACTGTGGCCAAATCAAGGACACAAGCACACAACATGTCCATGAGGGTCTGAATGGTCCGCTCAGTCTGAGAATCTGTCTGAGGAAGGAAGTCGGTGATCAGATGAAGCTGCGCTCTGAAAACCACCAGCAACCCCTTCCATATTCGGGATATAAACCATGTGTCACAATCAGAGACAATATAAGAAGGTAATCTATGTAGCCGCATAATATCCTGCACATAAAGGCGTCCCAAGCTCTTTATTGAAACCTACTCTCTGATCCGTTGGAAGTGGGCAGACATGGTGAGTTGATCAACGATCACTCAAATCAAGTCTTGCCCTTGGATGTATGTGGAAGTCATATTGCGAAGTCTATGTATATTCCATCACACATAAACTCTAGGAAATATAAATGCTAAACCAACCCTGAAGGTACCTAGTGCTCTTCCTCCACTTGCTAACAAATGAGGCATTGAGAGACAAACTCTACTACTGCCATCTTCTTCCCCGCCCACCAGTGATGTCGCCCGAGATCCTAGAACATCGTTACAACTCCTGGATGTACCTCTAGAGGGGATGTGTGAAACTACTTCAACACATCCTCCTGAAGTGACATTAGTACCATAGTACGTCCTCTAAAAAGGATGATGTTCTCCATGCTTTCAGAAAATTCATTAGTTGCCTACCCAAACTATATTTGAGCACATCATGTCCCACAGTCAGCATCCCCATGTTGTGCCTCCCTGACTCGGTGAAGAAATGGGGGAGTGAATGTAATAGACTGAAGGAATGCTGCTCCATCTCTATCCATAAAGGATATTTGTAAAGCAGCCAGCTGCTCTATCGCCTCTCCTAGCAGCTATATACCAGATCTCCTGCTGAGTGAATCTGCAATAACGTTCCCCATCCAAGGTGTATAGACTATCTTGAAGTTATAATCCTGGAGGAACTCAAGCCACCATCGATGTCTCAGGTTCAGGTTCTTCTGAGGGAAGATATACATGAGACTCTTATGATCAGATTAAACGGTAAAATGTTCGCCCATAAGATAGTGTCACAACATATTCAAGGCGAAGACCACTATTTCTAACTCTAGGTCATCGATAGCATAGTTTTTCTTGTGCCTTCTTAGTTGATAATAAACATAAGCGATCAGTGCTTGCTCTTGCATCAAGACACATCCGAGTCCGATCTCTGATGCATCACAGTAAACTACATGCCCTATTCCCTCCAATGGAAGCCTCAAGATGGGGGAACTAGTCAGCCTCTGCCTCAACTCTTGAAAGCTCCGTTGGCATCTCTTCGACCACACAATTTGTTTCCCATTTTTCGTTAACGCAGATAGTGGTGGTGAAACACTAGAGAAGTTTGATACGATCCTCAAATTGAATCTAGCCAAACCGAGAAACCGCCTACAAATTCTTGGGTGGCTCCTAAGAATGTACTGCCACACTCTTTGCTGGATCTACTACCACACCAGCCACCGATATGACATGTACCAGAATGTGAACCACTCGGATCCAGAACTGGCACTTCGAGAGCTTACCATAATGCTGGTGTTATCAGAGTGTGTCAAGTACTACCTGAAAATGGTAGGCACAATCCTCCATTGTAATCGAGTACATCATAATTTCTTCGATGAAAACTATGACAAATAAATAGATTTATGGCTGTTAAATATTGTTCATGTGTCCCATAAACACTTCGGGACATTGGTTATGCTAAAATGCATAACCAGGAACTCGTAGTGACCATACCTATATCTGAAGGTCGTCTTATGCACATCCTCATCTCGAACTCTGATCTGGTGATAGCATGATCTGAGGTATATTTTCAAGATCCATCGTGCTCCCTTTAGCTGATCAAAGACGATTTCAATACTCGATAGTGGGTCCATGTTCATCACGGTCACCTGGTTCAGGCGATGGTAGTCGACACAAAGCATCAAGCTCCTATCCGCCTTTTTAGCAAACAGAATTGGGGCTACCCAGGTATAAACACTGGTATGGATGAATCCCTTCCCCTCCAAGTCCTCTAGCTATACACACAGCTCACGAAGCTCAGCAGGAGGAATCTGATATGCTAGTTTAGATATCTATTTCGTCCCATGGTATAGGTCAATATAAAATTCCACCTCCCTACGAGGAGGTAGTCCTGGGACATCATCAGGGAAAACTTATACGTAATGTTACACCATTACAAGATATGTCTAACTCTTTACATCAACTACTCTGAGAATAAGTCAAGCCAACTGATGATTGATCGACTGTGCTCTCCTCCGAGCATGTCCATCCTACCCTGTAAAGGCTCCCTTCTCATCGGTGAAGGTGAAAATGGTCCCATCCATGTAGACACACCACAGATTGTTCCTAATACAGTCTATCTAGGTATATACTATAGATAACCAGTCCATAACCACGATGACATTGTAAGTCCTTGAAACGTCTACTAAGAGATCCCATCTGAAGCTCTCACCTCCTAAAGTTAGCTCACACTGTCGGCACCAGTGTATAATCATCAAATCTTCTCCTGTAGAAGTCTTTAGAAAAAAGGATCGAGCCAATGGATCCATCAGATTCTACGAGATCTGAAAGAGGGCAGTGGCAATGAAAGAGATACTAGAACCTCTACATACGAGAACTACATCTATGGTGGAGTTGACATATATCATCCTCGAATAATCTCCGGAGTGTCGTTATTAGATGCCTCAACTTTTTAGAGATGAGGTCTCGCATGTCCACCTGCTTCCTATGGTTGGGGTGGTCCTCCTAGGGGTGGCAATGCTAACATCTCAAATTGTCATCCACTGCCAACTGCACAACCAACTCCTTTGCCAAATCCTCCTACTCCATGTGGACCTTCTCGATCGAACCTCTACATCTTCCTAGAAGGTGTCTCAACTGTCTTCTGATCACCTGAAATGGTGGTTCGGACAGTCATGAGCCATGTGACCCTGCCCACTGAATGAGATACAATGCCCGCTCCTAGAATGTATGTCTCTTCCCAAGGTGCCCCGCACAACCGATCTTGAGTCACGCGGTCTTCCACCAATGGGTCTGGTCCTCTTGGACCTCTGCAACATATATCAACTACCATCTATAGTAGACGGTGTTGCATGTTGACTAGTGGTGGGTCTCACTGCCAGAGACTACTCAGCAAAGATACTATCTACTAAGAGGGCTCACTCCAACACCCCTACCAGCTTCGTGATGCTGAGGGAGATAATTGAATCCTATATCTCTCTCCTAAGCCACTGCTCGATGGTCTGAGCCCTGAAGAATGTGTCTTGTACCATATCTATGGAGTATCTTGAGTGGTCGGTGAACCTCGCTGAGTAATATGCCACCACATGAAGTCCTATTGCAGGTGAAGTAGCTCATGTATTCTCACTACATGTAGGGTGTTTCAGAAAACACCACTCGAAACAGGCTCTTGAAGTCTACCCAGAGTAGTGTCACATTGTCATGAACCTAGAGCATCAAGCTCCACTATCTGCCTACTACTACCAGATGGAGAATCGCGACAGGAATCACCATATGATCTGATGGTGTCCCAACCAGTTTGAAGACTCTCACTACAAACTCTATCCAATCCTCAACTATCAGTGGGTTCGTCTCTCCCATGAACCTGGGTGGCCTCTGGCACTGGAACTCATGCAATGTGTTGAAGAGTCATGCATCATCTTCTACTGGGGTCGGTGTCATCGATGGCCCAACAGGTAGTGGTACCACTAGTGCCTCTACTGAAAAGGCCCCTACACTGAGGCCTCAACACTCGGTGGTCTATCTGTTAATAAAAATCTCGAGACTCTAAATGTTCAACCATAGGGAGGAATCCATAAATAAAAATATGCAACACAGTCAAAAGATTATACACGACGTGCTGACCTGGTTGAGATGAAGTAAATGAATACTATTGAAAACACACACGCAATAAGTGTTTTCCTGCACTGAGTAAGAAATCGGTAGTCAGGGCCCTGGTGCATTGATACATTGGCCTCCGAACCAACACTGGTCTCCCAGAATAGGAAACCACTCTTAGTACCATAAACATGATTACATCATAGAAAAGATTAGAGTCCTATGTTCTGTGGTAGAACTAACTCCTCTGATACCAATTTGTCACGACCAGTCCCCCTGGGCCGGTTCTATGACCACCCTAAGCCCGCCCTCCATAGGCCAGGGGCTGGAGACTAAAACCAAAGGAGTAAATAACTAAACTGGTAATTCATTTCATTTATAACATGAAAATGATCATAATAGAGTACAAGATAGAAAAAAAACACAAAATAAAACTGTATACAAAAAGAGTGCTTAAATGTTAAAGGGGGGGGCATAAATACAAGACCAACTGTAAAGTACATGGAAACTGAATGTAAAAGTACTCGAAAATGGGAAAACGGCTCCTGGATCATAAACCGAAAAATAATACCTGATGGGTAGGTATAGCTAGACTCCATAGCACACCACGTCCGTCTGTCTCCTCCGTATACCGTCATGTCGTGTGGTCCACCCCAATGTACCATCCAGTCCTGGTTCACTCAGCCTTAGTCAGCACTGTCTTTCATCTGCGTCCAACACAATGAAGAGTGGGCATAGCCCTTTTAGGGGAGAGTATAAAGATTTTCAGTAGGGACCCCGAGACCGTCATGATCTCACAGAACCAACAATGATAAACAACAAAGTATGAAATCAACAGATATCCCCCACATAGGTATATTCCCCTACATATACCAATTTTATCAAGTAATCCATCTCAATCCTGAGGAAAAGAATTTTTTATTGACTCAACTGAAACTAGGATTTTATTCTTGGGGTTATATCAAGAATCATCTTGAGTCACACAGTCGAAACCTCATCTGCTGGATAACTCCTCCTCTATAGTGTACAGTGGGCTAGCCACATCACCAAGGCGTTTCCCACTAACCTTAGACTACTGAGGTACTACTCTTGTCGAATACCATGGATCTTCTATGTCACCAAGGCTCTCCCCACCGTGGGTTTGCCACATCCCCAAGGTGCTCCCCCTCGTAACCTACTGAGGTACTCCTCCTGTCGAGTACCGTAGGTCTGCCACGACACCATGGTGCTCCCCACTGTGCTTCTTCCGCGACTCTAAGGCACTCCCCACTGTGCTAGTAGAATCACTCTAATTTGAATCGGTCAGTAGTCGTTAGGTCTCAGCCAGCTATTAGGTCTCCGCAATAAGCTCACTCGACTGCGGGAGGATCCACTTCAGAAGCTAAAGGTCGATACTCCAACTATCAGGAAGTACCATATAGAAGTATCTCAATGGTTTTCCACATCATAGAGGTATTAACGCAATAGACAACGCATCACCAGACACATGTTCTGTGAGTTATTAGCCGTTTAGTGTGGGGGGCCCGGTTGGATTCATGCATGATCCAACCTGACCGTATCTCAACTATACACCAAAAACCAATGGGGTATACTCAAAGGGACCATTGTGGTCCAATAATAACAGCACCGCTGACGGTTCGTAAAATGGTCATTCAATGCCAATGATATGGCCAATGAAAGTAAAGGGGCCAGTAGTGGGCCCGAGTCCGGTCCGACCCAGTCTAGGTCGAACTGGTCTAGGTCGACCCGGTCAGACCAGTTGGGTCTGGCCTGGCCCATTGGGAAAGCCGGCCTGTTTGGTTCGGCCAGGGCCCCGCCTAGCTGGCCGTGTGGGCAGTTCGGACCGGGCTCAGGGCCGGTTTAGCTTGGAGCACCGCAAAGGGGTGGCATGGCATGGCTCAGCCTGGAGGGCGCGACCAGGCCGTTTCGGATAGGAAGTCATGAGGGGGGGTTGTGGTCCAGCTTAGGAGGCCAGCGTGGCCAAGATACCGGTTCGATAGGGTGGCAGCTCGGGAGGCCAGGTGACAGGGAGCCGGGAGGCAGCCGGGCAGGCCGGCAGGCGGTCGGGGAAGCTAGCGGTGGTACGGGCTGGGGCAGAGCAGCCATTTTCACCACCAGACGGTGTAACCGAGGAGCAGCGTGGGTCAATGAGGCCACAGGAAGCATAAACATTGCCTATTGCCTCTGTTTCCTTCAACACAGATTCTTTGTTACGTTTCCATTCTGAAGATTATCACAAACAAGAACGGTGGAGGGGTCGGGCCAGGTTGGTTTGGACCGCAGCATCCATGTTGAGAGTGCTATCATTTGGCTAATCAGTAAGTAAGGAATGTGAACATCAATTGTTTCACAAACTCCTCAATGATTCCTTTCCAACCGAAGAAGAGATTAATGAAGGTAATATTAATCAAATTAACAACTTACCTTGATAATTGGTTGTCAATGGACTCACGTGGAAGAAGATGGAGGATATCCCTTTTCGTCGCGTCCTCCTTTCACTATCAATATCGAGCTCATGCATTAGTTTGTTGATGATGATGATGAGGGAAGTCAGTCATCGAAGACGTCCCACATCGGTTGCCTTCAAGGAAGAAGTCGCAGACACTCCTTTCCGGTGTTCTTCGTTTAGAGAAAATATTCTTAGTTCGTCATTAGGAGATGAGGTTATTCATTGGAAAACTCTAATTCTCCAAATCTCTCCTCTCCCCAATATTCCACCCAAATTCCAAAAGTGAATAGATAGCCCCTCCGATTAATAGATTGTATATTTTTTTAAATTTTTGGGTTTACAATTCAAATTTTGGTGTTTAATTAAACGAGATGGCTCAATTAATTAATGGGTAGGATTGGGCATAATAAATTATGCGTTGGATCAAATAATTAAAGGGGAGGTGGTGGCACCATAAATGGTAGATGAGATCAAGGGGATCCCTCTAATTAATGAGGGGAGTAGAGGGATTTTACTCCTCTCCCATAGATAGGGGTAAGGTGGTCCCCACTAATATTGTTCAAATTGAGAGGATATGTAGTATCAGGTAGTCCCCACCACATTAACCCCACATGGGAGGTTGAGGAGTGTTGGTCCCCACATCCATCCTTCATAAAGAGGTTATAGATCTAGTGGGACACACCTCCAAACACCCACCTAGTAGATCAAATAAAAACAAATTGAAGCTCACTTTATTTTATTATTTTCCAGAAAAACCAAAAAACAAACTTTTATTCTTGACTCACTACCGTCGACGTGAAAGTCTCCTTGAGATAATACAGGCGTAGCGAGTTCAACGGTGCTATCAGATTTCAATTTCTAGCACCATTTCAAAATTTATAAAACCCACTCATACGTTTACTAAATGTACCTGAAAAAATCATCAAAAAGTGATTCATGGAACACCGGGCCTTGGAATCATGTGCCATCATTTTTTGCGGACTTGTAAAATTACCATGTATTTATGAAAAAAATTCCACAGAAATTTCAGGCCTTTACAATTATCTACTTTTAATCCAAAAAAAATTACTCTTAAATTCTACGTTGTTACCTTCATCCATTCATTATAAATTCAGTCAGAAAAAAATCAACTCATATTGTGAGTTTATGATTGAAGAGGGTACATCTATTTCATTATTTTCTCAAGTTACCACATCACCACTTCATATTTATTGTTCTAGAACTACACATGGAATATGATACATTTCTTGTTTCATATAACTTGGTCTCTCCCATCCAATATATTCAATATTTTTTTCTTATAATTAATATAATTTTCAGGTTGAATGTACTCAAAATTTAGTACATGTGGGAGAGAAGGTATATAATTCTTCAGAAGTGATTTGGGTAGAAATCTTGAATTCATTCCATGTTAAGGGAATGTTCTATAACATAGGTATCCAGTCCCATGAGATAATGGATAAAAAATGGGATGTTGCACTGAGGGTCATGCTTCAATTTATTTCCAATCCACATGACTCTCATCCTTGTCATTGTGTAGAGGAAAAACATG
The DNA here is from genome assembly GCA_963277665.1 of Viscum album. Lineage (NCBI taxonomy): Eukaryota > Viridiplantae > Streptophyta > Magnoliopsida > Santalales > Viscaceae > Viscum > Viscum album. The sequence goes on along the minus strand of OY728165.1, from coordinate 443,036,121 downwards.
CCTCCAACTTTAAAATCAAATTCCATTCCATTGTTTTCATTATAGGTTATATGAATACTATACAAAAATATTATATTTTTAGGATGGATTGACGTTTTTCTATCATCTCATGAATAATATAAGGGTCGGGTATTATTTTTGTTCAAAAACTTTATCCCAAAATGTTAGTGTTTTATCCCACGTCCAAAATATAGCATCATATAGATGCCTTAGTATACTCAAGTGGTAGTTGTTATTGTATGTTAAATCAACTAATGGGAAATTTTAATCCCTTACACATTTAAATTTCATTGAGTAGGCTCTCACAAAAATATCAAGAACCTGAAATGGCTATTCATATTAAACTTCAATTTGGTGGATGAAAGGTTATTCTGAAATTAAATTTTGTATTTAGATCTTGTGGAATAATTCACCATAACATAAAAGTGGACATTTGATCATGATTATTGATGATTAAATGTTTCTCCCCATGAAACCAAAACACTTCCATTATAAATATCATAACAATTTTTCATGTGAGAAATCATCCTAAATAGTGTTGATGTGGGATGTCTTGGTGTGTCTATCCACCGTAACCCATATAACATTTATTCCTTTACATTTCTTAGGGTGATAAATTTAAATTTCTATAGTGATGTTCCTCTAATTCATAGTGGTTATGGGTGATGGTTGAATAATCCTCATGGACCTGTGTCACTCTTTATTAACTTACTGGAATACTATGAACATTGACATGTACTTATTAGTATCCATCATCATGTTTTCATACTATAATTACCATATAAGAAGATGATACATCTTTGTACATATATAATAGATGCTCAAAGTGGATAAAGATTCATTATCAAAAAATTATATGTTTATTTTAGTTGATTAATGCATACAAATTATAGTTCTAAACTATATAGCACCATCTGCATCAATTTGAAATTAATTAAACCTACACCAATTTAATATAACTATATTTTGTTAATGATCCAAATCAATACATCATGCATCCTTTATCTTATCTTGGATAGATGTTTGGGAATTAATTTGGTAAATATAATAATCATACCCTTCCCTTAGGATTTACATATCCATCAATTCCATATCCTTAAAGATATAGACTTCCACAATTCAAATCATGGATATAGTAGCATGTTATTTCATACTATGAGAATAATATACCTAGTTCAACATTCGTGAATGGTATTGAATAGATAATCTATTGTCCTTGATTTACTCTAACGATCATTATTGCGGGATGATTATCTTCTATGATAATATAACCTTTAAGCTCATATAACCTCTTTATATGTCACACATATCAAAATAGGGGTTATTTCAAAAAATATTAAATATATATATATCATAACTATAAACCCGAAATCATCCATATAATAGTTCCTCTCATTGAAATTAAACTATCATGAGTCACATAATATCAGGTTATAAATGTTCATGAGTAAAACACCCAAGCATTTCTTAAAGAATCAATATATTTCACAAAACCCCATCCACATTATCGTAGTGTGAGTACATGAATAGTTAGAAGAATCTTATAAGTATCCATTAATTTTTAATCACATTATACATTATAGAAATATGTTAACCCTTTCCATGATAAATTATTTATTTGGATATAAAATCCCACAAAATATATCAAAAAAAAATTGTGGTACATATCCATGAAAATAAAATTATAAATTTCTGGACACATGAATGTGTTTACCCATAAAAAATTTTCTTTTTCATTGCAGGGTGTATATAAATTCATATAACTGTGACATTTTTCACTAATAAGGTCACTTGTTTCATAAATAATACACACTTTTTCAACATATCAACAATTTTTTCCTTTCCTACAGATATTAGTGAAATCCTTTTATTCTATTTTTGTTCCCTCAGGCACCTGGTGTAAATGCGAATATAAATGATAACGATGAACAAACATTGTTTAGGTATCTAATAATGACAATATTCATAAACTTAATAAATATTTTAATGTATTTTGATAGTCTAATAGCTATCACTATGAACTCACATCTCTCATATATCACATGGAATGATGTCTTATGAATATGATCTCTCTTCACCATCATCTGATGATATCCAGAATGAATTTTTACATATGATAAGTATAGAACTAATAAAAGATGATTGAACAAGTAATATATCCTTGGAGAGGAAAACAAGTTCGTTAATGGTGATATTTCTGACCTCACAATAATTGATACACAATCATATTGACCTATCCTTTTTCGTGAAAAATAGTTCTGATGCACCCCAAGGAAATTCACTAGGGCATATGGATCGTTGGTCAAAATGTTTATGAGACTACATCTTTTACTACACTAATTAATTCAAGGAAATCTTGTAGGGTAATTTGGATAAAGAAGTTGATTTAGGTGTATGGATTATTAAGAAATCCACCTCATGAACGAAGGATATGACAAGGCAACACTTTAGGAATGATATTATTATATACGTTTATATTGGGATTTGTTTTAGGTTTGATATTTTCCATGAAATAAACCACGTAGGAAAGGTATACTACTTTATTGGGAATCAACACCAACACTGTTGATTGATTTTCCAATGGACATTCACAGTCATCCTATGATTTTTGCAGGATCATGGGATGGTTCAGTGTACAAATTTATATTTATTTCTCTTATCAGATAAATTTGGATATATATATAAAAAGGATTAACAAATTATCAAAATCACATAAAATTAAACCATATGAGGTTTTACAATGATCTATATAGAAATATTTCTACAGACATTAAAAATATAATCTCTGAAAAAAGAATTCACGAGACACTATATTCAAATTTAAACATGCATGGTCTACATGTAAAGTCGGATGAATTTTTTGATTAAAGACCCTACATTTTCATTCAAAAAATTTACATTAAAACATTTGTAAGTAGAAATTTTTTTACAAAAATAATTGTATAACACATTCACCAATAAAAAAAAATCAACTTTAAATTATTTCATCAATAAATAAGATATTAAATAAACAATTAATATACCAAATAAAAATAAATATAGTTTAGTAGGAATACAATAAAAACCCCAAGTTCAGTATTTATAAATTCATCTGGTCATAGTCAACTAAATATATCTCTATTTTGAGTAATCGTATAAAAAATAGGAAATATATTTTGAATATGATTTGAAATTTGTAAATTATATAGTGAATCTTTTGAATGAACTAATAGATCAATGAATGAAGGAATGAAGTGGTATTTATATGAAGTACAAACCAAATATGACCAATGAAATACTTAGATTATAATTTGAATAATAATATGATCATTTTACATGTAACATGATATTTTGAATTTAAATTGGGTAGTTATAACTATTACTTAATTAGTAAATTAGTATAATTAAATAAAATAATATTACAAAAAATTTATATATGAATTTTTAAAGACTAGAGTGCCTAAATGTAAATAATTGAATTTTTAAACTCATATAAAATTTAGGTGTTTATTTTAAATACTGTATAGATATTTGGTAAAAAAATTAATTTTTATATTAATAATTTTAAATTAAAGTAACATTTTTAGAAAATTATTTCGATAAAATGAAAATATTTTTCGAATAAATAAATATTATATATCTAATAGGTATTTTCTAGTAATTTTTTGAAAACAGTTATTTTTAATGTGAATGGTAACAATATAGATATTGATATACTACCTATTTTATTACATTATAATGATTTAATAATGATGTAATAATTTATAAAATAATTTAATTAAAAAATAACTTTTTTATGTAAATTTTTCATTTGAAAATAATATATTAAAATAAATAACATAACAACATAATTTACAATGTCTTAAAAGATAAAATATACATTCATTAATTTGGTTTTTATTTCATTCATTTGTATAAACAAATAATTTTAGTGTTTAAATGGATTAAAATTAATAAAAACCTTTAATTATTATCATATAATTACTATATTCTCAAATGATACCACTTTTAAAATTATTGGTCTTTAAATAATATTTCAGGAAATTGTTTTTTTGAAAATTCCCCTCCATTAAAGTATAAATAACCCATATCACCCTTTTTAGAAAATTACTTCTAAAATATTATCATGGACCATGATCTAAAAAATTCGCATCTCATTATATCTCAATGATCCTCACAGACATTTTTGGGTCATCCAAATCAGGTCCTATAATGTCTTAATTTTATTAGAAAGGCATAAGAATAAAAAAAGGTTACATCATCATCCTATTGTTTTCATTTTTATTTCTACGAAACAAATATATTATAAATTTTCTCCATTAAAAAAATTATAATAATTATAAACAATATTAAATATCAATATTATTTTTATATGGTAAAATTAATTTTATTTACTCATAATATATATACTCAAACTACCAATCTATTTGCAATAACTAATTAATTGTCAGTTCTATCTACATATAGGGAAGTTGAAAGGTATTTAACTATCAAAAAACTCACAGATGATAAGAATAAATTAATTATAATGTTTAAATATTTATTTTTATGTATTAATAGAATTTAATAGATTGTTTTATGAATGTATAAATAAACATGAATCAAAAACCTAAAATTGAAACAAATCACGGTAATTAAATGAAACCAATCATAGACCATTTCATCCAAAAATAATAATTAATAAATAAATTTTATTTCTTAAAATTGATAAAGAATAATATAAAGTAATATTTTATACTTTGTAATAATGATTTAAAAAATTAAATTGACTATACATTAAGTTTAAAAGAGATGAATGAAAATAGTTCATAAGGTAATGTGTATCTGAAACATCCATTCTCTTTAAGGATTTATCTTTCCATTCTATGTATTTTCCCTAGGATTTTTTTTAAAATATAAATTAACTGTATTCTTTAAATTTCATTCATAATTTTTCTTATAGGGATAAACATGTTTATAAACTATTAATATAATATTATATACATGATTCATTGATTAATCACAATGACTTTATTTTTGAATACACATATTGAAATTAGTCATGTTTTTCCTCACCTTTATATTTACAATGATATTTTTTTATAAGTGAAATCATTACATATCTAGAATTATGTTTTATGTTTTTTTAAATGATCAATGATTATTTATTGACATATTCATTATTACATCACTAAGAAACAAATTCGTTTCTGAAGGGTACTTTTCATGGTTTGGATTTTGATATGTTTCTTTTCTCTATGGTAATCTAGATTAAGAAAATATTAATATATAAGGAGAGGAAAAAACATTATATATTCCTAAAATGACATGGGTATCATTTCGTATCTCATAATATTGTTAAATGTGATAATGATTTTTGATTTATTCACATTCTATCTAATGTGTTATGTGGCACATTCAAATATTTTTTCATATGATTAAATTTACAATGATATTATTAATTCGATGTGATGCTAATGGTCATTGATGTCTCTCTATACATTATGATTATTTTATTATGACCCACTACTAGAAAATAAACCCTATAACATAATTATTTTACATTAAATGTTTTTTTAATGTGACGAGAATACAACCAATGTATTATGTTTTAATGTAATAGTTTTAAAATATAATGTGAAATATTACATTAAATTCCTATTTTTATAATATCATATATTGAAATTATATCTATTTTTTTTGTTTTTATAAATATAATTTTATAAAATACCATTCTATATCGGGTTAGTAAATAACCAACAATGAAACTATGTTTTTTATTAAAATATATTATAGTAGAATATGTCATTAGCTGTAACCATAAATCCTATGCTACAGAGAACATAAAACAATAGAAAATAAAATATATCACCAGATAAAAAATCAATGAAATCATAACTAATACATCACTTACCATTTTCATACATATTTAAATTGATTTTAGATGCACAACTAGAAATTAATCAAATATAAAAAATATTCTATCAATAATCCTCTAATTCGGTTTATGTATCTTGTAAAATATGATCTGAAACCTCAAATAATCTATAAAAGTAATAATAAATCTTAATATAATAATAGACCATATTTTTTAAATTTTAAGTGTTTAATTAGATGTAGCTATATAAAAATATGTCATTTTTATGTTTTATTTTCTTGAAAATGAATTGTAAAATTTAATTACAATGGTACGAATTTCATATTTCATGTCACCATCCCTCATAATGTACCCACACCAAGGTTCGAAATAAGGAGATGGAGATAATTACCCATGAATCCCACATCTAAATGGATATGTGTAAGCTACTATCCCTAGGGTTATATGAATCACAAAAATGGAAGGAATTACAACCTATATAAAAGTGGTATGAGATAAGAAGGAAACCGACCACCCAAATACATGTATAAACTAGAATAATTATAATCTAATACATAAACTAAATAACTGAAATTAGAAACAATAAATACAAAAATTAAATATTTTATAGATACTAGGGATACCAAACAGCTACTGAACAGCACCAAAAACTATTATCACCTATCTTGATCACTAAAAATATCTTGTGGACATGAAAAATAGTTTTTATATACAGAATGATTGTAATGATATGAGTTATTTTTAGGATATTCAAAGGAATGTCTCTTGTGAAATGTAACGAATCATCATAATTCCCATTGAAAAATCAAATGAAACTAACCTTTAACCAAAAATAGTTATACTATTTTCACTATCATCACTATGGTTGAGTCCCCATGTAATTAATAAAGGTAAATAATTCATCTTCAAAAGAATATATATATATATATATATATATATTGGTACCCCACTTAAAATTTCTCTTCTGGGTTTCCCCCCATTCTCCAATACAAATCTTCTAGTGATCGTACCAGTTATAAGTAAGACATCCGTTATATGAGTTGAGAATTGTTCCTACCATCGTCAATTTACTGTAGGGAAAATCATCTCATTTTTGAAGGAGTCCATAAATCAATCTCATCACCAATATAATCCCATCTATGAAAAAGATTCTATCTAAAATCCGCCACATCCAAAGTGAATGATTTATTCCTCAATACATAATTGTCTTGACACATACACCTTGGAGAAACTACTGGTACCATGATTGTATATAGTTATATTATATACCTAAATCCATTACATACCCCCACATATAGGTATAGTAAAAATGGAGTCATTCATATTTCATGTAATAATAGACCCTATTCCATATTAAATTGTAAATTAGATTCACATACGCATATTTATATATGATGTTAGATTGAGGTTAAAGTATAGGTTAACTATTTGATCCCTATATATTCTAAATTTTATATAAAATGAATCTAAAATATTTTGGGTGTCGGTTTCCCAATCATTATCGGTAGAGAATCATAATAAATCACAAAATATAAATAAAAATACATAGAAAAATCATTAAGAAAATATACCTAGATTTTGACTCATTGTTAACCAATGTCATAAAAAACCATTATATTCCAATTCTTAGGTCTACATATCAAATAACTACACAATTAACAAGGATTATTTTTAATTAATTATTAATAATTAGTTAATTCATATGAAAATTTTACATGATTGACATTTTAATATTCTTAAGGAAACTGGAAAAACACCATGAATTATATTCCTTATATTCTTAAATATTTCATCCTCATGAACAGGCTCATGAAACCCTTTGATGCTCTCCCTCAGATGGTGACGACGGCGTCGGGTCTGGCACCTCACCACTTTGCAGGGGAGGGGGAATCATTGTTCCCTGGGATAGCAAGGCCTTCGCTCAATACATTCTCCAATCTGGACTTTCTTCCACCATTTACGAAAGCATTCGTGAGCCCTAAAGATCCAGATCTTTTAGATAGAAACCATAAGATTCAGATTTCAACATCCGAGTTCATGGAATATTCTTCTCTGTTGAAACTTACTTGGGTTGATCAGTTCAGACAGAAGATACCTTTCATCGATACGTTTGATAGGTATGTTTTATCCTCTTGGGATCTTTAAGAATGGGCGACTGTCGGGGTGCTGGATAGGCAGCATATTTTGATTCTTTTTGAGTCGGAAGAGGACCTCATTAAGGCTTGGTAATGAGCTCCTCGCAGTTGAAATGGTATTTAGTTCTTCATTAGTATATGGTGAATTGACTTTCATATGAAACAGTATTCGCCTTCTTCTGCGGTTTGCATAAGTTTCCCTAATCTCCCATTAACTTTTCAGAATCCCTATGTTATAAGAATGTTGGGTAATCTTGTGGGTATATTTTTGTGTGCGGATAGCCACACTGAATTGGTGTACCATCCGATTAACCGTCATGTATGTGTTGGGGTGGATGCTTATAGGGTTACATTTCAGTTTTTTTGGATTACAATTGGTGAGGAATACATGTTTAAACAATAGGATATTTATGAGAAATGGTATGATTTGTGCTGGACATGTAATCATTATGGACATCTCTGGGAGATATGTTGAGGAGATTCATCAACACAGGTGATGAAGCCTTGGCATCGGTAGTAACAAGCTTTGGTTATGAGGGAGGATGCAGTGGGGAATACCAATGTGACCCAGCTGATGTTGGGTCTGGAGTTGGGGACATCTGATGTTGAGGGGGGAAATGGGGGTCCCGAGTCGTTGGGCCCTTTGGTCGAGAAGCTGGCAGAAGGGGTTGGCAAGGATTATGATAAGAATGGTTTTATAACATACTTGATGGATGTTATGAAGACTCAATGCAATCCATAGGTTCCTGATGTAGATATGAGACCAATACATGAGAATTCTAATAATCCGAGATCCTAGAAAAATAGTGACCCATCTGTTGAGGATAATTTGTGTAATCATCATCTAAATGATGCTATGGAGATGAGGTAACAGAGGGAGGACTGTGAAAAAGGTGCCTCGCCAGTGGAATTGCGTAGAATTGAGAGATACAGGGATAGTGGGGGACCGGGTATCTATCCTAAGCCTTAGCTTTCTTTGAGTAACAGGTTTCAGGGACTTGCTGAGGTGGGTTTGAATTATTTTCCATCACAGTAGGATGAATCCTTTGAGGTCATCATGAGTGATTTCATGGTTGGAGAAGTTGACCATGAGGATTCATGTAGGGTTATGGAGAAACCCACTATGGCGAATACCATTTATCAACACTTAAAATCTGCAGACTTGGGAAATGATGTTGAGGGGAAAGAAAAGGGAGTATTTAAAGATGATGGCATTGAGGAAAACTATCTGGCTAGAATTGACTGCAACCCGGCTTATCAAAGGAGATGAAGAGATTAGGAGGGAAAAGAATCAACCTAAAATAGAATTCTTGGGACGAATGGGATTATTTCCTGGTGCGACATTGAGAATATAGGTAGTATGGTCAATCATTCCTTCAGTGATATAGTGATATGTGGAGATAGAACCAAGACTGAGGATAGAAGAGTGGCATCTTCCACTTCTAAAAGAAAATTCAGGAAGGATTACTCTTATTTAAATTGACCATTGTGCACCAGATCCTTTTTTAAGCGAGATCATTGGGTGACCCTGTCTTAGAAAAAAGGCAGCATGTCTAAGCAATATGGTATTGGGTGAATAACTTTGGATGATGTGAGGAGGGCCTATAATGGTGATTTCATAAGGTGTTTTAATATGACTTCTGAATGGGTAATGGCCACTGTGGAGGATGAATCTTGTGTTGGTTGTGATGATGGGTATAGAGATTATGGTTTTTAGTTTTTGTTGGTTTCTCTGGGTGTTTGTTTGCTTGGTCTATTTTGGATGTGTTTTGTGGGCTTGAAAGTGACTTTGGGTTTCTCAATTTTCCTAATAGTGTTTAGAAAATTATAAAGAAAGTTTTTAGATCATCATCATTAACCAATAAAAAATTTCCATATTGAAAAACATCCTGATTGGAGTATCCTTATCAATAATCATGTTGTTTCTATTAATATGATATAAATAATTTAAAATCATTTACATTAATAACACCACATCCCATGGTTTTATTATATTTTTTTATTTTTCATTATAACATTATCTTGGTACTCTAGGACTTTTTCTATGATACTAAATTAAAGACGCCCTCATTATGTATATTTTTATACTATATAATGCTATGCGATCCCAAAAAATGGAAATCCGGAAACATGATATATAACACGAATTAATAAATATGTAAACGTTGATGAGAAATCCTCTATATTAACTTGACTGGACTACCTTGGTGTCTCAAAAAATTTCATATAATATAAATCCATCTCTCCATATACAAAAAATTCATCATAATTGTACCCTAGGATCCCAATCCATTTATTATTAATCAAACAATCATTAGTCAAAATAACAATGGGCTTCCCTCCCATTCCTCATCAAGGACACTAACCACACACGATCATGAATCACTGAAATGACAGATTTAACATTCCTTGAGCACACATACATACTATTTTTATATATACCTAAATTAAATAAGGTTATATAACTAAGGATTAAAATACATCCACATATAGAATATGATTGATCAACACCAAATCATTTCAATTTATAAAAATACATTTAAATTATAATATTGAATTAACTAGTTAGTTATGTATAGTTTATTAACCATAATAATTTATTATATTTTGTGATATTTTTTTCATTAATTCTTAGTATGATGAATATTTTAATATTTCATGTAATAGAAAATATATTTTGATAGGCTGGAAATAAATTTTTAGCTTAATATATCAACATAATCATAGAATGATTTCATGTAATTTACAATTAGAAATAAGATGTTATGAATAATTTTATATAGTGTATTTAATCAATATTAATTTTATTTATATTATTTTAAAACATATATTTTTATTCATGTATAGATTCTTAATTTTATATAATTAATGATAATATAATGTGGATATAAAAAGAGATACCGTTTCAAATCACTCTTTTAAGTGCATAATGTTAATATATTTTAATTTTTTAAAATCGCCTCTAATAATGAATGTTTTAAATTAATATAATATATAATATATAAATATATATGAATTTAAATTCATATAATAAATATTAGTAATCATAGAATTATTGTAATAACATCGTAATCTCTGAAAATAAATTTTTATGAAAACCCATTTTTCATGAAGTTGGCATGTTTATTATTAATTTACATTCCACAATCAATATAATAAAATTTGATAAAATGGTTTATTTATTTTTAATTTGATTGTTAAAAATTTCATATGAGTCACATTAATTATGGATTATTAATAATAGTATAATTTTTAAACAAATGTTACCATGTTTGGGGGTAAAATGGACCAAAGGGTTCAAAATATAAGGATATGGAATCAGAATTACTGAAAACACTTTATTAAACTGAAATGGTTGGATATATTTATACCGTAGATTCCAATAAGATTATTTTTTGATCCACTCTTCCCTAAATTATAATTAATAATATTTTAAAACACCTAAAAATAACCAGTTCTCCACTCACTTTAGTTATAAAAAGAAGCATCCTCCCCACAACTCCTAAAAAATAAGGATCTATTTATCTATATGAACAACTAATAAAATATATCCCCAAAATCCTTATCCATTTTTTACTAGGTGGTGGTTTTCCCAAAACAATAAAACCTAGGTTTTATAATAGGATATCTAAAGGATCCATATCAACGAATAGGTAATCATATTTTCCAGTCCCTTTCAATTTCCATCCACTATTGTGACCTTAAATTATTTTCAAAACATTAAAATATACCAAAAAATATATATACCATATAATAAAATTTTATTATGATTAAATAATAATATTTATACATATTATTCTTGAATACATGGGAGGAAAAAGTATCTCCCATGTGTATGATGGACTGCCATATTGAGGACCAATGCAATTTTTTCCATCCCCACCACATATGGTTGATATTAATTATAGAAATAATGAATAAATGTGATATTTATGAAATAATAATTATTCCATAAATGTAATATATCATCTATTTTTTTTCCCTTCCAACCATTAGAGAAATGAAAATATCGTATGTGTGTACGTGTGTTCCACCACCTCTACGTAATAATATGATTACATTTTCATGTGAGAAATTCATATATTGTTATAAAAATATAATAAGAATTTATTTTTTTATTTCATGATCATAATTCGTTATATAATATAATTTTTAAAATACACTATAATGTTAGCATCATAATAAAAATTATGTGAAAATTATACCATTTAAATCTTGAAATAACAATAATAATGAAATATTGTTATGAAATAAGTTATAAGAAAGAATAAGTGGGTCATATTTTGTATTATAGATATGTTTATGGAATTCACATGTCATAATTAAAAATATAACTTTATAATAAAGGATATTTAATAACATTCATCATAGTGTAAATATGAGGTGTTGAATGTCTTCTCAATTTCCACACAATTGAGTCATATTTGGTATTATAAATATAATATATTTTAAGTGGGTTATTTACTATTAATTTAATGTATATAAAATTAAAAAATATATTTTTTTGGTAATTAATGATTCAATTCATGTGTAAACATTTAATGTGTTACAATTTAAATGTCACTAATGTAGTAAGAATTAATTTTTTAATATCATTTTTTGGATTGAATTTAAATTTTTTGAGTAATATTATAATATATCCTTAAAAGACAATTCAATTTTATTATCCAATTAATATTTATTGAGTTTCCATTTTTCTCAAACGATTCCGATATTTAAAATAGGAATAAATATAATATACTTTGAAATGAATATGAAATCTTATTTCTCTTTTTGATCAGCTATATGTTTCTACCAATACTATTTTTTTTGAAATTACTTTTAAAATTTCATTTTATTTAATCAAATTATTTATAATGGAAATTGTATGTTATCCATTAATTTTTAAAAGTGTTTAAATTAATCATTCCAATATTCTCTAAAAGTTTTACTTTTGACATTTTTTTCAAAAATTAAAATAAAATATGTATTTTTAACACACATGACGTTAAAATATTTTTACACCACCAAAAAAAATTTATAATATTTTTATATTCCATAATTTAAAATTATATGAAAAATATATTTCCTCAAGAAAAATTCATTTTAAATGATTTCCTCCCTTTTTATTATATATATTAAAAGACTTTATTATATTACAAAAACAATATATTTGAAGAATGGATAGTTATATTTCTTCATTCATTTATTTTTTCCTTTAAAATTATATTGAAACATTCAAATTATAGGTAAAAAATTTCACTAGGAATATTATTTCATTAATATTATACCATTTATACATATTGTGAATTACTATGATACTTTATTGACTTAACGGGGAAATATTTTTATTTCATTTTGTTTTAAAAAATATATATATTTTTTGATAAGGAAAAATTTATATGAAAAAAAATTGTTATTTTAATATATATGGAATCCTTAGGCATGCATTTATGGATGAGGATGGTTATCGATTGTACCTCAATGCATCAAAAGGTATCAAGATGCAAATCAATTAGTTAACATTATTAAATGGGTTTTTTGTATACATGTAGCTATATGAAAACATTTTTTCATAATGAATTGATCAAGATGTATGACATTATTCATTTAATACAGTGGGAATATAGTTATTATTATCCTTTATATTATTACATTGAAATTATCCCTGAAAACATTTACTAATCATGTTTTGATTTAATGATATGTGTTTTCATTTACATAACGCTCCAAATTAATTATAACATATTTAGTCATGATTGATTTTATTTTTCACAAACCATATAGATTATTTGAGATCCCCTTTATTTTGATTTCCATTCCTCTGGATATAATGATATAATCTATGAATGTGTTCCAAGGAAAAATAATATTTACATTTACCATGTTTTATATTATATTTACAATATAAAATGAGAATCATTTATATATATTTGTGTAAAATAATACTAAATTGATCGATCCTTATTTACTTGATCCCTTTCCACTAATCACAATGAATTATGGTTGATACTCACTCAGTGTTATTAGATTTATGGATGACACATTTGATATCATTGAAAGACTAGTAGAAACATTGTCGACCAGATTTAGGAAATCATGAAATATAGAACATAAACTAATGAGAAAACATTATGGATAAGTCCATGGATTGAGTAATATCAAAATGTTTTGGTAAAGTACTAATTTTTTGATTTTCCTAGAAAATATATCTCCTTGTATGTACTCTAAGAAGATGAGGGTTTTTAATAGATATATCTATAGGTGAAAAACATTAAAACAAATGGTCATTTATATCTCAAACATCATTCCAGTGCATAGAGAATGAGCCCTAACTATATTACATGATCGACACTCTTAGGCGATATGATTTGGTTGATTCAACTTCTCTTTATAAAAAAATTAAAATGGATTTGATAATATTTGTATAATTTGATGATATTCCCAATGAACAATGTTTATTATATTTATATTATATATGAATAAATTTTAAAATTATTTCTAGAATTAATGTCTAGAATTGATCATAGAAATCTAAGAGTAGGTTCGTGCTACCATTACATTGATATAAGACACAAGGAAACGAAAAGAATATGACCGATTTGTTTTATAGACTTGGTAAACTACATACATACGTAAGGATTACATAAAATTTTAATACTCAATTAACAATGTTTTTTTTTATTTTGAAAATAAGTTTTTTCTATATTTTTTCGTCAAGGAATATTATTTATAATAAACATCATGGAGTCTTTTGAAATGGAAGCAATATAAGTGTGTTTTCAAATTCACAATTTGAGTTAAGTACAATATAGGAAATAGTGAATGAAATAGAATAATCCATATAGATATTTAAAAATATTAATCTCAATAAATTTAATAAATGAAATGATTATAATATATACAGAAAAATGATGATTAAATAATTCTATATAAATAATAACATGAGAAGGAATCAGAACCATGGTTATTCTCAATAATCAAATAATCACAAGGAATATATATAACTAAATTCAAAATAATGGAATTCAAATTGATAGATATCTAGAACATACCATTGATTTTTTATGCCATGATATATTATATCGTCATGACCTAATTCAATGAATATAATACCTTTAATGCGTTTTTTCATGAATATAGTAAATGATAATGCATAATCCAAAAACATATCTACTTTCTCTCATGAAATAATGCTATTAATTTGTGACTATAGAAGGATTTCCATTCAGATATGAAATAAAATTCATTATTAATTTAAATGGGGTGAGAAATAATAAACATAATATCATATTAAAAAAATAATATGAAATTTTAATACCTTTTCCAATCAATAATCCTTATTACAGACCATTTAGAGTAATGTGGATCATATCAAAATAGCACCTGAACATTCAAAATTATCATAAAACATCCATAGAGAGAATGTGGACTCTATCAATAAATCATAGAGAAATTTATGCCTTAATAAAGGGTTTTTTGTTGAAGAATATAAATACCATTAAATATCTTTCAAAATATTCCTGAGGATAAAATACATTTCATTTAATTTTTTTAAAATAACATTATTTTTTTTAAAAAAAAATATTATATATAAAAAAAATTGGTAAAAATAAATTTTATAAACTATACCAAAAATTAATTCGTTTGTGATTTTTTTTTGAAATCCCTATTTTAGAACACAACATAATTCCAACTATAGAGATAAATAATGTTATATTTCTTAAAAACATTTTATAATACATTTTAGGTAACATGGTACTGAAAAATAGTGATATTACTTGAAAAAGAAAATGAATAACCATAGTGGAATAAAATGAATGGTTTTTTAAATAATTATTAAATAGTTTAAATTATTCAGAATTCATGAATAAACAATCTAGATTAGATTTATATTGTGAAATAAACCCTTAAATGATCATAACAAATATATGATAATTAATTAATTAATTAATAGACAATGTCTATCCAATATAAATACAGAAAAAATATTTTAAAACATATCAATTCATAATAAAATTTTCATTATAAATATATTCAAGGAATATTAATTACAATGAGGATGTAATATAGCTCAATGTTGTGAAATTTAGCAATAAATCTGTTTACCATTTGGTATCATTTAATTACGATTTACATAGATGAAAAAATTATAATTAAAATTTCAAATTCCATGAATGAAGAAGCATTGATGAAAATACATGTAAATGAGAATTTATAGACACTATATGAATGAAACTAGGTGCATGACATTAAAATAAGACTCAATGAATTAAAATTTAAACATAATAAGTTACCTTAGTCTTATTTTTGGTTTAACACTCGTTATCATCATGTATAATGTGTTTAAGAATTCTGTTAACTTAAACATGAATCAAATTAATATTTTAAATATCATATAAGATCGTTTTAAAATATTTTTATTGACCATCATTTAATAATCATTCATTATTTTCCTTATTTTGAGTGTTAATTTCCTTGTTTTTTACAATGTTTTGACATGTTATTTCCATGTTCATATTACATATATCAAGATTTAATCATATAAAAAAGGTAAATCATGATATAAAATACATAAAAATTAATTATTTTTTATCTTAAGTAGTAAATAATATTTAGGGATAGGAAATGGAATACGTTGTTCATGGATTTTTTATGCATGAACAACAATTCAAGTTTCTTATCATTTTGAAATATAGAAAATTAAATAATATAAATTATCATTATAGCATCATTTCTCTGTAATATATAATATTTTATTATTAGACACATCATTAATACATTCCAATTAAAGAGTGAACTAATCACATCACATCGGGAGGCAGTAGTCATCCATACACATGAACGACATTATCAACTTCCAATAGAACAAAATGTTTGAAGGTATGTCTTATGAAAGAATTAAAAAATAATAAATACATAATAAATATCCTATATATAATATTTAAATATTATTTCCATCATTATACCGAACCAAGAGAGTTTTAAATTGAAGAACAAATGACCTCATGCCTTGTGGCTATAGTTCCCTATACACAAGAATAGTGATAGTGCATTTCATTTGATTGAAAGGAGTGATATTTTTATGTTTTAAATATAAACTAAAAAATATAAATATATTTAACATTAATTTATTATGTTTTAATAATTACATATAAAATTAATTTAAGGAGGTAGATAAGGAAACAAATTAAAACTGTTTTGGAAGATCATCCCCAATTCTTTATGTATTCTCCTTATATTTTCCCTAAATAATTGAAACGTTATATTTATGCCCAATATAAGGCCACTAGAATTAGTGGATGGATGACTTGTAGTCAATTGGGTATTTTCTACATGATCCAAATTTAATTTTGTGGTGTGAATAAAGGGGTGAAGGGAGGCTTATCATAAGTGTGGTCAGTGGAAGACTTGTAAATTTTTAAAAGACAGAATCACAGCAATATTTTTTCAATGTAATGATGCTCTAATAATGAACATGAAATGATCCTATAAGGGATAAGTTATTAATATTTCATTAAAACATTGTTTTGAATAATATTATATATTATTTTTCTCTTTATGTATAATTTTTACTCTGTTAATAATCTTTTTTCTCTCTTAATCGTTGTAATTACTTTTACTACATTCAATAATTAAATTAGTCAAAAATTATGTTGGGATTTTTAAAAATAAGATTACTATTATTATTCTAAATATGGATTCCTGTATTCCCATATCAAAAAACACAAATATAAGAAATATATTAAAAATTAATCTCATTGATGGGATGAGAAGGCTGGTTTTTAATGTGAAAATGAGCAAAATATTACTAAGGTCTTATATATAACCTCAATTTACAAATGATTCCAAAAAAATAAAATTTATTAATCACTCTAAATTTCTTATAATTTTCTTTAAAAACAATTAAAAATAAATTTTGAAAATTAAAATTATTTATATGAAAAGTTAAATTTTATTTAAATTTTTTATTTTCCAATATTTCAATAAAATAATCCATCTGTGAAAAATACGAAAAATTCACCCTATGGAAATTTTGATAATAATTATTCAAAAATCATTTCTAGTTTTTAATATAAAAATTATAAAATTAAAAAAATTTAGTTTTAAAATAAGTACACCATTATAAGGTGGAATAAATACTTTGGAATAATATAAATTTTTATATGTAAAATTGTAACACCCCATGATTTCATAGTACATTATCTTTTCAAAGAAAATCAATAACTTATGATACATGCAACCTAGAGATCGAGTGCACCACGACATATCTAGCTAGTTTTTCAAAAAGTGTTTATGGATATTATTTAAAAATTATTGAATTTTATATACTCCATATAATTTTATAATCCATAATTTGTATTTCATAGATATAATATAAGAAAAATAATAATTTTTTCAGATAAAATATGTTTAAAAAAAAAATCAATTTTACCTCCTTCTAATGTCGAACCATTTTTATTGAATATATTTCAATCTTTTATATATTCAGTTTAATGAAATTAAAATAAATTTTATAAGAAGAAAATAAAAATTTAGTTTGGGTAAATTTTTTGTACTTTTCTGATAATATTGACATTTTAAGGAATAGTGAAAAAAAAATTTAATTGAAATTTTTTTTTAATTCATATAATTTGACAATAGGATTGATTATTATTTAATTAATGAAACATATATGATTTAAATTGGGTTAAATAGAAATAATTTTGGATTTTTAATATCAAAATTAGCTTATGGTGAATATTTGTTAATTTTCGGAAAACAATCAATTCATGATGAATAGTAGAAAACACAACGTTATAGTTCAAAACTGAAATTATATTTATATAATTATTTATTTTATATAAATATATTTTAAGTAAAAATAGATATATAATACCTATATATGTTCAATGTATTTAATTTGAGTCATTTTATTATGAAATTAGATGTAATAAATTTTATTCAATTTTTTAACATCTTTTACTCACCTTATATGCACATTTGAAAATTTGTATAATATGTAATTTTACCACATCATTGAATTGAATTTCAAAATCCTGAGAGACATGGTTGAAAAAATAAATTAAAATGTTGTTCAATATAATGAAAATAAATTTTAGTGAATAGTAACTTTGGACTTTTATTTACCACTATTAAAAGTAAATAGAGTAAATAAATGAAAAATGACATTATAATTACCATAAACCATGCCATAATTATATTGGATAAGTTTATATCAACCAAAACCATTATTAAGAATAAAATATTATCCTTTTGGGCCACTTGGAAGAGATTAGAAGCTTTATTTTTATTTTATTTAATGAATAGTTAAAATTGTTAAATTTAATGTTTAATATCTAAATCCTTAATAATATAGGGTTATACATAAGATAAATTATATTATAAATATTAATTAGAAAATAAAATATATTTCCTTTATCATGATTTTTTAGTTACAATATTATACATTAAATAATTAAATTTTTTAAAGACATAATAATGATGCAGTAATTAACTAATTAAAAAATGATTAAAATAATTGATATTAAAAAATTTAAAATAAATAAAATTGGAAAATTTTATGAATTAAACGAATTTTATAGTTAAATATTACATGTTAGAGTTTATTAAATTGATTTTTTTTTGATGTTATAATGTTTTTATGACTTTATAAAATCAATTATAAAATTTTGTTAAAATTGACAAAAATGAGTTTTCTGAACTAATACTATATTATTAAATTATATAGTAGTCATAACAAATTATAGTTCTACCAAAGGACTTATATAATAATAGATATTTCATTAATTAACCATATGGGATTTTCTTGGCATTTAATAGTAATTTTAATAACCATATGATTTAAAAATACAAGGGGACATGGTAAATATTTAACTATTTAACTAAGTGTTAAATCTAAATGTTAAGGTAAATATGGTAAAATAAACTTCACAAACCTATTGGTTGAAAGGATTTCAACCCATAACCACCTTTGGAATTAAATAAATTCATTTTCATACATTATGAATCAAAAATTATTTTATAATTAAATAATATTTAAAGCTTTTCATAAAATGAACCTCACCTCTCTTATAAAAGGGTACTTCCCTATCTCTCAAAATTCAAATCCAATTCAATGTCGCTCGGCCAACCCCCACCCAAATAATAAATGAATCTAAATGATGGAAATTCATACTTATTAGAGTCAATTATTCCTAGGTACATGTAACTATTACCGTCAATACTATTCATAAGACAATATATAATATTTGGTAAAAACCAGTCTAATTTGGGAAACTATTTCATCTCATGACACAACTTAAGAATCATTGAGATTTCATTAATTAGTCCCCAACCCATAAGGGGGTTCCTTAAATGCTCCCAAACATGTTCCTTGCCTATCAAAATGATTATAAATATCTAAAACACAATTTTCCTAATCATGTATTTGTATTAAATAATTATACATATTTATCAATACATACCTAGTTAATTAAACAACTATCAATGAGAATACTCTATGTCAAATTGGTATATAGTTTATGCCATAATAATATCAATTACACTATAATGTTCATATTTAAATATATTTTAAAAAATTTACTATTTTAATAGAATATTAACAATCGCAATGATTGTGAAATTTCAAATATAATAAGTAATAATGTTATTCATTAGAGTAATCGTTAAAAATTTCAAACTGTCCCATAAGACATTGAAACATATGAATCATAATATTAATGAAGGATTGACAAAAAAATGAAACTTATAATATCATAATAATAATTATATTAAAGATATAACATGTCAAATGGCAGTTTATACACCATATAAAGGTGAATTGTTTCCTAACATTAAATAAATCTCAATTAATTTTAAATTGATATGAAAATAAGTTACCATAATATTCATTTTATTATATGTTATTTATCCTCCTATAGAGTAGTGTAAAATATGTTACTATATTATAATAGAAAATATAACAATGTTTATTATATCATATATAATCTTCTTAAACTATCTTATTACTAGTTTATTAACAATATCTTATTATTTTTACTATTTACTATGTTAATTTGTTAGTTTTCTCATGAATGTTTTGACATGAATGTTTTTATTATTACATAGGTAATTATTTAATCATATACAAGATTTAAACCACCTTTTAATTAACATATAAAGTCATTAAATTATTATTTAGTGTAATCTATTGTATTGGTATATAGTAAAAAATACATTGTTCATGGATACGGTAGGTCATACGTGCGCATGAATTACATTCATTTATTTGATATATTAAAAAATTAAAAGTAAATTATACATATGTATATTATAATCGAGTATCATATAAATTCCATATATGTTTTGTATAAGCATTAAAACATTCTTTTTTTACATTCTATTTATTTCCTTAAAAAGTTACATCTATTTGATGAGTGGTAGTCCAATCTTCTGAAAATGATGAAATTGTATTTACAAGTAATGAAAAGTATATGTTATTGGGGTAAAAAACAGTTACATAAGTATACATAAATTATATATATCATATATATCATATATATCATAAATAACATATATAATTAGATTTCCAACATAATCTCAAACCATGAATATGGTAGTGAAAAAATGAACAATCAGGGTTTCATGACGCAGTAATTCACTATACAAGTAAACAATATGTTTATTACCCATTATATGGAATTGTGTTTGATTTTCAGTAAAAACATAGAATAATTAAGCCATAAATTATTTAGGATACTATTTTTTCAATATAATCAATGAATAAATGGATTTTAGGGGGTGTAGAAGGGAAATAAAATGAAAGAGTAAAACTACAGATTTTACTTCATAATCAGGTAACTCCATTTGCTTTGAGCCAAAATGATTTTTATGGAATTATTACCAATGTTAGAATTTTTTTATAGGTTGACGATTTTGAAAATATATTTTGGTATAAATTGTTCGATCCAATGTTTCTTGAGTGGTTTTAGGATGTTGGAGGATGTGAGGATTTTTTTTATCAGAGGAGTAGTGGAAGTTTGGTAAATATTAGAAGGTTTGAATTAATTGGAGGTCTCCATTAACTAACATGACTAAAAAAATGGTAAAATATTATTTTAATGGGTAATCATTATCAATAAAAAACTCCACCACAAAAAAATAATCTTGTTTTTTTATTTGGTTCTTCAAATTGTATGTTTCCTCCATTTTATCATTTTCTGTTTTATTAACAAAACTAACTTACTAACCTATGTTATTTAACAATTAATAATAAAATAACATGAGGCTTATTATAAAATATTTATCCTCTGAATTATATATATTATATCTAATTTACAAAATAAAAATACTCTTTGTGTTGTAAATTAATTTATAAATAAGCCTATGTAATGAGAAAAAAATAATTTAACACGGACCATGAAATCCATGTTTTTATGAACTCCATGTCAATTTTTTTAGTATAAAATATCAATTGGTTCACTAATAGACCATATTTATTTTTAAATATCAATTAGATATAACATTTTAGAATATTTTTTTTATTAATTTGATATCATTAAATTAAATATAATATATTATAAAATATATTTTTTGATATTTTTGATATTTTTTATTTAATAATAAATTAAATTTATGATTTTTTTAATTTATATATATATTACAGTAAAAACTAATTATAATAATATACTAATCTAAAAATGTAAATATGTACAATAGCTAAATATTTTTATCCTATTTTAATAATTATAGAATCATTTATTTTTGTTGATTATTAACTAAATATTCCATTTATTGGCATTTATTAAGCATTTTAAGGATCTAATTCATGTATATAAACTAATAATAAGTTATAATGATTTAAAAACCCCACGTAATATTCTATCCAAAAAGGTATATATTCGAACTATTTGAGCCCAATGAATTTTTGATAACTATCTTGGTCATTATGTTCTTTATTAATATAGTATAGACCCTTGTTATACATAATTCAACCTTAATCACCGTAATAAATTCTAATTAATTTCAGTAATAAATTTGGTGAAAATTTTGATAATATTATTACACCGAAAATATTATTCTCATTAAAACCATTAATTTATATTTTATGATTTGAAATCCTAGAATTGGGAAAATAATGTTTAATACTAATCATGTAAATGTGGCAGAATTTGGGTCATTATGGTTTAAATGATAAAATATCAATAAGCCTTTATATCTAAATTCAACATTAAAAATACTCCGATAAACAATATTGGATTGATATTTTAATTATAGATATATTGGGAATCTATGAAAGAATTTAAAATATATGTTATATTTATTAGTAATTTAAACAAAATTGTAGTTTTTAACTAAAATCTAGTATTTTCACTACTCATCAGAAATGTAATTTCATAGAAAAAAACAAAATATGATTCCTAAGATAATATTAATAGATGAAATTAAAAAATGATGTTTATTTAAAAAAAAAATTAAAATAAAATTAAAACAAGAGCACCATTAAAATGCGACAAAACCCAATTTTCCATGTAACACAAACTAACTCTGTATTAGGTGTATCATTCGATTAACAATGTTTATTATACAAATAAAATAAAAAAACTACTTCTTTTATAATGAAAATATTGTAACATATTAGGGTGTTTAAATCTCCCCACCATAATTAAATTTTATACTCACAATTTAAACATGATCTTCAAAATATATGTTATGATATTTGGAAATATAATATTGAAAAAATATGTACATCGCAGTTAGGGATAATTAACATAATTTTAATAAGAGTGAAACGAAATTACATAGGTCACATAACTAGGAATCAACATAGGGGAACATAGGAGGGAATTTTAAATATTGATATAGATGAAATAACTAACAATCAAGAAATGTTGGATACTGATAGAGATCATGGTTTGAATTTTGTAACAATCGTAGGGCCATAAATCCATGATAAACTAAGGGGCCATTTTATTCATTAGAAAAAATGGTATTATGACAAATTTTTTGGATTGAAGGTCAATTTCCCTATAGTTGATGAATTCTTCAACTCTCCATGAGTATTAGTATATTTATTTACTTGATACATTCCTATAAGCAAAATCTTATCTTTTGGTCTTGCCTTGAACTATTTTAACATCATATATTTCAATGAGAATCATCATATAATGATATAATATATTAATCAATAAAACCATATCAAAATATCAATATAATCCATTTCATAAATAACTATCCTATAAAAAATTTAAGATCCAACACTTTTAAAAAAATTTATTGAATGAAATTATCATTATCCTTTAATCAACATTAAGTAGCTATAAATTTTTTCCATCCCAAATATGTCAATAACCTCATCATTTACACCCATTAAACATGTTAATAAATCAAGTTACCATAAAATCAAAGGTGAAACATTCATTTCTTATTATTTATTATATATGACAGACACTATTGGATATATTCCATTAATCTGAAATTATTGTAAACATATTCCATTATAGAATAGATCACATGTAAACAATTCCTTAATCTAGTTCAATGAAAGGAAATAATAGTCCAAATTAATCATTTCTTCTTCATTATCTCAAAATAAATAACATATTAATTTTTTGATTTCCCTCACTAATGAGTTTCTTAAAATGTTTAACTTTTTATTGAATGAATATTCTTGCACCATTCCAAATAGGATCGAAAATCCTTTAAAAAAATTAAAATTGTACAATTTTTATATATTTCAATAGTAATATGATATAAACATCATGACTAGTATAATTTTAGGACACATTTCTCATCTCCAAATACATAAGATCATTAACCATTCCACTTAAGACGTGTAAATTACATATGCATGACCTCCTCCCATTAGCTTATTCAATTGTATATTCTCTTCACTCTTGTGGAATTCATTTGAGTAGTGGCATATCATCATGATGTTTTAGATGTTAATATAACTTTATTCCTTGTTACCTAATAATTATTTGTTTTTTAATCATTATCTAAACACTTATACATACACCGAATCCCATCAATAATTTAATAACGTGATTATTTCCCTTGTTTACACATGTGGGAAAATCATTTGCTCTGTTCTTCCCATTATTTGTAATTTTCACATACATTCAAAACTTTTATATATCACGTATGAATCCATATAACATGGATATTTCATTCCCTATCTTTATAGAACATAAAACTATATCATCATAAGATCCAAAATTTTGGGAGACATGTTCCCTTGAAAGGCCTTTCTGAAGTCGTTCAATGATGTTTCAATCATTTACTCAGTGTTGAGTATATATTATGTAAACTAAAAAGATATCCTTGTAAAATAGTTCATCATAATTAACAAAAAATTTTTTACCTTCTACATTAATATTTGGAACATTCTCTTTATCTCAATTTGTTGTTCATAAAGGAGGTATTTATTGAATAATTTAAACTTAAAAGCCCTATATTCCATCAGTAAAATTTATTACTCCTATCAATTATTTTCAATATGATACCACCACTAATAAGAATTGTGTTAGATACAATTTACTACATGTGAAACAATTTACTTTTAACTGAATTCCTAGGCTAAAAATATCTTCTCCATAGACTTAATCCATTTCCAAACTAAAATCAGATTAGTAGTCTTACAAAATGATGGGGGCCTCTATCACATAATGTGATCCAACATATGATATTTTTTAAATGGAATTGGTTTCTTCATTTAGTCATGGATATTTGTTTTATCAAACTAAGCTTCCTGAATATTTCCATAACATGATCAGTTCAAATACCAGCAACCTTGAATTTATAAATATGGAAATTTCTACATTTTCCATGAGTATTGATATCATTCATCCTTCTAAGATCCATTTCTAAACAATGAAATATACTATATTATCTCATAAAATAATCATATTTGTAAAACTCTAAATATTTCACAACATGTAACATAAATTTATAAATTGTGAATCCTAGAATAATAGTCTTTGGTTACTTTGGGAAATCATTACATTCAAATACTTCATAATGGTAGGTAATGAAAATATAAACTTTCAGAATAGTATCTCCTGGTAGTGTCGAAATAGGTGCATAATAAGTCCCATTTTTATGTACCAGTTTCCACTGAGTCTCTCTCGACACACCTTGTCAGAGTTGTTAGTCCTAGGTAAATCTACTCCAGAACCACATCCCCTTTTATTATCCAAACAAATATGGATTTCTTCGAATACCCATATAATATATACCATTCCAAAATTCTTGTATGGTTTACTATACTGCTCCTCAATATATATTTTAGTGTTATTTTACCTAATCTATGCATTCAATATATAGTTTCCACAATTTATTCTAAACATTATTTGATACAAACTACAAAGACATGAACTGAGAGATTCCATAGCCGATGACTACTCCCATATTGGAATGATTACCATGAATTATATCATGAAGGACCGATCTTTTTAGCATTCCTGGAATGCAGATTTCATAAATAGTAAACATAATACATTTGGGAAATAGTAAATAAAATAATGATACATAGTAAAAATAGAAAAAAAATCCTTGATATCTTATTCAATAGATTCATCTTCATAACCTGGGTAAAGGAAACATAATAAGGGTGAGCTCAAAAACTCAGCAAGGGAATGCAAAGAGGAAAAATAATTGAATCAATGGAAATAAATAAACATTGAAATAAAATTAACTGATAACACATCCCACTAAAATAACTAAATAAGGGAATATCAATATTTCATTCTATGAAACTGAATTCATATACAATTTAATCAATGAACTCAAAAAGGAATCCATCAATAAACATGTTGATGAAAAAAATCATGGATAAATAATAATAGATTTTCTTTGGAAATTATTAATTATTTTCCACCATGTTTCCTAGGTACATGGATCCCTTAATATTTATACATTTTAAATGAAAGTTTAGCATTTTTAAGAAAAAATAATATAAATTTTCAATTTGTTTTTTCGAATGAGAATGTCGATGCATTAAGGGGATTTCATTACCTGGTTCCCAGACCCTATAAATTACATTAAAATGACCATATACCATATCATAAATTTCCAATTCATTCCTCATGTCAAATATATAACATTCCATATTAAATATGCTTATGGAATAAATGATATTGATTTATTAATATTTACCCAATTGAAAATAGAACATCTGAAGTTAACACCATTTGTAAAAATGATTTACAGTTTAGGATATAACAATATCCATAACACTAGTATGATGATATTTATATTATTATAATATTGTTATTATTTATATATAATGATATCAATCACTATGAAAGTGATATTTCAATGATAATCATTAAAAATGTTCTTAGGGAGAGTAATCCGTAATCATTCCAAAGTGTCCCACATGAAAATAAGACATGTGAATTATAATATTCATGAATTAATGAAGTCAAATGAAACAAATAATATCAAGACAATATTTCATTTCAGGATTTATAATTTTTACAGGTAGTAAATACACCATATAAATTTTAATAGGTATATAACAATAAATAAGTCTCATTGGAATTTAAATTGATTCAAAAATCCATTACCATAATCTTTTATTTCTTATGTGATTGTTTAACCCTTGTATAGTGCTTTAACATATGTTACTATATTATAATATAAACCTAATAACTTTTATTATATCATATACCATTTTATTATAGTATCTTATTACCCAATTGGGAACATTAATATATTAATTTCACTAATAGGGTTTTAATTTCATAGTTTTTTAAGTATGTTCTGACTATTTATTTGTTGTTATTATGAAGAAGATAATTTTTTAATCATATATGGAATTTAAAAAAATAATTCATTACAATATATATGTAGTAAATTTTTATTTAGAATAATCCCTAATATTTTGTGATAAGAAATGAAATTCACCGTTCATGGAGATGGTTGGTCAAACGTATGCATTAACACTACTATAATTTTTTGGGAATATTAAAAGAATGAAACATAATTCTAATATAATATATATTTTATATCAGTTTCAGATGTTTATTATAACCATCTATTATACATTCCATGTACTACGTGAATGATTCACAACTCTTTGAGGATGCAGTATTCCACAGTTCCACAAACGATGTTATCATATTTATAAAGAATGGAAAGTATAATAGATTATATTATAAAAGATAAAAATATGAATAAATATATAATAAATATCATAGAAAATTAGATAAATAGAGTTTCCATCATAATTCCTATACATGAAAGGTTGTAATGGAAAACTAAACATCAATCTTTTCTTGAGGCGGTAGTTATCTATAAAAATAATATTATATATGTTACCCATTATATGAATGTGTGTGTGAGAGTATGTATTAAAATATAATAAATATATCATATAGTATTTAGGACATGAGTTTTGTTATATAATAATGTAACATAAGTGTTTATGGATTTATAATTGAAACAAAACTAAAGAGATTAAGGAAAGATGTTACCTATTAATGGGGTTACACAATTTTGTTTGAACCAAAATGGATTTTGTGGATTGATTTATTACCATGTTGAGACTACTAGGGATAATGGAGGGATTTTTAGGATAAATTTACAAGATCATTGTCAGTTCAATGTGTCTTGAGAGGTGTGAGGACGTGGGAGGAGAGGAGGCATTTTTATAGTGGAGGAGAAGTGGAACACATGTAAATACAAAAATGTGTACATTAATGAGAGGAATCCTATAAAAAATATGCCTAAAAAATAGATAACTAATGGTTTATATAGGTATTAGAGTCTATGAAATTCTCATCAACAATAAATATGTTAATTTTTTTAATTTGCTTCCACAACATTCAATTTTTCTCAGTTTTATCATTTTGTTGTTTTTAAAAAAACATGATTTATATGAAATGTAATTTAAACATTAAAATTAAATTAAAGTGATAATTACTATAGAAAATGAATAATATGATTTAAAAATATGATATTCAATTTACAAAATAAAAATCCAATATTTGTTGGAAATTAATTTAAACACAAGTGCATGAAATGAAAAAAAACATCACTTCAACACGGATAGTTATAATAATATTTATAAAAACTATCAGTCAATAAACTAATTATAAAAGATAATTTGTCCTTAAATAGTAAATATTTATAATTAATAAAAACAAAAAAAATAACATGGAATAATATAGATTTTTTTTATTAATAATTTAATAAAATATAAATTATTATAATAAGACATCGGTGTTAATTTAGACATTATTTATATTTTTTTAATTTATGAATATAAAAACATATTAGAATAAAAAATATATTTATTAAATATCTTTTTAACATAATATATTCATCTATAAAAATTGCACACAATAATTCAATCAATTTTCCTCACTTTTAAAATTTATGGTATCATTTAATTTAGTTGATTATTAAAGCAATAATCATTATATTTATGTTTTGTAATCATTTTAAGTAACTATTTCATCTATTAGAAGTAAATATGAAATATTTTTAAAATGATATATATAAATGAATATATGATTTTTTTAAATATCATTATGTTTTATAGATTTTAATGGAAATGAATGTTCTATTTTTACCTTTTCCTGTACATAACAAATCATATAGGAAAAATTCATTAATTTTTACTCCATTAAACCATAAAATTTGAACCATGTAATGATATGGTCAAAAAATGTAATCCAATGGATTGTAGATATGTTTTTAGTTAATTTTTTCACTTATGATTAATGATTCAACCTTTATTAAGCTTAAATAAACATTATTTTCTGTAATTAATTGTAATCACATTCAGTAATTTTTTTAGTGATAAATTATGATAATATTTATATTCTAGAAATATTATACAAATTACAACCATATATATCTATTTTTAAAAATTCAAATCACATAAGTGGAAATATTATATCTAATTCCTATCCTGCAAACATGGATTGAAGGAAGATGTCTAAGGTTAAAAGATCAAAAGTTCAAAAAGTAATCATGTCCAAAACCACCAAAGGTAGACTAGTGAACCGATAACCGAGAAAACGTACCATATAATTAGGGGCATTATGGATCCAAATGGGTCAGAAAATAGAACCTTTCATGTTACAACTTGCATGTGTGAATGTTTTTTCCACTAACTATGATGAATCAAAAAAAGACAAGACCAAATTCATATTAAAGAAACTTTACTATGAGTGATGTTATAGAATAAAATAAAGCATAAAATCCAAACTACAAACTAAGTACTAAGATAGGAAAATAGCCCAAGTCCCTATGGACACAACTCAACCCGACCAAGGTTCAATAGCTATATCCCCATCCTAGAGATATGTTCCATTTTCTCAAACTTGGAATAAGGTGATCTTCACACACCCGAAGGCACGAGTATGGTGTGATAAAAAATCCATGTTCGGTCACACCACGAAGTCCATAATATTTTAAAAATTTAGATCAACCAAAATAATGTATTCTGTTATATATTATTTTTTTTTCATTTTAAATCTTTTTTAAATAAACAATGCAATAAAATTAAAATGAGGGAATGGCCTTTAAGAAAATAAAATAAAATATTGTAATATTTCCAAATTAAAGTGTTTTATAACAACTTTATATAAAATAGTTTATATAAATCCATTATGTTTTCAAATAAGTTTTACTACATTGGAATACATTTATGTCTTAGTAAATATAACAAGCAAGCAACCTAGACATTTTTTCAAATGAACGATAGTATTTTTGGATATTGGAATCCGAACAATCAAAGTGATCTCGGAAATATATGTATAAACACACCTCCCAGTCACTGATAAGAGGTGACACATCACCCCCCCATCACTGATTTGACTAGAAACATGTAGGGTTTATATAGTTGTAATAATGTAGAGTGTGTCCAAACAACCAACCATCTACCTAAGGCTTTCACATTCTCTTACATAATGAGTGATGTGAAATATATTTCAAGACCACTATAAATAAAATTATATATCATTCTAAAATTCCATAATTTCAAATTTTCTATTTGATACCAAAATCGTTTTTAATAAAAAAACATGCCTCCTTTAAAGATAAAACAACTCGGATTTTATGAAAACATTTTCAATCAATTTCCATAAGTTTTAAATCCATTGAAAACCAATTACTGCAATTTTAAAAATTATTTTTATCAATTAAATAAAAAAACTTTATTCAAAACAATTCCATCAAATCTATAATTCATATTAAACAATTTAAAATAATAGATTTCTGTAAACACACCCATATTTAATTTAGTTGATGACTTACTAATTTTTCATGTCAAAACCATTTTCAAATCTCACAATTCATTGAAATTTGTTATTATAAAATCAATTGAAAGAGGTTATGAGAAAATAAATTCAAATCATTAGTTGAATAAAACACATTGTACAAGGTTATTCCATTTGGATAATCAGAACATAACCAGCTTGCTCTTTTGGAAACAAACCACTAGCAAAGAAACCCTTCAACGAGAAAAACGGTTGGGAAGACCTTGAATCCGAAACAATATGTGAGATTCACACCATAAGGAATAGACCAAACAATTCCAATGTAATCTATTGAAAATACAAGAGGGGACAAAGAGAGAAACATGAATATTGAATGAGAACACATAACTGGGAATTAAAGCACAGGCATAGAGATGATCAAATTACCAACGACTGGATCTGAATGGTTTGGACGGTATAATGTCTCAAACCCTCCTAGTCTATTACATTCTCTATTACTGATGATTGAGGTAACCTAGGGACCATCAGTGAGTCGTTGAATAGTATTCTAAATTTTAGGTTGAATGAATGGTGGTACCGATGGGCATCAGTGGCAATGATGGTCATCGGCGCTATCGATCGACACCTGTTCCACACACACTTGTTCTCGGGAAACAGTGCGAGGGTGTCGATGACTCACCAATTGGTTATTCATTTCTTGTTTCTCAAAGGCTTTCCATATTAACTTCATTAATGCCTCTTTTAACGTTAAAGTGTTTTAATACCACTTTAAAAGTGATTTAAGGCCCGTACAAGGTATTTTAAATCCTTTAAGATTCGGGCGACCCTTTACTTAACAAAAGGTATGTAATTTATATTAGTTTCACACAATATTCAATTTTTTGTAGTTTTCTATGATTTTCATTCAATTTCACCCCAATTACGTGTTTTCCCCATTTAATGATATTATAACAACCCAATTCCATCCACTAGTCTATCTCCACCATTTCCGATGAGAATTAATAAATCTTAATAATTTCAATTGTGTGAAACTGTAATGTCATGTGGCCAATCCACGATCCAACTTTTATGAACTTCAAAATGGCCTTCGTGATTTTCGTATCTGACCTGGTCTTATGTGAACATCCTCTCTTCATTATTCCTTTCTGTTTCTCTTGGTATGCATAGAGACTTCCCCTCAGGATGAGTCGTGCACCCGTGCTAGAGCCCTTCTTGCTCACCATTGGAGTTTTCTTTTCCTTCACGTCACATCATTCCCTATTATTGGTGCAAGATGGATCATCAATCATTGATAATCCTAGTAGGTATTTTATTTTGCTTATCATAAAATGTGCATCATGGTGGGTTGGTGTGTTACTGTTTTCATGTAAGTAATATCCATATTGTCTTCTTGAAAAAAAAAATTAACAATAATTTCATATAATCAAAAGATAATTCATATAAGAAAAATAACTAAGAAGGTGTGGATCGATGTTTGATCACATATTATGCATGCTATCTTTGATTTATTTATGGATTTTTGTGGTTGTATGCCATCATAAAATCATAACTTCTAGTGGTCTTTGATTTCACACCAATAATACCCTATCATTCTTATGGTGATTTGAAATATTGATGGTACTTGAAATCTGATAAATTATGTAAATCAATTAATAAAAAAGGATACACCGACATAAAACTGTTTCTGTGATCACCTATATAATATTATTGTGGAAATTATAGAACCATTTTTTGTTAAAATTGAATACATTTTTTTGATAGTCTTGGTTATGTGATATTCATTCTTGTCTGGGTTCTATGGGTTTGGTATGGGGGTGGTACATGGGGTGTGTCAGTGTCTCAGTCAAGGAGATTTATTGATTACAAAATGAATAAACCTGTTGGTAGTGGTACTCTCTTTGGTATGTCAGTGTCATAGTCTGGGAGATATTTTGATTGTGGAATGTATGAACTTGTATGTAGCCAAACTGCATTTCATTTGTGTAGTGTTCATGAAGTGATGTCGAGCAGTTGGGCTACAGTATCGTGATTGAATCGTTATGTTGCGGGACTACAATGTGATTTTCTTTGGGTAATATGGCTGCACAGCTAGGTTGTAAGAGATGGAATGTGAAATTTTACTTTGAAGGAAGATGTTTTATTGTAGAAGAATAGGGATGAGAAGTGGGACTAGAAGTATAGTTTTTTGTGATTGTGCCTTGGGACAAATGTTTTACCTTTTTGGTTGCTTGGTGTGTTTACGGTTATTAGTTTCCCGGAAGTGTTTGAATAATTTATGTGAATCCCCTTAAATTTATAGAAAGAAATTAAACAAAAATCGGGGATGGGTTATGGTTTTTTAGTGGCTACTGTATGGTTTTTTAAATAGGAGTAGCAGCAAAGCGGTGCTATATTGGGATTTTCTCTATTCATGTAAAACCCATAGGTTGGGGAAGAGTGTATAGAATCCTGCTTTTTTTTCACATAAACATTCATATCATTATACATAACTGAGGATCTTTAAGGGTTATTGTCTTGGAAACTAGGAACATAATAAATGACAACATAAAAAAATTCTTAAGCACTTGTAAGGATTCATCAATGGTTCATCCTAATTTCATTTCAACATCTCATAACCAGGGAGCATATATCAAAGGAAAGGGTGAGCAGAAGTCCCAGTAAGGGAAACAGGAGAAACATTTTACATGTAACATGAGATACATGAATAATGTCATGATAAATAACATTAAGTTGTGAGAAAGAGATCATGAAGCATATCATAATAAAAATAACGTGTTTCATAACATGAAGATAAGGCTAAAACAATTAACTTAGACAATCATTTATGTATCACCATGGTTAATCTCCAAGGTGTCATTATAAAAATTACCAAGGTTATTCACCAAGGTATCATTAAAATGGTCATCTCTAGAGATTATGTATTTACCCAATGCATTGGTTCGCTATCCGGGTGAATCCTTAATAAATCATTAAATTCATGTGAGACACATATATCATCATCAAACTTTTCTTACATAACCCATATAGCATAAAAGTATTGGGTTTCATTTTATAATCATAACATTTTAAAAACTGCTTTAAATAAGTGATCTTTATGTAACTTTAAACTCACAGAAAAGGAAAGCGGGTCTCATGTATGTAAATACCAGAATTTAAAATAGAAAATTTTGAGATATATGAGAATACCCCTTAATAATAAAGAGTTTTGAGTATTAACATAATAAAATAAAACATTATGAAAAAATAGAGAGACATTTTGAGACAAAAATTCGGCTGCATAATGGCTATGTTGCAGGGTTTTAGAAAACATTGAAAAGTGAGGGGACATGGGTCTACTACTCATAAATGATCCAAAAAATAGTATAAGGAAAAAATATAAAGGATATAAGAACATGATAATGAAATTTGAAGGACATACCATATGAAATGAAAAACTTGAAAGGAAGACAATAATAAGATTTCTCATATGAAGAATTCGCCAGCCTAACAACATCACATAAAATATCAAACAAAAATGAATTTATGAGTTTAAATAAGGTCTCTAATCATGTGAACATAAATGGATAGTATTTTGAATGGAGAGATTATACCCAAACATTGAATAAATAAACATGAATGACTTGACATGAAAGTATAAATTTAAAAATGGGGAGAGTGAAATAATCCCTTTGAAAAATTTGGCTGCCTAACGGCGCCGCATAATAACATGAATCTTAAATGAAATGACATAAACAAGAATCTTTGAAAAAAAAAGAGATGTGTGGGATCCATTTCCTTGAAGAGTAACATCAAAATCATGTTGTTTGGAACCTTAGGAGGCTTGCAGGCACCTTGAGAGGACTCCTAGGGAGGTAAGGTGACTAGAACTTCGTTGAAGATGATTTTGGAATGGAAAGGATGAGAGAATGGCTTGGTATTTATATGGGAAGTGAGGGGACAAGGCATTAATGTCCAAGGAACACCTAATTGGTGGTATTGCAAAAACCATGGGCTTGCCAATGGTATTTTCATATGTTGTTGACCACTTGGTACACCTCATATCTTATCTTACTATTCATTAGTCGACCAAATTTATTACATAATTATTACATCCATAATGATGTCATCAATCACTAGAAACACTAAACAGAAAATTCACTATTCACCGAAAACTCAACTTTTTCAGAAAAATACAAAAAAAATCACCTTAACAAAATATCGATGCTCTGATTTCAAAAATGAACTCCATTTTATCAAAAAAAAATCAAATATTTTTTATTTAATTTTAATATAGAAACAGTATTCACTGAAAATTCAATTTTTTCAGAAAAATCCCAAAAATTCACCATAACCAAATATCAATACTCTGATTTCAAAAATGAACTCCATTTTATGAAAATAATTTTCTAAATAATTTAAATTTAACTTATCAATAAATAACACTCTTATCCTGATAAAACTAATACTTAACCAATAATTCCCGAAACATTTATTTACGCATTTTATTGAATCACATTACTTAATCGAGTTTCATAAATTATATTAATACATTCAAATGTGATGTTACGTAATCCATTTGGTCACATTACTAATCATAAGCACAAAATCACTATTCATAAATTATTATTCACCAAAAATTATGATGATCTTATTAGACTCTAAATTTTTTACTAAACACAACTGTAGAAGACGATTTTTTGAAATCATTACACATTATTAATTAGTTAAGGTTTACATAAATATTTTTATAATATCATTTTTCATAAAATTCATCTATAATATGTATAATATTTTTATTCATACATTTGAAAATTCAAAAACTTCACAATAATAAGAAATAACAATTTTTATTTAAATCAATGGATTACACAAGGCAGTTACGGTCTCATCACATAGCCCCTTATACCACGAGCATAGGACCTAAGAGTAAGGTGTTCTAGGGTGATAGAATCTTGGGGCAGCTCGACCAACATTGCCCGAGTAGTGATTTGATACCAATTCTAACTTCTCGCGAAGGCGATTACATTCTAGATTCACATGATAAAGTTAGTCATGGGTTTGGTCCAGAGAAAATCCCAAAGGAGCATACTCCATCCAAAGCTCCGTCGGATGGGCATCGATTGGCCCGAGACTACTGGATGGGGCCCTCAAATATTCTTTCTATATTAATTATTCAAGATAACTTTTATTTATAGAATATAATCGCAACATTTTGTTTACAATGGTTATATAGGCCAAATATCATATAATATTCGAAACCCAGTGGTATAATTTTAATTATACTCATTTTATGAAATCAAATAGCTTTGTTGATTATAAAATAAAATAACACACAATGTTAGGAAACAAAATTTATTCAAAATTTCGGGTCATTACAATCTTCCCCCCTTGTGAAAATACGTCCTCACAATTTTAAAATTGGGATTGGAAATTTTGTTGAAAGTCCCACATCAGAAAAAGAGTTAGTAAATCTATTACATTGGAAGAATGAAAGGGATGTACAAAGGTCACCAGAGTTAACCCATACTAGGATTCCATGTAGGATAACATGGATATGGAAGAGAATACAAAGGGTCAAGTTCTGATTGAGGGTGATAGAAAACATGATTATGAAAAAATTAACCATGAGAAGATAAAAAAATTATGATGTGTTAAATGGTATTTGATTACCCATTAGAAAATATAAACCAACAACTTTTTTGTTTTAGATTCCTTTTCATAATTTTAAGGAATTCATTTACTACATATAATACAAACATAAGGAAATATACATATCTTCAAGTAGAGATTCACCCCTTAATAAGTTTTCTCCAAGACTAATCTTTCCTCAAAATAATGAGCATTCAAAAGGACTAGGTCCCATAAAAAGCACAAGATTGATCTTCTATAGAATCACATAATCCACAAAAGAATAACTATATTTTTTTACTTTTCTTTAGTCATTATATGAAATTAAAAAGGATAGTACGAGATCATACAATCCCCAAAAATGACAATCCATTATAAAATGAAATATGTCTATTAATCACCAAAATTCAACAAAAGTAACCAAAGTTCCAGAAAGACCATTCAATACACAACCATCCTTTAAATTCTTCAGAATAATCCAAACTAATATTGTAACACAAAACTCAGAAGGATTTAATAACATTGTCTTCCCCAATAAATCGTAAAATTTATCTCCAAATAACATCGACTATTATTAAAGTCTCCTACTAAATTTTAATTAACCTATTCACATATTCTCTATTATAGGTTCATCATTTTCTAGAAAGAAACCCAAACCACCATATGTCCACTATCAACCATTCCTACTCAAATTAAATCTTGTATTATTTTATTTCCCTTAGGCATATAGTACTCCAAAAGAGAAAAAATCTTCCAAAATAACCTTTATCGTTTAGTCACCAAATCATTTTCCCATACAAAGGATATCCATTTGATAATACATAATTTTCCAAAATCAACTAATTCTTGATCCATAAAAATAGCATGTGAATTAGTCAGGCCGAAGGTCATAACAAAAAACTCATAATGCCCATATATTAATTGGAAGAATGTTTTTAGAATATCATCATTATTCACCGTCAATTGATGATAACCATAATGAAGATCAATCTTAGAGAAGAATTTAGTCCCATGAAGTTGGTCAAATAAGTCATCAATTCTTGGAAGAGAGTATTTTTTCTTCACTGTGATCCCATTCTGTTCTCTATAATCAATGCATAGCTGCATCGATCCATCCTTCTTCTACACAAGGAGAACTAGTGATCCCAATGGAGACACACTTGGTCGGATAAAACAATTCTCCAAAAGAACTTTATGTTTTTCTTTATTTTCTCTTGCTCAACATTTTCCATCCTATATATTGTCTATGACATTGGATGAGATTCAGGTATGAGTTCAATGGAGAACTCTACCTCTATATCTGGGGGAGGTCCGAGTAACACCTCAGGAAATACATAAATGTATTCCTAGATGATGGGGACATATTCTAAAAGAACAAATCCATCGTGAGAATATTATTTCATTAACGAATATTTTCACTAAAAATGATTTTTCTGTCTTAAAACATCATGAATGACAATTACATTTTTATCTAATTCCATCATAATGATTCATAAAAAGCATGCGATTATCCAAACATATCCGCCGAGAGTTTAATAACCAAAAGTGATGCAAGGCCTATTGTCATGAACCAATCCCGTTCGAGTCTAGCTCAAAGCAGTGTTTTTAGGTTTTACCCTTATTTATATCTGTGCCAGAGCCACCTTTACCTGCTCGTATCCAGATAGGGAGGTATTTACTTGATAAACCACTTACCCAGTACTTATCAATATACTATGTATATTTACTATATTTAAAGTTGTCTACATGTTTCTTTCTAAAGATTTCATATGATAATTTCCATAAATAACTAAACCACCATTTGATACCAACTATATCATACTCCCTTTTTATCACAAAATATTTCATTACATTATACAAAATGAGGATCTTTAAGGATTATTGTCTGGGAATCCAGGAACTTAATACATAACACCATATTAAAAATATTCTTAAACACATGTAAGGATTCATTAAAGATTCATTCTAAGATCATTACATCATCTCATAACCAAGGAGTATACATCAATGGAATGGGTGAGAAGAAGTCCCAATAAGTGAAACAAGAGAAACATTTTACATGTGACCATGAGATGCATCAATAAATTCATGATAAATAACTTAAAAAATGAGAAAGAGAAAATGAGTCATATAATAATAAAAATAACATGTTTCATAACATGAAGATGTCACTACAAAATTTAACTTAGATAGTCATTTTCATATAACCATGTTTCATCCCCATGGTGTCATTAAAAAATTTACCAAGATTATTCCCCACGGTATCATTAAAATAGTCATCTCTAGAGATTAAGTATTTAACCAATACATTATAGTGCTACCAGGGCGCACCATTAAGATGTATTTACTTTCATGTGAGCCACATATATCATAATCAAACATTTCATAAATAACCCATATCTCATAAAAGAAATGAGTTTCATTTCATAATCATAATATTTTAAAAACTGCTTTAAAGACGTGATCTTTATGTCACATTAAACCCACGAAAAAGGAAAGTGCGTCTCATGTATGTTAATAACAGAATTTAAAATAGAAAACTTTGATATATGTGTGAATAACCATATAGATTAAATAGTTTTTTGTATTCACATAATAAAATAAAAGTATTTGAGAAAATGAGAGAGACATTTTGAGACGAAAATTCAGCAGCAAAACGACTATGTTGCAGGGTTTTAGAAAACATTGAAAATAGAGGGGACATGAGTCACAAAATGATAAATGATTCCTACAATATTATTGGGACAATATATAAAGGATATAATAACATGGTAATGAAATTTTATGTACATACCATATGAAATGAAAAACATTAAAGAAAGACAAAAAGAAGATTTCCCTTATTAAGAATTCTGCAGCCTAACAGCGTCACATAAAATGTCGAAAACAATTAGTTGATGAGATTAAATAGTGTCTCTTATAATGTGAACATAAAAGGAAAGTATTATGAATATATAGATAATAACCTAACATGTTAAAAAGGAACTTTAAAGACTTTACATGAAAGTAGATCTTGGAAAATGAAAGAGTGAAACAATCCCTTACAAAAATTCGTCAGCCTAACAGCGCCACATAAACTTTCATAAAATGAAATGATGAGAGAATGTGGGGGTCTCTCATCACATAACAGTGAAAAGGAACGTAATATGAACATAAAATAACACCACTAACAAAAGAACATGGGGCGTAAAAAATGACGTAAACGAGAGTACTTGAAATGAAAGAGAGATGTAGGATCCCTTACATTGAAAATTAACTTCGAAATCTTGATGTTTGGGACCTTGGGAGGCTTGATGGAATCATCAGAGGACTCCTTGGGAGGTAAGAAGACCATAACATCATTGAATATGACTTTGTAATGGAAAGGATGAGGGAATGGCTTGGTATTTTTAATAAAAGTTAGGGAACAAATCATTAATGGCCAAGGGACACGTCATTTGTGGTATTGGAAAAACCATGGGATTTCCCATGGTATTTTCCCATGGTATTGGCCACATGGGACACCTCATACCTTATCTTACTATAAATAAATCTTCCATAATTATTACAGTATTATTACATTCTTATTGATGTCATTAAACACCCTAAACTCTAAACTGAAAGTTCACTATTCACTAAAAATTGAACTTTTTCACAAAAATCCCAAAAATTCACCTTAACCAAGCATCAATGCACTGATTTCAAAAATGAACTCCATTTTATGAAAAAAAAATTCTAAATATTTTTTAATTTAATTTTTAAATTAAAACACTATTCACTGAAAATTCCATTGTTTAAAAAAATCCAAAATATTCACCTTAACAAAATATCGATGCTCTGATTTCAAAAATGAACTCCATTTTATGAAAATAATTTTTTAAATATTTTTAATTTAATTTATAAATAAAAAAAACTATTCAGCTAAAAAAACTAATACTTAACCAATAATTTCTGAAACAGTTATTTACCTATTTGGTTGAATCACATTACGTAATCACGGTTCCTAAATTATATTAATACTTTATTATGTAAAGTTACTTAATCCATTTGGTCACATTACTAATCATAAAAATAAAATCACTATACAAAATTTACTATTCACCAATATTCAAGTTAATCTTATTAGACTATAAATTTCTTACTGAACACTACTATAGAAGACCATTTTTTGAAAATTCATTACTCATTATTATTTATTTAAGGCTTACATTAATATTTTTAATTTATCCTTTTTCTATAATTCATCAATAATATGCATAATATATTTATCCGAACATTTGAAAATTCACAAACATCACCATAATAATAAATCACAAATTTTATTTAAATCAAAAGATTACACAAGGCAGTTACGATCTCGTTTCATAGCACCTTATAACACCAGAATAGGACCTAAGAGTAAGGTATGATAGGGGGATAGAATCATGAGGCGACATGGCCAACATTTCACGAGTAGTGATTTCTATCAGTTTGAACTTCTCGCGAAGGTGATTCCGTTCCAGTATCACACAAGGAATTTTGGCTTGGGTTTGGTCATGATCAAAGCCCAAAGGTTCTACCTCGTTCTCGAGCTCCGTCCGATGGGCTTCGATCAGCCCGAGATTACAGGATGGGGCCATTGAATATTTATTCTATATTAATTAATCAAGATCACTTGTATTTATAGACAATAATGGAAACATTTAGTTTCCAACAGTGAAAATGACCAACAGTTGTATAACAGTCAAAAACCAACAGTATTATTTTAATGATACTCATTTAATTTAGTGAAATATTTTTGTTGAGTATAAAATAATGTAATACACAATGTTTGGAAACAAAATTTATTCAAAATTTCTGGTCGTTACTGAGTTCTTGTTTTCACACACACACACACACATATATTAGTTACTTGTTTTTTCAATATTCACCCATGTATTTTTGAGAAATATCTTCTTAAAACCTCCATTGCATGGGGGATGGTGTCTTTTCAAACATATTTGTGGGAGGATGGATGGTGGGTTACTGATGTTCTTTCTCACACACTCTGTAGGATCTTGGGGATTGGAAACAGTCAGGTAAGCTCTAATGTATTAGGTCATACCAGAGTCCATGATTCATCATGAAATGTTTTTTTTGACAAGGGGCCCAGGTATCTGTGGGGAAGGTTTTTTACCATGTATCTTCAGTATGAGGACTAGGTGTCTTCAGGAATGGATGTTGTTGTTCTGGACCAGGTGTCTTTGGGCACGGTGGTGGTTTTTGGGGACCAGGTGTCTTTGGATGTGGTGTGTACGGTTTGAGTACAATGTGTGTGCATGAATGTTGGGATACTCAGACTATATATGGGAAGATTGGTAGCGTTAAGACATCAGATAATTCGGAATGAGTAGTTAACTTGTGAGAAAAGAGGTGACAGTGTACCCAAAATATCGATGATCTTATACTATTACATTACTTTTCCTATGTTTACATGGGTGTGTACGCATTGAAGTGGATGGGTTGGAAAGTATTCTAGAGTAGGTTATTTAGGTTCTACTATATTCTCAGTGAATAATTTGTATGTTACCCCACACATGCACGAGTATATTAGTTTTCCTTATTTAGTGACATGTATTCCCACCCTACATTTGTAAAATTGTTTTCAGGATTCCAGGAGGACATTAAGTACTGTGTTAGACTTTAATATCTTGGCCGTTGAGAATAGTTGTTGTTGATGCTGAGTTTGTTTTATTTTGGTACATTACTTTGATGGTTTTTGTACCTTTAATCAACTTTACTAGGAAGATGCATGTGGGAAAAATGTTTATGGATTTTCTTTTACATTTAGTGTTTTGAGTAATTTGGGATTTTACCGGCATATATCCTGATCCAGTCCTATAAAAATAATAATTACATCAATATAACATGATATCATATACCCATGGTGCTTTTCGCCACTCTAGGGAAGATTGAAGGTTAGGATCAAGAGATATTATATCTCATTCATGTTGTAGAAGTAATGGTGGGATAGTTTAATGTTCCCTCCCTTATATTGGAAAAGGTGGGTCATTAAAAAATGGCATCATAGGTGATGGTTGAAAGATAAGATGGAGTTCGAGATATGATCTATAAGGATTTCATGTGATGGTAGTGAAATAATGTTAGGATATATTGATGCATGATATAGACTATGGAAGACAGGCCAAGACACGAGATTTTAGGGCCCCCATGATCCGATGCCATGACTCTAGACTTACTGAATGACCAAGTGATGCTATGTCGATTACATGATTGAGATTCTAGGAAAGGTACATGAATCAAAATGACATATATTCTTGACTGTCTTTGGATATTTTGAGATTTAAACTAAATAAAAATTTTAAAAGAAATTTAAATTGGAATTTCCACACTACTCAGGATTATGAATCCTTGGTTTATCTTTTCATCTACAAAAATAGGATGACATCCATTATAATTAAAATAAGTAGAGGCCCTATTAGTTGATCTGTTTCACCATCAAATGGTCTATTGATGGAAGGAGGATGACCAATGGAAGAATTTTCTTCATGCCTTCCTACAGAAGTCTCTGTGAAAGTACATGGGAAGCGCCTTAGACGTAATGAGAGTGAGATGGCTCAAAGAGCTAGTGATCACATTCAGATTTATCCAAGAACTGGGGGAGTATTGGGTTCCTCTGATAGTGATCACGATGTGGGGATCATTGCATCAGTGGTGGATGCTATACCTCAGTGAGAAGAAGGAAACTGCAGATTCGTGGCCTGACATTGAGAACCAGCTATGGGAGAAATTCTATTCTTCCACGACGATGTATAAGAAGAGATATGATCTACTCTCCCTTCAGCAACAGCGTAAGTTGGTAAGAGGTTTGGGGTTCCAGATCCAGAATTTAATTCATTTTTCTTTTATCCTCCTTTTGGGAAGTGGAGTTGTGATCAGGATGCTTAGAGGATTCACTATGACATTCTCTTCAATATGCAGTTTCTCCCATCACTCTTCCAATGTACATGGAGGTTAAAAATAAGGATAAAATTGTGATGATGAGGCACACACTATGAGGGGTTCCAGAAGAGGGGTTCTATATGATTTTGTCAGAAGGGAAGGCTATTAGTAGTAGACCTAAATAATTATGTCCTTTTAGGTTTCTACAGGCACAGAGCATGGCTCCGCTGTTCCAGTTCATATCTCTTTGTCCATTCCCTTTCTCCATGAGTCTAGGACCAAGGGGAATTATCTATGACAATCATGGGAATCATAAGATTCGGTGACGTGATTATGTTCAAAACAGTGTGGGTGGGTAGGTTCATCACGTACTTCAGCAGCATGAGATTCTACCTAGGACTATGCACATGTAGGGGATGTGACCTCCTACTCCACCGAGGGTGGACGGTGCCAAAGGGGGCTACCCTTAGGGAACTCCACAATGATATAGACCAGAGCGTGGTTGGGGAGGTGGCTGAATGTTGAGGGGTAGTGGATTTGGGAATGGGAAGTTGCATGCCACAGAGGTAGCAGTTCCAGATGGTTCAGAAGATGTTCGGGGTACAATCATTCTGTTTAGTACTCTTGCATGTTCAATGTTCGACTCAGAAGATTTGAAGTTTTTCTTCTCCCAATATGTCCCATTCCATGGGAATATACGTAGAGATACATTTTATTCCTATGATTTTGATTATGCCAGTTAGAGGTCAACATAGAATGTTTGATTATTGTTAAGAATGCAGACTGATGTTAGGGCCACATCTGTCTAGTAGGGATCTTCTTTTACTACAAATGCAGCCATACAATGTCATCCTTGGCATCTACTAGCTCTTTTCTGTTCCCGATGTTACCAACAACTCTTGGATAAGGGTTCGTTTCTCAAATATGGTTGTCTAGCGTGTTGATTTTATATGATAGCATGGTTTCATAGAGCAAAAAATGAGTGTGGATCCCCTTCTTTCCTAGTTAGATGAGCTGTTAGTGGAATCAATAGACTCAGAGTTGGTGGATGTTCTAGGGATTTTCTGGGAGTTCCTAGATATTTTCCTTGAAGTGTTTTGACTATACCCTCTCAATGTGATGTTGAGTTCAGGATAAACATACAACCCAACACATATTTGATTTTGATGGCTCTCTATTAGATGGCGCCTTCTGAGTTACGGGAGTTGAT
The DNA here is from genome assembly GCA_963277665.1 of Viscum album. Classification (NCBI taxonomy): domain Eukaryota; kingdom Viridiplantae; phylum Streptophyta; class Magnoliopsida; order Santalales; family Viscaceae; genus Viscum; species Viscum album. The sequence goes on along the minus strand of OY728165.1, from coordinate 442,991,241 downwards.
TATTCAGGTTCGTGGATTGATAATGATTGTTGTAATATAACTGAGAGTTTTTCCACTGTGTGATCCATTCTAGTTCAAAATGAAGGAAGATAGTGGTATCAGGGTGTGCACAGACAAACGAAGACTAAATTTTGTGACAGAAAAGAACTATTACCCCCCTCGAGGATCGACGACCTTTTTGACCAACCTAAGGGATAATGTAGGTTTTATAAGATTGAACTGTGGTCTTGATATCATCAATGGAGTGTGAAGGAGGGTGAAATCTCAAAGACTATTTTGAGGTGAATGAATGAGAAAATTGAGTTCATGGACATGTCGTTTGACATTACAAACACACCTGTTGTGTTTATGGGGATTATGAACTCTATTTTACATGAGAATTTGGATCGGTTCTTGGTTGTGCTAGTCAATGAAATCCTAATATTCACAACAATAGAAGAGGATTATGTCGACCATCTAATGGTAGTTTTGGAGGGCATGAGACACCACCCTCTATACTAGAAGCTTTCCATATTCATGTTCTCAATACTATTAGTGCACTTCCTTGGAAACATGGTTTCCCAACAGCAAATAGTGTTGGACTCATCGAAGGTCGAAGATGTTTTTTCATGGAAAGAACCAACGAACGTGATAGATGATTGATGTTTCATGGGAATGGATGGTTACTACTGGAGGATTTTACATACTCTTGAGTTGCAACAACATTGACATCACTGACCAGAAAAGAATAGTATTTTGTATGGAGTGAGCAGTTCCAGTTAGAAATAAATTTATAGAATTTCATGTGGGATAGTGCCCTAGTTATGAGGCTTCTAGAGGCATGGGGAACTTTTGAATTGTTCTATGATGCTTCTAGTCTGGGATTGGGGTGTGTGATGATGTAGCTGTAGAGATAGATCTCTTATGGGTCAAGATATTTATTCCCTCATGAATGTAAATATGCCACCCACAATATGTACCATATTGTAGTTGTGTCCAAGATGATGCTTTGGTGGAATTACCTCATTGGGGAACAGTTCATGTTCTTCATAGATCACAAAACCTTGATGTATATCATCTAAAAGAGAGTCCAAATCATGAGACATCAGAGGTTGATAGAGTATCATCATGATGAAGACATAGAGGTCTCCAAAACCATAGGAAATGGGAACGTGGTGTCTGATGCCTTGAGCATGAAGTCACAGAAGGATGTAGTTTGAGTGTTTGCATATTCTTAGAAGGTGATGGAATATTTGGTAGTTTTTTATTAGGTTATGAATGTGGAAGATAGTATAGGAAATCTATTTTAGATGATAGTGCAATCTTTCATGTTACAATAGTTGGAGGATTATTAGTTGGTATACTTAGAGGTTGCAGTGTTGAGTGACAGTTTTTGCATGGGTGATGTTCTGGATGGATGGTCATAGGATAGCATGATTTATATGCTATTCCCTGGGAATTTATTTTTCCTTCCGACGATGCACATGGGATTTCTCAGTGTGTTCCATAACTCACCCCTAATTTTACATCTAGGCGTCACTTTGATGTACCTAAGATTTAGAGGTCAATTTTGGTGTTCCGGAGTGAAGCAGGCAGTGGGGAGTTTTTGTCAATATACCTCTTATTTTAATAGGTGAAGGATGAAAACTTTGTTCTAGGTGGTATATTTCAACCCAAAGATGTTCCCATGATTAAGTGGTATAAAGACTCTATGGATTTCATCATAGTACTACCAAGGGCCCAGGGAGGCTACTATTCTATCTTGGTAGTGGTGGACCAGTTGAAGAAATCATTTAAATTCATACCAGTTAAGAATTGGAGAAATATGGTTTTCATATCATAGAGGTATGTGGTGATCTTTTGAGACTACACAACGTTCCTAGATCCAACATTGTAGATAAGGATTCACATTTAACATCAAGGGTCTGGATGGTAATTCAGAGTGCCTTTGGCTCATAGTTATGCTTTAGCACTCTTCTCCACCCTCAGAAGGTTTTTCGGATATAAAGGACCATCCAAACGTTGATGGATATACTACAAGAATGTGTTTTTGAATTTATAGGATCACGTGTATCACACTTTCCCCTAGAGGAGTTTTCATACAATAATAGTTATCACTCCAAAAATTCTTATGGAACTGTTTGAAACCTTGTATGGAAGACAATGTCGTTAACCCATGTGCTTGAAAGAGGTTTTGTAGGCAGGTTCTCTAGGCTGAGAGGTAGTGTAGGGAATGACAAAGAAGATTCAAGTAGTGCATGAAAGGATTTAAGAAGCTCAAGATTGGCGATAGTCGTATGCTGATCATGGGAGGAGTCCGTTGTAGTTTGAGGTTGGGGATCGTTTGTTCATAAAGGTCTCCCCTCATCATGGAAAGAGGAGGTTTGTAGGTGAATAAATCATTGTCTTAGGTTCAATGGACCATTCTAAATGTTGGGGAAGGTAAGTGAGGTGGCATATCTTCTATAGTTTCAATCATGGTTGTAGAGGATCCACAAAGTCTTTCATGTCTCCTAGCTCAGTCAATATCTACCCAATGACTCCCACATCCTCGACTTTGGAGAGGTGGTTATAAAGGGTGATGTGACATACATGGAATGAGAAATGATATTTGGGGATCATAAGGAGAAGGTGATTTGTGGATATACCATTCCCTTGGTTCATGTGTTATGGATGCATGGTGGTCATGAGAGATTACCTAGGAATGGTACGCACTGATGCATTCATAGTACACAATGTTGTTATAAGTTTTGATATTGTATTTTAATTGTGCCTTTCTTATGATGTAATGTTTAACCTCAATTATTACATGATTGGTTGTTTCCATATTCTCTATTTTTTGGACAATTCTTATCTATGGGGAGGGAAGAATATGACACCTAATACAGACACATTAATGTCGATTCAAACAAACCCATGAGGGTGAGTCACTTCTACCCAAAGTAGATAGTATCTTGATATGGATGAGAGAAATCACTAATCTATATATCTAGATAGTGTGACACATTGTGGTTGTATGATTTCTTGGGATAGTGGTGCCTTAATTTCTCCTTTGTTTTTATGGAGATATTAGTGAGAGATATGTTCGGGGTGGTCGGGGTTTTATTACAACATTCGAACAAATCTTTGTTGGTGTTTTCTTGAGATGTATATAATGGGATGGTTGATTTAAACTATATTATTTATAATTACTCTTGAATTATCGAGGGTGATAATAGTTTTAGAGGTATCTAATGTAATGGAATGGACCATCTTGGTCCATTACATTGTCATATCTTTATGTTTGAGGTATCCTAGGGAACCTTGGCAACTCATTGAAGTGTTTTCCAAATTTCAGGTTGAAAGAACAATGACACTAATTGACATCGGTGCCACACCGACCAGTACTAGGGAATTAGTGCAGGGGTGTCGATGTATCACCCATCAATGAGTCATTTCCAGTTTCTCCAAGACATTCTAGTTTCAGTCCCTTAATGCCTCTATTTATGTAAAAGTGTTTTAATACCCCATTTAGAGATATTAAAGGCCTATAAGAGATATTTTAAATCCCTAAGAGTTCGATGGCCCTTGACATACCAGAAAATGTGGCCTTTTATCGATGTCAATTTTTTTTTGCATGTTTCAGTTTTCTAATTTTTATCCAATTTCACCCCTATGATGAGTTTTTCTCCATTTAATGTTAATTAATCAACTCAAATCCATATCAGGGTCTATCTACACCATTTCTAAGGAGAATTATTAAATCTCAATAATTAACAATGGGTGAAATCACAACGTAGTGTTGTCAAACCAGGATCTAAATTTTATATACACTGAAATGGTCCCCCATATTTTGGGATCTGGTGCCTTATTAAGCAGAGATCCTCTCTTCCTTTTTCATTTCTGTTTCTCTTGGTGAACCTATATGATTCCTCCCAAGACGAGTTTTACACCTATTCTGGAGCCCTTCTTGTTCAACAATGGTGTTTTACTTTCTTGCATGTTGCGTAATCCCATGTTCAAGGAGCAAGAGGGATCCATGATCGTTAATAATCCATGTAGGGATTTTTTTTCTTCACATTAGTGTGTATCATGCAGGGTGTGTTTGTTAATGTTTTTTATAAATATTGTTAAGATTCTCTTCATGAAAAAATAATTAAACAAAAAATATAGAATAATTTAAAATGGTTAGAAGATTACTCATATTAATAAAAAAGGGAAGGGTGTGGCTCAATGTTTGTTCACCTTTATTACATTTTATTTTAATTTTTTATGGATTATTGTGGTTATATGACTTATGGAAATCATGTCTATTGGTGGTTTTTTCATTCGCCTCGGTTATACCCTATCTTTATTGTGGTGATATGAAAATGGAAAAAACATGATATCTGATTAATTACATACACCCGGTTAAATAAAAATGATTCCCTAATATCAAACACGTTATGTGATTGCCATGGTAATATTAATGTGGATTTTAATGTACCCTTGTAGGTAAAAAATGAAAATGTATGGTTTGATTGTTGTGGTAACATGCTTGTGTTTTGGTCTAGGTTATATGGGTTCTTTATAGGTGGTGGTTCAAGTGGGTGTATTGGTGTGTCAGTATAAGAGATTGACTGATTACGGAATGAATAAACTTATAAGATGTGTGATTGTCCTTGGTATGTTGGTGTCTCAGTATGAGATATTTAATGACTATAGAATGGATGAACTGGTAGGAAATTGAACTGCCTTTCTGTAGTTTTGTGTTCAGGAAGAGACATCGAGTAATGTGAAAGTGGTATAGTTGTGGCTCATTAAGTAGTGGGAAATCATTGGTTTTTTTTTCAAGAAGCAAGGCTATAAATTAAGGTTATTATAGAAGGAATTAGTAGTTTTACTTTGATGAATCATTTTTTACGGCATTTTAATGGGGATGTGTAGTGGGACTGCAAGTGTAGTTTTGTGATGTTGTGCTATGGGACTGCATTTTGGCTTTTTTGATTTCTTGGTGTGTTTAATGTTATTATTTATTCTATAGTGATAAAATTATTTATGTGAATCCTCTTAAATTAATATATTGAAGTTGACCAAAAAAGTTTGATGGGTTATGATTTGGAGTGTCTATTATATTGTTGTGCATTTAAAAGTCACTGCAAAGTGGTGTTAGATTGGGATTGTTATATGTTAATGTGATACTCATAGTTTGGGAATGATTTCTTGTTTACCTATATATATATATCTATACATATATATATATCTTTTTTGTTTTTTATATATTCTCACCAAACGTGTTCAGTATTATGTGCCGAACACCTCTATTTAATGGGTTAGGGTATCATTTTTGACATCTTAATGAGAGTAGGGATGGATTGTTGTTGATTTTCATCCAAACACCCTCTTCTGGATAATGATGGTATAGCACATCTGGGATTACTGTAATAGATTTAGGATTACCAGAGTCAAAGATTCAATAGGAACTGATTTTTTTTGAAGAGGGTCCCAGGTTTCTGCTATTCAAGATTTTTTTCCCATGTGCCTTCAGAATGAGGCCTATGTGTCATCGTGGATGGCAATGGTTGTTCTAGCACAGGTGAATTCTTGTGTGGTGGTGGTTGTTGTGGACCATTTGTCAGCAACAATTTTTGTGTGCAGTTTGTGGCCCATGTGTGTGTAGGTAGGTTGTGGCAGTGGGACTATGTAGGAAAAGTGTGGTAGAATCAAGACATCAAATCAATTGTAATGAGAAGTTAACAAGTGGGGAAAGCAGTGTGCGGGGTTCCCAAAATATTGGTGTGCTTATACTATTACATTACATAAATTTCATTACATTGGTGATTATGCTTCGTTGAGGATGGTTTGGTTATTATTCCATTATATGTTCCCGAGGTTATACAGTTTTCTCATAGGGGAATTACTATGTTCCCCCACACATGCACGAGTAGCATAATTTTCCCAAAAGAGTATATATATATGATCACCCTATGTATGTAAAACTACATTCCAATTTCCAGGAGGAATTAGAGGATTGTGCTTAACATTACTAGCTTGGGAATTATGATTAGTCATTGTTTCAGCTGAGATTCTTTTCTTCTGTTACATAACATGGATGTTTAATTGTACCTTCCATCAGTTTTACATTGAACATGAATGTGGAAAAAGGATTTTGGATTTACTTTTACATTCAGTATTTTGAATTTTTTAGGAAATTATAATCCTTTTCCCCTATGTTGTTCTACAAAAAGGTTGATTTCTTCCATATTATGTGAGATCCAATACCCTTGGTTATAGTAGATAATTTGGGGCCTATTTTATGTTGGACCCGGGGGTAATTATCTTTAATTTAATATGGATAATGAAGAGTCTGGTAGATTTCGCTTCTTTCACTCATCTTGGAGAAGGTTGGTTATGATAAAAAGCTTCAAGTATTCTTGGGGAATACCTTTGGATAATGGAGAAGGAACTAGAATAGAGAGAAAATAGAAACTCATCTTTACATCCTATTAAAAAAATAATGTCATGGTATTTTAGGACGTGAAATAAAAATACATGACAAGAGAATAATTGTGTTTTGTAACCATAGTAATGCGTACCATTTTTTTAGCATACACTCAATGTTAAAAAATCATCATTAATTCCTTAATGTTGTGTAATAAAAACTCATGATGTGTACCCATCAGATCGTGAATCCATTCATGACTTGTTTTTAGAACCATTAAAAGTCATGTGACTCTGTTACGCCTAGTGAAATACTAATCCCGCCTACATTAAAAATTCATTTAAAGGAGAGAATCCAAAAATCCTCAAACATCACCTTTATAGGTATCCTCCCAATCAAAACTCAATCCCTACCAAAATAATTAAAAGGAATACAATGATAAATTTTAAGATGCCACTATCAAATAAGTAATTCCATGTTACAATTACCCCACCATTAATACTTATGGTCCTTAAAAATCCTATGTTGTAGCTTCCATGACAATGATATATGGCTTCTGCTCTCTCTTAAATAAATTTTCTTCCCATTTATCATGACTATTATCATAATGCATCCATATCACTTGATACAGTGGTATCATCCCCCCAAAATATACCTTGGTCTCAGAATCAACTATCCTAATTGGCCACATCATCAAAGATGAATTTGTAAAGTCCCATGTTTAACTTACTTGGGCATTACATAACTTTTTCAGAATATTTAATACATGAAAATAAAAGATGACCAATGTCTGCATATGTTTTGTGTCTTTGGAAACTCGAAACACATTCTTCTATCTTGGTTATAGTTCTTCATCATCTCCCATAAAGATCGTTTGCATTAGTTTTATTTCCACACACATTTCCTTATAATTCGGTGAACATAAAACATAAAAAGAGTGATATCAAATTGTCAGTAATTGTAATAATTGTGAACTTAAATTAAACTATAAATATTATAATTTAATAAATTATAAATAATGTTTAAATATCAAAATATTGAGTCATGAAAAACATATTGGCATTTAGTAAGGAAAAAATCATAAATGAACATGAACCATGATCACAAAGAATTAACATAAAACAAAGAATTTTGGTAAAAGAATAATCAGATAATTTGATATCTATAGTATCCAAGTCAGTACTGCCAATTCCATCATAGTGGAAAATGCCAATTCTGGACCCATGTTTTATATTTCATTCCAACCTTGTATTACTAAACCTGATTTAATTATTGTTCCCTCCCAGTACTGCTGAACTAGATTTACATGAAATTTTAGTCTTGTATATCTCATGAGATATAATTATTTTTCCAATGAATTAGATGGAGATATATGTCCCACATATCACATAATTAAATCATTATTAAATGTTCCACAAAAACATATATCATTAATTATTGCATATACCATTAAATAAAATGGGTTTTGTAAAAATTATTCCCTTATAATCCATATAATATAAATTGTTTTCATAAATATAATTCCATCACAAAAAAATAAAATAAAATTAATAATATGAATTTAAAAAGAAATCTATTTAATCTTAGATGGTAAATATTTTGAACAAAACACTTGAACTTAATTCCAAAGGAAAATATTATTTCTTATTAAAAAATTTTCTCTTTTCTCAAAATACCACGTAATTTTAAATGAAAAGAATTTAGTTGTAAACAATTATTAAATAATGTATATTAATCTTAATGGAAATATGTTTTCTAGAATCTATAAAAATTTATTCATTCCATATAAGTTAAAAACACCCCAATTGTAGTTTTGCTGTAAAAGTAACGAAGTGGCGCAAAATGAATAATGAAAAAAGATTTTTTCATACCTTTTATTTAAAATTAATCAAATGGTAAAATTTAAAAAAAAATTAAAGAATAATTTAAATAATATTAAATATTTATGAAACATGAATTTTATGTTAAATATAACAATGTGGATACTTAAATATAAGCAATCTCGGTTAAAAACGAGATTGTGAAATTATCCCTTAACATAGATCTGATTTCATCTGTATGTGTAAAAATATCATTTATTGTGGATTTAATCATATTATTAACTTATAAAAGAACCATAATAATATTTATTAATTCATATATGATTCACTTATGACATTACATTATTCATTCTTTTAACAATTCCATGTTAATGAAATGTTTTGGTTAAAAATTCTTATATTTATCGTACATGTTTTGAAATTTTATTCTTGATCAAATTACATAGATCCTAATTTAAATACATCCATAATGGGAAAAATCATTTATCTACCATATATGTTAAGAGTAAAAATAAATATAATAGATAGATAAATTAAATGGAATACACTGTTCACGGAGACGATTAGTAGTACATACGGATGAATAATGATTTTGTTTCCTCATAGAATTTAATATAAGCATGTAAATGTTATATATATATATATATCTAAATAAAAATAAATCCAAACTCATTATTATATCATATATTTTAGGCTTATTAATTATATGTATTTTAAATACATTATGTAATGGTCAACGTGGAGAACAAATCACACCGCGTCGTGGAAATGGTAGGTCATACGTACGCACGAGCAACGATATCGTTCACTTGATGGTAAAATGGTAAGGAATTGGAATGAATAATAATTATATATAATAAATATAATGTTATATTCATTATTTATATCGATTATACTCATTATTATACCCATCCAAATTAATTATTGATGAATAAAAAATTACAACATGTCGTAGAGACGGTAAGTCATACGCACAGATGCATGGTGATATTATTATTTTTAAGATGGAAAAAAGGTTGTATAAGGTTGTACCATAATTATAATATCATATAATAATGAATAAAAAATATATTTATTTCTTAATTCTTAGAACAAAATTAGAATAGGATGTATAATAAGAAAATAATTTGGAAGGACTTGATAAAACAATAACCTATTTTTCAAGTACATAATTTTTATGGTCAGAAAAGGTCTCACTAGGATAGACTTCATCCCAATGTGTTTCCTATAGGGTAAAAGGGGGAAATTGGGTGTTTATTTTAGCAGATTTGGGATGATCTAAACAGAATGAATGGTTTGAGTAAGTGGGTAGAGGTGGTGGCATTTTATAAGAGGGGGGATGGGCACGTTGGGCCTGTCTTGATATATTAAATTATTATAAATTTATTTTCAGTTTATAATGGTCCCAAAATATTTTATTTAGAATATATTATGGGTATGAGTCGATTTAATCTCAACAAAATAAATATAGATATTGTTTTATTTTATTTGAAACATTATCATTTTGATTTATCATTATTTAATCTATTTAATTTTCTTTTGGGTAATAATAAATGAAACATTAAAGGGTTACAAATTTTTACATATTTACTGTAAATTATCCATAATTGGATTCATTATTAGATTTTAGACCATATTAATTTCACTTTGTAAATTTTAAATATATTTTCAATTTTAAAAATTATTTAATAATATGTTATTTTAATAAAATATCAAAAGTGTCAATTTTTAAACTATTTAATTTCATGACTCTAAAAAAATACAAATAGACGATAGATTAAAATATATATAATAAAATAACAACATGTAACATTCCCTTGTAAAATTCATGTAGAATATTAATTAGTTTATATTATATATATTTTTATATTTTATAAAACCATTTATTAGATATTTCTATTAATAAAATAATTTCTACATCATTATTAAACCATAATTAATGGTATTCACTTAATCTCAAAAATTTATAAATAAATTCCCATAATGTTGATATTATTATTTTATTCTTATAGACTATTTAGTTTTTAATATTTCTAAAGATTATTAATATATTCAAATTAATATACTTATAAGATACATGAGAGAGACATGTTGTCACTTTCTTTTGTTTAAATTATAATCACATCACATTCATAGAGATAAGCATATTAAAAGAATCAATTAAATCTTTAGGTTATACTGGTCGACTGTAATTCATCCAATAGATTTTTGGAAAGAGCTAGGGTAATTTTATTATCATTATCATATCGTTTAATACCCAAATTTACTTGATTTACTTTTAACTGTGGTAAATTAAAATTAACATAGTTACTATTCATAATATCCAAAAAAGTATCATATTGACATCATTTAGAGCCAATGATTCAAAATATTGAATAAATTTTTCAAAATTCAAAACAAAAATGTTTTATTAATTATTTTGAAATTAATTCATATTGTCTAACCTAAATGTAAATTTTTAACAAGTAAAACACTCAAAATATTGACATTTGTTTATGTATAATTTAAATATGAAATTAAATATAATGACAAAAAATCAATTAAATGATAAATACATAATAAAATTCTACCTTAAAGTATTCTCACTCCAATCCCTCATGTTTCATTTCCATCAAAATCATGTCCCACAATCTCATTATTGGTCCCACTTGTTTGAAGGTGGAACACATCACCTAGATCTCATCTTTTGTATCCAAGAACTCAAAAATACATTCTATCTTTCCCAACCATTCGTCACCATTTTTAGGACCAGTGGTTACATTGAAAACAAGTTTCTTATGGAAAAGGAACTCTTGAGAATATTATCTAAGAACATCCACATGAGGATCTACAACTAGAGCCTGAATGGGTTCGGGAGGGGGTGTATGTCCCAAAGCTTGGAGAGTGCACACAATCAGCTCAACTCGATTTCAGTCCACTGGAGGATTCGCTCACTGTGGTTCTATAGCTACATCTTTCTGTATCTGATTAAAATGTCTTCATGAAGCCAAGATTCTACACAACATCAACATACAACCTTAAATTCAATAGAATCACACTCAAACTGAGCATCAAGGGAAATTATTCGCATCATAGGGAATAACTAGATTTAGATTCCTCAATATCCAAAATCAGAATAGGGAAAGGAAAGAACTAATCCCTAAGTCATCCTTCAATAACCTCCATAGATTCTTAAGGGTCATTGAGTTGGGATATATCTTGACACTCAATCACAGCTACCTCCAAAATCTCGAAATGTGTAAAAAATATATTCTGGTATCATGAAAAAACTCAAAAAACATTCTTTGATACAAAATTTCCATGTGTAATACTGAGTACCCCAGAAATATGATAACTATGTCAGCCATGAAAGATCCTGAGTGGATGTCTCGATCCCTATAGGCCAGTGGCTAGCACTAGGTATCATACTACATGCATGTGCGAATGATTTTTCAACTAGTAATGTAGAAGAAATTGAAATCAAGATAGTATGAATATAAATTAAACTCCAGTGGGTGTGATATAAAATATTACAACAAGGAATAAAAATCTCAATGTAATATAACCCATGTACTGAGACATGAATCAAACCATGTCTATAATGACACAACAGACCACGACCAAGTTTCAACAGCTAAATCCACTTCCAATATATCTTTTCAATTTTCTCGAACCTAAAATAAGGTAAACTATAAACACCTGAAGCAAAAAGTAGGGTGTGAGATTAAAATCCCATTAGGGACTCACCATGGATTCCATAAAAATTTCCAAATATTGAATATCCAATATTATTATTTTTAATAAAAAATAAATGGGTTTGTAATTTTAAATAATATTTAAACAAATCAAGCATTATAGTTCAAAAGATGGAATGTAATTTAAGAATAAGATCTAATAATGATGGAATATTTCTAAAATAATGTCTTAAATAAACATATAAAAAAATAAAATAATCATGTCTAGAATGCATGTAAGGCATTATTATATCATTGGAATACATTTATATCTCAAATAAAAATAACCAACGAGAAACATTGTCATCTCCGAAAAATTAGAATATAATTTCCGGAAATAGGACCCCAAACATACTACGTGATCTAAAAAATTTGTGTATACACACATACCACTAACACTGGCCAGAGGTGACTCATCACCCTCATATCATGTATGTGACATTCCACATGTATGTTTTAGAATGTTTTAATTCTGTAATGTGGGTCCAAATAACTCACAAACTACACAAGGCTTCCATGTGTTCTTACATAATAAATGTAAAGTAATTTCTTTTTAGAATAATTAAACTAAAATCAAACCCCGTTATCCAATTTGATAATACCATGTTTTTTTATAACCTAATTTTTAAAAAACAAACAAGACTCTTTCCAAAATAAAACTACTAGGTTTTAATAAAATCAAAATTAAGTCATTTCACAATGATTAAAATCTATTCAAAACAAATACAAACAATTTTTACAATTTATTTCCAAAATTAAATTCAACAATATAATTGAAATCATTTTTATCAAATACAATATTTAAATTAAACAATTTCAATAAACCAATTTCAATAAACAGACCACAATTCAACAAAATTGGGGGGTTTCCCATTTTTCATGCCAAAACAATTTAAAAATTTATTAATTCACTAGAATTTTATTTTATCAAATCAATTTAAGGAGTTTTTAAGGAATTGAATTGAAATCAATATTTTAAATAAACAATGCAATACAAGGTTAATTAATTTGGCTAATCGGGACAAAACTACCTACCTGATCTCAAATCAATACACTCGCAACAACAATTGATAAAGAGAAAAGAGGTGGGGATAGTCTAGAACCCCAATTTGGATGTAGGATCCAACAACATAGGTCATAGTTAAATCAATTTAAATATGATTAATTAAAAACCCAATAGAGGAAAATGATAAAAACTTGAAAAATGTCGGATAACTCTTACCTAGGAATTACACTGCAATATACCGATGATGGCATTCCAAAGAGATGTATCTAGGATGTATATAATGCATTGTTTCTCTTTGGTAATTAATTAGGTAGAGTAATATGAAAATGGAGCATAGGATAAAATGATAAATCATTCGCACATAGTTTATATAAAATTTTATTAGGGTATTTCACAATGTTATGTCCTAATACGCGGTGTGAAATACTTATGTTTTAGAACCGTCTAAATGCGTATCATTTTTCATTAGAATAATTTTATTTGAGTTATAAAGTGATCATTAATTACTTCATGACATTTAATTAAAACATATAATGTCTACCCATCACTACCTGAAGCCATTCATGACTTCTTTTCAGAACCATTACATGATGTGTAACTCTGTTAAGCGACGTGTAATCATTAGGTAGCCCAAATGAAATTTCATTTAAAGGAGAGAATCCAATAAACCTATGACTTCACCATTATACGTATTACCCAATCCAATCTCCTCCCTTTTCCAAACAATGATAAATAAAATCATTACAAGGTTGAAGATGTTTTTATCATATCAGTATTGGGATATTAAACTTCATGTCCAAATTTATTATAAAAATAAATCTTATGACCTAAATTGAATTTATATATGTATGGTTGATCTATAAGAACATTATAAAAAAACTTTAAATATAATATATATTTATAAATAAATTAAATAAAATTAATTTTTTAACTAAAAGGAAGTAGTATTAATAATTAACCAAAAAAATGAATGTTCAAAGAATAATACATAATAAATTTACCATAATATATTTTTTACATTATAAATTCCAAAATATATTTAATTTGGACAAATAAAATATATAAAATTTTCCTTTTTTAGGAAATTACACCCATTAATAGGTTCTAAACGTCAGTTTTACATGTAACACAAACTAACTAATTATTTTGTGTATCATAATCAAAACATTGTGTTTTATATAATCAAGATAACTATATAGTAAGATTTATATTAGAAATAAAATAGTGAAATGACTTAGAGTGATTCCAAAAAAATATCTAAAAATCAAGAAATTAAATGAAAATAATATAATATATATCAAAATATTTGAATTTATATTCATATAACGATTAATATTAGTCATGGAGTATATTTATGAACATGTTATGATTGAAAAAGAAATTTCCATAAGAAACGTGTTTTCATTATGATTTGTGGGAATATATTATAATTATGTTATTCCAATTAATGGAATGGAATTTTATAATATTTTTTCTATATTTGGAATTAATATTTATAATTTTTTTAATGTTTCCAATTTTGTTTTTGGAAACTATGAATAGTTTAAATGTGAAAAATTAATTCCCATAACTAATAGTAAAATGGGTTTAAATGGTTAAAAATAAAAGGACAAGGAATCAATAAAATAAAAAAACATGTCTTATTCTAATTGGTTTGTTTTATTTCCATAGTATATGTATTAAATTTTTAATATGAGTCATATTAGAGCCACTTTTCCATGACTGATAATCATCATTTAAAAAATTGAAAAATTAATTTTTTTCCACTTACCTTACCTATAAAGGGACACATACTCCCATCAATTATTCACAACTCTGGAGAAATTTATATTGAGTAAAATTACTAAATAATCGACTTAACATCCCTATTCATGTTCTATAGCTTTTGGTCTTCCAAAAATAATAGCCCAAGGTGTAGTAAGAGGTTATCTAATAGAGATATTTCAAAAAAGAGGTAATCATCACAACTGAACACTTTAATTTTTCAACCAAATTTACAACCTTCAATTATGTTTGATAGATATAATATTTTCCACATTTTTTATATTTATTTCAATAATTTAATGCAAAAAAATTCATCAATTTGAGCATATTTGTAAAATTATGGATTTTTCATGCATTTTGAGGAAAAAATGGAATATTTCTTAAATATGGATTTTGGAAATATTTTCACATCAAGAGTATTTTTGTCATTTTATTAAATATATAATTCCTAACTTAATGATTAGTTTTTATAATGCTTGATTTATTTCATTCATCTTTCTCTTCTGGACAAGGGGCTTATTCAAATATCTAGAGGCCAAAAAAATTAACGAAGTTGATGAATTTTATGAATGGATAATGTGGTCCCCACCACCTTAATGGATGTATATGTAGGTATACAAACCCCAATTTTTTTTAATTCCACCTAAATATGAATGATTAATAGTTGTTTCTTTCAACCATTAACTTCCATGATGTTTGGAAACCATTAAGGATGATTTTTGATGAACTCGATTGAAGGATGCTTCCATGAAATTTCATCTAGAAACAACAAAAACAAAAAAAAATGTAAAAAATATTGGAGGTGACCAATTACACTGATTATAAGAGGGTGAGAATTAAATACTATGTTGAACAACATTCATGAAGTCTACAACTTGTGAAGACACTATTTTTATAGTTATTAATGCATGATCTGTGAAATGTGGATATTCTTCCTAGATAGAATAAATGCTTTGAGTAAAAAATCCTTAACACCCTCACCAAGCTTTCAAATACACTAAATGTTTGAGGGTAGACATCCATGTAAATTATTATGATCTTTCATGAAGGGATAAATGTGTGATGTTGTCATTAGTTGTGGATAAAATACACCAACATATAGAGGATATATTCTTACTATATAAGGAGAGGAGCAACCACCTTTAAAAGAATTACAATCAATAAAATTACATCCATTTAATGAAGGATATGAGGAAAATGGCCATTAATTATTTTATTCCTTTCTTTTATTTTTATTTTAGATTTCCTTTCCATTTAACAATTTTATTTCTTTTAATAGCATTTCTCCCATTTCTACTTTAATCTCAAATTTAAATATCTTTCACTCTTCCATTAATCCATTATGATCTCAATTCATGTTTCAATAGGATATTACTAACCTCATGGATGGCCTTTGGGGAGGTTTAATATTGTTCATTATTATTTTACTTAAATTATAATTTTTTAAAATCTATTTGGGGTGGATGGTGGGGTATTGTGTGGGTGTGGCGGCCATCCACCATTACACTATTTCCAAATCGATTCATTTTAAATAATTAATCATATTCCTCCCTTATCTTTGGTAAACACATCAAATGGTGGAATTTGTGCTTCTATAGGTGTTGAAACAGAATATGGTGGAGCCGAGTCTTGTAGGAAATAATTCTAGATTGAGGTGTATCCCTATTTGAATTTTACAGGAGGTCTTGTTTTGTGTGTAAGATGTATGATAAAATCACACACTCAATAAATTAAGGGAATGTAATTCCTTAGTTACGTTTCTATAGATGAATTATAATATAAAATTTTAACAAAAAACAAAATAATGAATAAATCCATGTTATCCAACCCTTGGACCAAGATTGTTCTTCGACAATTTCATTCTGTTTTCATCTAAATTTAATTTCCGCATGTATTTATTTTAATTTCCCTTCATCCCAAAAAAAAATAAAACAATCATTTTCAACAAATAAAAAAAATATAAAATTAAATTATGTGATCTAAAATTAGTGATTGAACCAACAGTGATGCACCTCAAGGGAGTCTCCCTTGGTCAGCCTCTGTGGTGAATTGGTAAAATATAAATTGATTTTTCCACACACTATGAATGGTTTGTATAAAAAATAGCATTGTTGGTGTGGATATAAGTTATTACATCTAACACAGTTTCTAAAATTTATTTTTTGTAATTTTGTAATTTTTTTATATTTGTAAAAATATAAATAAATAAACTTTTGTCAATGATATATTAAAATTAAAATTATTATTCATTGAATAATTAATCACATGTGGATAAAGAAGAAACATACTACACTGAGGAGGCCCTACAATGAAGGGAAGATTCTCTAATGTTAATTGTCCAATTGATGTGTAAAGTATTATGAAAATGGATATCACATGAGGATTTTATGGTCATGCCCAATATACTCCAAGACGACATGTAAATATTTAAGGACAATAACGAAGTGCCACTGGTTTTCCAATAGTTAAATAATGACATCCTTGAATTTAAATCCATACTCGAGGTGGAGGATCTCGACTACCTACCTCCATCTTGTGATAAACAACGCCAAGAGGCACGTTCAGCTAAATTTTTGATTGAACTAGAACCAACTCAAGGAGATGATCCTTTGATGAACTATACCATTAAAGATTTCATTCAATATAATTCGAGAATAACTCCTTAATATTCTGAATTTTCAGATTTGGTCAATCATTACCAGTACTTATAAGAAGATGAAAATGTAATTCCACCCGTTGAGGAACTCCTAAATATCCCTAAAGATAATGATCATCCATTATATTGAGTATAATAAGAGTAAGATAAAACCTCTCTAGTTGCAAGGTAGGAGGATTATGCTCCATACATTATCATAACCCACAATACAAGTTGTACCATATTCTGAAGTCGACATATCTGTTGTACTCTCTACAAGGAATCCTTTTAAACTACAAGAAATATCTAAAATCTGTGAAAATCCAAATGTGGTGGTTCAAGTCCAAGAATCATCATCCACCATTAGACATTGGATAACAGCAAGTACTTCCCACTAGAGGAAGTATAATTTCTGGTCCCATGTTGAGGATTATACCATGGTTTATCATCAAATTCATTCAAGGAATTTAAATTAATATTTAATTTTAAATATTAGTGCAACATGTGTTCCAATTCATCTTTTCATTCTTTAGAATTAATGAAATGATCCTTGTAATTAATGGAGTAATTTTTTATAGGATCATGATGATAGAAATAATGAACAAATGTTGGTGGAAGAGGACTGAATCTTTATTTCAAAAGGGATTTCAACTATAATTTTGATATTTTAATCACATTTACTTTTTTTTCCAAATAATTATTTGATCATTAATGATAAAAGGGAATTCCCACACATGAATTAAAGTAATAATCGACTTATCTATGAGGCAAGTGTTTTTAGGGATCATGTGATGCAATGTTTTATATTTTATTATTTATGGGATTTAATGAGGAAAATGGAATATCGAATGTTTAATGTGATGCATGGATATTGAAATAATGTCTCATGATTTTAAAAAATTATTTGATTTAGGTAAATAAAATTTCATGAAATTTTACAATCCTGGAATTTCTGAAATTCATGTGAATCGATTTGTTGTGATTAATCTTTCCATGAGTGGTTGTCCAAAATCTTATGTCACATTCCCTATAAAATTTAGAGAAAATGTACATACTATTTTTTGATCATATTTGAAGTGTTATCTTGGGGAATGTCACTTTCCATGAAAATCATTTAAAATTGTCAGAGTTATGACTATACCTAAATACATTCAATATAATTGAGGGATATTTTGAAAAAACCATTATCCATATATGGAAACATTTATATTATTTTTCTTCATCCCATAGAGATCATTAATGTACTTGAAATGATTGATTCAAATTTGTGTACATTTTTATCTGTTCCCTCCATATTCATGGTATTTGTATGATATTTTAACAATGATGTGTGGGGATGAAGGGAGTCATGATTTAAGGGATGATATAAATTCAATGAAAAATGATTGAGAGTGTTATTTTTGGAATTATAAATGTTTTTTTAATCATTCATTTTACTCTATTGTGTTTCCTCTCTTGAATTATAATACAAAAAAACAAAAATATGAGAAAAATGGTTTCTAATATGAGGAAAAACCACAATTTTCCAAACTAATGATCGTCTTATTATATGAGGTTAGTTGATATTTTTTAGGTATAATCTAATCATAAATATAAATAAATTTAAAAAAATACAAATAAAAAAAATTGAGGGTGCATAAGTCATTCATTATGCTTTTTTGATCATGACATTAAACTGTGTTTTGGGGGAAGTGGGTGTAACTACATTGAATGTGAGAATTTAATTACTCTTTTACATTTGATATCATGATTTTTATTTAGAAGATAATCCTTATCCTTGAGCCTTATGTTTTAGAACTTCAAATCCTACCAACCCTAAGCATTAGTGTCATTTGAACAATTTTTTAAAATTCCTATTGATTATATGTTAATTTTCACTTTTTAATGTATAGAAATTAGTTATTTTACATGAAAATGGAAATGGTGCATGTTCTAATGATATGAGAATAACTCCACATTATATGTATCTAGAATTATGAGTGAAAAGATTCAATAGTTAGGTGAATCGTGACTTGTAATTTTTGATAATAATGAATCAAGAAGCTTGAATCAATGAAAGAAGAAGTTTCATAACATTTCAAATGGGAAATTAAAAATATTAGAATTATTTTATAAGTAAAAAATTTGGAAAATAAATTTATAATTTTTTTTAATTATTGAAGATTTTATTTTTCATTGAAAATTATTTTATTTTATTTCATGGGAAAATGAATATTGGTATCATCGGTGCACTTTTATATTTAATGATTTGATTTTATGCCTGAGGGGATGCATAGTTTATGATTGGGGGAATTGGTAGTCCTAATATTTTCCAAATTTTTAATATGAATTTCAATGATTTTATCTAGAATAATTCCTTAATTTGAGTTTATGTGGATCAATTTGGGAATTATGATTTGTTTGGAGCTAAAAATGGAAGGATTCTTAAAGATGGATTTTTGACAGATTTTCATGTCACATGTATTTTGGTGATTTCATTAAAAATATGATTTAAAATTAAAAGATTATTTTTTATAACCATTTATATATTAACTTCATATCTATATTCTGAATTAGGGGAATATTTAAGAATATAAAGGCCAAAAAATCAATCATATTAACAAATTTTCTGAGTGCACATTGTTGACCTCACCAACACAACGAAATCAAATATTGGTAAAAACACCACTGATTTTGACGATTTCACCTTGAAATAAAATATTAATCAATGGATCATGCACAAATTAAATTTCATGAAGATTGGAAATCATTAAAATTGGTTTTGAACCCACTCTATTGAAGGAAGGTTCTTAAAAAATTCATATAGGAGACAAAAAAACCAATATAATTTCATAAAAAGTACATGATCCTGCCATTATTAGAGATATTTGGATTTTTTCCATGAAAGACACTTGGGAACAACATTTATGAAAGATCCAACATGTGAAGAGGCCATTTCAATTGTCATTAATGAATGATTTCGGAAATGTGTGGAGTCTCTCTAGAGAGACTAATTGTTTGGCATAAGATGGATATGACTCCCTTAACAGGGATTCAAATACTCTGAAATTGTGAGGGTAGACGTCTGATGAAATTATGACGAACATTCCTAAAGGGATCAATTTGTGATTCTATCATTAATACGGGGTGAAACACACCAATCTCTAGGATACAAATTCTCTCTATAAAAAGGAGAGAAGATCTTGCCTCTCAAAGTATTCCAATCCACCCTTTTATATATGTGAAATCAATTAGATGAGTTAAAGGTCCATTTAGGATTTATATTCCTTTCATTATTTTTATATTACATTTTCTTTCAGGAAACCCAATCATTTCATTTATTTTATTTTTTCTCACTTCCTCTTCCATCCAAAATCTAATTAGATTTCCCCCTTCCATCTATCCATTATGATCTATAATAAAATCACAATTTAAAGTTACTAACATGAGTCTTTTCCGTGTGTGAGGTTTGACATGGTTCATTATTATTTCACTTCAATTCAAAAAGTTTTAAATATATTTGTGGTGGATGCAGGTATATAACATGGGATCATTAGTCATCCACCATGACACTATATCCAAATTTATTATTATTACCTGATTAATAGTTTTCCATCCATTATATTGGATAACCCTATCATACGCTGGTGTTGGGGTATCAATTAGGGTTTAAACGTCATTCAATCAAGAAATGTCTTAAAATAATAACATTATCGGTTGAGGTGATACCCTATTTGATGATTAGAGGATGTGTGGTTTGGTGCGTCAAACCCATGATAAAATCAAACACTCAATAAATCAATGGAAAATAATTATTTAACAAGGTTTTTGAAATGAATTCTCAGATACAATTCAAACAAAAAAGAAATTCATGAATCAAAACATGTTATCCATCCCTAGGACCAAGACCATTCTTCCCTGATTTCATCCTGTTTGCATCTAGATTTGAATTCTACATATCATTATTTTAACAGAACTTTTTCCAAAAACAAACAAATAATTATATTAATAAATAATAAAAAACCAAAAAATTATAATAGGTAAACTATAATCAGTGATTAAACTGACTACGATGCATCCCACACGAGACCACCCTGGTCAGCCCATGTACCGCATTAAGAAAATAAAAATTTCTTTTTTCCAATCCATTCGATAGGTGTGCGTCAATGTACAAACCATTAAAATATTGTGAAACTGTTATATAATATATAATAAGAATTATATGTTATTTTTTAATATTTATCTGTCTCATTCTCCATTAGATTGTAAACAAGATAATTTCTCATTTGCATGGAGGTCTACTATCTCATGAAGAACACTAATTTGTTTTCCCTCACAACAACACATTTATAATCCTAATTTTAAGAAATAATAAAAATATATACTTATGATAATTAAAATAAACTAATTATTATTTATAAGTAAGATATTATCTACTTCCCCACTCTCACGCTTATTAAAAAAATATAATGTTTCTCAAGATTACATGTGGACTACCACCTCCATAAATAAATGTGATTCAGTTTTATGGAGTGATTTTCATGATTAGTAATAAATATGAATAAAATTAATATATATATGATGTTTATATATTTATTAAAATTCAGGAGATGATAGATCCATGATCAATACAAAAGGAAAGTGACTGTCAAAATAAAACATATATGAACAATTAATTACTTAACACCCTGAATAATGATAATAATGAATGATTTCTAACAAATGTGGGAAAATATATCAATACCAGATTGTATATGATATTAAATATATAAATAAAAACCACTAATATATTTAAAATAATTCTAAAATTATTATTTTTTAGTTAAATCTCATTTAAATAAGTGGATGCATGTTGAAAGAGAATTCGTCTCAGTTTCCACTATAATAGGACCGATTTGATATTATACATGTATACAATTTTAGTTGGTTTATATACTTCCAAATTGATTTATAGAACATAAATATATATTTATTCACTAAAATATTTGATTGAATTAATATTTTTAATTTTAATGGGTTACTGTTTAAATGATACCAAAGAGGTAATAATTTATTTTACCATCTTATTTTTTGAGATTTCGTATATATTTAATAAATGAAAGTTAAATTATAAACTATATAAACCCCATTTATTTTTTCATCCGCAAGATACTAAATGATATTAGATGTTTTCATAGAAATATTAATCTATTTGTAACTTGAATTGATAAATTATATTTTTATTATTAAAGACAATTTTATTTAAATAATTGATGTGGAATATTTTTATTTCATATCCATATTTTTTAAAATTGGTTTAAAAAAATTATTAATTTATAAAATAATTTGAACCCTAATTTATTTCTTTCCCATTAATTCTTAATATATTTTATAGGATTATTTAAAATGGTTTTCTAAATGTATCCTTTTTGGAATTCTATTTAAAAATGTCAAAAAAAACAATTTTCATTATAACATATATTGAATTATTAGATATTCACTCTACCATTACAATATACTATAATTTAGATCATTTTATATATTTTTAATAGATTAATATGTATTTTTATGTAAAAAAAATTATTATATATTTTTTTCTTCTATTTTAATTTATTCTCAAATATTCATGATTTTATTAAAAAATGTATATTTCATTAATAATTGATTGTAAAATATTATCTCATATATAGTTTTCAATAATTAACTTTATCGTGAGACATTAATTTCTCAGAGATATTATTTAATTATAAATATACATATCCATTATATCATGGGTATTCATTTTATCTCAACCATATACCATTTCGATATATTTTGTTTCATTTTTATTTCTATTGTCCAAATAAATATTGATATTATGTATTTTTTACTCAATATAGATATCTTTTGAAATTGAATTTTTTCTGTATTAAATTTTTCTGTTAATATAAGAATAATTCCTTGTAAATGAATTTATGGGTGGGGACCATTTATAGATGTCCTCTCAATGTATTAACTTGTATTATGGGAAAAACATATTGGTACGCCTCATTAAATGGGTTTTTGTATAATCCTACTGATAATTTAGAATATCTCAACATAACGACTTCATGAAGATACCTAGAATATTGAATTTTCATGATTGATATATATGTTATTTTTATCCATTATATTATTACATTTATTTTAATCATTGATGCATTTTGTGAATGAGATATTGATTACATGGCTTGTGCTTATAATTATTTACCTTGCATATTGACTCTGCATTATTTAATCATGATATCATATATTATATGAAAACATTATTATGAGTTTAATCACTCTCTTTTTTTATTCCCCATGATATGAAGAATGATTTTTTAGTGATTTACAATAATGAAAAATATTTTATTTTACTATTTATAATATTTTATTATGAATTTAAAATGGGAATCATGTATATATAAGGTTATTTAAGATTACTAAACTAATTGAACCATTTTATTTTAATCCCTGGTATATTAGAAAAATAATGAAATATATTCCTCACCTATAGGTTTGTATATTAAGATTTATACATAGGTTTTTAGTAAAAATAAACCAATAAATTATTATCAATCGATGACTATGAATAAAAAGGAATTCAACATTACTTGAATATTCCATCAAACATAAGGAATTACAATTACTAATTTTTTATACTTTACTTGAAATAAATCATCATGATTTCATCCTTATGTATTTACTTGATTCCTTAAAAAATAAACCTTGAAAAAAACAAAAAAACAATCAATATAAATATATTACAATATCATTGAAAATGATAAGGTTTTAAAAAACATGAACATAAAATGGTTCACAACCCAAATGAATGACTAATTCATTAATTATATGGGTTTCTCATGATAGTATATTTAATTTGTTAACACAAAAACTACCAATATTATTAATGTCTTATTATATGATACATTCTCTTTATAGTAATGTGTGTTACTAGATCCACTAACCAAATAATTAACATTGATAATCGCTTTTAAAAAAAGTGGAAAAAGAAAAAACTAAACCTTATCATGGAACAGAATAAAAATGATAAATATTTTGGAAAACCTATTAAATACCTAATATAAATAATATAATTATGATTCATTAACCTAGATAGTGATAGATGAAGATAATAATAGTACATATAAATGGGAAAGCTCACCTTAGATCACAAAAAACAGTCCAATTGAGGACCAGAGTGGAATCTGGTCAAAGGGGCCTCAATGGATTTTAAAAATGAACATTAGGTTTTTTATAGTATGAGAGTGGAATGGAATAAAGTAATAAAATTAAAAGGAGTCTTCCCATTATATTAAAATATCAAAAAATCTTCATTACGGGCATACAATTGTAATTCACATTATAAATTCATTGAATTATACATCCCAAAAAAATTATGTTTCACAGTCACAAATCCAAAAAAACACAATCTTAGTGTTAATAAATTATTATTATAATGAAATATTTGTATAAATAACCATTGACTTCCATCTCAATACCCTTCCTATTATGAACCATAACACATATTGTGAATCACATTTCATGTTGTGAATGTTGAGTTCATAATGTGAATTATTCTATTAACCAGAGTTCCCACATCTAACCTCCCATTCCTATATCAAGATCCTAATGGTAAATACCCACAAAAAACATAGACCATGCAATACATACCTCTATAAAATAATCATCCTCAATAGTTGAAACTAATACATGAAAATAATTTTTTCCAATTGAACACCCTATGAGATACCTGGGAATGGGTTGTTATGTAATGAAAAATCTAGGATAATTGTATAATAATTTACATTAACTTGAAACATCACAAACTGACCTAAAAAAATACATATAGATAAATTTCAATGGGATGATCAAAACATGCACACAACCATGTTTAAAAAGTGATCTTGTAAAATAGAACATTGTTTACAATGAATCCCAATACAGATAAAAATAACATAGAAATAACATGTGATATCGTGCAACTATCCCTAACTTAAAATATAGTTTTCTCTCATCGAGGAAACTCTTTTTCCATTGTAAATGTAACAAATGATTAATACAACCAGATAGCATCTTATTCTGATTATTCTAAATCTCATAATGCTGCTCCTCTAATGTCTCACCATCTTTCAAAACCAACAAACCCTAATCCATGAAATAATAAACTTCAAGAGATCTTAATGATTTTTTGATTCCTGAATGATGATACGTACCTAAATCATCTGTGGTGGTAGTGAAAACAAATAATTTATGACTCTAACAGAAAGAAATACATTGATTGTCTCAATGATCCATAGAGAAATCTAAAACAAATGATAAGAATATTTATATCCATGATTTTGGGACACCATCAATAACATGATATCTCCAATGTCAAATTAAATATTCCTCCTCTAATATTAATCATATAAAATCTACTGATTCTATAATTACTTTAATAATTAATAGATTACCTTGAACTTCTTTGATATACTCTTATATAATTATATTCCATAATAAAATAACATTCAAACCCCATCCCATATAAAAAAGTTATACACGGTCGACCATACAATAATTCAAAAGGTGAAATTATAATGTTAGAGTGATCACTATATTTTAGGAATATCATACCAATGATATGTCATAGACATGTGTAATTACAAAATCTAGAATAAAAATGTTTAATATATACTATAGTGTCTGGATAGTAAAGTCTATTAGACCATTTATCTGAAGAATAAAAGTTATGCTAAGGAAAATCCAATATACAAAATAATGTTCAAGAACTCTCAAAAACCTACAATAAAAACAAGGATCAAAATAAGGGATGATCACCTTTTGGGAAATCATATTGAAGTAAAACCTCCTATAGGTTCTGCCTAAAAACACCACTAATAAAAAATCATTAATCTCTAAGAAGAGATATGACTTCATCATGTGTTCAATAATCACCCATATTTAATCCTGACCATCCTTATCTACAGTTAAACTAGGAAAGAAAAATATTGATATTTCCACCCACTTCCAATGGGTAATATAAAGTGGATAAATTAAATCCCCAAAAAAATTATTCGTATCCTTTAAATTTTTACTTTCCAATCATCAAGAGACAAACCCTCCAATATGGTGATTTATAACAATCCATCCAAATTTATTTATCAAAGAGTGATAAATATTTTCCACCCCAGGATATACCACTAATGGATGACATTAGAAATTATTTACAAACACCTCATATATTTATATAAGAACATAGACCTTCCGATGGAACATTACCTGATGTTTTCTATTCTCAAAATATCAATAAAGAGAATAAGAAAAAACCTCACCACACAATTCCTATGTCAGAATCCACATTTTTCTACTCCTACACATGCTACCCTGAGGTTGAATGCATTTTTATATATTATATATAGAAACTATCCTTACATGCTCCTATATCAGGGTTTAATGATCCCCCTTATCAATCACTCTCCATGAGTCTCTAGAATAATGCATGACACTACCAAACATCTTCTAGCTGAAGGAATCCGTCATGAAATTCTGTTTACCCTGTGTAAATTATATCACAATTTCATAGATCTATAATAATATTATATACCATTTCTACTGAGAACATATTTATTATTATGAGATTATATACATCATAATTAGTGATCAATGAAGACTACAAATGGTTCACAGAATGGTTAGTGTTTCTATAAATTTAATGAAAAAATTCATCAAAATGATCAATATAATGAGTGGTATAATTTAACTCATGGGGCCATAACTAATAAGAACCATAATAAATAAAAATACTATTTGGTATCCTTATACAACCCAAACCAAAACATGAAGCATCACACTAAACCCCGAATGCATCACCCTCTTTAAGAAGATGAATTATTGGATTACGGGAAAATGTACCCTAAAAATACTAAAAAATAACCTAGGAATGGTCAGTCAAAAAAATCAATTTTTTAATGTGATCATAAGAGTAATAATCCAATAATAGTTGGATATGAACCTAATTTAATATCATGATATAACAAGGAAATTACATGCCTCTAAAACCATCTTAGGATTATCAATGAAAAGTATTCCATAATATTTTGAGGATCTATGGATACTCAATACTAAGATATGAATTGACCCGTGAAAAATACATCAAGAGCCTAGAATAAAAATTTATAAAGATATGTGTATATATAATAAACCTACTGAACTCTTAACACAACCTACATATTTTTAATGCGACACCCCTATGATATTGAAGATGCAAGGATATATCCAATAAATAAATTCATTAATTAATGAAGAAGCTCATAAAAACTGTATTTTAAAAACCCATTGACATGAATGAATAATTCATGCCAATGAATCATAATTAAATCATAATATTCATAATGACATATAAATGTGGACTTCAGGATATATCTTCTTTCACTTGTATATGTGGATTAACCATGCCAGAAGTGTATATTTGAGAACTATCTATCCCCCACAAATGATCCGATAAATATCTAATACAGGGGGTGGAAACTAGTTTTTCATCATTACCAAATTCAAATAGGTAAAATGGAAACATAACTGTAAATATTAAATTGACATTTTTATAAAATATCCATATTTATTTATGGTTACATTTTAGAAATTTGGATAATATTTATATGAGATCATCAACCATAATCTATAGAGCCCAAAATGTATAATGGGATATCAAATATGATGAAATAAATACCAGAGAAAACATAGATATGGATAAATAAAAATCTCAATATCTAATCATGGTGATAGATTCACAACCCCTTTATGGAAAACATCAGGTTACACTTAAAATACATTAGGAAACACTATATGTTAAACCTCCATTGATCATATCATCAATCCCCATATAAAAGGGTATATAAAATAAACATTCCTATGAACCGTCCATAGATCTCTCTGACCAATGAACACTAGTATGTCATCAAAATAATCATAGAATATGAACCTCCAAACAAATGAAATGCTAGATATACTTCACCAAATATAGACATCCATGCTGAAGAATTTTATGTATTCTTGTATATATTAAAATAATAATTTTATCTAATAGTGTTGCTTCACCAGCATCAGAACACTATATATACACTTGTAAATCATCATTGCATATCCTATAATTAGAAATGTAAAAGGCATGTGAATTGGAAAAATATAATCCATAAATCCCAATTCATGGGAAAGGATGGGTGAAACAAACATGTGCAGAGATACAGATTCAGACAAGGCATAAAACAAATTATTAAATACGATGATTATATATTGTTCAACATTGATCAATGAAGGATCTTGAAATTCTAAACTATATACCAGGAAATGAATTAATCCATGGCCCATATAGCCATGATGAAACATTTTTATTTAAATTATTTTTGTCAATCTGTTTGGATGAGGTATATCATTCGGATATCTTCATTCAACCACATTGCCTACCTTCTAGTAAATATTAAGAATTCTATCCTATTAATACCGCCTTATCCAAAATATCATCATATAGGGTCTTGATAAATTACACTAACAAAGAACTCACTTATGATGACGTTTTTTCCATGTCAATTCTGATGGAAAAAGCATACATAATAAAATCAAACCACACCTAATCCACTTGAAATGGACCAAGAACTGCTAGATCCTATGAAGTAGGATAATTCGAGATTAAAAATACTCCCTATAAACTATAATGTTTTATAATTCTGAATTAGTGAATCCTTGGTCATTTATCTACTCCACGAAGATCCCCTATAACTCCAATCCCATGAGGACCAAGTCCTAATCAATGTCCCACAATAACATTTACCTTTTCAAACACCAGTAGATATGAAATCAATATAAATAGGTTGAATTTTTTATGTATTGTTGGGAGGAAGAACTCAATGAAATTTATTTCATCAACCAACTCATTTGTAAAAATATATGATGCATAATGATAGAGGATCAACTAGAGGATAATGAACTCTCAAACATTGGAAAATCCCTAAAAAAGATATAAAATATAATTATAATAATAAAAAGTAGTTGTTGAAGATAAATAATCAACCTAAAATTAATAACTAATCATGTCTAATGAAATATCATACTCCTCATGATCCCCATAAAAAACATAAACCATATTCCAAATGACCTACACATCATCACTAATTATAAAAGAAACATACTGAAATTACTGAGCATGAATATAATTTAATGATATATGAACCTCCGTTAGTGAATCACTTATTTTTTTATCTAAAATGGATACGTAATTCTTCTACCAGCACTAAAACTGGAACTCTCTAAGTTTCCACCTCCATGATTCATTTTTTCATCCACTACTCTACAAAGTCTCACTAGAAAATTATGGGGAACATATTCTACATTAACTTAATGGGGATTTCAATCTGTTTCTATATCTACCATATAATAGGAGTCTACAACTCCAAAACCTAGGGATATAGTATTTTATATTTAATTAATTTATACATTTAACCAAAAACTCCCATTGGATACCCAATTCAAATACAGATATTGATCTTCTTCATTCAAGATCCTTACCATGGTCTCTATCCTAAATGTATAATCACACCACCTATAATGTTCAATGTATATAAATATCCTTACATTTGATCACAGAAGGATATAAAAACATTCCTTGGTCTGTATACCTCATATATAAAATATATCATCCCATTATATGCTATTTTCTATGAAACCCATGCATCATCACCAGTTACTATCTTAATAAATCTTTATATCTTTCAACCAGCAACTTTGACGAAAATTTGATATAACCCCCTCCATCCAAATTCACCCCGATTGGGATGAAAATTCGAAGAGGAATATAATTTCCGCTATAGGCCTCCTCCGATAGGACATAGGTAGGAGACCAACACTAAGAGTATACAAAGCACCCATATGAGATGTAATAAATTCTATAAAAGTGTAAGGAGAAAGATATAAGATGTAAAACCACTAACCAACACCATGTGTAAATAATAAAAAATTCTGATACATGAAATGAAAAACAAAAAAAATCAAAATAAAAAAACAAACTTTAATAAAAATAAATACCTAATAATGAAAATGAATTCATAAAATCTTATAAACAACACTTAGAACTCGTACAACCAGTATCAATCCCCAACAATAAATTGTGAATCTAAAAAATCTATAATATATACATAGGTTATGAAACATTAGTATACCATTTAGGATCTTACTCAAAATCATATGAAAAATATGAAAAATTAATACTAAATCCAATTGAACAAGTTGAATAAATGATCATCTAAATGGGTAAGATAAGATTCTTCATCCCCACTATGGATCACTCACCAATTAATGCATAGTCATATACCATTCATCATCAAAATAATATATATGTATATATATACACGTACTTATTTTCAACATCCACATAATTTTATCACTCTCACTCTACAATTACACACATACTATGATCATATCTATTAATATTAAGTCATCCCTGCTGAGAGTTAAGCCACAACCCAACCTACCACAATCTCGGAGAAGGCCTATTATATTGTGTTGGAATCAGTCCACATGCCCATCTCCTAATCAACATCTTCCCATTAGTAACCAATTGAATGTATGAATTCCACTAAAAACGATGAAAATACGTTATACCTTAATATATCACAACCAAAAAATATATTCCCATGAGACTATGCATCCACCATGATAAAATACAAGTATTCTATTTACCATATGTCATTATAATCATCACATTATTAAATTATAACAAAAATGTCACAGCCCCGGTCAGAAAAAACCATATAAAACAATCCACTATATCATGGTATACAAATAATTATATCTATATATAATGGAGGATAAATGTTGATGGAGAAGTTATACATCAATTCACTTACCATCCTTGATATTGGCTAATATTTCCTAAAACATTTTTTTGTTCAATTCCCAACATTCAAAGGTAGGGTAGGGTAGAAAATATATAATTATATATAATAACATTCATAAAAAATACTAATAGAGACTACTTATATGTAATAAAATCCCCCACTAACCTCAAATAAGACCCATAAAATCCACTACCAATGGCCTGATATTGAAAAAACACAAAATCGTTATGGTTTTAATTAAATAATTAATTGACCAGTAATTATTTAATATTAACATTATTGAAAAATAGGACTCTAATATTATTTTCCCATGATCCCAACATTAAATTAAATGATCTTCTAATGTTCTCAAGTATTTTATCACTATTAACCACATATAAAAATCTATTGTTTAATCTATGATCCTTGAATCATTCTTCTCAACAATTCCATGGTTTATGTAAATCCTTTAATGACTCTCTCATCCCCAATAATGCATCCAGTAAATTAATTTATTTATCATTAATAATTTATCTTGGTACACTAGGGCTCTACCCAAGATACCATATCATTTTTCTGATCGTATTACATAGTATATAGTTCTGATGAGCTATGGGAACACAAAATGTTGGAATATAATGTCACATTTTTATATTGACAGAGTAAAGAATGTACTAACTGTCAATGATAAAAAAATCACTATAAAATAATCACTACCATCCAAATATCCCAAAAAATTTAACAGAATATAAATTTTAATGGCCATCATAGGTTTCAACTATCTGTACACATTGGGCTCTTATCCCATAAATCATCCATAAATCAATATTTAGTCAATCGGAACCCACACCTATATACCATTTATTATTAATGAATATATAAATACATCATCATAAAACAATCACATCAATTATATAAAATTCATTCATTATTAAAACATCCTGAAATTTATTATATGCACACCAGAAAAGACACTTAGGCCACAAAACAATGGGAAAAACCTCCCCTACAATAATGATCTCAATCTTCCCCAATCCATTTTACATTAAAAAATAACCATTTAAATTATAATCGTCAATTACCAAATTTATTAAGAGTTTGTTTTTAGAAATTGAAACCTATAACCTTTCAGATATTAGTAGCTATTAAAAATATGTGTTTAAAAATACTTTTATATAATATAAATCCTATTGGGTAACGTTATTAATTTTTAATAATATATCATTATTAAGATAACCAAGATTATAAATTTATGTTGTTGACCAGATTTACAAAAAAAAGTAAGCATTTGAAGCATAAAAAATCATAACCTAATGATAATAAATTATCTTTAAAGAATACATGGAATTAACAATCATACAACAATTGTTGTTCACAACCGAAACCACAACTTAATTATTTATTAAATGATTTTCAAATGTTATTATCATTATTATTTAAATTCCATAATTAACCAAATGATTAAAACATGATAATTTAAAAAATGGAATTTAAATAAAATAGAGGCAATTAATCCCCTACCTCATGATGAATGTTGATATCTATGGTGAAAAATAAAGAAAAAGAATTTAAATCACAAGAAGATCATAAAAATGAATAATTATGATATATATCATTAATATACTATTTCATGTCCAAGTAAAATAATGGAAATTATGTCATTGACATGGGGAGAGAAAAAAAAAATTCAAGAAGGGTTAACAGAAGGGGAAACTCACCATAAATCACCACGAATCAATCCCTATACAGAAGGGGATGAATTTATTTTAAGGGATATTGAAGGCCATCAAAAACACTCTTTTGGTAACAAGGGTTAAAGAGAGTATATGAAAATTATTGATATGCATCATGATACACAAAATTGTGGGAAAAATATACATTCATTATGGTAAAGGATAATTAATTTCATGAATTCATCAAATTACACATCCGTTAAAACAAATTTCATTATCCTGTAAATATTTGAAAAATTAAATCATGCTAGAATTATTGATTTGCATCATGAATTCAATATTTTAAGATCCACAGAATTCATCCGTGAAAACATTTAATCCATGAATCAAAATTCCTACCACAAATCACAATTCATACTATTTATAATGATTTCTTTATGTCCATTTCCCCTATAAAAAATATGCATCTTTAGACCACATGTTCATACACCATGATCAAGATGGAAAGACATGGGAAACACTAATCCCATACTAAGTATATGATGATTAAACTATGGTTATGAAACAATGATAACAAAATACGAAAACACCCAATTGATATATAATATAACACATTTGTTACGTAAATGAAAAGATATGTACCTCTACATGATCATAAAAAATTTAATGTTGTTCTATTATCAACATGAAAACCCAATTAAAATAGTTCCATGGATAGTTATATTTTAATATGATAATAGTCAAATCTTATATATCCTATAATATCTATTATTTAAGATCTAAAAGAATATAATAAAATCATGCATTCAATAAATCATGAAAATTGTGATAGTATTTTTGCAATAAAGTTACTGACCAATATGACATGCATAAATATTTAATGAATATACATAACATCCAATTTATAAATAATTATAAAATGTTCTACTATAAATATATTATAATTAATATTAGTTCTGAATTATATAAAATCAAATTTTAATTTATTGAATGTAAAAATCCAAAACTGAATATATATATATATATATATTTCAATATTTGAGAAACATTTTATACACTAATAGGGTTCGTCTAGTATTTCAGTTCTATTGAAATGTATTCTATTTTCAAAAATCCATAAATGGAATTTACTTTTTTCTGTATCCAATTTACATGAATATATATAATTAAACAAGTAATAAATTAAACATATACAAGTTTTATTTATATAATTAAATAAAAATTGAATTTTAAATTCAGATACATCAAAAAAATTTCAAAATGGGTACCAAGAGATCCTCACCATTAACTATATCAATGAAGTGTTTTATAAATATTATAAACATATAATATCTCCAACATATTTCAACAATCATTTGGAGCTCAGAAAAATTCTTTAACACAAAAGAAATCACTAGTACTTTTTAAATCCCTCTAGAGAGTTCAGAAGTGTATTATAGGACCACCTCTAGAATCATTTAACTAATTTATAATGATTAACTAGGTTTTATATAATTATATGTATGATAAATAAATGAAAACAGTTATATTAAATTAATATAATAAGTTACTAAAAATATAAAAGTAACACGTACATATCATATTAACTGATAATCTATGATTTCTTTTAAGAGTAAAAAATAACAAATACATTGTTTTCATTTAGCTCCCACCACATCAAGAAATAACACATGAGAATTTGGATCAACGATATCATGTAACACTAAACTAATATAGTATAATTTTATTAGTTTGTAATTTACATAGTTTTTTAGATTATGTATGATTTATTTACTCTATAAAATTTAAATTAAGATCCCTCACAAAAAACCATTAGAAATAGTGGGTTCTAAACTATGAATTGTAGGATTTGAATATGTATGTATTAAAAATCTTTGTTTGTCTCTCTATATCTATATTTATAGACTACATGTATGATTTAATTCAATTTCATATTGATTTATTTCTCTCTTGATGATCATCCTTTACGAGATTCATTTCACCCATTTATTCTTTTTCCCATGATTCTTTAATCATGAGGTGAAAAGGTTTCTAATACTAATACCCACCTTATATCCTCTAACATTGACTATTGGTTATTTCTTACCTAATATAACCAAAAAATTCCCCTCATTACCTCAATGATAATGTTAAAAAATGACACATTATATTGAAATTTATATTGAATTAATTTGACATAAATGTTATATTGAAGTTATGAATTTAGAAAATTATTATATTTAATAAAAATTATAATTATTTTATTACAGTATTATTAGTTACTTTTTTTTGTGATCTATGGCACACTTCAGGTCTGTTGTATAGACTTATTCATTATTTTATTTCATTATTTACATACGTTAGTGTTTCTAGGAGATATGTCGAAAAAGATAAAAAAAAATAGAAATCAATGTAGGAAACATTGTTAACCAATAATGAGTAATAAGAATGAATGATATGAGTAAGAATTTAGATGAAATTTAATATAGTTAATAAATGAAATGGAAAACTATTCAACAGTATCTTAAAAGTGATTAAACATGTATTAATGGGAAGGGGTGATCCCAATGGGTTCTCAAATAGTTTCTTTAAACCATGTGGTATATCATAGACATAGATATGTGTAAATTTACATTTTAAACATCATGTATTAAAACCCTATTTTTAAGGTCAATGTTATTTTGATGATGTATTATTCTTTTTTTTCCTAGTTAAAGACTTATTTTAGTTCCCTTAATTCCATGTACCCTAATGTTATAGTCAAGGGATGGCTGGTTTGTTTTTGAAAAAAAAATAGGTAAGAGGGTTATAGGATAGATTCAATCCAATTACATTATGTATATTTAGAAAATAGGATGTGTATTCAATCCATGACCTGTAATGTCCCAGGACTACCTATTCATGATGTTCAAAATGTTTTCATGATGTATATTCTTTATTATTTACAAGAAATTTAAAGCATTTAAATACCATGTATATGCTTAAGGATAATTGTTTTGAAAATATGCAGGAAATATATTTTTGACAGAATCCCCCTTCATCAATTATTATTTCCACACTCACATGAGAGCGGTAGACAGAGCATACCATTTGATACTACCATTTTATTTGGTGTTGTTTCACCATCCTTGATTCCTTCCTTCTTTCATCAGTATCCTTGGATCTGCATTGGTGAGTTCCCTATTCCACTTACTACATTGACCATTTCAATTCACCTCTATAGAGTTGTTTTGGTGTAGTCTATTATACCCTATGATCATGGTGTTCATCCATTTAAAGAAAATTTTGATTATATCTCAATAGGATCCTATTTTAGATGAGTTTCATACAATGGGTATATTATAGGTGGGGTATACCTTTCCCTCGTGGTTTTTTATTTTATATTCTAGGTTTATATTGTTCCACACACCAATCATTGTATTTTTGGCCTTAAATGTTTTTGATAGGGTGAATATGTTTTTGTAACCGAATTATATTACCAATGGATTTTAAATTTTTCATTGGAGTTTCTCCCCCCAACCTATACCACCAATGCGGTTTAAACATATATTCAACTAGTTTTAATCCAATCAGTTGGTTACGTGGAGCTCACCAGTTGTCCCAAGAGCCCCATAAAATTGAATATGAATTAATTTATTGGTTAGGATAGGTTATACGCCTCCATTCAATTAGATAACATCAGATTAATTTGTTTTATTAAATTAAATATATAATTATCAAATGATATGTTTGCAATAATTATTTATGAAAGGAAGTTATATGTTTTATAAATTCTAAATTAAGTTAATGATATTTGTAGTTGAATTTGTGGAAATTTAAAATCCACACATCATCCCTCTTTATGACAATATGGAATTATCAATACTAGGGATCTATATTGATTCTAGTAGTGGATGAATTATAAATTTAATATTAGAGTATTTTCATTCAGTAGGATACCAAGAGAATTTGTACTACACGGATATGGATTTCTTGTACTCATTTTTGACATGCTCTATAGACATGATCCATTGACTCTAGCTGAGTTGTTATCATGTTTCCGTCATGTTGCTCCGTTTACTGCATGAGGTTTCATCATTATTCAATTCATTGGATCCATCTATTTACAGTATAACATAAGAATTTATATAATTAGACATTGTGGATATTGACACATTATTACATGGCGTAAACATTGTGGATAGTTTTTCTATGATTTATACATAACCTACATATTGAATTTTGATTATTGTTTGTAGACATAAAAATATCACACCATATTTTTTATTCATTACTATAGGCCATATTTATGGGTTCTTGGTTATTGTGTACATGGATCAATGATTTCAAAGATATGATTTTATCAGGTTTATATATTACATTAATTTCTCGTATAATTGTTATATATTTCACACTACTTCATCATTTATACATTGGATGGATATGATATAGACACTATAGGTTGTAGTCAAATGAGTATTATATCACACCTTGTTCGTGGCAATGTTTTTTACCCAAACATATGTATTTGATCTGGGTAGGGATTGAGTAAACTGTACAATATATTATTATTGATTTGACTATTACATAGGTGAATGGGATAACATGATTCAGAAATGCATGTGGTTCTAGCTGGAGATATTTTCTTTGTGCTATTTTGTATTTGGGTAAAATTATATTACTGGATTCATTTTTTCATATATTTCCTGCAATATTTTAGAGACATGAGATGATTATAATATTGTAGATGACAATAATATTAGATTATTTGTTTTTACATTCTTCATGATTTTTATCTCCGACAATGATTTATATCATTCTTGAACTTTTTGATTCACATGTGATACCATTTTGTAGCTCTAATCATTTGGGTGTAGTCTCCCCACTATACAGCCTCTAACCCTCCAAGCTAATTAGCAGCCTCTAGAACACGAGAAGGTGTGCTTAAGTTAACTTGACCAACAATCAGAGGGAATTGTTTAATGGCTTCCTGGTATGTATATTACAAATTTGTATCAGTGGATTTTTCATTTATCGATTCACTATTTTATGACAATATATAGGTTATTTAAAACGATTTATAATTTGGCAATGTGATGTATCTGGGAGAAGCTGACCCACGTACAAGAAAAAACATTGATTTTCTAGAAAAGACATGTTTTTATGAAAATTTTCCATTATATTATATTTGATTCCACTATTGGGTGATTCACAAGATGTGTGTTGATTATTATGAGTATTGATTTTAAAAATGCACAATAAGATGTTTGTTGGACATCTAATGCATCATTTAAGGAACCTATAAGAATTCTCATGCCTTACATTATTCCATGAAATTGATGATAAATTTATCATATTAGTCAAATTTATTATGTGTTCCATTAGTTATATTATTAGGGTTTGATAAATGATTTGTGCCGGGAATTGTGAATCATAGTTGGTACATAGAGTTACGTTCACATCCTAAACAATTATTTCCTACATGGGCTAAAAACGATACACTAAATAGTATATTATGGCATGTTGAGTGATAGAACATTGGTTTCATATACTAGAACCCATAATTGTCAGTAATAAGTGGATTCCAAACATTATTACATGAGGTGTATGGGCCCCAACATATTAGAAGTGGTGATTCAGATCGAACAGCCATTAAAAATATATTTTGATGTAAATAAGACTTTAAAATGTCTAAAATTGTAAAATATAGTACATGAACTCGACCGAAATGATAGAGTGGGTAGAGGAAAGTGGGTCTGTTATTTTATATTGTGGTTTCTAGTACACATTCAGGTCTCTAGATTATGATAATTTGTGTGGCTAGTTTATAAAAATTCATCGACATTTCATAAGTTTTTTTGTTTGTGACTTCCTCACTACAATTTTATTTTTTGAGGCATTAGTTTTATAGACCATTCACCATCATGACCACTAGTTGTAGTCCATAAGTGTGGTGAAGACTATGCTCCGTTGGTGGTGGGCCCTAGGATACTAGATGGATCTCCATTTTTCTTATTGGTGTCAAAGTATTTTATATATGATGTGGGTTGTGATTCATCGTACGGTGAGAGTTTAATTCACTCTATGTACATAGTTCTAGGAGCCCAAATTCCTACATCATAAATGGAAGAGATGATGTGGGAGTTCTGGTAGAACTATTCACCCACATTATCATGATATATGGGTCCACAAGACATTGAATAATAGCTAATGACTAATTAATCATGTTCCAATAATCTGTCGACTCCTCATGAGAAAACTTTGAAGCTTGTGAA
Source organism: Viscum album (assembly GCA_963277665.1). Classification (NCBI taxonomy): domain Eukaryota; kingdom Viridiplantae; phylum Streptophyta; class Magnoliopsida; order Santalales; family Viscaceae; genus Viscum; species Viscum album. The sequence continues at coordinate 442,952,213 of OY728165.1, read as the reverse complement.
ATATATTATTTAATGATAGACTACGGAATTGGGTGTTTTTTATGTAGACTAATAAACAATTGTATAATTTATTGAGTGATTTTCAATAATTTGTTTATGATTACATCATTCATGAGAGCTTAGAAGTTGTATTGTATAGTGATTTTTTTTGAATCTTGGAGGGTGTGAAGTCCGTTATGGAATATTTTGCATTTTTCACATAGCATTTGTGTGTTGTGTCAATTTCTCATACCGATGAAACATCAAGGGAGAGATGCTTCAAGGAAGGTATCAAAAATTTCATTCCATCGTAAGTCAACTTGTATTGATATTATAATATTTTAGAGACATTGAATTATACAATTTTTACTGAATGGATCCCATTGGAAGCTATTAGTGGAGAGTACGTTAGTTTATCCTCTTGACTCTTTGGATAAAATATGGACAGTAGGAAGTTTCTTTATGAGGATTCACATGAGGGGATTACAAGGTAGACCTTTAGTGAAGGATGTGTTATCATTTGTAACTATTATGGATGATTTCAACATATGAGGAATTATTTTTGTAGGGACCCAGTTGCGAACTAAGAATTTGGTAGGATAATCCATACAGAACATTTCAGAAGGACCTTCCTGACAACAATAAATGGGAGGGGATCATATATGATCAATGTTCGGGAGATGGTTTCATATCATTTTTTAAGGCTTGCATCTGGATTAGTGGTGGTCATTTAGTATGCGGTTGTAGTCATTGATGGTGGATCCATGAACTATGTGAATCACAAAATAATATTTGGACATATTTAGGAAGTGATGTTTTCTTACAATGCCTTTCTTTAGGAAAAATATATTATGTACATCCAACACCTATGGAGTAGAGTGTTGGTCTATACATGAGGAAGGTAGTTCTGGGTGAGTGAAACAGAGGGTAAGTGGACCATTAGAGGAACTTAATTGAATAGGAACGGGAAACCGAGAGGATGAGGTTTTTATTATTTTTATGCATGTATTATCTGATTTCATTTAGATTAGAGACAAAATCAATGATTAGAATTCAACAATATAAAATCTATAATCTCACTCATGTATCTATTCATTGTTTTAAATTAATAATTTATTGTTGATTTTTTTGATTTTTCTAATGAGAAATGATAAATCTATAGAAAGTGAGAAGTCTTCTTAGGTGTGGTGGACCAATAATATGAGGGATCGAGATAAGAAATGACTAAATAATTGAATTTTAAATCAATTATGTAATACAAATAACCTATTTTTCTTATCCTTTGTCATATCTTTTATCAATCTTGGAAAAATATTGATTATTATGGAAGAAATAAAACATGGAATGGGGTGTTGGGGAGTGAGATATGACCCTACACCACATATTACATTGAGATTTACAATATTGTTCCTAGGTGAGTTATAGATTACCTCATGAGAGGAATTGATATGATTAGGTAGGACTAGATTGTACTTATAATGTATTTACAGTGTTTGTAGCAGTCTCACAACTAATTTCCCAATTTGATCACATTGAGGTCAAATCATTTTTTGTAGGAGTTCATCATCTATATGTTTTATACAATCTATGCATTAAATTTCTGTTTTATCTTTCCTTAAAATATATATTTTTATCATCCCAGTGTTCCTCTAATTCATTCCTTCAATTTTTATTACATCCTATGATCCTCTATATTTTTTATCAAAAACAAAATTGGGAGGTCTTGATTAGATTAGATTAGTCAAAATTACCTATGGTTTGATCTCAGTAATCCAGTGATCAATTTTACATTTACTATAAATAATGAATCATACCACTTGTAGATATTTGTAATAGAAAACAATCATGAACTCATTCTACTAATAATGAGAATATAAAGCGTACTGTTTATAGAAAACCTATTTATAAGGAGAGAAAACTCATGGAATACATACATAAATGTGTATAAATATATACACTATGTATTTTGTGGCCTCCTATCTATGAAAAACCTCAATTTAAAATTTATTACACTATAAATGAATCATAATTTTGGATTATCTACACAATAATAAATGATTATACTCATGGAAACTACCCAAACAATCTCAATATTTGTTAAAAAACTATTTATTGTGGAGTTTCAGATAATAATATCCCCCATAGTATATTTCAATTGAAATTGATGATATGTAATAAGGATTGGTTGATTTAACAACCCAATGGATATATCCCTATCTGGAATTGGCATGTGAGTATTTTTTTGAAAAAAATACATCGCACCACCATAAATAGATATACTATAGGGTGACATAACTGATTTTTCTAAGCATTATGGAAAATCCCCATATGAGGAATGGGTTACTTTTAATAATATTTTTTTACAATTCACACTTCACATAGTCATTTTTATTAATTCAATTAGAATCATAATATTTTAGTTATAGAAATAACTCTTAGGGAATCATTGATTCTACTGTTAGAGGATGATTGATAAGGATAAACACTATAGAAGATCAATATTTTTTGGATATTATAGATTATTTCATATTATAGTGTAAATGTGTGTGAGTAAAATCCAAGGAGGTATTTAAAAATGTTGAAGAGATGGAAAACCCATATAATAATTTTGAAGAAATCCCTAGGAATATTTATTCATTTTTTGTGCCCCCAATTACAGGATCCTCATTAGAGTCACCTAATATTTTTTTCATGTGGATGTAGATAGGTCCTCACCGTTATCAATGTTACTAAGTTAGAGATAAAAAACCTTATATCGGGGAATAAAACACCATCAATTATAACCAAACTAAACTGTACTACACAAATCATTATAGGATGGGAGTAAGTTCAATTCAATAAAATTTGGGAATCTCTATGTGTTTATAGTATAAAGTAAATCAATATGTAGGTAATAAAATTTTCTTCCATGGGAAGCACCATGTGAGACCTACGGAAAAGAATTTAAGGCCTGTAGATTAAATTTTGAAAGACAATTAATGTATCCACCATAAGAATTTTTTCATTAAATTGATGATATGGTTACTAAGTACCTCAATGAAATTACTAATACCTCCAACATGTTGAAATTACTAAATACAATCACAAAAAATATATTTAAATCCCCCATAGATAGTTTCATAACATCAAAATATATTTGTGACAACATACCCTAAAATTGCATGGGTGTCTAGTTTTAGTTTTATCATGGAATATCAATGTTCCAAAAAATATGATAATTTGATTTCCTTGAGAAGTGGGATAGAATTTATAGAAATAATTCTGACTAATTAGGGATATTAGATATAATAATTAAACAATTAAAAAGAGGTAGAAATTCGAAGACAATGGAAGTGGTCAATCAAATATATGAACCAGGAGTGGAAGAATATGAAGAAAATAAAGATGTACTAACATGCATGAAACCCCATAATTTTCAAAATAGGACGCGACAAGGGAGGTTTGATGATTATTATATTATTTTTATGTAAATTTTCAAGAAACATTCACATAAATATACAATTGTTGGATGTAATTTTGTAAACGAATACTTGTACGATGTTCCTTAAATAGATAAACTAACGTAATATAAAAATAGTGGACTTGGAAGTTACATCACAAAGGGTGGAAAGAACTAAATTGGTATAGAGGAATCTCCCTACCAAGATACATGACCCGAGTAGTTTATGAACTCCATGTATAATCTGGTCATGCACATTCTAAAAGACATTGTGAAATGTAAGTGAAGGCATAAATGATGGGATGGTAAACATGATCAATAATATAATATTATGTTATATTAAATTGACACTATTTTATTTCTAATTTGTGAGAATGTCTATAAAACAACATTACAAGACCCTATATGAGATTATGATGTAGTTATGAATATTTATCCATCCCACAAATTTTATGACCATGGAGATGAAAGATGTATAAGTTTCCATCATCCCATGTAATCCATTTTTACCTACAAAATGAACTAGTTTTGCATAATCATGGATGGTTCATTTAATGAGTTGGGGTTGATCTTTTCTAAAATGAACTTTCTAAAGCTACAATTCTTGTTGATTGAACATAATATTCTCATTTAATTTATATTTTTGTAGGCATATATCATTTATTGAGTCATTCAATTTTGATTTACCTGAAGGAGGAACCATAATTATTGAATAAGGATACGAAATAAAATATGATTAAGAGTACATGTACATTTATGAATTGTTATATAGAAATTAATTTAGAGTGAAAAAACAATTAGTTTTGAATCCACTAATGTTGGAATAAGTGCATATTTTATACACTCTTTAGCAACTTTTTCTATGATATGGTGAGGCCCTCCTAGTAATTTTCAGTTAAAATCTAACAATAGAGTAGGATAAATAGTACATGATAGTTCACATGAATCAAAATAAATCCAAATCATTATTAATTTCAAATATAAATGTTACTTTTCATTCTATGTGAATCAAATATGTTGGTAGGAATAAGGTAATAATCATAAAACCCAAAATCAATGAAAGTTGAACCTGCCTGCTTATTTGGGAAGTGTGGAGGACCAATGATTTGATGATCTAGGAAAACTGTAGTATTTTCCCAAGTCTAGATTGAGAATGGGTGAGTAATTTTCATAATAGTACTAATAAATGTAAGATGATAGTGGTCATGAATGTTCATGGGATCATATTTACTAATAAAGAAATGGGATAATGTTTATATGTTGATAATATGATATTGGATGCAGAAACATGGAAATATCACTTTACTAACATTTTATTAATCAAATATTCACTACAATAAATAATATTATATATTCCCATAGAAATGGATGATTGACATTAGTGGTCATTATTGGGCATTAATACTGACCATGAATGGTTGTTGATGGTCTAAAAAGAAAAATCACACAAACTATCACCCCATATTCACACAATGCCTCGAAAACCCAAAGCTTACTCTGATGCATGTCCTATGAATCACTAAACCCACCCCTACCTCCCTCTCTCTTATATCCCGCTCCCTTAGGCCCCTCCCATCCCCATTAATTATTCTAGAGCCACAACCATTTCCCATCCACCCACACCACCTACCCTCCCCTATGCGTCACCCAACCTCTTTCTTATCCAATACCACCACTTATGCCTCTGGTGTCTCCTATTTATGGATGATTGTGTATTCTCCATGAGTTCCTATAGTATTTTAATTCCTTCCTGGTATTTATACTCCCCATTTCAGAATCTTCATGTATTGGACTGGGGACTCATGTAAGACCCTTATTTTAATATGATTTATGGATCCTCATAAATTTGGAATTTTTATTTATTTTGAACATAATATTGATTACCTATGATGGTATAAAGGTTTTAGACATCATTGGGGATTGTTCCATGATCAAAACATTAACTAGTTGAAAAAATCAATAGGTTACATGGTTAGTAGAAACCACTAATCAAATACTACATAATATCTCCTGATAGTGTGAGGTTTGATAGAGGAGAAATATGGATGCACAATTTTTTGCAATGACTTTCTAGGTCCCAAATGCAATTGTAAAATGTCTATAGTTTTTCGATGTTGATATTCATAATGTTAGAACAAGGTTTCCTTAACTATATAGCCTAACTATAAAACTTTCTTCATTAAGAAGTTGGAGACACTGAGTTTGTGCGTGGTATGGAAAAATTTACAGCCAAACCATATAACCCAGATATTTTGGTAAGATGAATTTTTTCCCTTAATTCAATTTTTAATTAAATTCCATATTTCATTTCTTATCTAGTAGAGAACATATGGATTCATCTTACATTTTGACCCTAAAGACCTATTTTATAGATTACTATCATGTTCGTCCATCTAAACTCATATTCGATCCCAGTTGTTCATGTAGGATGTGCATTGATAAGTAATATATTATTTTTAGTTTCTATGGATTTTTATTTCCCTAGATGATTAAATTTATATTCATGCTAATATTCTATATTTTATGGAGGATAAACCATTATATAGATTCCATCAAATCCTGCACAAACTATATGAAAATATTGGACACAAATGGTCATTAGATATTTTGGTATGATGTCTATGTCTATCCCTAAAGTTTTTCCATATTACAACTTATTGTAATTTTATGCATGCTGATTTCATCAGTAATGGTGTATTAAAATCTAATTCCATAATTAAATTCATTAGAATCATATTCTAATACCCTTGAAATAATTATTGTCCGCCGTTGGAGGTTAGAAGCTCATCAAAAACCACTAGATGTATAGTGTGTTTTATAATTTGTTGTTAAGTATATTGTTAAAACTATCATCTCCACCATTCAATAATGCTTCAATATGTCCTTTATTAAGGTAGTTGTTTAATTATATATATTATTTTATAAGGGTTATTACATGTGAATATTTAAATTGACCTTTATACGTTATCTGTTCTAATTAATTAATGAATTCTAAATGTTTAATTGAAAAGAATTTCATGGATATAAATCTTCCCTATTGAATTTAATTAAATGGGTTGGTTTCGTATCCATAAGTCCCCATTCCATGTAAAATGTAATATAACGTAGTTAACCTAATGAAATGAATAAAATTTATATATACCGATGGATGAATCCATGTCCCTATAGAATAGTCACTTGTATATTTAGAAATGGAATGACTCAAATAACATATTAAATAAATATACTATAACATTGACTTAACTAATCAATGAATTCAGTGTAAGGTGCCTATTGAATTTGGACCATGATATATTTATTAGAGTTGTTCGACTTAAGATGGACATATATTCCCAAGGGAATTTCTTGAGTATTCTTTGATGCAATTACAATTGAGGGATAATTATTGTCATCATTGATACCCATCATGGAACAATTATTCTAGTGGATTCCTCGTTTGACACTGGAGGGTACCTCCATTATCATTATAGAATTCCAGGGATACAATCCTTTGATATAGAAAGATGTATATAGAAATGTGCTATAATTATTTTACTAATTGAGCCTGGTCATTTCATATACCATTTATAACATGGATGAATTCATTATATTCTGATATAATTTTTTAATTGTGGACTATCATGGAAGATTTCCCTTGGATTAAACTATTACCCCTTTATCTAGACTATAGATTATTAAAGTGTTTCCTCGACCCCAGTGGTCATGTATTCTTTGGGTATTACCGTGGATCCTATTTACTATTATCAATATCATAGGGTGGATTTTTGAATCTTCTATTATATCATATAATTATATTGACATGATTTTAATTTTGGTCACACCACACACTACTAACTATTTAATCATTAGAAAAATTAAATAATGGAATGATTACATGTTCAGACAGATGTTGGGGATTAAGTAGGTACTTGGATATTTACATTACAATGTTTATTTACTTTTATATATGCATTCCTGCACTCTATTTCATTTTATAATACATTGAATGGTTGTTATTAGATAATTTTTGGTGCCCTACTAATATGTATCTCACATTATATCTGGGCCACCATTGGTCCTTGAGAAGATTACATATCTATAGTTTTGATAATGGGATGTTTCATACTTTGGATTATAGATATTCCTTTCTTTCATAGGATATATCTTGGTATTAAATGTCCATGATGGAGATTGGGATGCTTGGATTGTTTTTGGATAATTTCTATATATTATATATATCATGTATTTCCTACTATAATATATACATGTATTATAAATTATTAGTCATATGACATAAATTATCATCAAATTTTGAGTATTATTATAAGTTTCATTAGATATTTGTTTTTTCTATCTCTTTCTGCTATAGAGGGTTACTAGTCTAGTGTATTTAGTGTCATCATCTATTCAAAAATATATATAGTATAAATTCATATACTATTTACCATTAATTATAATTATATTTTGTTCTACACTGTAGTAATGAATGAATATTCTCCCCATGGAAAAACCCAAGGCCTTTTATACTATTCATTATCCTATAGCATTTAGAGATTTTCACATGAGGCCATCAAACTATTCGATCTCTATAAACCCTTATGTGGAACCCATGTTTGGGTTTTCCCAATGTGGTGTCAAAGTTTTTTTTCTTTGTTTTCAGTTTGGATACAACAGATATGAGATTTAAAATTTTGTATTTTTTGTATAAATCCTGATTTTGTGTTTCTATCCCATGTTTGTGGTAAATTCTGTGATTCCTGAGATAATGATTATTTTTATTAATTTTCTTATTTCTATTGAGATTGTTTCATCATTGGGTGACATAGAATGTGTTTTGTGGTTATTATTGTTTTTTTCTCATTGATGATTTCTTTTTTCCTTGTCTCGATCCAAAAAGGTAAAGGAAAAATGTTAATTAGATATTATTTGGAACCAAGAATTGACATTCCATTCATACTCCATAAAAAAAAGCTGAATTTCACTTTATCCATTTTCATATATCGGATGTGATTAATGAGTGTGATTTGTTTTTTTCATATTCTTTTAGAAAGTGATTGAGTGGTTTCTATTTTCAATTCAAGAGTTGTGTTGACCATCAAGAGTTGGAATTGGTTTTTCATCTAGTGAATCCATCTTATATAACTTGTAACACTCTAATACAAGATGTAGATGGTGTTAATCAGAATGTAAACATGTATTGATATTAGTGATATGGGGAATGGGTACTGATTCATTGGAATTGAAAATCCATTTTAATTGAATATTGAAGTAATTATATGAAAATTTCCTATCATAAATGTGGAATCATGAAATAAAAATGAATGGTTGACAGAAAATAAATAAGCATGGTGCAACTGAACCCCTTCTTTTATAGGAACACTTTTAATTTAAACATGAACACATACTTATACCTTGACATCGAAGATGGTAGATCAAATAGTAAAACATCGGTAATGAGCCCTTACATTTGTAATATGATTCTAATAGTCTTCCTATTTATTTTATGATTGTTTTGATTATTGTTCATAGAATATGTAAAGCTATTCTACTACGACGACCACATATCGGGTGCGAGGAGGGTGGTTCTAACCATGATATAGACAGAGTGGGAACTATGATCTAGTCTAACCACCAAAAATTATATTTGATGAATTTCCTGTTATTCCCTATATTGGCCCTAATGCTTAGCTTTATAAAATTTTTCTACATCTGATGAAGTCCATGGAGTGTGATCCATGTCCTGCACATACAATGGATTATCCTACATGTGAACTCCAAAAATAGTATCTTTCCACCTTTATTGAATATAGAGGTCCACAAGCTACTGAGTCATTGATAGGGGACCCTGTCAATATTTGAGCATATAGAGATACCCCCATTGTTGAGGGTAATAGATCTACTTATATGATGTGTGATTTTTTCCGAGAAATGTGGCTTTGTAATTACCAAGGATGGTATCCATCATGGAAAAATTTGGTGTGATTTTTATACAACCACAATCATCACATCCTATAGTGGGTCAGTTCCATGGAATATTTAGCACATTTTTTAAATTTTAATCACATTTCACCAGTTTTGGACTGAGACGAGGTAGCACATGCCTGACCATTTGATGATGGGATCCTATATTCTGTTGGTACACAAGTGAACATTGTCAACATCAAACATTAAATTTGAATATCAATCAGGATATTATCACGGATTGTAGTGGGTCAGTTCCAAGGTAGTCCCTTAGATCATTTGGTTGAACGAAAATTTCTATCAATGATTTACATTAATGTAGTGGTGGTTGGAGTAGCCACACTAAAAGCATCATTGTAAGAGATTAATGTGGATGGTAGGGGCATCATAATCAAAAATATGATGGAATCCGAATAGAGTTCTTTGATTGGGGCCATATTGGACATCTTTAAATATTCTATTAGACTTTTCATTCTATTTCAAGACGTAGAGGATCCAATGAATTCCTACTATTAGGGTAATGTTCATTTATGCCACCTTCAGAATGGAGTTCGAGTACTATCCACATGACAGGCTGACGAGGAGGACGTTGTCATAATAGTCAGGCATCAGATCATTAATGCCTATAGAGTAGTAATACACTGGATTTTCCCACAACATCATAGAGTAATGGAATTGTCCAGTTTCATGCATTAAAAAGGACACACACGCATTAGAGTGCATGAGAATATTCAATGTTAGGTACTATTCTAGTATTCTCATCTATAGTAACAACTTTTTATATTGGTTATTGACACTGCTTCATTTCTTTATCTATATTCGAATATCTTAGGCTTGGAATTCAGTAATACTATGGTTTAATGACCATGAATACACTATTTGGAGTACGATCAGATGGTAGGCGTCAATTTAGGTATCGTCCCACAAGGTAAGAATGTACCCTATCATTTGGGACTTGTTTTTTTATTGATATGTCATGCCTCAATTTCTTTCTCAAATATATATTTATCAGTCCTGTATCATGCTTTTATAGACTAAAATGACCATAGGGTATCATTTATATCACTGTAGGGATGCAGTTATCTACATAATGGTTAGTTGGATGACCATGAAATTATAATTGGATCAAAGACTCCTGGGATAGGAGGAGGGAAAAAAATTCTAGTCTCTTCCTTGAGGATCTCAGAGTTGACATGGAAGATTTTATTCATGTATTATATCGTTATTTGGATGTCTTTAATAATAATGTTTCAATAATACCTTCTTTAAGATATATAAAATTTATGATTGATCTCATTTTACTAGAAGATATAATGTCCATTGCACCTTATAATATAAAACCATTGAGTTATAAGAGATTAATAACTAGTTGGAGGGTGTAATGGAAATTTTTTTTATATATGATTTCACTTCATCTTGGGGTTTATCCATGTTTTTATCAAATAGGGATCCTAGTAACATTTTTTTATGAATTGATTAAATTTGGATGAATTCCCTAATTTTCTAGAACTGGTATCAAATACCATGAATATATGTTATTTTTTACCAGCTCGAAGGAGTAAGGGGGATTTATATAATCATCCTGAGATTCTGTTATTTTTAGGTCCAAGTTAGTCAATCATAGATACCTATAATATATTTCTATTTTATGTACGGTCTGTATGGAATTCAGTCTTATGAATTTTCATTCCATTGTGATAGATTTAATGAGTAGGGTCTCCACCTATATCTCGACTATTTTATATAATTCTTTATAACGATAAAATTAGAGTATTCTCACACTCATAGAGACCATGTTATGAACCTTGATTTCATTTTGAGTACACTAAAGGAGAATACGATAGGTGTAAAAAAAATTTGATCCACTTCTAGAATAAAATATATTACCACTAGGTAATATGATATTGGAATGTGGAGTAAATATATACCTAAAGAAGGTGACTTTAGTGGATTTCTAATAGCATCCCTAGAATGTGTTTGATATTCAACGTTTCGTTGGGATCAGTGGATTTTACATGTTTTTTATATAAGACTTCTCATGATGTGATTCTCCTCTTACAATTCTTACAATGAAGGCTATAAAGTTCATGTGGTAAAAAGGTATTGAGAAATCCTACAAATATAACAATGGATTAATTTTCTCAACACCTATTCAGATTATGTCAATTCTGAGAAGGGGTATATTGTGTTCTGCGATGCATCCAGAATCTAGAATGGTGTAGTGATGATGATATAAGATATATTCATTGTGTACGGATCTTATCTCAGAATGCCCCATTAGATAAATTAACAAACACATGACCCTGGTATTGAATCAGTTATCCATGCCTTATGTTGTTGAAGACACTATTTTATGAGTGAACAGTATTTGGTGTATAATGTACACAATAGACCCAAATATATAATTACACATCATGACATGAATCTCAAGCATCAGATATTGGTTGAATATCTTTATTCCATATATTTTGAGAATTCATATAAGCCTAAAATGAGAAAATTTAATGCTCATCATTCATTCAGAAAACATAGGTACATGTTTTATGAAATGCTAGTGTGGAATAGAAATTAGTGGGCATATTTTTGGAGTTGAATCTAGAGTCTCAGGTTTTTCATGATTAGGCATATATCTCAACATTTATAGATACATTTTTACTCATTTAGAAGGAAAAGATTAGGTAATTATTTGATCCTGAAGGATTTTTTCTCGAGGAGACCATTGTTGGTGGGGACCAACCTTCAGATCGTTATGTGAATAGACATAAAATCTATTTTATTAATGGATGTTTTGAGTTTACATACAAATTAATGAGGAAATTATGTGTGAGTCATGATCTTATCAATTGTAATTTCATCCCAGAAACTGAAAATGTGTCGATATATAAGATAATAATATTAGTGGATAGGGATAAACTGTCATTAATTAGGCTGTGTCACTAGGTGTTCTATCTACCAGTATATGAAGGTGAAGAACCAATGACCTACTAACTAGATATATCCAGTTCCAAATCATAAATCGAAATGGAATGATGTTTATATGGATTTTGTAGATGGCTTAATAAGGTCACCTCATGGTAGTGATTCTTTTTTGGGTAGTCATCGACCGACTAATAAAAGTGGCCCAATTCATTAATATCTAGGAAATTTTCTTTGTTGATGAGATGGGAGTATTGTATGTATGTGATTCTATATAACTATATGAGGTAATGTGTGATATAATTTCATATTAGTATCTTTCATAACATAACAATTCTAGTCAGGGTTGTAGAAGGAAACACGTATATAAGAGCTTCTAAGTACATCCATTCAAACTAAGACTAATGTCCATTTAATATAGATGATTCATGTGTTATAGGACATGATTTAGGAATGTGTACTTGACTATAGTGGTTTATGGGAGAATAAAATTCCTCTATTTGAGTTTTCTTATAAAATTTTTTTACCCAATGATTTAGATGGATCATATTGACGCCTTGTATGGTGGGACATGTCATTAACCCCTGTTCTTGTTAGTGGTGGGTGAGGTGGCACATATAGTTCGATGTCTAATACAATAATCTTCAAAGAATAGTCAGACTATTATGAATGATATGTATAATTCTAAATCAAGTCATTATTCATATACCAATCATCATTGATGACCTGTGGTGTTCGAAGATCTTGATTTTTTTTCTATGTGGTATGGACCAGACTTCGAAATATATTAATAAACATGTTGTTGATGATATCGTCTCTTAATCTAGGTCCATTAGTGATCATAGAGAGAGTTAGAATTGTGGCCTATCAGTTTTCACTAGGTCCTAGGTACAGTGTCATGCATGATGTCTTCCATTTTTCCGATATTCACTGGTATCATGCTAACAGGTCTCATACATTTGACCCCAAGGATTTTGAGTTAGATGTTGATGCATAGTTGGTGGAGAAACATATAAACATAGTTGACTAGAGAACATAGGATCTATAAATACAATATTTTCTATTAGTAAATTTGTTATGGAAGTATGAAAATTTAATGGATGATACATAGGAGCATGATGCCGACATACATGCCCAGGGGCTAGAGTTCATCTAATGAATGTTTTCATCACCCTTGGAAGGGGAACTCGAGGATAGGTTCCATTAAGGGGGGAAGACTATTGAAATAATGTTTTTATCACATGTATTGATCCTTTTAAAATTATTTTATTTAGTTATTTTGGACATTATATGGATTCTACAATAGGTTATAATGGTTTTGGTGGCGTGTGAGGATTTTTTTGTGCTTATAACCACGATTAGTGGAGAAACGTACATGGATACATGGTAATTATAAATAATTCATCCGTTCCTACATGATATATCTTAATCCTTATTGGAGTATGAAGGAACACACACTGCACATAGTTTTCCTTAACCCTTATCCTAGTGTTGCAAATCCCAAATAAATGTAATTTGTTTTTTATCATAGGAGATCCACACCATTGGTTCATGGTTTCCCTAATTTTGTGGCCTAACTCTGTGGGTGCCCTCTTCAAAAATTGGGAGGTGTAAAATTGAATTTTGGTTTTTCCCACCATATGGACAGACCACATATCCCCTATATTATGAGTAAATGATTATTTCTTTCATAAATCTATTTAAAATTCAAACCCACATTTCATTTCTTCTCCAGCATACAAAAAAGAGATTCATGAACAATTTTGTGGTCCAAAATATCTATTTGATAGATTTTGACCTCATTCATCCATTTGAACTCTTATTTCATCTCATTGGATCATGTTGGATGAGTATCAGTATGTAATAAATTAATTTTTACTATTTATTAATTCTTCTTTCCCTCGATGATTCAATTTTAATGTGGGCCCATATTCCATATTTTCATTGCATTGAACTGTGCATAAAATTCATTCTAATACTGAATAAACTAAAGGCTAATTTCGGATAAGGATTGTAATAAATGTTTAGGGTTTTTGGTTTGTGGCTCATCCCTCTCTTTTCATAATATTATAATTTTTTGTACTTCTTCACAGATTTTTATTTATTGGGTTAAACTTATAAAAATTACCTAACATGATTATATTTGTTAGAATAATATTCTATGACCATTGTAATAAATGTTATAAATATTTAGATGTTATTACATTAATATAAACCACCCAACGTATGATGTTTTCCATTATTATTATTTAAGTATCATGTTAATCACATCTTATCCACGATTTTCTTTGGGTTTCTAATTAACATTTATAATGGTAAGTGTTTTATTAAATCCATGAATATTTAATGGATATTACGTGTGAAGATGTCACTTGAACATTAAATGTTAACTATTATAACTAAATGATTAATGTTAAATGGATAATTTGAATGTGTATTATTGTTATAACAAGGACAATTAAATTTAATTAAATGGGTTTTCATCGTGTCAATAAAAACCCAGTCCATGTATAATAAAATTTTATTAGAATGAACATAAATAATTAATTATAACATGTATAAACTACTGAAAAGTAGTTTGTTTCCTTATCCTTGCCCAAATTATGAATGGAAATGAAATGGAAAAAATGAAATATTAAATGGAATCACTATTAATTTTCCGTACCTATTTAATGAATTACAAAAACTGATTACTTCATATGGATCATGTTATCTTTATAAGAGTGATCAGACTCAAGCAGACCCATGATTCATGAGGGAATTCCATGAGAACTCTTGGAAAACATTCTAATTCAAGGATTATTGTTTCCAAAGTTGATATCATCCTTTGAACCTGTCACATATCTACTAGTGGATTCCTGGTATTTCACTGCCGGATCCCCCCCATTATCATTTTAGAACACCTTGGATACATTCCTCAGATCTTGCATAACCTCTATAGACATCTGGCGGCATGTTTACACCCAGTGGTTATATTTATTTATTATCTTGTTTTAACATGGATGGATTACAAGGAATCAGTTAGAATTTTATTATTGTTTAAATACATGAGTGATTCCCCTTGCATTACACACATACCCCTTTAGTTATGCTACGATTTATTTTTAACTTGGCTTGATCCCTAAGTCCATGAATTCGTTAGCTATTACCTTTGATCCTCTTTATTATTGACTTTATTATAGGATGCCTTGTCATATCAATGATCTAATACAATTATTATCATGACATATGGTTAGTTCTTGTTATACATCATGTGACATATAATATAAACAATAACATTATTAAATAATTAAATGATTACATTATTAGACACTAGTTGAGTCTGAAGTTGGTACATGTGTATAATAAATACCTTTTGTCATTACTTATATATATTCATTCCTTCAAACTATTTCATTTAATATTAATGAGATTTATCTCTTACCCTATTTGGGATAGCATTTTTACATTTGAATATTATATGTATATAGGTGTTTATAAAATGAATTTATTATCATTGGACAACATATATTGGTTTCATTCTTTATATAATGCATGGTATCATATGACCACTATGGATCACATGACTCATTGATATTTCTTTATTTTTTCTTCTTCTTTATTATGGGATGTATTTCTTGATTCCACCTATACATGTTTTCCAATTTCATTAAATCATTGCATTATATATCATTATCTTTTTAGTATTATTATGAATTGATTCACGTTTTTTTATTCCTGCATTATTTCACTATGAAGGGTTGTTGGTCAAGTTTACTTATTGTCAAGATCAGTAGTTCCATTTCATTACATATTTTACTAATTCTATTTACCATTTATTAATTTCCTTAACTATTCCAAACAATGTAAATATGGAAATATTATCCCCGAAGACATACTGAAGTCTATCGGTAATAGTCAACAACCTCTAGAGTTCGGGAAGATGCACATGAGGCCTGATGACCAACTAGGCCCATGGTACCTCTGAGTGGATCCCTGTTCTGGGATATCATATTTCAGGATATCATTATTTCAAAACATTCTAGTTCATATTTTTTTAATTATCTATCCAATAAATTTTTATACATTAAATTTTGTAATTTCAAACCAATTATGGTATTGTAACAATCACTATAAATTATGAAAGATATTTAGACCACCTACCTGGAATCAAACACTATGGTTTCGCATTGAACATTTGTAGTTGAGAGAGACATAAAATATATATAATGATGAAGAATAATAATATTAAAACATGGAAATAAGAAGTTTTATATAGAATGACGGATCTGAATCGATTGATGTGTTATTAATGATCATCTAACAACACTGAGTATGTATAATGATCATAGAATAGAAAAATGTTACATAGGGAAAACAGATATTGTGAGAGGGCATATAATTTAAAATATTCACGAACAAAATAGGTATCCGAATTCCTCTCTATAAGTATTTATAAAATCATCACTCTTCTCATTATAGTTACAAAAGCCGATAAGATGAGGTCCACATTTATTCACTTGCATTTAAATGGTAGGTTCAGTCCTTTATAGAAGCTGAAATAATTTATATTCTTACTTATATACATTCTAAAAATTAAATTACCACTGAGCATTATAAACATGTGATACATCCAAATATACTCCTCATGGTATTTTATTTTTTGAAATTTTGATGAGATGGTTCAAACTCGCATTAATTCATTGTATTAATATTGGATTTTTTTTCAATTCATGTAGTCTAAAAATATATAATGAATATATATATATATATTTGGGTATGTGTTTGTGTATTATTTTACATTATAAGAAGATGTGTAGTGTTCTAACAAAATATTTACAAAAATTTAAATATGTCTTTAAACCTAGTGTATGAGGTGAAAATATACCAATATGGATATATATATACATAATGTTGTACATTAATTTTTCAAAATATCCCCAAATTTGGTGAATGTTTATCATCAAATTATTTAAATTATTGTTAAACAATCTTGTACAATGTTTATTTCCATTAAATTCCTATTTTAGAGATATTTATGCATTAAATTATCTACTGTTTATCCTAATTCATTTATTATATCATTTTTTATTATCAAGATTCAGTATATTTATTTTTACCATTCTATAATCTATATATATAATGCACTTGGTCAGTCAAAATCAATCTCTATTGTTATTTAGGTCACCAAAACTGATTTTAGTAATGAACTACTGTATAAAAGAACATACTTATAGTTTATTAGTGAAAATTATTAATAAATAATACACATAAATATGATTTTATTGGGATTATTAAATGATTTAGATATCTTCTTGAGTATTCTTGTTAGCTTTAAAAAAATTCAGTTACCTAATAGATACAGATTTTTTTAAAAAAATTTGTTCTTTGTAAATATTTCATATGTATTCAATATCACATCTCATCCTAATCAAAAGAAAAGTGAAATACAAGAAGTGGAATAAACATTTACTATTTTTATGTAGTAAAAAATGGTGAAATGGAATGTGTAAATCAATAATATATTGAAATATTGATTCATGTTTTGATTTTTCTTTTTATCTATAAAGTATGAATCTCGATCAGATTGATATTTATTAATCATGAGGATATAATTCATATATTTGATTAAAAAAAATTAAGTATTAAAAAATAAGTTTGTAATTTATAGTTAATGGATTTTCAATGACATTGAATTATAACGATGTCTACATATACAGAATTCAAGAGTTTTAGTAGAATGAATGATGAGGAAATGTTTAAAATTAGGTGTACTCTTTAGATCATGGAAGTGCATTGGGAGACCTTTACTGAGTTTTAGTTATATAAAATATTTATGTTGTCATCTAAAAATTATCCTATTTTAGGAATGAATAAATCTCTTTGGGGGGAAATAATTTTAATGGTATGGATAAAAATAGGGTTCACGTGATCTTTGATTATATGGTAATTACATGTTGATGTAAGTTGGGAACATATGTTTTATCATAATTTGATTTAGTGAGAATTGTTTTCATTGAATAATATCAATATAATTCAATGAAGTGTTATAGTAAAAAGGTAAAAATAATTCCATGAGATTTTATTTGTGGAATAAATATTAAATAGGCTTTTGGTGGGAAAATTGATTTTAACATTGAATTATATTGATTTATAGAAATGTCTATAATATCATTGAGATTATAAGATTTTGTAATATACTTTGAGGATTGATAATTAAAGGTTCATAGTGGATAATTATGAATAAATGTTATTTTTTTCTTGGATGTATATATATATTTTTTGGTTCCTAATATTTGTATTTAATATATTTTGGAATTTAAGGATCGTTATTTTTTGAATGATCTATATTGATCATTGGGAAGAACTATCTAATTTCGGATATATAAATAGTTTTTCATTTTCTAATTTTTGTTTATATTTGAAAATTTAAATTATACAAATTAAATTTTATTTGGATATTATACTAATAATGGGGAAAAAAATATATTATATTTTTTGGATTATTTTATTAATATATGTTGATTCTTGTGCATCCAGAATGAAACAAATTCGAATCATTTTTTGTAGGGTTTAATTGAAGGATTAAACTATTATTTTTATGTAATTAAATTTACATTTTCATTTACTATTGATAGTAAATGAATTACACATCTCAAGGAAAATAACCTATAAATAAAAATTCTATATTCTCACTTTTCATAGTAAGTCATCCTTGTCTTCATAGACTTTCAAATATTTACGATATTTTTTTGTTTAATGTTATCATTTCCATGTTATCTATCAGTATTTATCTATCAGTGAGGGTTAATTTATCTTACAAGACCTGTATTTAATATATAAAACCTAAAACATCTTACCTCAGGTGATAATTTTAAATTTATTCTATCATATTAAATGGATTATTTAATAAACATTTTTAAAATCTCGGATATCAACCATGATGTTTTTGGAAAATAAAACACATGTTACTGAACCCAATTTAAAATTATGAGGAAATAATTTAATGGGGTGGGTAATAATGAAAATAATTAATTTTTTAAGAAGGAAATAGTAACATACTCTTAATACACAACAGCGAGCTTAAACAAATGATGAAAACTTAAAATTTATGTGTTTCCATTATAACCAACCAATTAAATTGATGGGAATGAAAAAATTTAACGACATTAAGAAATATATATTTCTAATAATCATTGACGACATATTAATTAATTATTTATAAATTTATTAATATATTTTTATTAATATCCACAATTTTTTGTAAATCTATTTTATTCATCAAATTTTTTTTTCTTGAATAAATTATATTTATTGATTTTTATGTAAAAATAATAGAACATATGGAGAATATATAAAATTTATTTGATAATGTTATCTTCTTTTATTGAATTCAGCATATCAAAATTTCTATATTATTTTTTTAGAATTTATGAATAGAATAGTTTGTTATTGAATATTAAAAAATTATTTTTTTAAATACATAATTTTTTTAAAATATTGAAGGAATATTTATAATTTAAAAGTAATTAATATTATAGAAAAAATGTTTTAGGAATTAATTATATTAATATTTAGAAATAAATAACTCAGAACATCTAAAATAATGTTTATTTTATTATTACTAAAAATTTTGTTTCCACCATAGTGCATGTGCATCACTGATAAAGATAGATTTATTGCCTTATATATAATAATGGACTCATAAAATTATTTTCATGACAAATTTTATTATTTATTATGTATAAAGGATGTTTTGGGATGATATATTTGAATTTTATTGTTATATAACATGATTATTATTCAAATGGATGTGAAATGCATACATAAGGAAAGAGAAGATAAATTATCAAATTAAATTGTTTTCTTGACATTGAAATCAGTAAATACACACAATGAATGAATCTGAATGATTATAGTGAACCCTAATAATCTATTTATATAAATATAATTATAATTTTTGTATATTTTAAATAATTAACATTAATGGTTAAGCAATGGTGATGTAGTGTTTTTTCATGTAGAAGAAAAACAAGTAATTTTTTAAATTATTATTATATTTACCATTAAATAACCCAAATATCAAAATATATCTATTTATGTATATATATTTCTGCCAATTTCTTATTTTGATTCAAATTTTGGACCTTTTTAGAACCACTTGAATCACTTTAATCTACATATAATATTATATATAAAAGGAAGTCAAGTTGTTTATAATATAGTTTTAAATTATTATAATATTTAAATATATATTTTTCAAGGATAGTTTTTCGAACACAAGTACTCTTTTTGAATATAATAAACATATCTTCTTGATGGATTTTTATTTCATATTTTTAGTGAATAAATAATCAATTAATAGATTTCACAATGATGATGGGGTAATTCATTAATAAATGATATGAAAAATAATTATTATATGATATTTTTAACGTAATTAAAGAAATATATTTACAAATATTATTATTATATGTTATAATAAATTATTGTTTTCTAATTTTAGACTTATATTTGATGTTTCCAATGATATAGTTATGAATAGTGTTCAATATGACAAGAATTATTTTTTGGAATAAAATATTTTATTAAATTATTTAAAAATAAAATCAAATAAAAAGATTAAAATATATTATTATGTCTAAAATATGACCTCTTGTGTTTTTATGAATGTTTAAAATCTTTACCGATATATTGAACTTATTATATTTGAATTCTTTTTTATTTCCTAAATTTTCCCTAACCTTCATTATTAAAGGGGGATCGTTCCATCAAATAATTTAATTAAAATAAGTGTTATTGATCGAATATATTATAAAAAATTAAATTCTCCTCAACAATTGAAACAATTTATTGTTTCATGTCTCACATAATTCCCAATTCCAATATCCTTAAGAAGGTTCCCATTGTTTAAAAATTGGAGATGTAAATTCTGTTTTATTATCTATTAAATTCTTTCTCACATACAACTTATACTCAATCCTTATACAATGTTTCATGATAATTATTATATATTATAATAAATTAATTTTATTGTGTTAACCTTATATTAACCATAAAGTCTATTATTCTTTTTTTATTCATAAAAATGAAGTCCTCGCCCATAGTGTGTTAATTCACCGAATTCATGAATAATGAGTATTTGTTTCTCATTACCACATTCATGGAATCATAAAAGTTAAATTAAAATTGTTTAAAATAAACTAAAAGTATTTTTTTCAATCTTATATATTAATTTTATTTATTATATAAGAAAATACGCAATGAACAAACCATGAAACCAAGAAGCGAACATACTCAAAACAATGGAATGAAAATAATATTCTGAATAAATGTATAAAGATATTTTATAGGATAAATTTTTAATGTGTTATAAATATGAAAATATTAATATAATATAATTAATAAAAATATTTATAGCATTATACATGATGTGTTGACATGGTTGGTAGAAGTAATAGTTGAGGTAGAGGACTCTTTATCTAAATCATTGTTTTAATCATTTCAATTGTTTAAAATATTTTATCTTATAAAGAATTATATTTCATGTAAATGTTTCAATATTGAGTGTTATTAATATATATCTCTAGAAATCCATGTTTTATAATTTTAAATTTTCAAATTTTTTCAAATAAGGATATTTTTTAGGTTTTATGTAATAGACTTTCTTTTAAAAATACTCTTAAATATAATTTATTATGAAATTTAAAAAAATATTTTTATTTTTAATGGATAAAAACTATGTAGATTTTCTCACATTCATGATTCCTTATTTACAATATTTCATGTTAATCTTCAACTAAAATTAATTCCTTTTCATATGTTCCATATTATTTTAGAATAACTCCTTTTTATTTAGAATTTTCTTATATTAAAACTGTTCATATTTTTGGAGAATGTTCTAAATATTGGGATTTATTTATGATATTTGGTGGAACCTATATATTCATCTATTGAAATGGGTATATTTATCTTGAAAATTGGCTCTAGTTATAATTCCAAATGTAATTGTTATGCTCACACCATATGGTAGTCTTGAGAGATACATCATAATGTATCTTTGATGGTTACATAATAAGGTAGCCTTGATGGTTACATTGTAAGGTTGACATGATGGCTACAAATCATATGGTATTTGTGAGGGTTAAAATCTTAAGTAAGTAATTACACTTGATATATAATTTTTTTACTCAAATTTTATAAGTTTAATGGAATTTTATTGGTTTTAAAGAGTAATTATACGTTAATTTATAGGTGAGAAGTATTAAATTATAAAAAAATAATTTAATATGAATTTAAAAAATAACAGTTTCTTTTATTTTTATTATGTCCCTTGATGATCTTTTAATGCTCATATCACGTTTTAAATTGTTTTTCATAGGTTTTATTGATGGGTAAGAGAAAAATTATAGCCAATATGATTTTTGTGAAGATCATTCTTGGAATGAAATAATTTTTATATTAAATTAATTTTTTATGTCAAATGTGAATAATAAATATATATTACCATTTTTAATTTTTTGGATTATCTTGTAATATTTCTTCCTATTAATCTAAAATATAATCCTAATTGTAATTTTGAAATTAATGGAAATAAATTTGCATAAAATTTCACTAGAATATGAAATAAATAATGTTGGGTCCTTAAATGAATTCTATGATGAAGTCGGTGAACATAAGTTATTATGATGTTAAATGGACGAAGAAATGGTATAAAAGGTGAAAACCATTCAAAAAATCATCAATGAATCTAATGATAAATGAAATGATACATATACAATCATTGATGAGATACTGAGTTTTAGTTTGGAGACCTGTAGTTCCTCGAAAAAACTCTATGGAACAAGAATATGATATTTTGGAATTAAGGTTGCTTAAGTCCCAAGACCATTTCCCCTTCATGATTCATTGATAATTTTAGAGTTATGGCCTATATACTAGAACATCCACCAATCATGTATATAGTATAGGATTTATTCCATTTATCACTATTAAGAAAGTAAAAACAAGATCACTCACACATACTGAATCTTGAGGTTGTACAACAAAATAATGACCTATCATATGAAGTGATGTTGGTCAAGATCATATAATACAATGGTAAATTCCTACAAAAAAATACTACATACCTATTCAACACACAATGGAATAACCATTAGTACAAAAAGGTGACATGTGAATTGAAGGAAGAAATGAAGGAGAAGTACCCACACCCATTTTCAACTTAGAATGTAAAATGAAATTTCATAGGTGAAATAAAATATGGGGGGTTGATTATAATTCTATATAATTTTATCATTGTAAATTCCCAACATATAAATTTATTTATTTATTATAAATCACATAAAATGACATATATTACACCATAAAAACATTATAACTGAATAATGCATGAAATTGTATGTATTTTAGTATTTAAGGATCCTCTTACAATAGTATATTAACATGTATATTGGCATAGTAAAGTGACAATTAATAATAGTAAAAAGACTAGTATAATAGTTTCATATCCTGTGAAAGTTAAAAAAACTGTATCTTCTAAATGAAAATATTATATATTTATATAACGGAATACAAATGTAAATAATTTAAAATGATATATTAATTATAGATATTTTTGTAAATAATAATTGTTTACTTATAATTTTAGATAAAAAAATATAATTTTACCAAAATTTATTTTTGTTAAATAAATTAAAATACTAATATTTTTTCTTTATTATTATATGTTAATTTTATGAGACCTTAATTTATTTTTCATAATATAAAAAAATTTGATATAATTTTTAAATTGATAATGTATGAATAAATATGTATTTTTATTTTAATTTAATTTTCTCATATTAAGGAAATTATTTTCAAATAACATATAAAATATATGAATTCTAGACATCCAAATGGTTAGAGTGATTTTATATTAGTTTTTTCTAAAATTGTTGAATTTTTTATGAATACTAAAATACCATAATTTATGGTATTTAAGAATTCTTGCCAAGTAGAATAATTTTTGAGACATGGATAATGTAAGAACACATAATTTCATTCACAAATGAACATGATAATGTCATTATTCATAATAATAAACAATATTGGTGCTATTAATCCATAATAATAAACTATTTAAAAAGTAATAAAAAATAACCCTATCATCCCTTATAAATTCCACCTCTCACCATTTATTCTCATCACACATTAAAATCATTTAATACTGTAAAAATTATTAAAAATACTCTTCTTAAAACATTACCCACCTTCATAAGCCTTTTTAATCTACAAAATATCAAACGCAATTTCCCAATAGCTATTATCAAGGAGAAGAATTTCAAGAGGTAAAATCCTCTTTCATTTTTGTTCAACTTATACTCAATTTTTTTATTATCTTGTACTACAATACCCATATTCCAACGAAATAATAACACTATAATAATATATATACATGAATCATATTGGGTTAATTTAATATATATTATTAAACATCTTCACCTGTCCCGTTTATTTTAAAAAATAAAACATCTTATGTCATATTTCTATTTACCCTCATCGTGGATGATGTGTTTACATAAAAACCTTCGAGGAATGTCATATAACTATTTTTATTATTTTGAACTATTTTATTAAACATATTCTAAGTTATGTAATTTTTTATAACATATATATACATATACATATTATAAAATAACAAAACACAAAAAATTTATGATGATCAAAAATTCACCAAAATAATCTAACATCATTGAAATTTTCTCTAATAAATTAATATAATCTATAATGAAAATGATATATTGAACCATTTAAAAATATATAGGGGAATAAATATTATATATTTACACTTCTATAGTTTTTTTTCCATTTTATAAAAATATTGATAATTATATACGATCGAACCGACCAAGAAACCATGAAATGAATAATCTCAAAATGAAAATATTAAATGTTTTAATTCATAAAAAACACCATTAATGAATATAATAAAATTATAATAAATAATATTCAAATATAATAATATCATAATTTAATAATTTATGGATATAATATGATTATCTAGTATATTACGTTAATGTGGAAAACTGTTTTGTATATATAATTAGATATCATCTCCAAACACCAATTTTTTCCTTTAGGTTACACTTTCTCACTCTTTACCCTAATGTCATTATTAATTATAATGATTTATACTCTTAAATTATGTTTTCATGGTCCAAAAAATATTTACCTAGGACGTCTCTTGCATCATTGATAAGGAAATACATGTTTTATAATGATCAATTTTTAATTAATCCCAACAAGTAAGCCTAATAAAATAGAAAAAACAACTTTCATACCCTGTTACGTGTACTATCCAACATATATTTTAATACAATATTATTTTTATGAAATTAATATTTTTATCATGAATTTTTTTTTCATGTCTACTTTTATAATATATATTATTATTTTTGTTCTTTTTATAGTCTATTAAATATTATCACATAAACTGCACTAATGTGGCCCATTTCTATTATTTTATAAACAAGATGTTTAAATTAATCACTTTAGTTTTACATCATATAACATGATATATTATTTTTTTCATTATTAATGTATTAGTATAAGATAAACCCAATATATCATTCACACAATAATGATACTCCATTTGGTTATGCCATATGACATGTTTATCATACCTGATCCATTCAATGGGTTACAATTATATATTATTATTAATTTGAAACCCATATTAATGAAACTTTATTGATGGGTGAGACAAGATATCACTCCAATTCATTTTTTAATGTTTCATCTCATGAGACATCAAGTTGGGCGCACTATTGAACCTAATTCCTTTATGTTTCATTGTCTACTTTATGCAATAGTTTTGGCAGTTAGCATTGATTCAAAATTATGCCATGATGTATATTGATGTCACATTCTTATTACGTCATTATTACATAATCCCATTATCAACATTTTATTCTTATTATGACTATTCAAGTTATATGTTTTTTATGTAATCTTATTATGCCTTATAATAACTATATGATTTAAATATATATTCATTAACTTAATGGTTTTTTAGATCACAAATTTTGACTGTGTGTTCCCCAAGTTATATTATCTTGATTTAAGATAATAAAAGAATCCAATTTCTCACTATGGATAATTAATATAATTTTGTTTTATTATACATCCATTTTTTTATATTTATGTACCTATTATTCCAATGACACTTTAAATTATGATCCTTAGTTCATATATGATTGATAATTATGATTAATCTATTGTTAAATATATTACCATTATACCATCATTATTATGTTTCATGTAAATCGGGAGAAAATATCATCACTTTACATGGCGATAATCTATCATACACTTGAATGACATTATCATATACTCATAGAGTGAAAAATATAAAATTATATTTAATAATGAAAAAAAAATTACAATGTCATAGATATCCTATATGAATAGTAAATCCATCAGTATATTCATTTTTGAGAGTAGGGGATGGAATCAAATAAAATATTTTCAAGGGGCGGTAGTCCATTGAACACATGAAAAATGATATCTTATGCCATTTGATCTGAGAGGAAAATGAATTATATTATTTAATTAAAATAATAAAATCTATGTATACTGATGTTATCATATCAAAATAGTTTAATAATAATTTAATGAGGAGGATATAGAAATAAAATAAATTGCTTGTTTAGCGACACTACATCTTTTTGAAAATAAAATTGTTTGAAGAAAATTAATTTTTTAGGTTGAATTTATCAACAAAAAGAATATAGGATAATAATTTAGAAATATGTATGTTATATGGGAAGGTAGTGAAAAAACCATGCGAGTTTGAAATTATTAATTTGAGAGGATATGGGGTTCCCTTTTATAAATGAGGTTAGTGCAACACATGTAATTATTTAAAATAAAATATGTACCCATAGTTAAAACATTCCAAAAGGATTAAAATCTTTCATTTTATGACAATATAATTATTAATGTGGAAATATGGACATAAAATGGTTGTAGAAAATTCCATGGGACATTTTTATCCCTTATCATTTTAGTATACCTGTCGGTAATTTTTTTAGCATAACTGTACTAAATTATTTTTACTGTTTTTATAATTCATACTATAAAAAATAAATGTGACCATATTAGAGAAAATAAATAATTATTATTCTATATATGGAATAAATTTTAAAAATTCAATTTCTTGAAGGGAAGATTTTAATTTAAAATTAATCTAATTTAGGCGATGGCAAAGCAAGGATTTAATGTGAAAATGGTTCAAATGTTTAAAATTATTTATATAAAAATTCAACATTAATATGATTATAATGAAATAAAATATATTAATAAATATATAATTAGACAAATTATTTATTTTATAGCATAAAAAATTGGATTAATTAATATAATTACATGAAATTTTATTTCATAATGAATACCTGTATTTTTAACCATTAATAAAAAAATTCTTTTTAGAAAAATCATTAGAAATTTGAATAAGATATTTTATACATGATTATATCAGAAATGAAAATTATATTTTAATTATTTTCTTAATGTGTAAAAAATACTTTTAAAAATTGTGCGAAAAAAATAATAGAAAATAATAGTTTTTATTATTAAAATTGGATTTATTATTATCTCTTTCATAAGAAAATTGAAATTGAAATATTTAAATAAAAATTTAATACATAATTGTTAATTAAAATCATTTATCTTATGGGATTTATTCTGTTTATTTAGAAAAAAAATTGATAACTTAAAAACCGGTTTCAAGAGAAATGTTCACTCTATTTTCAACTATTATGAATTTGTATATCTAATAAAATTTTCACTAATGAATTCAATATATATAATTTTTTAAACCATATATTTCCATAATTTCGTCAATTATATTCATACCTTCAATTAAAATAACAATGTTTTAACTATCATATTAAATGATAATATTTTAATTACATGAACTATTTTGATTAATCTCTGTGTTTGACAAGGTAAACTCGTTGATGTTTATAATGCATGATAA
This sequence comes from Viscum album, assembly GCA_963277665.1. NCBI lineage: Eukaryota > Viridiplantae > Streptophyta > Magnoliopsida > Santalales > Viscaceae > Viscum > Viscum album. Next base: position 442,923,939 of record OY728165.1, on the reverse strand, counting down.
ACATGGTGTTACATGATATTAAATATAAACATTGTTTACATGTGATAAATAATATATAAAATAATATATTTATGTGAAAAAAATATCATATTAAATCTCAAGGGTGTCACACTTATGAATACAATTGTTTTATGAGTTAGAGGTTAAACTTATTTTTTTCATTGATTATATTTTGTTTTATTAAAAAATGTATGATAATAATAGAAAACAATAGTGGATTGATATTATAGATCATATGATACAATAATTTGGAAGGAAATTGTATTAAATTTGAAATTTTTTGTCATATATTTATTTCCTTTAAATTATTATAAGTAATTATGAATCAAATTCTTATCCAGTAAAAACTATAGTAGAAGTTAATTGTATATGAAAATTAAATTTTACTAAATTCAGTGTTTTCTTGTAATACTAGTTTACTATAAATGGTTTAATGAATATATTTTTTAGTTACCAATCCCAAAAAATAATTTTATTAAAAACAAATTTATATTTATCTAGATGAAATAACGTGATAAATGATTGAAGGAATTGAAAACAAGATTTGCAGGTAATCCAATATTTTCCCTGAATCCTGAAATTTTGAGTTTATTAGGTAAAAATATTATTCATTGATGGGTATTATAGGTTATTTAATTTTGATATATTAGGTATTCTTCATGAATATTGAAAAATCATGAGATAAATTATCCTACACTAGTCATTGACCAAGATAATGTACTGTTAAATTTTAAAAAAGGAAGATATATTTAATTTATTGTAATGTAGGTAATGTATAGAAATCATAAAATTAAATATTATATATTAACATAGACTGAGATAAACATGAGGGAAATATGATCAGTTTAATTTTATAAAAATTATGATTATAAGAATAACTGCCATACTTGGAAATAATACATAGTATTTTGAGATTTTATTTTGAATGATAATGAATAATTAACAATGAATAATTTGGAACAATATCATTTGATAATTTATTTCATTAATATTTTTTCTTCAAAATTTTCATGCATGAACACCATGTATTTTAGCTTTTTGGTGTTGTAGTTGTTGTATTGGTTATAGAAACGTAAAAAATCACCAAAGAATAATCTTGTATTATAGGAAAATGTTGAATTGGGAAGGAAAGGTAAATTTCATAAAATTGGATGTCAAAAATAACCATTAATTTTATTGAAAATATTGATTATGTGTTCATTTTTATTCATTGTTAAATATAGAAATGTTATGTGAAGATCATAACTCACCCTTTTCTATTTATCATGGAAATAAAAATATGTATAATGAAATTCAATAAAATTTATGGTGTGATGGAATGAGATGATATATTACTAAATTTTCTAGGAAATGTTTTAATATTCAATGTGGTGACATGTATTAAGAACTACCAAATGTAATGTATCTGCCTATTCTAGTGTTGGAAGGAAAATTTGATAATAAATCTATGAATTTGGTCTTTGAATTATAATTATATCTCAATATTATAATGAAATATTGGAATTTATTGATTCATCAAATAAAATAATTTTATTCCATTTAAATATAATATATATATGAATAACCATTCTAGTAATTATGTTAAATATATAATAATATTTCATAGAGTCCTTCATTATTCTATATCTAACTATCATCCATGTTTTACCTCTTATTTTATAAAAAATATTCAAAATTTATTTACTAATGAATTAAATTTTATTACATAATTTAAACATAAAAAAATGGAAAGTGAGAGTGAATGATTATGAAAATTTATGGAATTATTTTTGTTTTTCTATAGATTACCAAGGATTTTGGGTTCAATATATTTCAATATAAGAATTTTATTAAACTAATATTTCTCATTCTTGTATATAGATAGATACTTTAGATGAATTATATGGAAGGTGGTTTTATATTCTATCATGTTTGGAAAAATATATAGAAAGATGATATTTGTGACTAAAATTGGTAAAAAAATATTATTTTTAATGTGATAGTGATTCTAAAACGTATGATTATTACATTAATTATTTATAAATGCAATTAGGATGATATTAGTGGAGAATATTCATTTGAGGTATGCTTTCAGGTATTTCATAATATGTATTTATGTAATTATTATATAGTTTAGTAATAAGTGAATATTAATACCATGGTTCCTTGGACCATATGAAATTTGGGAAAATATTTTATTTTTTATAATATAGTGTTTTTTAATTGATTTAATCCCATATAAATTATGTCTAGAATATTTTATTGAAATGAATGATCATACAAAATATTTATAAATTTTTTCCTAATTTTTTATATTTGGAAGATAATAACTCCATACATTAATAATAGGGGTATATTATTTTCTATAAAATGTATTTTTTTTACTAAGGTAATTCACCATGATATAGTTTTCTAAAAAAGGATTTGATTGATGAAGAAACATGGGAATCCTAAAATTCAAAGAAGGAAAAATATATGCACTTCTTTAAGAAGTAAATTATCTTTTGATGAAGAAATTTACAAAAATTGAGGAAGAATTTCACAACCTAGGTAATTTTAATGTTAGAACAATTTCAGTACATTAAAATTATCACGACATGAATTATAAAATGTTATACTAAACATAATAATAATAAATAATTTTAATTTAACTAAATAAAGAGTTTTTTTCGCACTTAATTTGATTACATGTATTTTATGATTTTATTTAATGAGATTAAATTAAGAAGTAAATATTTAGTTTTTAATGAAAGGACATAAATTTTTATTTCCGCATGTAAAAATTAGTTTAAATAGGTATTTTTAATTTTATGACAATGTGAATTATTTGCGATTATTAGAAAATATTAACTTTAATAATAAAATTATTTTCATTTATATTATTTTCGTAGTATAATTCTCTTATATATTGGTTTTAAAATATTATTAGTTCCTTTTTATTAATAATACCCAATTAATTTCATTGAGATCAAAATTAATCTTTTATTTGGTATAAAAACATATTTCTACTTGAAGGGATGTTTGTATAGAAAATGAATTTTCTTTTATTATTGTGGGATGGTTAATATATTAATTTAAACTTCATAGAAAAATAAAATTTTATGAAATAGAAAAACAATAAAGGATAATTAAAAAAATGGATAAAGAGGAAACATGCCTTTTGTAATTATAAATAGTATCTTATGAAAAAAAGTCAATTACCAAAATATTAGGTAAAATAGGTTAAAGGGGTCAAATCTAAAATTAAAATGATTAAAATACCAAAAAAATTTATAAATAATAACATTATGTCATAATTAAACCCAATCATACCTCTTATTCTAAAATATACTATGTTAGAAACATTTTTTTGGTTAAGACATTTATATATAATAATATTTTGAAAAATTATATATGTATCCTCTCTTTCTTTTATAAAAGGAATCTTATATCATATATTCCTCACACTGCTAATCCTTTTATCTGAGCAAATACCTACCAATTTTCTTAAATTTATTTACTACTCTTGTCCTAGAGGTATTGGTTTGATTATAATTCCATCCCTAGATGTATTTAGATATAAACATATCATATTTATCTAATGAAGTGGTATAGTTCACAATTGATTGTTTTATTTTTTATTTCCTCATTTACCACATTCAATCATATTATAATCATTAAGATATAATAAAATCAATATATAAAATATAATAAAATTTTGGTATGTATATTTCATACGCACATAATTGTTATCCTAGATGGTGAGGAATCCTTAAGTGCACACGCAAGACCCAAGTTCAAATCTAGGTAAAGGCATATTTCTGGGTACTATAGCAGTTACTGTAGTAGTTAATGTAGCAGGTACTGTTCATTATTGTAGCAGCCCAAACTACTCTCCATAGGCCACCAGTTTGGGATTACAGTCCTTAAGGCCTTTGGGCCACCCAGGCCTTTGGGTCAGTAGGTATTTCAGGCCCCCATTAAAGTCTTCGAGAAACCTACAGGCCTTCGGGCCACATGTAGTTACCCAGACATACTCTATAAATAAAGAGAATCCTTAGACAATGATTTAGATTAGGTGCACTCTCCAGAGTAGAACTAATGAATTATTAAGAATGAGAGGGTATGGATACTCCATTGGGACGAGAATGTACATGCATGGGAATTATAGCTAAACAGACATGAGAAGGTGGAGATATACCATCATGATTCAGATGATGGGGAGGGAAATTTCATTGTAGTTATAGTCTGGTTGAATTACTTGAGTCCTTTAGGTGATGAAATGTCTCTTATGTCTACGAGACCTATAATCACTAATTATATGGGCCTTGTTAGTGTTACTCCCCTTCCCCTGAAAGGGGTGATAAAAAATCAATAAAAATGAAGCCCTTTAGACCATTTAGTTATTTCATAATAATCCCCATGTACATTACCCTAAAACCAACGGTAAGTACATTGTTTGGCAATATGTACGAACTTCCGGAACACATGATGATGTCCACAATTATTCAACACAAACTATTATTTATAAACTCAATAAATAATAAATTATAATTAATATGATATAAATAAGTTATGTTTAATTTTTTAATAATAAAAAAATTTTCTAGTTATTTCATTACCATCTAATAAAAAATATAAATATCACTCATGTGTTATAATGTCTAACTTCTCACGAATTGTCATATATAATATTAAATTAACTCAGTAGCTGTATTATAAATATATCTATATTTTAATATATAATATGATATTTATGATACACTTTTAATTATATAATAATAAAATATTACTTTCCATCCTTCCCTCAGGTTTTTAAAATATGAAAGCGTTTCACTTTCATTTGTACAGACAACTTTATCCATATATTAACATAACTAGTTATTCATAAATATATTATATTAAAAGTTATAAAAGTATAATTAATGTATAAACTGAAAATTATTACATGGTTAATATGATATAAATGAAATAAGAATGGTCAATTTGACTATTGCAAACATAATGAAGTCCATCTGGACATATGAACCTAACACCCTAAAACATATGAGGAATATATAATCAATAATGATATTTTGAATAAAATGGATGAGAGTTCATTAAAATGAATATTAAAAAGTATATTAATAATTTAAATAATTAACAAGTTTTTATTATTTAACATGATAAAAAAATACGTCACAAGTTGGACTCGATGTAATGTTCACTTTACCATAAAAACATATTTTAAATGATGTATTTACTTTTTGTAATTATATTTCTATAATTTAAACATTAAATAAAAAAATTATAGAGGTACATTTATTAATATAATAAATTTATTATTGTAATTTTATGCCTATACTGACATTATTTAAATGGTATTCAAAATCATTCTTTTTATAAATATTATGTGGGACGTTTTGAAATTTTTTAAAATAGAAAAATGAAATTTTATATTTTATAATATAAAAAATATTAAATTTTCCTTTCACTCAAACCATTATTGTATATTTATATTACAGTAAATGATTTTCAGCATCGCCAAGCCCACACATCATGATATACTGCTAAGAAAATCATCTTTAGATTTATGGAATTTATACCAATTAATGTGTCCTAATTTTAACCATCAATAATGTACAACATCAAAATTTAATATGGGGTCATATATATATATATATGAATATTATTATTTAAGGTTTTATATTATTCGTGAAAACTCTTTCAATGTAGGAACAACCACTCAGAATCTAATTTTTCCACAATATAAATCGTTTTAATCAAAATTGTTATTTTTTATTACAAATCATCATTAAATTCAACATCATTTTTTCATTTTACAAACACATATGTAAATCCACTGAAACATATTTAATATCATATGAGACAAAAAGTAATAGATTCAAACATAAGATGAAGGATGGAAAACTATTTTTCCATCACAACTCATGAAAATACCACCTTTCGAAAATAGATTTTTGTATCAATTTTAACATATTCTTACTCAAGTAAATAAAAAATATTCAAAATGTTTTTCATTGAAAATTTAATTATAAATCTGGAAGGAAAAATTAATATTCATAATGGCACTATTATAATCATGGATATTTTAGGAAAACATTTTTTAAAAATCTTATACATTTCAACCTTATGATATAGAATATACATTATTTTAAAAATAATATCATGAGTAATCAGTAGGTAGAATAATATAAATAACCTGATATCATATTACAGGGAATGATATAAACTCTTTTAGAAACAAAAAATATAACATGATAATATAACATGGATAACTACTAAGATAAAACAAAAATCATGGACAAAGTCCCATCTTTTATTAGGGCCACACCCTAATCACATACATAACGCTTTTTGAGACCGAAACAATACAAAATGAATTTGAGAGCTATCTAGGAACACCCAATTTTTTTTAATATTATGTGTTCAATAAAAAAGTATATAATCATAAGAAATATTTTTATGAAATACCTATTGAAATAGATGGGTTTCATAATATTTCCTTATATCAAAATCAATTGAAATTTCATAAATATCTCAAGGAGATGAAAGAAATATATATCGTGGATACAAATATAGTAATTCATAATCATAGGTTCATCGAATATGGGGTACATTTTTTTTTAAAATAATTAAATTTTATTTATATAAATGGATTAAAGGATATAAATTTTTTTCTTAATTAGTTTTACAAAAAGGGATTTTGGAAAATAAACTAATGGAATGTATTACCCAATCAATGGATGATACAAATGATATGTGTATATGGGAGAGACATATATACAAAATTATTTAAAATTTAATTAAAATAAAGAGGAATGTAATGAGATTTAGTGATATAATGATAATAACTAAAATAAAAAGGGTTTTTTCATATTGATACCTTACACCCCTTAGAATAATACATTTAGATATCAAAATATTCATTCAATTTTAAAACATTCTGGATAATAAATATAAAAAAGTAAAATATGCTTATTTTTTAATCTATTATATCATTGAAAAATAAAATGGAATCTAAATATTCATTAATGGTTATACCAATGGGAAAAACTATTTTCTTATAATTGAAAATATAAAATCCTTGTTTTCTTTTATAAATAATGTAAAATAGTTAATTATAAAATATTTAAAATGATTCAATTTAAAACATTGTATGAAAGTAAAAAATTGAAATTAAATTTACTATATAACTAGTATATCTACATATATATATAGATATATAATAATTTTACGAATAAACACTTGGAATACATTTATTTCTGAAATAAATACATAAAACATTTTAAAAAAGATTTCTAATATCACATTTCCCTTAGATTGAATTACACTCTTCACATAGGTACACTATATAACTAGATAATATAAATAAGATAATAATTTACATAACTAAGTAGATTTTATATTCATTATCATTAATTTTATTTTATTTAACATCATTTATTTTTTAATTACATAATAAATTAAATTCTCATAATGTGTTTTGATGATATTCTCCACATTAGTCCAAATTGGATCCATTAGGTTAACTATGGAAAATGAAGAAGTTATTACATCATATAAATTATAATAGAAATAATAATAATAATAATAATAATATAATTATCATTTTAATATGTTGATTATAATTTTAACCTTGATAATAAAATATGGTATTTAGAAATGAACTATGTTACAATCATGTAGATAGTGGGCCACACATTTAAATGAGTAACATTTCAATTTTTCAATTATTATGATTGAAAACTGGTAAGTGTTAGTTTTTCAATCCATATTAATTATTATATTTGAAATATCATATCATTTATCTAAATAAATATTAACATAGTGTCAATATGATTTGGTTGGAATGAACAAGTCACATGGCATTGTGGAGGTGGGAATCGACATGTAATGTGAAAGGATATTATCATTTTTTAATGGATAAAACAATAAGATTATAGATGGTATTTTACATTATAAATATGTCAAGAAAAATGTATATACTTTTTGAAACAAACCATCCATATTATCAATTATTGGGTGTTGGTGATGGGAAATAAAATTCAATAGTTCTTGAGGCTATAGTCCTCGGTACAAATTAATAACATTTCAATTTCCCATTTGATAGAGGATGATATAGATATAAGTTATGGGATTAACATAAAATCATATCATTATATGAGATATAATTTTTATATAATTTCATCTTCCTATAAGAATATTTAATGTATGTAAATGTGGGAATATTTTTTAAATTCTATGTGAAAGACAATACATATAATTCAGAAAACATACATTGCAATATTAATTTAATTATTTATTATTCTTATTATTAAAACGAAATACCTCTGGGATATGAGGAGGGATTTTAGTAATTGATTTAGTTTTATATGGTATCATATAATAGTATTTATAGGTTTTATGACTAGAGTAGTAGCAGTTCATATTTTTATGTAGGGTTTTGTGAACTCATTGAATTTCCATAAATTTTATCTTTATATAAACTAATATTCATTGATTGAGGATCCGATATCATATAATTCAATGATATGATGAATAATGTTCCAAATAATATCAACCTATAAAATATTTACCTGATTATATTATGTTTTTACCCTTATATCATCTTGTTTCCATAGGTTGACCAACTTTGACAATTACATATATAATAGGTATTTTACTATTAATGGGTTAGTATAGTTATTTTTCTAGAAAAATAGGTGACCAAATAGACTATAGATTATATTATTAAAAATATTGGTATCATAATAAGGGTGATTTTTTTTAATTAAAATCATTAAATAAGATATTAATTTTTAAAAACCACATTAATATCATTTTTGGAATTATACATTAAATTTGAAATTGAATACAACATGAAAATAATGAAATTTCAAAATAATATAAAAACATTAATATAATGTTATATTTACTCCAAAAGTATTCCTAACACAAAAATTAATTCAAATTATTTTACATTTTTTATTTTTTAAAATATTATATTTTTTATATTGATTAAATATATACTGTGTCAGCATTGCATCAGAAATTACAAAAACTATATCTTCACGAAAAAATATAATTAAATTACATTGTTTTAAAAATTTTATTTTATCAATTTAATTCGTTTTTTGTAAATATAAATACTCTTTTTATCCCAAAATTATAATTAATATATAATAAAAATATAAGATTAACATTTTTACATTTCATTATATAAAATAATATGAATGTAAAAATCAATGGAAAATGGAAGCCTTATTTATTTTTTTAAGTACTACATAAAAATGGACAAAAGACACTAATTATATTGGATAAATAGAAGTTTTAATGTCATTTTTTACTCCAAATCATATTATTTCTAATATTATGCTGTAGATTCTCCCTCACAGCGGCAAAACATATTTCATACTACAATTAATCATAATGAAAAAAATAAAATTCTCTTATATACCAAATATGGTATTACTAGTTAGATAATTTGGAATTAAATTTTTATGATTCAACTCACGATTTTGAAGAAATCCATTTTAAATTTAAAAACAAAACTAAATGATAATTTGTTTTTCTAGAATATACCTATTTATGTATAAATAAATTTTAATACAAATTTATAGTATACTAATCATTCAAAAGACAACAATTGGATCATGATTTAAAAAAACTAATGAAAATTCAAAAAAATGAAATAAATTTTTTTGTAAAAATACTTTAAAAAAATATTGTTCAATAATATTTTTTAATTTTCAATATACATTAAAAGATCATTCTTTTCTAAAAAATAATGATATTTCAACGTAATTTAATCATTATTTAGAAAATAATAAACATTTTTTCTAATAAATCATCTATAATTCCCAAAAAAATTATAATGTTTTCTCACAAAAAAATAATAAATTTCTTTTTTTTAAGAAATTGTTTTTTGATGAGAACAGGAATTTCGAATAAATTAGTGAATATATACTATGAATTTATCAATAAAATTATATTGATTGGCGAATATATATATATATATATAATTAACTAATCATATTCCTATCATAAATTTAACAACTCAAATATATTGGTAATATTTAAATAAAAATATTTAATTATTCTTGGGGTCATGTTGTTGCCTGTAGTATATGTTATAAAAATAGTTTTCATATTAAAAATATACATTTGATTCATTATCCCCCCATTAAACAATTAAATACATTGATTTCGATAATGATCTAGATAATCATGGGGTATAAATATTAATATAAATAAATATGTAGTATGGAGGCCATCTTGAATAACATATACTACGTTTCCAAATATAATAAAATGTGTGGGAAGTGATTATACGGGCATGGGGAAAACATTTAGTGGAAAAATAATTATTTAGAGTGAAATGGAAAATTAAATACAATATAATGACAGATATTGATTAATTCATTGACTAAATAACTAGAAAACAATGTTTTTTTAAAGGATAATTGATTTTTCAGAAAATGAATTTAATAGGAAAACATTTGTATTTCATGATTCTTGTATATTTGTTATAGGAATTCAATTTCTATATTGACTATGAACATAAAGTAATATACTTAATTGAAAGATTAAATTCTATCCTTTAATCATTTTCCACCACACAATCATATTTTTTATGGGGAAATGTTTTATGTTTAAAGTCATAAAAATCTAATTGTAATGGATCACATAATATCTCAAAATTATAATAATCAATATCATTAATATTTAGTCATTAAAAAAAGAATTTGGATAGAATAAGGAAAAATAATTCCAAAAAATTTAATGACTTTCATATAAAAAAACATTAATATCTACAATTTAAAAATAATTACTACTTTTCAAATTAAAACCTTCTATAATTAAAAATCATAGAAATACATATAAATAATAATAACTAATATTGAAACCCAAATATTAGATGTATTTGATCAAATAATATTTAGTGATTTATTTTTCATTTATCTCCAAATAAAATCAATCATTAATATAATATCACAATCATTTATTTTCACTTATCATATAATCTCAAATATATTATAATCATTTTTATTAATAACTTGAATCACCATGATGTCATTATAATGTCATATATGCTTTAATAAGATAAATCAAATATTTTTTTTAATAAAATCACATTTTTTATTTTTTTTATTTATCATATAAGGACCCAAAATAGTTGAATGATATTAAAATATCGTTAATAACAAAATCTCCAAATCACATTTTAATGGGAGGGTTATCCATAAAATATTTAGTATACTCTTATATTATAGTAAACCATAATGACATTATCATTAATGGTCATATAAGTCCAAAAATTTTATAATACTTATAAACATATTACTAAAATATGTTAATGAAATTTACCTAAAATAATAATTCATGTTTAACATAATGGTTAATATTCCATAACCAAATTGAACATCTCACAAAACATCATTTATTACATAAAAATTTCTATAAATTAAAATTACAAATGTAATGTCTAATAAATAAATGAAGACTAACCATAATCTCATAAACTATTTTTTTGTATCTATAAATATAAATATAAACTCCCATTAAAACATAATAATTTACAATGTTATCTAAACCCCACTTTAATATAAACAATAATAGACATGAACCCACACATAATGGTTAGGTAAAAATTACATTATCTTCATCATTTTGGGTTGATACCAGCAAATGTGACATGATTCGAACAATAAAAAAAATACTAGATCAATATTAAATATTGTATTACATACAAACATAAGTACTATTTTGGTTTAGAGTAATAGAATATTAGAAAAAACTCTTTCAATGTGGGAATTTCCACATCGTAACAATTTTTCCAACAATATAAATCATCTCAAATAAAATGGGTTTATTTCAATATAATTATTCATGACATTAATCATGGATTTATTTATGAATACTATAAATCTTATAAAATTATTTAAAAATGTGGTATGGCCAGAAAAATGACCGTGATGGAAGTAAAAAACATAAAAAATGAAACCAATTTTTCTAAGAATAATCATAAAAAATAATACTTTTTTTACGATTAAGCATGAAATGAAAAAAAAAATCTCTCACTCGTGAAATCATCATCCATACACAAATATTTTCATTGAAAATTACATAGATATATTAATGGAAAAATAATTCTCATAAATGACCTTTTAAATTCATAATAAAATTTATGAACTCATTCTCAAAAAATATATTTATTTGAACCTTATAAAGTAGCACATACATTCAAGTAAACACAATCTCAAGAGTAATAATATTGGAGCATAACATAAACATAATGGTATCATAATATATTATTAAAATTTGAAATTTATCCACAACAAAAAATGTGATATAATAATATGTGCATGTTAATTTCTATAACAACATCACATGGTGGATAGTGTCCCATCATAAATAAGGTTTACACGTTAATCTTTATCTAATTATCTAATGAGTAACACTATTTAATCTCTGAATCCATGTGATATCTGTGAGAAATTAATTACAGAATATAAATTATTATGTTTCCTAAAAAATGAAATAAATCATAATGAATATTCATTATAATTAACCATAAATTTAAATGATCATCATAGTCATCCCTCATATCAACATCAATGTATATTTCAGGTAGAATCAATAGAGAAGAAGGGATTAGAATCCATGGATCTTCATATATGAGTATTTAATTTTATATATATAATGGGTTATAATTTTTATATGAACATATTAAATATTCATTATATAAATCTATTATGGGAAATAAAAATACATGTTAATCATGTTTTAATATAAATAAGAAATTTGAGATATGAAATTATGGAATGCATTACCCCATAAAAGGATGGGAGAATATGATATATATACATGTGTGAGTAATGTATACATAATTTATAGGAAATAAAAAACAATAAAGATATATATAAGGTGATTTTGATAGATAGAAGTCATAACCCATGAAAAAACGGCTGTTTAGTGATGTCCCTTACACCCATAAGGCAAATAATTATAGATGTAAATATATCAATTCTATTTAAAAAACTATATATCAATACATAGGATGAATTGAAAAATGATTTAATAATTGAAGAAATAATGGAAATATAAAAAGGTATCTAGAAATAAAATAAATTTTACAGTGGATGGATAATAAATTTATTCGATATATGACAAAATAGAACAATATTTTTGCCTTTTTTATATAATGTCATGAATTCCAATATAAAATATCTAAAATGATTCATTTTGAATAAAAATAATTAATGTCAAATGGTACATACAGTTCCATTTATAATATATTAATGTATATATTTATACATAAACAAAATAATTATAATAATATAGGAATGGAAGTAAATAATTCAGAAAATAAATCATTAAAATATTTAAAATGTAGTTTTCAATGTAATGTAAAAGTTTTCTCGAATATGTATATTTACCTAAGTTAATGATATTCATGAATAATAGAAATATGCAAATTATTTAATTTATAATGAAATTTTTTTATTGTATATAATTCATTTAATTCATTTAATACCATTTTATATTTAATTTCTTAATCAATTTAGTTCACGTCGGATGTTTTGGTGATATTCGACCCATAATTCCAATATGACGTAGGTAGGATTAATTTTTCTAGATATCACATTATTTAAGAATATATGGAATAATAATCATATAATGATAATAATTTATATAAATCATTTATAAATATGAAATGAATAATAATTATTTTTGAAAGATATTTTTGCAATCCAAGATATAGTAGGCCCAATGTACTCATTAGTAACAATATAATTTTCCATCAACTAGGATTGAAAAATGTTTAACGTGATTTCATGATTTTCAAATGATTATTTATCATAAATATAATATTATATGTTAATAAACATATATCTAATATCAAAGTTGTTATGTTATGAAAAAATACCATCACATTGTAGATATAGTAACCCCCACCTATTCACAGACAACATTATAATATTTCAATATATCAAATTGTAAGATAACAATTAATATATATAATAAAATAATTCTAGTTAATCCCTTAATCTTATATATATGCATTGAATCTGTAATGGTAACCAGTTGTAAGAAGTAGTGGTTGAAAAATAATTACATTGGTTCGTAAGGCTGTAGTCTACCACAAATATGAGGGATAATTTCTTTTCCCACTGATGTAAGAAGAGATAAATATTAGTTATTCTGTTAACATAAAATAAAATAATTATATATATATAATAATGGTTTTATTTTTAGGTTGTTTAAATATTATTTTAATTACATAGAATAATAAAATAATACTAAAATTATCAGGTAAAGACTATATATATTATTTAAAAAATATCATATAAATTAATCATTAAACCCCATATAATTAGTATTTTATCCAATATAATACCTTCATACTATGAGGATAAATTTTAGTATAGTTTCTGAATAGGAATTTTAAAATATAAAAATATTTCATAACATGAAGACAAAATAACATGTGATTACCTTTTACAGGTGAGGGGAGGGACACACTATGAATTTATGAAAATATAAATTTAATATAAAGAAATTTTCATAGTTAAAAGGAAAAAAAATAGATAAAATTTTAGGATATGATTATAATGGGTCAATATAATATCTATAAAAAAAATTACATTTTTAAATTATGTTTTTAGATTTATAACATAGTTTTTCCCTTTGTTAACCATTTTTTGACTATTACAAGGATCATTATATTTTCTAATCTTTATTGTAAATATAATTACAATAAATTGAAAATTGGTTGATAAATAAAAAATATATGATGTTTTTAATATTATATTGATTAATATTTCTAATGATATAATTATTAGAAATTATAATAATTTATTAAAAAGGAATTAATTATAATATAATAATAAAATAAAAATTAACTGGGATAAAAATAATAGCTACCAAAGTGGAAAACTAAAATGTTAAATGTATTGAAATACATATATTATGAAATATGATTCCAAAAAATGTGTTCTATATTTTATTATATGTGTGGATTAACCATATAATCCTTACACCCAGTTAATTATAAATTTTGGAGCCACTTTGTATGATAATGACTTCCTATTATTGAATATTTTTGGGTATTTACAAAAAACACCACTCCTCTTCAAATATAAAAAGGAAGTCACTCCACAAAATTATTCACACCTCTATAAAAATTTTGACCAGAAAAAACCTCTCAAAATACCTCTACAATATTATTATCCACATTTGAGAGAATATTTTTTCCTAGAATTAAAACCATATGTACCATACGAAGAGATCCAAAAGTTGTTTCTCAAATAGAAGTTAATTATTTTCGTTAAAATAATTCCTTTTATTTAATCTTTTGTAAAAATAAATTTCATTTAAACACTTCCAAGGTAAAACCAAAATTACCTCACATATTCGGATATCTTATTACTTTTTTGGTGGAATAATATTTATCCATATCCATTTCTGTCAAATGGGAAATAAAATCATCAATCACTTGTAAGAAGGACTACTACCTCACAATATGATGTCACATGTTTTCCATTAATATTTTGGCATTTAGATATAATTATGTATTCAATTAATATATAATATTTATAATAGAATTATATTCTATTAGTTATAATATCTCATATACCTTCTTGCTCTTTGTTCCATTTAAAATTTTATAACAATACACATGTGAATGACAATCATCCTACTCATGAAGTGATGTTATTTGTATTGTAGATATGATTTCCATGAAAATTAAGATCGATATATTTAATGTATATAAATGAAATAAATGACATTATATAAATTATATAAAGTCAATATATCATATAATTCATTACCCATTTATTATTAACGTGAATGGTATCATCGCCCGAGAATACATACGAACTACCGTCTCCACCAAATGATGTTATTCATTTTATTTGTCCAAAATAAAAGGAAAGTTAAAATAATATATATTTATATATATAATAATAAAATAAACCTAATTTTCATTTTTATAGAGTTTAACAATATCCAAAATATAATAACTTCAACTATCATGGTAAAACACACATTAGAAAAAAATAATTTTTACAACATAAATATAAAAAATAATGATATATTATTATGAGAAAAGTGTTAAAACGTAACAAATGGATATTATGAGTTTTGATATATATGATTATGTTTATTTAATATATTTATAACAATCATATATTTTCTTATACCGCTGGATCATACACTTAAAATGATAGTCTAACCAAAGGTAAGGGTTTTTGTCTCACTTTTACTTCCATGTGACATATTCTATATTAACCAATTATTCATTATTGTGGTTTATATAATTACCATTGGATTTTTTATTTAATCAAACTCTTCATTTTAGTGGTTTTAAAAGACTTAGTTGACATTATTTAATTGATCGGGCATAAAAAATAGATTTTACCATAATGGAATTTCTTTATTCACAATGTCATCATTATTCAGAATTGTTTATGTTTATAGCACCCCTTTGGTAATTATTATTTTTATTACAATCTAAAAAATTATATTTTGATCTCATTTTAAAATACATTCAAATTATTATTAATATTTCCATTTTTCAATATTTGGTACATTAACTAATTGAGGAAATATCTTTATGAAAATACGACTGTATTTCTCTCTTTGACTAAATTTTTTTTCCAAAACCATATCTTATAAAAATTATTTGAAAATTGTTTTAATAATTAAATAATTCAGTTTTGAAGACAATTTTTAATTAATTTAGTTTTTATAATATTTTTGAAATTAATCTTAATTTCATTTTCTATAAAATGCCCATTTTAATTTTGATGAAATTGTTAAATGAATCATTATTTTAACATGTATGGAAGGATATAAATTTATTTCATTTTTAAAAATAAATATGTTGCTGAACATTATAAATGTTTTCCATTTTTATTATCAATGAAAAATTATTTCAAAATACCTTTTGAACTTTTTTCGTAAAAAATAATTTCAAATTAAATAATTTATTTTCCACTGAAAGGTTTTTGATGTAATTTTTATGGTATTTAAATTCATCAATGACATAATCATATTATTTTACATATAACTCAATGGGGAATTATTTTTATCGATATCATCTTTATTCATCCTAAGGATGTTATATGAATAGGATTACTGAGGATCAAAATTTGTATTACTATTCACCATTTTATCAAAGATAGTTATGATTGTGTTTATTGGATTGGGTTATGTATTAACAATATTTATGTTGGATATTAAATAAAAATGTTAATGATAAATATATTTCACCCTAATAATATGATGAAATAATTAGTATTTTAACATTGGTGAACAATTATATAATTATCTTCAATGCATAGACAGGTCTTATAAGACAAACCAGTTTTCCCAATTAGACATGTTTTAACCCATCGATTTTAAAAGTCATTTGAAATATCTTGATAGAATATTTATTATGTAAAAAATATGCACTCTCAAAACAAGAATTATTTATTTATGTCCATGGAATATTCAATTACTTATAATATCCACTGACAAGATTCACGATTAAATTAATATTTACATCGATTAGTTTGGTCATCATTTATTCCTGTAATATTATATTGACGTTATTATTTTATATTGTATGTGTTTGAGTAATTTAACAGACCATATTTATGATTATTATTATTATTTATTAATTATATCTTCCAACTTAATAATACCCTTATAGAGTATCTTATGTCACCCAATTTTTTTCCAAACTACACCATGAAGTGTTTTGTGATGGATATTAAACGATACAATTATAGGAATAAAGGATTTTTCAAATAAATTTATTATTTTATGTTTTAAAATGTATTTGTAATTACAGTATGCATATTTTTTACCAATAAAACTAAACAATATGATAGTCTAGGACGTGATACCATGTACCTAGTTCTAATGTAATAAAATAACCACCCGGTCTAGGTTAGTGGAATTGGGGGGCTAATAGTTGGTGTTTGAAAGTGTTTTGTAGAAATTTTTGGATCTTTATATCAGAAAACATAGATTAGGGAATATAATTCTTTGATAAACATTAATGATATATATATATATGAAAATAATAGTAATTTTTTAAGGAAGAGACTTTGTGTTTTCTCTTAGTAATACATCCAAGTCTATATACTACAATTGGTCTTGGTAGTGGAACATATTCCCATATTGGGCATAACTCTAAAAAAAATGATGTGCTTAAATAGAACATTACAGAGTACATTAAAATGTTTCTTTAACCTATTTTGACAGAAATATAGTTTTATCAAAAGGATAATTTTTTTTATTTTCAAACCATTATAATGTATATGAAAATATTTTTATGATTTGGATACTTTACTAAATAAACCATGGTTGAAATTTTGAGATTATCCATGAATAAATTATTCCTTAATGATAAGTGTTTTATAAGGTTTAGAAATATAAATAATGATAAAAAAAATTTTGACCTAATTTAGTGTTATCCATTCTTTATAGATGGAATATAATGTAAGGAATAGAAACTATATCAATGCATGTAATCCAAAGACTAATAATGATCATTCCCACAATGGTATTACGATAATATTTTGATGAGATATATACTAAAAAAAGTATCATAATCCATGGACATATTATCAAGTGATACCAAGAAAAATTAATAATTCTCTATGTATTATGGTTTTGATTGGATGAAAGGGAATATTATTATTAAGGAACACAAAATATACAAGAGAAAGAAGGGAATGAATGTTTTTACCACATGTGATAATTTTGTAATGAAACCCCAATATATTTTCATGATTGGAATGTGAGATTTGATTTTGATTAGAGATAATTTCATTCAGGTCAATGAATTAATGTTTTTGAGAGATACCTTTTATGTTAATTTTTTCTACTCTATGAATATAGGTCATGAAAAAAATTAATTCAATAAGTATGATGGAAATATACCTCTAAAGAAGCTATATGATGAAGGTCTAGATTTTTCTAATTCTATAACCAAAACTGAATCATTATCATTCGTGATAATTGGGATACAAAAATTTCGTTATATCTGTATTTTAATTAATTGAAATATTTTTATTTAAATTATAAAATATATAAGGAGTGTAATGTAGTAAATTTTAAATAAGGGTTTGAGAAAAAATATGGAATGGTGTTGATTACTAATGAAGTGGGTCAGTGAAACATATTTCATTTTATATAACACATGATTGGGGTAAGATAACCCCTCATATGTTTTAGATGGCGAAATTTTAATGATAATGTTGCGTTTATTTGATAATATTCGTGGCCATGAAATTGGTTAGTAATTAGACGGTTTTTCTGATATTTACGGAAGATTAATGTATGTACAAATTTATTGAATATATTTTAAAACCTGATAATTTATTACAGGATCAATTCATGTTTTCAATAGGTTTTTATTTGGATCAAGGTACTCAAAAAAATTAAATGTGATGTTTAGAGATAATTTATTTTTTCTTATGGAATATATTGCTTATTTAATTAGCTTTTTACTAAATTTAGTTAAGAATATGTTAAATGATACTTTAGGTAAAATATATATCAAATTGATTATGTTTAAAATTTTGGGTTTTTGGA
This sequence comes from Viscum album, assembly GCA_963277665.1. Lineage (NCBI taxonomy): Eukaryota > Viridiplantae > Streptophyta > Magnoliopsida > Santalales > Viscaceae > Viscum > Viscum album. The sequence continues at coordinate 442,904,403 of OY728165.1, read as the reverse complement.
TATATTTTTTAATCATTTAAGATTTTGGAAAACAAATAGATGTAAGTGGGTTTACATGTGGGTCTTTTATTTATATAATGACCAATAAATATTAATTTTTATACATCTAGAATGAAAATTACATCTTGAATTTTCTTCGTTTGAACAAAATATAACATTTTTATAAAAATTATTTACATATTAAATTATTTACTTCAATTAAGTATATTTTATTATGTTATTATTCATGATGGTAAATTAAACCCTCAACAATAGGAAAATGATCTTAATATTAAATTGTTATCATATTACCTTTATATATGATAAATTAGTGGATTTTTAACAAATTTTATATTTATTGTTTTGTGGTTATTTCCATTCCCTTTAACATTTATATTTTTATTATAAATGGCCTATATAACCCTCCATCACTATCTGATCATTATTCTTCTCTTCCATGGTTATGTCATCACTTCCCACCTATATTCACCTTAGAGAATCCTAGTTATCTTATTATCTACATTACCTTCATACATCAATTTTAGTCTTATATAGAGGATGTTTTATAAACCATACACATGAGGTGATATTTCCTGGAATTTATCTTGTAATTTCAATCCCTTGATTACCATGATCAAAAATAAATTGAAATGATATAATTTATATAAGCGATATAATGTAAAACAACAAAATTTTAAAATAGTAACATTATATTAACTGCTGTATATAATAAAAAACACCATATATAGAGAAAAATATAACCCCCCCCCCTTCCAAGACATTACGATATATATTTTAAATAAACTCCATCATGACGATAACATTTAATGCATGGAACACCCGTATTGAACGAAACACAATACTCTATTAAAATATTAGTATTTAAAAATGATCATTATAACAGTACCATTAATTTGGATGATATAAAAAATAATTATAAAATTATAAAAATTTATGATATAAAATTGTTCGAAATAAATTAAATGGTTATATATCGAATATAAATAAAATAAAAACCATTTAAATGAGATGGGAATTATTTTTTAAAAAATTAATTTTTTGAAAGAGGACTGGTCAAATTTTTCAGTAATAATTTGAAATTAAATATAATAAGAATATAAATTTTAACTAAAATTTTCAAAATCATTTTTTAAATTTATATTTCAAATTTATGATTCATCGCCTTTTTGATAATTTTTTGAAATATTTAATTTTTTTATAAATTGTGTAAAATATTTATTTTTATTGGGAACTACATTTTTAGTTTAACTAATTACCGAAAAATAATTTAAATTATTCTAGAATAAATATGGGTTGATTATATTAAAATATTTCTATTATTTTTCATTGAAATATATATATTTTTTATATATAAAAATATATATACTTATATGTATTTTACCATTAGAAAAACGATCATTTATCACCTCTTATTTTTAATTATATATTTTATTCTAAAAAATAAATGAATTGAATTAGTAAAATATTTATTCCATATTTGGTATCATAATAATTTATAATATCTATTATGGTCAAATAATAATTCTACCATAATTATGTGGGAAATAATTAAAAATTAATTCTTATGGTTAAAGTAGAAATGTGATTAAATCGGGTTTAAACTAAAATGATATGGGTTGAAATAACCTAAAAACACATCAAATTAATATTAAAAGGAAATATTTATACATTTATATCACTATTTTATATTTTTATGTGTTTTGGGACTCTTTCAATGAATTTGATATATATAATAATATATGAAAATGAAAAAACAATGTGGCTCACTATTTCAATTAAATATAAATTATTCTTTAAAACATGGAACTTGAATGATAATAATTTATATAGATGGTCATTGTGATTAGAATTTAATTAATTTAATTAGGATAATTTATTTTTTTATATTATTAATAATATTATTACATTATATTTTTATGGAAGGCCAATGTAGTTATTATTTAGTTAATAGAAAACAATGTTTACTAAACATATTAAAAGTAAAATAAATTGAATAAATTAATATTTTTTACAATTAAGTAGATAAATAGATCATGTTATAGATGTTTTAATATAATATATTATAATTCCACCATTATAAGGATATTTTTTAAATAAAATTAAATGAATAGTGCCAAAACTGATATTAAGGTTATTTTATAAAAATAATACATTATTAACTGATTTAGAATTACAAAAAATTCTATCTCCATCCATGTAATTTATAAATGATAAAAAATATCATATATGGTACATTAATGTAGTATTTTATCATTTATAGAGACTCTTTTGACACCTAATGAGTAAAAAACATTGCCCCCATGGTTAAGATTAAATTGGTGTTTTAGAATTCCCCATTCACTTATGTTAAAATTAATTTTCAACACACATGGGATTTTTTTATAAATTGGATTTCAATTTTTTAATATGAGGGTAAAAATTAACTACTATGTTGCATTATATTATTGTCTTAATGGATAACATACTTATGTTAAAAATAATAGTTACCATAGTGAATAACTAACATAGTAAAAGTAAATAAACAATGATGTTAAAGAATAAATTGTGTAAAACATGTGTTTTATTATTTCATGAAGGTCTATATTGTCCTTATAATCCCTAAAACCCTTAAATATCAATTTTTTCCACTTTGGATAAGAGTTATTTGATAATATTGAATTGTTTTGGGTATTTGTTAAATGTCACACCTTTTTAACAATAAAACGGCACTCACTACCTTGAATTATTCCCAACTGTCAATAAATTTGGATTTAAAACCACTATCAATATTTTAATACCCCAATATTACATGCTATTTTATCTTGAATAGATTATATATAACACAACACAGACTTGGTATTTGTTACACGCAATATCGAGTTTCTCTGAAACTATTCTATAATATTATAATTATTTAAATGATATATTTAAAATATATTTAATAAATTATGTAATATAAATATTTATAAAAAACATTTAATTTTTTTTATAATGTTCCCACATAAATAATTCATATTAATAATGAGATGTATATGTTTCAGTAAAATAGTTATATTTTTAGAAAATCTATTTTCGTAATGGAACTAGATTTTCAGTCCTTTTGAAAACAATAATAATATTAATTTGGAAACTCTTAGAATTAGATATATATAATTTATGGAAATGTTAAAATCTATTTTACCCAACTTCTAGGAACATTTTCAAATTAACCTTCAATATATTTTTACCACTTTTAGTGAATATAATTTAAAACAAAATATATGTTTTTGTAATTTGTGTAAAAAATGCAGTCTAATAGGATCAAAATATGTTTTTTATAATATCAACTTTTGAATTTTATTTTCCACGGTTAAAGTTAAATAAGGTAATTAATGGTAAAAATGATATTTTAATAATATAAAATTACCCAAACACTTGTCCTAATTTCATTAGATTTATGTATTTGGACCACAATAAAACATAGGTTTAAAATAATATCCTTTTTAAACAACTTGTTTTTTATTAATAAATTTATTATATTTTATTTAAAGAAGAGTTAAATGTGTCATATTAATCTTTTAATAAGTAATCGATTTTTAATCTAGGGTTATACATAAGTTAAATTTAACTATAAATATCCATTGAAAATATACAGAATGTATCTACATCGAGATATATTTTTAAAAAATTTATAGATTATAGAAATTAATTTAAATATGACACAATGATGATAAAATGATTACTTTATTACTCACATATTAAAATATATGATATTATGAATATTCAAATACAGGTAATATGAAATTTTTTATGTCATACAAGAATTATATGGATGAATATGACATATCATATATGTTTTAATTCATTTGGATCCAAGCAATCTAGTTGTTATGAATTTAACAAAAATAAATTACTAAATAGTTTCAAAATTGAGATAAATTAGTTGTTAAAACAAAAAACTATTTTATTAAATGTAGAAATAGTCCAAAAAATCTAATATTCAGCCAAGGGACATATATAATTTAAAAAATATAATTATCTATCCAATTTTGGATTTATAGGTATTTTATATTAACAATAGTAACCATAAGTTAGAAAAATAAAAGATCACATGGTAAGAGTGAAACTAATTAACAAATGGTTAATTAAAAAATATAAGGTTATTTAAATGAACAAAACAAGTATAAAACCAAAAGTCATTTTATAATAAATTAATATTTTAATAAATTCCTAATGTGAACCATATCTATCTTGTAAAAGGGCACTTATACTTCTCATTAATTCACACTTCCAATTCCATACGGCTCGACCAATACCATTCCATTTACTCTCCCAAAAATCCAAATATCATCCTAGGGGATACTCTTTAGAAAAAAATCATTCATAACAAATTATACTATGTAAATAAAATAAAGACACCCAAAAAGTGTTAATTGTTCTATCACCTCTTTCAATGTTCTTTTCATATTCTAATTTCTCGTTCTTTTCTGTTTCCATACTAAAATAATAACTCATATACCTTAAAAATTATGAGATGTTATTATAATTATTGAAAACTGGATACCTCCTTTTACCAATCCTACAAAAAAATGATATCACCATGTGTGCGTACGTAAAACATACCATCTCCATGTCATTGTGTAAATTTTTTTTCATGAACACATTATTAATGAGGGTATAAAGATGAATATAATGGATGTAAATAATAAATATAACATTATATTTTTTATTTAAAATTCACATTCCATTCAATATTATACCATTTAACAGTTAATAAAATCATATTGCCTCTCATACGTAGATACAACTTACCACCTCCACGATAGAAGGAGACTCATCTTCCACATTCACCGACCAATAATGATTATGAGAATAAAAATTATTAATAAGTATAAATTTTATGAAATAATAATTCTATTTGGATGATATATATATATATATATATCGTTAACTTACTTTCGATCAATACTGTAAGAAAACGGTAACAACATTCATTAGTATGTTCCACACACCAACTCCATGAACAGAGTGTTACATTTTCTTTATTTATATATTTTATATATTTATATATAGAGTACATATGAAATATAAATAATGTTCTCAATTCTACAAATATATATATTATTATCTACGTAATACGATAAAAAATAATATGTCAAAACACATATGATAATGAAAGCGATTATTACCTTAATTGAAGAAATAACATGGAATTGTAAATAATTGGGTAATATAAAGTCCTAAATTGATAATATATGACATAATAAAGATTATTATGATTTTAATATAAGTTAACAATATTTTTAAAAACATTATTCATTAATTTCAGACACATACTGACTTTATAAGACCTATGGTAAGGCTTAATTTATCAATCTCATTATTATCCAATATTGAATATGTCTACATATTTAATATGAAATATTTATCATCCATGTTCATGTCTCGTAAAAATGTTATCAAATTGAATATTTTAGGTTTTTATGGAAGGGTCCCTTTAACTAGATCATCATTTTTAATGTTTTAATGATTTATTTATCTAAATAAATATAATTAATGTCTATGTTTTCAAACTCATTTTTAGTATTTATTTATATAGACACGACTGCTTAAAATGTTAATACGATTAAAAATTTTCAAAGTGGAAAGGTGAAAATTTATTGAAAAATATATTTTTAATTACATCTTTTATAAATTCTGAGACCATCAAATGATTTCATTAAAATGGGATATTTATCGCCAAATGATTTACTATTTCTTTTCAACTATGTCAACATCCATAATTGGATATTATTCTTGATTGATGTAAATTTATTATAATAAAATCATGCATATATTATTTAATATGTTATGATATGTATGATAGTGGATGTCCTATTTATGTACCCTTTATGGTTTTTGGTTGATGTATTGGAATTCCATATGTTAGTTTTAATATAAATTTTTATGTTATAATTCACCCTTTTATTATGAGGAAAGAAATAGACTTAGTAATCAATAAGAGGAGCACTCTATATCCCTTATATGCATGGGTAGGTTTCATGAGACAATCTAGTGTATTAAAATATGGCCTTGACAATATATTTTTGTATATTCTTGGAAAGAAGCATTGAACAAGTGGTTAAGATGTCTGACATTTTGCATTCCCTTATTTTGAGATTAGTTAATGATTTTACATGGGATTATTTCACTAGTATAATATCCATGTTAACGATTAAATGGAATTATTTGAATTATTATTTCCATATTATAGAGATGATAATTTTTTAAAAGGATTCGGACTTAGTTTGATTCGTTTCCATAAATGTTAATGATTATTTATGACAAATTCTTCAATATTATTAATCCTTACTAATAATATGATCTCACCCCACTCATATGTTTTATTTTCCTTCGATGCAAAGAAGTGTTTTATGAATGATATATGTGGTTAGTCTTGGGGAATAATGGAATTATCAATGTATAATCTATACTGTGTTTTATGTTAGAAATTATAATATAATGTTCATGTATGTAATCTATTTTACATGACTATTAAACTGATCAGTCCTTTGGGACGTGATTCATTATTATCATACCATTTTATTAAAATAATAAACTAGCTCTCAGATTTTGCGGTTGGGGCATTATAATTTGTTTCAGAAGAAGTTTAGTAAATAGATCAGATATGGATTAATAAAAACATAGATTGGGGATCATAACACTAAGATAGAAATTTAGGATAAGTATAGAGAACATCGTGAAATATTGTTAAGATCGTTATTGTGTGTGTATTCTTGGAAATATATCCATGTATGGATAAAACATGTGGACATGATTCAGGAATGGATATACCATGGATTAGTAACTTAGACATGTTGTTCTTGGATTAACTCGAGGTAACCTAGTATAGGACAACGAGTCGTACGGTGCACCTAGTTTGACACTATTGGGGGATATTCATAGGATATTTCAGATTTTAATTACAAAACATTATGATGTATTTATGAGTATGTATGTTCCCAAAGAAACCATTTTTAATATAATAAGGCTATATATATGTAAATCATCAATTTATGTTATGCATTTTGGAATTTTTGGGATTATACATTATGATATGATCTAACGTTGTATATATTGTCATTTATAAATGGTAACTAATAGAAGGAATGTGAACCCCCAATATCAAAAGTTCCCAAGAGTTAGAGGGATCATTTTTTCATGGTATTATGCTATCATTTAATAGGGAAATTCTCTCCCATGTATCCTCATCATATAAATAAGTAAAATCATGTGTTAATAAGATAAGTAAAAAATTCAACGAGTCTATTGTATTTTAAAGGAAGCAAAAGAAGAATACTATAGAAGAGAAAAATATGGATTGATGGAAGAATGGAAAGTAGTATTTTCCCATATGTCTAAAGTAAAGAAAAAATAACCCTGGTAAGTACATGAAGGGAATGGGAGTCTGAAACAAGTGTAGAGAAAAAGGAAACTATATTATTTATTTCAAGGGTATGAAAAATGATTCCAATGTACAATGATTCAAATTCCTAGAGATGGGACACCATGTGAGTCAATTTTTCAATCGTTATAGTATACAACGGATGATACTATTGGATAATAATTAAGATATGATACTAACAGTGATGAAGTGGAATATTTAATGAGCATACTAAAGAATAATTTTATTTTAATATTTTTTATCAATGTATTGTATTAGGTGGTAAATAAGGATTGTAATGAATTACTATTTAATTATGGATTTGATATTGTATGATATCAAGTAAACTAACACAATTTCAAGTTGCATGTTTGGGAAAATTGGAGGTTGGGGCACATATAACCCTTGATATGTTTGAGATTCTATGATAATGATTTCAGAATAAGTGATAATTTATTTGGAGAATGTATATAGGATTTTATAAATATACTTGGAATAGATTAATGGGTTGTTAAAAAAGTGGTTTATACCATCTTTAATGGGAGAGTTAATTTTATTGATTTTAGGTGTACATCTAGTATTCTATCAATAATATAAGAATTAAGAAAAAATTGATGTATTCAATAAGGTTTTCTTGTAATTCAGATTACTACCATGTTTTTAGAGAATACATTATGATGGTATAGAAATATATGTTATGTGACTTTCCTTATAAATTATTGGACTATGAGTTAGGATATAAGTATTTCAGATAAACCTAAATGTTTTAATGGATTGAGTTGGACATTGGATACTATTATTTATGGTTTAAAAAATTCTTAAGAATTTTTTTGTAATGTTATACTTTTATTAAAAGGAAAACTTGTAGATCGGGTGAGAGTCTGTCTTGTTCGGAAAGAACATGAGACATGGACCAACAAATGAAGGGAAACAAGGGTGAAACACCTACCTCTAGAATATGTAATGTCTTTATTTTTATAAATAATTTTTTTCCTAGAAAGAAATATTATGCATAAATTCATTTTTTGAAACCTATATGATTAAGATAAATAGAATATATTTTTATTTTTTTTATATTTTGGATAGAAAGATGATTTTGTGGTAGAAAATAGTTAATGGATCGTACTATACGTGTTAAGTAAGTATTATTTATTTTGTTCTTATTCTATGAACTCATTAAACAATAGGGAAAGGATAATAAAACAAAAAATTAATTCATAGTAATTTCTTTTTTATGTATCAAATGGGCCCATAGATCATCAATGATTAATAGAATTTTTGTTGTTAACATTTTCCTAATCATGTTCTATATTACTCTCTATCAGAACATGATGGTAACATTTTAATTCATATCACATTTTTCTTACATGGAACCCTAGTATATGTTATCTCTAATGAACTTTTTACATCCCTTTCATTATTTTAAAATGCTAATATGATTTATTGATGTTCCATTATGGTATTTCTATAAAAAACATTTAATATTTAAGAAAATATTTGTTTTATTCATCCTATAAATTGTGGGGGAAAATTTTATTTATGGAGGGAGGAATGTAACACCCCAAAATTTCATTCTATATTATCTTTAACTGCTTATATTGAACACAACACCACATTGTCTTATGTTACACACAAGATTTACTTTCACCGAAACAACACATTTGAATTGTAATTATTTAAATGTTATATATATAATATATTAATTAAATAGAGTAATATGAAAATTGATAAATAAATCATCAATGTTATCTAAAATTTTTTCACATAAAAAATATATTTATAATGAATGGTATATGATTTGGTAAAAATAGCTATATGTTTAGAATTACCAATTTTTAAAAGGAAGTAATTTTTTCTCCTTTTATGAACAATAATAAAATTAATTTTAGACACTCAATGAATTTGAATTTAGTAAAATAGTCTTCATTAATGAATTCTCAGTATCACAATTATCATTGAGTGAAATTATTGTAATATTATAAAGACATTCATGTTTTGATGAGTACTGAAAAAAATTTCTTTATTGTAAAAAACTTAACCTTTTCATTAAAATAATTAACTAAATTTTAGTTTATTTTAATGTCAAAATAGATACATAATACAAATATTAGTTTAATACATTTCATTGAAATAATTTTTATAATATAAATATATATATATATACATTATAGTGCTTTTAACATTTATTTTACAAACCTTCTAGGTACATTCTCAATTAACCTTAAATATAATTTTACCGCTTCTATGAATTTATTTTCAAAAATAAAAAATAAATTTTTTTAATTATGTTTAGATTTTTTTATAATAGAATTAAAATAATTTTGCTGAATAGTAACCTTTGATGATTATTTTTATTGGTTAATTGTAAATATGATAATTAAAGATAAAAAAAATATCTTAATAATATAAAATTATCTCACAACATGTCCCAAATTCATTGTATTGGAGTACATTGTTCCAAATAATTATTAAGTTTAAAATAAGATTCATTTTAATCCAGTTTTGTTAGATTCTGACCTTTATTATATTTTATTTATAGAAGAGTTAAAAGTGTAACATTTAAATTTGAATAACTAAATCACTTTTAATCTAGGGTTATACATAAGATAAATTCGACTCTAATTATTAATTTTAATGATAAGTAATTTATCTACATAATGATATTTTTTGTGAATTTTATAGACTATATAAATATATTTATATAACAACATTAATGATGTAGTGACTAACATATTATTGATAAACTAAAATAAATTATATTATAAATATGAAAAGAAATAAAATTTGAAACTTTTGGTTAAATAAACGAATTTCATGGGTGACTATGACATATTATATTGGAGTTTATACATTTATTTCAAAGGATAATTTTTTTATGACTATTCCATAAATCAGTTTCTTAATTGTGTCAAAATTGACATAAATGGTTTTTGAAAACAAATACTATTTTATTAAATGATATTAAAGTCCTAAAAATATATGATTCAGCCAAATTTAATATATAATGCAAATAATTTCAATAAGGATTCAATTTAGGTTCACATTGAATTTTATTGTAACTATATTAACCATATGGTATTAAAATACAAAAAGACATGCTAAGAGTGGAACTATTTAACTAACGGTTAATTCAAAAAGATAATGTTAATTTTATGACCTAAATAGGTCCAAAAATTATTTTTTGAGGGTATTATGACCCATCCACATCTTATCCTAGAATTAAATTAATTTTTATCTATTAGAAGACAAATATAATTTTATAATAAATCATTATATCACGATATTATAAAAGTCCATCTCACTGCTATTATAAAAGATAACTTCTCCTTCTCAATAATTAACACCTAAAATTCCATTTTTCACTGCCAAACCCTGAAAATTTCCTCTCCCAACAACATGTAATATAATTATAGATAAAAAAAATTATTAATAAATCTATCATATAGAATCCTAGTCTGCAAATCAAAAGAAGACACCTGAAAAGAGGTAATTTTTTTTATCACCACTTTCAATGATCTTTTCTTAGTCTATGTCCTCTATCTATGTCGTTTCCATTCTAAAATAGCAACTCCAATACCTTACACATGAGGATATTTTTTTATAATTATGGGAAATACATATTCTTCCTTTTATCTATCCAATGAAAGACAATATAACTATACATGCTTACGTACAACTTACCATCTTTTTGTAGTTGTGTAAATTGTGTTTCATGTACACATAATTTATAATTGTATAAATATGAATATAATGGATTAAAATATTTAACATAAAATGATATTGTTTCATTATAGTTCATACTCCATCCAATTTCACACAATATAACCGTTAATAAAATGATTACATCGCTCGTTTGTACGTACAACTTGACATCTCTATGACGTGATGAGACTCATCTTCAACGTTCACCATCCATGAACAATTATAAGATTAAAAATTAGTAATAAGTATGAAATGTATGACATAATAATTATATTAAGATGATATATTTATTCATATATTTTATTCAGTTACATCCATTCAATATGATATAAAACAGAAACAACATTCATGCTTACAAAAGTCCTACCGTCTCAATGAATGGGGTGTTCAATTTTATTTATCAATCCATTATATATATATTTATATATATAATATATAGGATATATAAATAAATTACATTCTTAAAGTAAGTATATTATGATCTATGTAATACGATTAAACATAGTATGTCAGAATAGGTATGATAAAAAAAGAGATTATCACCCGAAATGTTGCATTTACATGGAATTGTACAAAAATTGGTAATATAAAGTCATAGTTGAATTATATATGACATCATAAATGTTACTATTATTCTTATATAATATAATAATATGTTTAAAAAAATTAAACATGATTTTTTCACATGTATAGAGAGAATCAGACCTATCTAAAGGGTTAATCCATCAATCTCATTATTATCTGAGATAATTTATTAGTAAGTATTTAATGGGAAGTATTTATCATCAATGTCCATGTTTCATAAAAAAATTCAAAATTTATGTTTTATGGTTTTATTAAATGATATCTTTAACTAGATCATAATTTTAAATCTTTTAATGATTTATTTTTCTTAATCTATTTATTTAATGTCCATGGTTTTAAAATGGTTTTATAGATTTATTTATAAGGACATTATAGTTTAAGAATTTTAATTAATTTCAAATGTTTCGAAGTGTTATTTGGAATTTGGATTAAAAATAACTTTTAATGAATTCTTTTTTAAATTATGTGACATTTAATTTATTTCATGAAAAATGAATATTTTTCACATAGAGTGTTACCAATTATTTTCAAATGTGTTAACATCCTTTATTATATATTATTATTAATTGAGGTTGATTTATTATAATTAAATCTTCTTTATTTCATTTAATGGGTTATGATATGTTTGAATTTGGAAGTGCTATTTTTTTACCATTCATGGATTATGGTTAATGTATTGTAATCTCATAGTCTAGTTTAATACGAATGATTATGTTATGTTTCACCATTTTAATAACTGAATGCATTAGACTTAGTACATGACGGGTGGGGCCTACTATAGCCCCTCGATGTATCAGTAGTTTCCATGAGACAAAAAAATGTATTTTCACAATAACTTTGAAGAATATTTGGAAATAGTCTTTGCATGAGGCCTTGACATAGTGGATACAATTTTCGGCATTATGTATCTACTCAATATGAGATTAGTTATTGATTTTATATTTTATTATTATACTGGTATAATATCCATTTGAATATTTAAATGGAATTATAGGATTTATTTTTTCCATATTATGCTGAAGATAATGTTTTAAAAGGATTTTGTTTTTGTGTTTAACCTCTCTTTAAAATTTAATGCTTATTTATGATATCTTACCCTATATTGTTTATCCTTACTAAGAATCTGAACAAAACCCTTTCTAATGATTTATATTCCCAATATTCCAAGAAGTGTTTTCTGATTGACAGGTACAGTTATGTTAGATGTATAATGTTGTTATCAATGGATTATATATTTTTTGTTTTATGTTAGAGATTTTGATGAAAAGTTAATATATGTTATCTATTTTTCAAAAAACCTAAACCAATCTGTCACTCGAGAAGTGATATCTTGTAATAATTCCAATGTATTAAAATTAAGGACCATATCTAGGCTTCTGGGTCATCCAATTACATGAATCCCTCCCCATAATATTTAGACACATTCTGTAACACATTTTTCCCATAATTGAATCCCTATATACCTTAATATGTGATCGAGATGAGGTTTCTCTAAGAGAATATAATTAGATTCACTAAAATAATTCCTTTTAATTATTCTATTATAACATTAAAAAACATCTTTAATAATAAAAATTTTAAAAAAATCTCTACTTTAATTATTTCTAATTATTTGTGTGGAAGAATATTTATTTATCTCCACATCCATCAAATAGGAAACATAATCATTAATCTAGTGTATGGAAGACTACCAACTCACAAAATGATTAATATCATTTTCTTGAAATTCTTACAACAATGGGATATGATGATGGTTTATATATGTATATGTTGTAATTATACTCATAGTGTTATAAAATAACATGTATCTTCTAACTTTATATTCCATTTATATTATGACAATGTCAATCGTTTGTACAGTGGACTACCGCCTCGCGGTGCGATGTTATTCATTTATCAGTTACTCCTCAATTAAAAAATTCATATGGTTAAATTTAAAAAATGTATGTGATATACATGACCTTATATTAATTAGGTAAAATTAATATATCATACAATTACTTTCCCTTCCACTAATTAATGGAATGATATCGTTGTTGATTCGTATGTACGATCTATTGTTTCCATGAAGCGATGTGATTTATTTTCTATGTATAAATTTAAATAATTTATTAAAGGATGTATATAATTAAAAATAATAATATTTATAACATTTATATCAATTTGGTTATTATGTACCTAATCCAATGAACATGAACTAAAAATCTCACGACAAAACACACATACGAAAAAGGTAATTATCCCAAAAAACAAATAAAATAAAGAAATATAATTACCAAATGGGTGGTAAAATTACATTACAGGATTATATTTAATTTGATATATATGATTAAGTATATTTATTTGATTTATAATAAAACTATAATTTTTATACAAGTTTTTTTATACATACAAATCGAGCTGAATTTGAGTTAAAGGTTTCTCATATCATTTTTTATTCCATGAGACTTATGAAATATTCACCCCTTAATCCTTTATAAAGAATATATAGTTCTAATTTTATAGGGTGGAACATAAATCGATTTATATTAATTATATTTAAGGTTTAATTTAAGGTTTTTTCTATTACAGGGATCTGATTATTAATTTTCCTAAATGATAACGATTTATATCATAATATCATAATTATTTGATATTGTTTATTTTTACATCTCTTATTTGTGAATTATGTGGTATTACTGTCTTAATAAAAATATATATTCCTATTATTAAGATATTCATGATATTTTCACATTGTAATATAATTTTTACACTATTTTATTTTACCGAAATGACTTTAAACATTACACTATCTTGATGTTTATGTCAAGATTTCATTCTATCATTTTGAAGTATCATTTTAGGTATAGTGTATTAGGGAAGTATCTCGTAATTATAAAATAAAAACCATATAGTAAAATGATGAAACATGTGATTAATATCCATTTTTTCTATAATATAATACTATTATAAAAATAAAATATATATTTTAATGAATTTTTTTTAACACATTTAAATTGACTTATTGATTTCCCATTATGATCCTTAAATATTTTTTAAATAATTTTAAAAACATGTTATGAGAAAAAAATTATTAAGGTACAAAAATATAAGAAAACCCCTTGTTTAGTAAAAAAATAGACCCATGAAAAAGTTTTCATAAAAAATATATTTTACCCTAAAACCTCACATTCAATCAATCAAAATGATAATTTAGATAACCTATTTAAAAACATATTTCTATTAAACCCAATTAGAGATCATAGAAAATTCATGTATATTACATGAAAAATAATATAATATAATTATTATAGAACACCTAAAAATAGGAATAACCACTCTTCTAGATTCCAATATAATTATCTACATAAAAAATATTTATCCAATGCATTGGAGCACTATCTAGAATCACCCATAAATATGTTATAAAGTATTTAACGTGAGCTATAATGGGGCTCAAAAGTTATTATAAAATATTATTAAAACATATAATGAATTTTTTTTTATTTTTCATTTTTATGATAACAAAAATTTACATTTCTATTAAAATATTTTAAATATGAGTATTAAATATCTAAATACATGATTATTATAAAAATACACTTCAAAAAATGAAATGAACCTTTCTTTTCAAACCACATTTCAAAATTAAAAAACCATGAAAAATAGTATTATTGTTTTTAATTGGAGAAAAAATGAGATAATTTTAAGGTAAAAAAAATTAAATAATGGTAATTCTTGATGGAAAATTCATTTCTAATATATAAATTATAATTAAATATTCATTTTCTCATTTATAAACAATGTCAATTAATACATTATATGATTCATTTTCAAAAAAAAATTACATTAAGGACAAATATTTACATTATAAAATCCCAGTTTATATAAAGAAATTATTATAAAAAAAGTAACATGGAAAGAAAATTTATTTTTATGTATAACAATAAAAGATACTTTTTAAATGAAAATTCTATTGTCCATATAGAAATAATTGAATCATAATCCAATTGAGGGAATGAAAATAATGAAAACCTTATATAATATGATAATATAGAAATTCATTATATAATATTTCATTTTTTTAAAATATAAACATCGTAAGAGAATATATGATGATAATATAAATATATGCATCAAAACATTTTTTTGATTATGTCCCACACCATGAGTTTTATTTTTAATATTCTTTCATTGTCATCCTATATAATAAAATTATAATAAATATTTACTTTAGTGATAACTATTTAAATATTTTTTTCATTTTTTTCCCATATGAATATTTCGTATATATTTACTTAAATAATTATATTAATTTAGGATGTTTTGATGATATTCTACTTATATTTAAAAAATGACTATTATCGGCTAATAATTGGTCAAATAGGTCAATATGAATCACCTAAATAATGTTAATTTGGACATACTATAATACGTATAATTATATTATACGTTTCATAAAAATAATTTAAATATACTTTTGGAAGATGAACTATTATATGGTATGAAGGTTGTTGTTCATATGTACGCATGGGTAACATTTCAATTTTATTAGGAGATCCATATATCGACGAGGTAAGTAATTAATTATCATTATATAATGATAATAATATCATATATATCGTATTTTTTTTAATATACTAATATATATCTCGGTTGTTATGTGATGATTAAATAAATAATCAAATCACCTCATGGAGGAAGTATTCTACATGCACACGAATGATGGTATCACTTGTCAGCATAAAAAAGAAAATGAAATATTAACTTTTAAAAATGAAAAATATTTTATCAATAAAATAATGATGTCACGTGTATCACATATATTAATTAACATTATTATTAATACCTTCCATGTATGGTGATATGAAAAAAAATTTCCCATTGCTTTGTGAGTTGGTATCGGTGGTCAGAATCATCCGAAGGCATTATTTTTTATAATCCACCATTCAATGGGAATGATGGTATCCACTACACACACGAGCGACGTTATCATATCCTTGACGCAATACTAAGTAAGAAGGTAAATATGATATCATAACCAAATAAGTATATATATTTCATAAATATTATATATATATATATATATGGTAACCATAATTATAAAAAGCTATTATAGGTGAAGATGCAAAACCAATGAGAACAGTTCACGATGCGGTGGTCCGCAATACTCAGTAATAATGATTTTATATCAGATTTGATTGATGAGGAGATGGATTCAGGTTATTCTATTAA
This sequence comes from Viscum album, assembly GCA_963277665.1. Classification (NCBI taxonomy): domain Eukaryota; kingdom Viridiplantae; phylum Streptophyta; class Magnoliopsida; order Santalales; family Viscaceae; genus Viscum; species Viscum album. The sequence continues at coordinate 442,887,521 of OY728165.1, read as the reverse complement.
CACAAAATCATATCAATATAAGGGTCATAAATTTCTTATTAAATAATAAAAATTGAATTAAATTAAAATGATATTTTTAAAGAAATTAAATGATGATTCTCAGTCAAGAATAATACATAATATTGAGAAGACCTTTTTAGGTAAGATAAAAAATCCTTCTTAGGGTTGATTTCTCATTAATGAAATAGATATATATATTGATGAGTGGAAATAGGAATATATTTTAATTGGTATTGGAAAACACAATGGTATTTTAAGGCATGAGGAAGGGTTTATATGTTGGGTAATTTTATAAGTTATGGTAGTGGATCAATTTTCATATTTTAAAATAAAATTGTGTACCCACAATTTTAAAAGCCCAATATATTTGAGAATAGATAATTATTAATAATTAGAAATTATATGGTTAAAATATTTTCATTAAATGTATTTTATAAATGTTTTTATTTTATTTTATATTACTAAAATTATCATTTTAGTTTAACCCCCTTAAAAGATCTATTTTTATCATTACATTGAAAATAGTTTTTAAAATATCCACTATTAATTATGATAAAAACATATATTGGTATATTTAGTTAAAATAAATTATTTGGATTCAAAATATGTAACTAGTTATTTAAAATTCAATTCTATCAATTAAAAAATTATAATTTAAAATAAGACCCTCTGACGTGATGAATAAGAAGGTTTTCAAATAGTGTATCTCTAAAGAAAATTAAAGATTTACATTAACTCTATGATTAATATTAATCATTATTTGAATATAAGTTAAAATTTATTGATATATAGTATATAAATTTAATTTAAAACATTTATGATTAAATAATATGTTAATTAATTGAAATAGACAAACATTATGAGATTTAAAATAATTTTCAGAGAAATGAATTTTTTAACTAAAAAACATTCTTTTATTTAAATTAAATAATATTGTGATTTAAAATATTTTAATAGATTATATATAAATTAAAAATAATTATGATAGTTTAAATTATATTTAAATTTTATGAGTATGTAAAATTTATTAATTTACTGAATAAAATGGCATTTTCATTACAAAAACTGTATTTTATACTATTCATTGAGAACCCAAAATATAATGATAAAACCAAAATAACCACCCTAAATGTAGTTAGAAATGATTATTTATAAAATCTATTAATATTTCCTAATAAATATTATAATATTTATAATTTAATTTTAAAAAAAACATTATAGTAAAAATGCTAAAGTAATACTATTTTTTTTTAAATTAAAAAAATATTACTCAGTTTTATTATAATTAATATTACTATATTAATAAATATGGAAGTTATTTTTTCATACAGTACGTGGTGTTTTACATTATTACAATTTTTTATTGTTCATCACATCAATTTTATTTACTTATTATGTATGTGGGGATATCTTTGCCTTATAGAATTTTCATATTCCAATATTTCATCATCAACTATATGGGATTCTAATAAAACCATAAACTAGATAATCCATATATTCCACAACACATGATCTAAAAAATTAATAATTTTAATTGAGTATTCCTTATATGAAATATTCTCTTCTAACTGAACTACATGATGGATAAAAACATGAGGCAAATTTGATATATATTTTCTTATCTTGAATACATCAAAAACATTGTCTACCTAGGATAAACACAAGGGAAATGATACTTAGTAAAACACGATCCAAATTTATCCAAGATTTCATATGGTCTAATGAACCATAACCATGACTTTTCTTTTTTATCAAAATCATAAACACTTTTCCATAGAGATACATTGATAAAGACATGATAACACACATCCAATGAATGATCCTTCCTCTAGTTATCGACATGAAATTTCTACCTACTCTATGTAGACCATTTATGTTGTTGAATTACTACACATTATTAGCCATTTCATCTACTAACTATTTTCTCATTAATATCATTTATCTTCTTCTCTAGGAACATCCTCAATTTGAGGCACCTGATCATTATCTTCTTCATCATGGGAACATTCCATATGATCATTCAATTCCTGAATGATTTCTAAAATTTCGGAAATAGGATGGGGTGATATTTCCTCATGACCTGTATCTCCATGATAAACAACCTCATGTTCTACAGGAGCATCACCATCTCTATGTACAGATTCATCATTGGACATGTCAAATACTTATTGTCCAACTTTTAATGAATCATTTACATGTTCATTATTTCCACCACCACCACCATCTTCATCATCATCCTCAGAATCATCATTTGATTTACTCACATAGACATCAAAACTTGTGACCTCGGTATGTTCCACATACTCATCACCAAATAGAGGTTCCCTTGAGTGTAAATCTAAAGGTGGACTAGTAGGTCCATAAGACATATCTTTGAGGCTTTTAGAAATATAAGGATCACAACTATCATCAAAGCAATATAATTCATCACTTGTAAACTCAATCTCAGCTTCATCATCTGAGTAAACCGGTTCCTCTCTGGGTTTGTGGCCGGATCAACTAGTTCCTTTGTCTGGTAGTATAGTAAATCAGATTAAATTCCTCATACAACCTTTCCCCCTCTCCCTCCCAGTGTTTCATCCATGGGATCCCGAATATCATCAATATTTTACAAATATATTTTTGAATACAAAATCCACTACATGGATTTATCACTTCATCTCCATATTCTACACAAACCATCTTCATTAACATGACAGAGATCATCCTTGGATTGTACAAACATGTTTCGTTATTGGATTGCATTATCATATAAGAAAAAGGCACCATTATATAACTAAACAGGTTTATTCTTTTTCCCATTTTACAATATATATACCAGGAATACATCCTTATACTTAATAGTAGAAAAATTTCCCTTTATTTGGGAGGTTTTATGTTCTATTAACTGAAAAATTAACCATTATTCTCCATCATATTCACATGAAATAGTCATCCAAAATTTTACATTTCTAGTAATCTCCTTTATTACATCATCATAAGATAACATATCAGAGGAAGGAGAAATATTAACCTCAAAACCTACATAGACCCCTTCACGAGGCATATCTAAGAAGTAATCCCATGACATAGATGAAAAAGCTATTTCATTTAATTTTCCCACTAACTTCATCCTTGCTTCCTCAGCTTCAGCTGGAGATATCTTCAAATTTTGATAAAACACATTTACAAGATGGTGATAATAAGGACATTCATTGCGTGGGAACCTGCTTATCCACCCTACAGATACCATCACTCTAATGGAAAATGACTTTCTTGATAGAATCCACTCGGCATACACGTCTTTCTTAGTTGTAACCACTCGTCATTCCATTTTTGGTTTTTTAGTCCCACTAGTCTCACCATTCATATGCTTAGGAGATAAAGATTTACTCACCTCTCCCATAGCGCACTTGGTCCTTTCCATTTATTGGTTACAGATTCCAAAATGAGTTTAGAGTACGAGGGTTAAGAGATAGAGTTGCAACAGGTAGAACGTTTTACCACAGAGGGAATGTGTAAGGTTGATGTGGATTGAATTAGATTTGTCAGTTAGGTATTGTAAAAACATTAAGCATAAAATTAAAATTAGGATAAAAGAATAAAAAAAAGTTGTTTTATTTAAATAGAAAGAGTTACAAAATAGTCCATAAACACAACGGTGTCATTGAATCAGTTTCACATGATCAGTTTCAAGTGATCAGTTTCACAAAGATCGGTTTCATGACATTGGTTTCACAAGCTTGGTTTTATGGATCAAATTTTCATATACGTCCCATGGATCAGTTTCACAAGATTAGTTTCACGGATTTGTTTCATGAGTTCGGCTTCATGGATAAGTTTCACGAGATCAGTAACACGGATCGGTTTCACGGATCAGTTTCAAGATATTGGTTTGATAAGACTTTAGATATTTATTATTCCTTGTTCATGTCTTATGTAATTAATTCTCTCAGAGATACTGGATTAAGAAATATATCAGCAAGCTGATGCTCACTCCCAATAATCTCAATAGATATATCACCCTTTTGATAACGATCTCCCAAAAATGTTGTCTTCATCAGTATTCTTTGTTCTTGAAAGAGATATTAGATTATTAGAAATTTTATTAGAACTTGTGTTGTCACAGTTTATGGGGATAATTCTGTATTTAAATCCATAATCTAATAAGGTGTGTTTCATCAACAAAATTTGTGCACAACGACTAATAACACTAATGTATTCAGCTTCAACAGTAGATAATGAAACTGAATATTTTTACTACACCATGATATTAGAGACACACAAAAAAAGTAGCATGTTCTAGAGGTACTCATTCTATATAACATACATTAAACATACAGGTAGAAATAAAAAATGGATTATGTACTCTTAATCCTATCAAAACCATACATTATTAAAATTTATTTCATATACATACATTGATTTTAAAAAATACCTTCTTTATTTGTAAATGTTTAAAATCCAAGAACATATTTATGTCCACTCTTTAATTCATTTCAAACACACATGGCATTATTTTGTAAAAATCATTACATAATGATTTTTAGAATATCTAAATATAATATCATCAACATTTTTTTGGGCTATGAAAACATATTTTGAAATTCTATTTATAAATAATATAGCATCTACAAATCCTTTTTAAAAGATTTTACAAATAAGAATATTACTGAACCGTTCATTCCACGATATTAGAGTTTGTTAAAAAAAGTACAATGCTTTAGATAAATTGAAGACATTATTTGGAAAATGTGGAATGGTAAAACATGGGGTTTTTAAAAAAAACATCCTCAATTATATAAACAATTAAAAATTCTCTTTTTGGCATCAAATTGACAAAGTTTAAAATCTATGTGTGCGACATAGGCAAGTAAGATCCTAATTTCTTCATGTGTAGCTATTGTTCCAATGGCATCTTCATTACCAATTCCTTATTTTTTATTATATCATAGTGAAACTAGTCTATATTTCTTTCTAAATATATTTCCAACTTCATCTACATTTTTTCAAAACACTCATTTAGATATTATGGTCATTGTGTCATTTCTACTATCTACATGTTTCAAAAAAATTATTTCTCTCAATATGATTTTGTTATTCTTGCATGGACATAACAAGAACTCATCATTGATCAAATCATTAGTATTTTTTTCATGTTCTGACAAGAGATCAGGATGTTCAACATGGTTTCTCAAAGAAGATTTTATTTGTGTTCCTCTATATAAATGTTTAACAACAGCATGAACATTGTAATTGTTAAGGGTCCTAGTAATTCTAGAAAAGGTTAGACTTGATATTTAAGGTCGGTCAAGTTGATCTAGTACATTACTGTTAGGATCTAGAGAATTTGCAGAACATGATGTTTTCATAGATTCCTTTACATGATTATTTGAGGATGTATTTAAAATGTTTTTATTGGACATATACTCTTCAATATTTTCTAGTGAGGTCTTGGGCTCATGTGGATCTACATTATCAAACCTTATATGTATATATTCATCCACACATTTGGATTTATTAATAATGACACTATAGTATTTTCTGGATGTATAATATCCAAAAAATATTCCTCCTTCACTTTTTGTGGGAAATTTATCTAGATTATCATTACTGTTTAGAATTTAAATGTTACATCTAAAAACATTCAAATAGTATACTTTGTGTTTCCTATTATTCTATAACTAATAAAGAGTTTTCATAATGATGGGTCTAATTAAGACTCGGTATATTTTGTAACAAGATGTATTAATAGCTTCATCAGAGAAATAAATACTTAGTTCATCTTTATAAAGCATAGTTTAGAAAATTACTGGTAGTGTTATATTTCTTTTTACTAACACACAATTCTGTTGAGGTATCTTAGGAGTAGAGAAATTAGTATTTTTGTGATTTTGTGAGAAAAAAACTTCAAAATATTTATTCTCAAACTCACGACCTTGATCACTTCATAATAATTTAATCTTATTTCCATAAAGACTTTCTGTGGTTCATGCATACTTGGTAATGTGTGAACAATCTTCACTGTTTTGATCTAGGGAAATGGTCCAGGTGCATATAGAGAAATCATCATCAAGAATATAAACATAGTGCTTCAAATTGGGATAAAAATATCTAGATTGTCCAAAGCAGTACATGTGAACCAACTCAAGGTGATGAGAAGTATTTACTTCTTTCTTTGGTTTGATAGTGATTTTATGTTGCATTCCATTTTGACAAGGATTACACACTTTATTGTCTGTAAACACTAATTTTCGTAGGTCTGTGACTAAAAATTTTCTAGATAACATTATAAGATAGTATATGTTGTTATTTTTTTGTCATATATTATAGATCTTGGACTCTTTGTTGATGTAATTTAAACAATAGATATTTTGTGAGTCTAGTGGGTCTTGAATTATATAATACCCATTATCGTTACTAAAAGTAGTAAATATGATGTTATTATTAGCATAAAAACATGCCATTAATCATTATTGAATTTAACATTAAATACCACATCAGAAAATAGAGATATGCTAAGAAAGTTATTCATTAATCCATTAACATAGAGTACATTAGAAATTGAAACATAGTTAGGGTTACCAATTTTTCCTAGGATTATTAATTTTCCTTTACCATTATCACTAAATGTGACATGTCCTCCATCATTCATGATATGACTTTTAAAGCTTGAATAATACCATGTCATATGTTATGGACAACCAGTACCCACATACCACAAATTTAATCATGAGCTACATAGGTAGTTTACCTAAAAAATAATTTTTCCCAGAAACGACATTGGTACCCATATTTTTCTAGGTCCACATAAAGTAGTGATATAAAGATTTAAGAAGACAAAAAAGTCTAATGTGCTTTTTATATGTATAATATAGAGTTTTTGAAAAATAAACTAAGTTTATTCCTGAATAATTGGATTCAACAAAATAATTCTTGGAAAATAATCTTTCTTTATAATTCTAGTTAATGAAAGAGGAAACATATTTTCCAGATATTGTTAAAAAATGTGATTTGGATAATTTCCTTTTACATAGTTGATATCATATCCCAGAAGTATACTTATAATCTATTTGTTTACCATGCAATTGATTAAGAGTTTTTCCCCATTAGTAAACCGTTCTATGTCTTTCTTTAATTTCTCATTAGACATTTTTAACTCATTGTTCTCCTTAAATAGTATAGTATTTACCCCTTTCTTAGTTGTATTTTCAGAGTTAACAATCAAAGTAATAAATGGTTTTTTCTTTAATCATATATATTTATAATTAAACTCAATACATGTTTCTTATATCATGATGAAGTTTTCAAATAATTAATCATTTGTCATATTCTCAGACTCACTTTCAGAATAATAAGAATTATGTAAAGTAGAGTTTAAGGTATCCTCAATTTTGTTTGTAATAAAACAATAATTGTCCATATCATCTCTCTCATTTTGAGAATAGTTATATTCATTTGAGTTTTCCTTAGTGGTACTACATTTGGCATTCATTGATTTCATATACTTTCAACCATTATTTTCATACATTTTATGGTATTTTATCATTATACAGTCAGCCTTTACATGTCCTTTCATTTTATATTTGCATCAGATTATCACTTCTTACTTATCATTTCTCTTAAAATATTTTTTCCTATATACCATTTTAGTAAACATTCCTTTGTAATTTATCATATTGGAAAAAAAAATTTATAAAAAAATTAATGAATCATTTATCAAACTAGGCCATTTCTTCATCATTGTCTGAAGCAACATCATTACTGCTGGATCTTTTAATATAATTTTGAAACTTCTCCTTGTATTTACATTTAGATGCAGTTGTCTTGAAAGATAAAAAACTTCATTTTGGTTCATCCTATTCTTTATTTACATTCAATTCCTCTTCATAAATCATTAATTTTCCAATCTATTCTTTCACATGCATCTTATCAATATTTCATGATTCCCTTGTAGACACAGATGTTCCACACCATCTTTCCGGTAAGCATCGTAGAATCCTCATAATCTTCTCTTTGGCTGTTATATCTCTTCATAGTAATATCATGATATTCATAATTTCATTTAACCTTAGATTAATATCAAAAATAAGATCATTAATCTTCGTTATTATGTTTTCATATTTATTCTTAAATTTATTTTATCTCTTCTCTTTAACATTAGATTTTCCCCCATGAGAAATAGACAGAGTGTCCAGAATCTCATGAGAAGTTTTACAAGAAGAGATACTTTTAAACGCTTCATCTTCTAGTACATATTAAAAATAATTCATTTCATTATAGTTATTGTTATAATTAGTCCTGGTAGGTTTAACCCAAATTTTTTTTAAAAGTTTCGAGAATTGCATATTTACTTTCAATTACAGTCCATATTTCATATCCCATACTTTTTAGATGTATTTTCATTTTACGCTACCAATATAAATAATTATTTCCACTAATTATGGGTGGTCTATTATTATAATAACATTATAATCTATTATGTAGATACAAATTGTAAGAGAATTTCAAAGAGGAAAAATATTTGAAATAATATAAATGTTGTGATCGTTGAAAAAAAAACTATAATCAAAGTTGACATGATTTAAAAAAATGACAATAACATTAAACTCCTCGGATACCAAATGTTGGTCAGAGTAGATGATTCAAGAGGTTGGTGAATTGTGTATGTTAAAAAATTTATGTCAAAATTGGCTCTATAAAATAATATTCCCCAATTAAAATATCATCACAATAATTTTTTATTGAATTTATAAAAGACATAAATTTACAATTAATTTCTTACAAGATTGATTAGTTCTCAGCTTTTACAATATAAGTTTTAGTCAAACTTTTGAAACTAATATAATGATTCAAAACATATATAAAAATTAATAAAATAACAATAATAGACCAATTTATATTAATGTGAAATGAATTAAATAGAGATCAGAGTAAAAATAAACAAAAACTATAAAGAGGATAAAAAATAAGAGGTTCAATATCAAGATGAGACTTAGCCCTCTCCACATGGTGATCACCAGTCTTCTAACAGTTTAAATTAATAATTATTTTATCCACACCCTAGATCAGGGTTCCCAATAGCACACAGGGCATTCCATGTCACACTTGACCTCTACTACATTTATTCGTGGGAAAATGATCAAACAAATCACACATGATCTCATCCACTATTCTAGATGGGCTACAAGAGTACAATGAGATAAGTTTGGGGATATTTTAGTATTCATTAGTTATTCTCCTGAGATATTGTGTCTGATAAAAATATATTTACAAACTTCTCAAAAAATAAATTGAAGATCACAACTGAGTTATAAAAGAAGAATAAATTTTAGAAATCTATGTGTGTTGTACAGAAAAGATCTGGACTCACTGGATGTAGAGAAAATGATATTCCCTCCCTCTTCTGGATGTTTTCTTTAGAACATAATATCAATTTCTCTATAATCTAGTTTCCAGGTGTGAAAAGGTTCAGTTTTTCTAGGTAAGGATGTTTAGTGAGCTTAAGTAGGTTGTTTCTTGTATTATATGACTTCTTGTATACTCAAGCTGCAAGTTCTTGTAAATTTATTATCATACATATTCTAACAGTTGAACTTTTTTACGGGTAACAAGACTATATTTATGGTTTAGATTTTAATCTTATTGTACTTAATGGTCTTGTAGGTATGAATATCTTCTCACGTGCATGTACATTGTACTGTCTATGGATAGTGCTATCGACAACATTAAAAAATGTCTGAAAAATTAATTTGTCTAAATATGAGTTTTAGAAATAAATATTCATTAATAAACATGAAATAGTTATTTATGACTATCAGTGAGTGATTTTCATATGTGTTTCTTCATCGATCAATGAGTATCGGTGTGTCAGCATCGGCTTTTCATTGGTCTATCATCATCAGTCTTTCATCGGTCTGTCGAAAAACGGTGTGTCAAAAATCGATGTGTCGAACATCGGTGTGTTGATCAATAATGTGTCGAACATCATTGTTATGAACAATGGTGTGTTGAACATCATTGAATCAAACATCAATGTGTCCTACATCAGGTTCTCAAGCCTTGGTGAGTCAAACATCGGTGTGTCAAACATCTATGTGTCTATCATCAGTGTGTTGAACATTAGTGTATTGAACATCGATGTGTTGAACAAACTATCATTTCCAGGTATTTTTAAAATCTTGTGAAGTGTATGTCTTACACATAACATTACTACATTAAGTGATATTTGAAAATACAAGTAAATATGCACTTTTAAACATATTGAATCAAAAAATATAGTTTATTGAGTAATTGAAATATATTGTTTTGTTTGACATAGTTGATTTACACAAATATATTAAATGTAATGAAATAGTAGAATCTATAGATTGACACTATTTGTTATTAAGAAAACATTTATAGCATAGAAGTTCCAACAAAACTAAATCAAATAAATATAATCATCTAAACATTCTATGTAATCCACTAAAAAACAATGATTTATAAATTCTAATGTATCTATTTTCTACTCATTTAGTCTATATGATTGAGTATTAAATGTTTTATGGAATTCTAATTCTATACATAACAACATATGTAGTCTAATTTTGAAAATTGATGTGAAACATGGATCATGGTCTGATACAATTGAGATTTGAGATACAAGTTAGTTGAATTTATAATTTATATATATTTGAGAAATATGATCTAGAGGAATAATATCATGAATGGAAATAGGTTTTTTGTTTTTAGTCAATCAATAAACATAAACTCAAATCAAATTATTAACATGGGATTTCATTGAATATTAAAATATAGAATCGATTAATATGTTTTACCATTCCAATTCCATTGTTGGAAAAGATTGAATAGTAAATTTTAGAATGTATTTTTATGCCTTCAAAAATTGAAAAGTATAAAAAATCATTGTAAATTCATCAAAATATATTTTCATACCGTCTATACAATAATAATCATGAACCACTGAAAATATTTTATTGTTTCTTAATTGGAAAGAAAAAAACTACGTGCTTTACTAAATATCAATCTCTTAATATGGGAATCACACAAAACACATATTATTTTTCCAAATTGTGAATGTCCTTCCTTATATGGTGATATGTGGATCCAGATTTGTATATGGTGATATATATACTCATTATTTATTCAATAATAGAAATCATAATATTTTATTATAGTTCAATGCGTTGTTTCATATCATGAATTTTTATTCGAACTATTTAATCACCACCTAAATATTTTAATGCTTAGTAATCTATGATAACATCAAATGGGTAAACAATTGAATCCAAAGTATATAACTACTCCCTAGTTAATGTTTTTTTAATAAACCTCTTAAAAAATCCATGCATACTCATTTTGCGGTAGTTTTATGCTATATTGGTAATTGATTAGACATCCATATAAAAATAAAACATCAATTTCTCGGAAATAGAGATCAATATTCACATCCCTAAGAATCGTCCTATTCAATTTCAGTGTAAGGAAGAGGATTAATCTCATATATAGTCAATGTCTCAAGTGTAGATACTACTAAATTATGTGAAATAATATCAATCTAAAATTATTTAGACATTGGAAGGAATCATGCATGAATATATTCCAATTGTGATGGATCACACTAATAGGTTTTTTAAAGAGATTATTGGTCTTCCACCAGATTGAGAGATTATGATCTCAAAAGATCTTATTCGTGGATCTATATCTATATCAATGACAACATATAGATTAGCCACTATAGGGTTGTAGGAGTAGATGAATAAGTTAATGTGGGATTTTTTGAAGGTGTTTATATGTCCATGTTCATCTCTATGGAGTGAAGTATTCCTTTTCATTATGAATAAGGATGGAACAATGAATATCTTAATTGATTTCTATGGTATCCATAAAATCATATTAACAAATAATTATCCCCTATAATGGATAGATTACTTGTTAAATCAACTATGAATGGCCAATTATTTCTATAAGGTGGACCTTCAGTTTGGATATCAAAAATTAATGGTGATGGGGAAGATATTACCATGTCATCCTTATGAACGAGGTATAGAATATATGATTTCATATTTAGAGCCTTCAGACTCACTAAAGGTCCTAAAATATTCATTTATTTAGGTAAAACAATATTACAGATTATATAGAATTTTTTTGGTAGTATTCATCAATGATATTTCAATATAATCCAATAGTTGGGAGCACATAATGAGAATTTGGATACTATTCTTAATGATTTTTAATGAGATTAAATTAATGAAAATTATATTAAATGTTAGTTTGGGATGGGGGAATAATCATTATTGGGTAATATTATCATAATAAAAAGGATATCTATGGACCCTTCCAAGACAAAGGAATTCGAAGTGTGGCCCCTACCAACCACTTTAATTGATATCTGTATTTTCTTTAGACTATCTAGGTACTACAGATGATTTTTAAATTACATATCAGTATTTGAAAACCATTGACCAGGCTGAATGGTAAGGGATTGATGTTCCTCTAGACTTATGAATTTTAGGAAATCACTCTGGAGCTCAAAATGAAACTTATCACTGCACCAGAACATATAGTCTCGATAAGTGGAGAACTATTTATGGTTTATAGGGATTCTTCAAATAATGGATTAGGTTGTGTAGTAGTTAAAAATGTTAATGTGATATCTGACACGACATTTTTGATTAAAATTCATGTGAATAACTATACCACCCATGATATGGAGTTGGATGTTGAGATATTTTTGATAAAATTATGGTGACATTATCTCTATGGGGATAATTTTGAGATATATATTAACCAAAAGTGTCTCAAATATATATTCACATTGAAATATCATAATATGCACCAATGAATATAGTTTTATCTCATCACGGATAAGGACTTATCAATACAGTACAATCTCGATAAGGAAAATAAGCCATCAAATTCTCTATGTAGATATGATCCTACATCATTATCAACGATGAGAATAAAGAACGATCCAATATTCATATATTTTAAAATAATAGACATTGGAATCATTAAGGGAGGAACATCATTAATAATTTATAAAATTATTTATCCACCATACAACCTATGAAAATGAAGGATGCTCAAATAAAATATGTGCAACTTATTTAAAAAGTGTAAGATATTTGAAATTAGAAATCCTCTACGTTCATTATTAGTTGTCAAGGGGTTGTATGATTTGTGTAATTATTATATATACCAATGATCCATAGATAAAAAAGGAGCATTTGAATGATTCTCTTAGCTAGAAATTCTTTGTTCACTGAAGGAGCTCCATGATGTATCAATATATCTAATTGAAATATTGGTTACATAAAATTGGAATGACATTTATAAATATTCATCAAATTTAATATTCTTTCAGCAAGTGGAGGCTAAAGGAAAAAAGTATAAAGGGATGATGAAACTACTACCCAGACCAACATGGATGTGGGAGAACACTACCATGGACTTTTTCATTGGACTTCAAAGGTCTCCATGAGGATACAACACTATATGGGCTATGATGAATCATCTTACAATGATAGCTCACATTATTTTTATTCTAATGGAAATATAATTTGATCAACATTCTATGATATATATAAAAGTGGTGGTAAAGATTCTTGGAGTACCACTATTGATTTCATCATGAAAATATAATTGGTTTACCTCAAAAGTCTAGAGTAGTATTTAACAATATATAATCATTGAGATGAACTTTAGTATGACATATCATCCTAAAATAGATGAACAATATGATATAACTTTATAGACATTGGATGAAATGTTTATAGTGTGTTATATATACATCAAAGGATGAGGGGACTAAAACCATCAATTGTTAGAAGTATCCAATAAAATTTATTTATACTCTTACATCTAAATGGCTCCACATGATTCCCTTTATGTAAGAAGTAATAGAACAAATTCATGGTGGGTTAATGTCGGTAAGAATATTATAATATGACCTAAAATGGTCTAATAAATGGTAGAGAAGATGAAAACCATTCAGTATTACATGAAGGCATTCTAAGGATGAAAAAAAAATCTATGATGACAATTGTTAATGATACATTGAGTTCAATGTCGAGCACATGATATTCCTCCGAATGTCTCAATGGAAGAAGGTCATGTGTTTTTGGATAAAAGTAATAATATGTCACTGGAAAATTTACACCTTCTAAATTCAGGATCATGTCAAAGTTGTATCGAATACAATAGAACATCATCCTACCATTTATATTGAATATGATGTATCCCACTTATCCCTATTATGTATCTACATGATAGATCCTTCACATGTATTGTATTCGGATGTGGTATAGTTAGAGATTGATCATTCTTATGAAGATCAAGTAGTGATGATCTTGGATTATAGTGGTAAATATATACATAAAAAACTACTCACATGGGAAATTTAATATGGTAGAAACTATGTATGAAGTGGTAACATGGGAACCGGAGGAAGCGATGAAAGAGAAATATTTCCACCTATTCTCAGCCATATAATTAAAACAAAATTTCTAGGAATAATTTCATATGGGGGGAAGAATGGAATTAACAAATTTTTAATAAAGGGATTTACCTTATTAAAATTATCACTTATATTGTGATCACATAATATTATATATGAAACAAAATTCAATCTATTTAAATGAATATTGAGTCAAATTAAAGGAATCTCTAGAAGTAAAGAAATACATTCCGATGAAATAGCAGCATTATAGTTTGAATAATAATGCGACCCATTGGAAAAGAAAAGTAGATAATGTAATTATATCCTCACCAAAGAAGGTATAAATAAAAATTTTCGATCTTCTGTGTGTCAATATGATATAATTATATCAGTGTATAAGTAATTAAATATTTTAAAAATTATTAATTATGTTTTGGTATTTTTTATGAATTGAATATTTTATTAAGATTTATGACCAATTTCATAAATTAGATGAAAATTTATATTCATAATATTCACTCATAACATAATATATTTATGTCTTATATTAGAAGATAATTTTATGAGACCTTATCTAATTTTTTATTGTGATAAAAAAGCAATTTTAATTTTAATTTTTTTTTCTCAAAGTAAATTGTTATTTTATTTAATAATTAAATTTCTCATATTGAGATAATTATTTTTGAGAAATGGATTTCATTTTTAAATTATACTCTTCAATAAATTGTTAGATTGTAATTTTGATATTTTTTTCAAGTACAAGAATTTTTTTTTGAATATTCAAATAGAGTAATTTACAATATGTATATATTATATGATAAATAAATTATTTATGGAGTCTTGTAGGATGTAATAACCATTGGTCTGAACTCAAATGACCAATTTAATATTTTTAGTCCTAGATAATATCAATATTTCTTTTATGAGAATAACAATAAAATAATTAATTAAATATTATGAAAACACTCAAATCAACCACTTTAAATACCACCCATCCCCACCACTTCTCAAAACACCTAAAAAACCATGTATATTGTTCGAATTATTTTGAAATGTCTTCTCAATCCCATCCCAAATGTCTCCGAGATCATGGCCTTATTTGAAGTCCAAATCTATTTCACTAAGGAGGATCTGATGTTGGATAAATTCAAGAGGTAATGTCCTCATTCCAATTCTATTATTTTCTTTTCATGATCCTTTATTTTCTTTTTATATCCTCAACTCTCAAAATCGAAATGTAATTATAATTTAAGTGCCTTACGTATACTATAATGTTGTTATGTTAATTGATCAATTCATCATCATCTCATTTTTACTATCCTTTTATACTAAAAATGAAAAAAGTTGTCCGGGATATGTTAATTAATCACATTCAAGGATGATGGGTAATAAATTTCTAATATTGTGTTCATAGATGTTTATGAAACCCTTTTTTTGGTTGAAATTGATTTTAATAAATTTAATAAATATTTTGGAATAATTATGTATACATTATATGACTTTATAAACAAAATTTAGTTTGTTGTGAATGAAAAAAATGCTAAATTAATCCAAGTGATTATCATTAAAATTTTACATAATTATTCATCATAATCCAATTTAGTCAAATGAATGGTGTGACCATTTAATCTAATAGAAATTAATCAATATAATATAATTATACTTCTTGAAATCCATTCCCATTTTACATGAACATCTATACTCTTATTCACGTGAACCGATCATGAAAATGATTAATTTGATCACTAACGAATGATGAAATTGAACAATATAATGCATAAATTTTGATCTATAAGAACACAATAAAATGGTACTAACTAATGTTAATATCACATCAGTTCTAAAATTATCAATTAATTAAACTATTTTTTTATCTAGGACATTAATATCATGTGAAGGACACCATCCGAATTATGTTAAGGGATTCAACCAAAACACTAATTATTCTTTCATGTTCTTATTCCTCACAATATTCCCATATGATATATTACTTTTCTTTTTATGAATATCATAAAAATTATGTTAATATGTTCAAAAATCATGTATCAAAATCCCATAATACTTCTATTTTTTGTATAAATATTCTTTTAAAAGATTCCATACTCAATTATTCCCGATAAGAATACCCTATTTAACATAACATTCTAAATTCTTATCAATTTCCATGTGCACTCCATAACATTTTTTAAAATTCCACTATTTTCATAAAATGATAGATTTTATTATGAAAAAATCTTTGGTTCACTACTAGTTTTATAATGAACATTATTCCCATTTCTATATTAAATGATAGTTTATATTTTTTATACCACACTATGATTTATTAATTCTAATATTTCATATATTGTCTTTTTACAAGTAATCACATTAGATCGATATAAAATGTCATGATATATGCCTATTATCCTTCTTGAATTTCCACGTGTGGTTTAATTCATTTATTTTAGGGGAATTCTATCTTACATATATTTTTTATAATTTATGACATGATTATGATACCCACTACATTCAATGGGTGACCATAATATTAATATTTTATTAATTATGTATGATTATTTATGGGGAACATATATACAAGAACATGTTTTGATGGGTGTGACCAGATATCACTCCAATTAACCAGGTAATGTTGTGTCCCATGAGACGTTATGGGTAACAGTCTTGGTAGTTAGTCTTGACACAAGCTTCATGGGCAACAGTAAGTGTAGTTGGCCTTGACATGTGTACCTCTATGTGCAATGTTCCTTGAGAGGTTCTCCAATATGTCCTTTGATCCTTGAACTAGGAAAAATTCATGTTTTATGGTGTAACCACATTACAATGATTCCATTATTCAATGAACCCATGTCATATATGTCAATATTTGTTATGTTCACTCATTATTATGTAATTTTGATATTCTCTCATACTTTGGTGCTAAGAATAATTCATAATATTATTAGATTTATGGGTTTTTTAACTCATCTATTTTTTCATGTTATCCTCATGTCATCATATGCATATGTTTTATCATAATGGTTGGAATAGATCAATGTGTAGATAAAATAATTTTTTTTTGATGTTCAATTATGTTATTATCTTTCCAAGACACTAGAATTTACAATACAGGTCATGTAATTTGACGTTTAATTATGCCTAAAATCATGTAATGTCTGAATGTCCTAAATGGATTCGTTTTTAACTATTTTTGATAATCCACATTTCAAGGGGTGAGGTGGAACCCTTACAAGTATTGAAGGATTATAGATAATAACATGAATCTTAGTTCATATTGGGAATCACACAAACAAGAAAACAAGGAACAACTCATCCCCAACATATGTCATGATATCAGTAATCCACCTTCATTGGCCTAGTTAGCTAGCTATCCAATATAAAGCTGCACATGCCTAGAACCGATGGCATTTCCCAAACCACTCATTATTTTAATATTAGTTAGATATTCTATAGGTAATGAACTTTTTCTAATTATATGTGAAAAATTATAGGGTGGATATACTTCATAAATGATAATGTATAATATATTTAAATTGTCAAATCATGATATTTTTGAAAAACATAAAAACATATATAAAACCATAAACATGCCCAGGGAAATTACATACATTTTATTTTAACCCTCTAAACTCTCATATGATTTTAAACACTCATAGATTGCTTAAATTGTAACCCATATGACAAATTTATGATGTATCCTTGACAATCACACTTGGAGTAACCTTATGGTAGACCTCAAACATAAACATACCCAATTAATTTTAGGGAGATACTGAACCCAAAATTACTCATAATTAATTCCCAAGAACAAGAACATTATCATAAAACACATACACTTACATCATAAAAAAATTAAATTTTATTATTGTAATAATAGAAACATAAAATAAAAATTTAAAATAAAATTCACATACCATAGGTTCGTCATACATAAAACATGTTCAATCCTAATTTATAATGGTTTATATAATGTTATTAGTATATTATAGACCAATATTAATTTTTTTAATATCTTTTATGTTAGTTTTATAACCCCAGTCCCTCCATTTATCTAAAATAATTTTTATTATACATATTTTTTGGAGTATTTATTTCCTGATATCCATGGTTGGTTCGATATAAAATTTACTATAGGACGGAATGAATCTTCTAAAATAGATATGATTTTGTGTTAATATGTTTTAAAATCATTAAATTATACCATAATTTTTTTCTGATATGAGTATTATCTAATAGATAAAACATTAATTAAATGGAATTAATTTATCTTGTTGTCTTTTAAAACCATCACAACCAAATATAATTTTATTCTATATCATGGTTAAATATTGGTTCTATAAAATTATATAACTTATTATACGTATAATAAAATATTATTCGACAATAATAATGGTTTTATGACCAGCCTTGAATGTAGTAATGGAAAAGGAAAATTTATCATTCACAATGAAGGAAAATCAGCATATCATAGATGATGTTCCAATTTATAGAATAAAATGGAGGGGAGAATAATGATTATGAAGAATATTTACAACATCATGATATAATTATTATATTTATAATATTCTAGAGTTTTCATTCCACATGGATACATTTAGGGGGTTTCAGAATAATAAAATCAAATAAATTAAATAGAAAATAAAACAAACATAAATATGTTTTTACCTCTGGAAATCTCTTCATTTAGAGTCTCTTTTAAGAATGTGATTTTGGGATTTTGCTAATACATGAATTATTTTCACATCGGTAATTTGTTTGAGATGGGAATTGGGTAAAAATTAACCATGATAAAAGGCTATGAGGTGTGAGGAAAAGTGATTCTAATTGGGTTATATTTTTATTTGAGGAGATGAGTGTTTATTGATTAATTTATAAAGTAGTTTATTATATTTGATCCAGACTATGAATTGTTTGATAATTATCTGTAAATGTATTAAAATATTGAAGTAGTGGTCAATGCGATGGGCTTACTCGATTCATTCATAATCAATGACTCCATAATTCATGTATTTATCTTTTATCATAAATTATTGAATTTTACTATTAAAAAAACATCAAGTACTTCAGAAAAATCCCAACACATTTCCCCAACTATTTCTTGATCTCTAGAAATAGAAATTGAACTCCATTTTATGATTTTTTAATATGAGAAATGTAATTCTTAAAATATCATCATTTATTTTAATAATATAAATTTTAAAATTATTACAAATATTTGAACATATTAAAATGTTAATTAAGGTCTTAAAAATTATCATATAATCATAAAAAATATAAACATCTAATTTTAAATCATTTTTTTAAACATGATTTATTTTTATGTCTTTATAATAATTATTAAATTGAAATTAGATATTTATGACTTAAAAAATAACAAAAAATAATTTATTCATTTTTTACAAAAATAATATACTTTTTCAATGACATAATTATATCATATTATCAATTATAAGATATAGTTTTTTCATTATACTCTCATTGGTGAAGGTACTATTCTAATTGCCTTTATTTACTATTCATAAGGGTCGAATTAATATTCCAATGGTCATGTTAAAATTCCACTGGTATAGGTTTTTTAGTTTTTGAAAATGGCTATTATTTAATTAATTATATATTAATAATTTTTTATTGGGTTCTAGATTTGATTTTATTGAGGAAGTGTGTTTCATATCCATCATGATATTGTTTCCTCGTAATTATTATTTACTTTTAAAAAAGATGGTGATACCATATCCTCATAGAATATTTAGATTACTAGAATACTTATTCAACCATGTTGTTTCTCCAAGAAAACCTAAAGCTGGTGAATTATCATATTCTTTAATACTAGATTTTTTTTATCAATAATATGGATAGTTTTCTTTTAATAAGAAATGATCATTTCTAACTATACTACTTCTGGGATCAAAACATGAGATGAATATGAAACACACATTCCGAATATTTAAACATGAAAAATGGTTGGTACCAAATATAAAATCAATGGAAAGGCTATCTGAAAGGAAACTAGTCTATCATTATCAAGTATTTAAAAAGATTCAATGATTTTTGGAATAAGATTACTTTTCCTATAAAAATTCATAACACTTTTTGAAGGTGAGATTCTATGAAAAACATGATAACCTACCATAAAATAAGTGTCTTTCCTCCTCTTATGTGAATAGATTTTCTACCCACTCTAAGCATTCTTCATGTTTATTTGGATCATATTCAGTTTCTCACCAAACTCTTCTACTAATTATTTTCCCATCAACATACATTCTCTAACCTTATCCCAAATGTTGGAGTTCAATATAACATTCTATAAAATTCCCCAAATTGATATATATGTATGCTAGAATGAAATATTTTATCTTATGAAAACTCAACCAAAGAACATTTCTTATCCCAACTTCTCTAAGAATACATAAAACAATAACATTGCTTGTTGTCTAATTTTTTTAATTTTTCACTTGCACTTTCCATCAGATTGAGGATAAAAGGCTGTACTAAAATTTCATCAAGTTCTCAATGCCTTCTAAAGGCCTTTCCAAAATATGTAACTGAACCTGGGATGTCATATAGATACTTTTGATGGAGGAACTCAATGAAGCATGAAAATATATTTGATATATAATAGGGAAATATGATACAGAGAAATAGTTTCTTGAATAGGAAGTATGTGTGTATATTTTTCAATCTGATCAATAATAGAAAATATAACATTATTAACTAAAGGAGTCGTTGTTAGTCCCACCTAGAACACCACAAATATATCGAACCATTTACTTTAAGGCATTAGTAAAAGATGACTAATCTCTTCTGGTAGTTTCCACACTACTTTAACCTATGGAAAAGTCAGACATTTCGTGGTAAAATTTGTAATATCTATTTACTTTTCCTACAACTTGTAATACTCTTGATGATCATTATACACCGTAGCAATTCTAAGATGAACTATAAAATGAGAACTATGAGATTTAAATAATAATAGTTTTTTTAGAGTATAATTCAAACACTTTCTCTTCCAAATTTTCATAATATAATATTTATCAGTATAAAAATCTAGCAACATAATAATTTTCAGCAATTTTAACTTCTTCTTTAATTAATGGTCTTCCTTTTGTGTTTTCATTATTTTTTCTAATAATTACGGCTGTAGTAAAATTTCAATCAAAATAGAGGAATTTTTACACCAACAATATCCAATTCAAAATTCATCAAATCATCTATCATGTTGTCCTTTTTTGAACATAATATGGTTAATAATGTATGATTTATTTGACTCATGGAATCCTCCACATTGTATGATTTTCTAGGATTGTATTTTATTATGAAATCATAATCTTTTAATTTTTAAATACATCATCTATAACTCATGTTCAATTCCTTCTTTGTAAATATATATTTGATAATTTTATTGTAAGTATATATTCCTCATTTTTCTCCATATAAATTATGCCGAAATTTTTTTAATACAATATCCACATTTGATAATTCCATATCATGTGTGAGATAATTTAACTCATATGGTTCTATCTAAATTATTGTATAAATAATTAACTGATTTTTTTTGTATCGAAAAACAAAAAAGTACCTTCAATGAAACATCTCTATATTGGAAAAAATAAACGTTTTGGGAAGGAAAGGCCAAAAAAGCAGCACTCACCGACTTTATTTTAGTTCGTGAACCCAAACATCTCAATATTCAATCCATAATAATTTAAAATATATTCATAATAAATTTGTTAGTGTGATAGAAAACATTATAATGTTTTCAAAAAACAATTAGTAATACATTATTAATCCATGAAAACTGTGAATATTTGTTATATTTTTTGGTCATGGATATTTATCAATGAATTTTGTTTCAGTGGGATAAACTATTATATCGTCCTTTTTTAAAACATACTCGAGAAAAGAAATTTGTTGCAACAAGAAAAAAAAAATTTATAAATTACCCATATAACATCTCTTCATTGAGAGTTTGCTGGAAAATACTTAAATGAATTTAATGGTCTTCATAACATTATGAAAACACCAAAAAATCCTCACTAAAATAAAAAATGAGCTGATCAAAATTTCTAGGAAATATTATATTCATAAGATACAAAAATATAGCTTTGGAATTTTTAAAATTAATGGGAATAACAAAAAACTCAAAATTCCATAACTCACATGGATATCTATTATCAGAATTTCATCTTCTATCACCTTCTTATAATGGTGCCCATATCTCAAGCCAACTATGGAAAAATACTGATCTCCCTAGAGCTAATCAAACAAATCATTGATATTAGGCAATTTATTATTATTCATAATATTAATTTTATTCTATAATATTTAATCAATGAAAATTATCACATAATCATCTTTTTTAATGAACAATACATGGGCTCCCCATATTGATGTGACTTGATAAAGGAAACCGTTATCAAGAAACACTTGCAATGGATTTTTCAATAATTAAAGTTCTACATGAGAATATGATATTGGATTTTCATTATCATTTTTTCATTATGAACTAGTTCAAAATTAAATTCAACTTACTGATCAACTATTACAAAATTCAATGCAATAGAAAAAATATCCAGGTATAAAATGAAAAACTGAAAATCATTGATCTAAATCGTTGCTTTGTTTTCATCAATATGTGAATGGTAAAATTCATTACCACATTTTAAAACATTCACACCTTATTTAGATTTTATCAATCATATTTTTATATTCTTATATAAAGACAAAAAATCATACTAAAAGACTACGTTTTGGATATATAATCAAAAATATGATTATAAAAATATTTCCTGTCCCTACCTAGATTAACAACTACTTATATTAGTGGTAAGGAATATAGGATTATTGGTAATTTATTTACATAGGATATAATTTAATATTATTTTAGTTTATTTTTCATTAACATCCCACACTCTGTATTTTTAGTAGATGTTTGTAATTCATTTGTTGACGTTACGTATCCAATTTTATAAAAGATTCTGTATAAATAATGGAATATGTAAACCATGTATCAAAAAATTCATTATAAAAATTTTAGTAAAAAAAATCATGATACCACATCATGGGATGGTGGAATATCTGTTGATATAGTTTTGAAGGATTTCACTACACCATTCTTCTTATATTCTTGTTGTTACCCATCATTCATGTCTTTTCTGGGTAGGTATTCTCATAATTCCCCATCTCTCAACATTTAAAAACAATTAAAATTTTGTTATCAAAATTAATCTTAAGATCTTTTTTATTTCAATCCTAATGGATATGTCCAAACATTCCTCATAAAAAATCCTATATTTTTGATGAATTCGTAAGGTTCTTTTTACCACACCATCCACAAACTAGAAATTGGAATTTCACATCATCATATTTATTTGAATAAATATTACCAATTACATACCATTTGGACCTTTTCTGATTTTGTTTTTAACGTTGAAATGATCATCATATGACGCCATTAATATCCTCTCATCACATTCCACTTGTTTCTCATAACTTTTGAATTTATGGTAGTGCAATTCCAATTAGTGTGTTGGATTTTATTCTATGTAAAATTGATTGATTATTCTATCATAGTCCTTAATAATATTTTGATCAAAACATTCCAAAAGAGTAATGTTTTATTCATACATGGCCACTAATGATTTCTCATAATATTTTATTATAAGAAATTTTGTTCAATACTATGTTTTACAACCTATAGAAAATATTTTTTCTAGTTAAATTTTCTAAAATTCATCCTTTTCCAAGTAATAAATCTAACATGTATCCTTGATATTCATGACCATTGAACACAACTTTTTATAATCAAATAAAGAATGTTAAATTTTTATATGAAACCCCCATGAAAATGAATATTTTATCAAGGTCCTTAATCAACCCTTTATTCACCATGAAGAATGAATATCCAATAAATTCAAAAGGGTTTCTTCCACATAAAATGATCCACTATCATCTAGTAACATTATAGTTTCTCAAAATATTCGCTTTCATGGATTTCGCTTCTATTTATAGTCCACATCAAAATATCCATTACTATCGCCAATATCTTGGTTCCAACTTCCACCATTCTTGTGCCTTTCTACATCAACATAAAGGTTTCTTCTATGGAAAACCATTTTGAACATACATATCATAGATGAAAAAACATGGTAATCATTATTCTATATAATTTCAGAAAAACCAAAATGTTAAAATAATTTATAATGTCTTAAAATTTTTTATTAGTTTATTATAGATTGTTATTAATTTTTATAATACCATATTTGATCTATTTATGACATCTTTCCATAGATTTATGAATAATATTATGTATTTCCATTTATATGGGTGCATTTATTTCATGGTTTTTTAATTGTTAATTTATTGTTTAATTACTATTCAAATAAAAGAAAATATCAAGAATTGGAATAAAATGGTATTAATTTGATTCAAGAAAATTAAATGATGCAATATTATGTTTTCTGATATTGGGATGAATCATTAGATAAATCATTCATAAAAATTAATTAATTCACCTTGGAGTCTTTTAAGACCATTAGAAACAATAGTAATTTTATTGAATATATAGTTTTATGATGGTTCTAATAAAATAATTAATATAAAATATGTATAAAAAATATTATTTTACCATAATAACAGTTTTTTTACAAGACATTAAGGTGGTAATGGATAATGAAAGTGTATCATCCCTAATAGTTGTAAATCAACACATAACAGGAATTGTTCTCATTTTTAGAATAAATCATAGAGAATAATAATTTTGATCATATAATTTTCCATCTACATGATAACATTTAAGAATATATATGATACTCGTGTTTTTATTTTACATGGATAAGGTTACATGAATAGATAAAAATAAAATTAATGAATTTAAAAGGAAACCAAAATAAAAATAATGGGGTTTTACCACTTGAATTATCCTCCTTGAGATCCGACTTAAAAACATGATTTTGGATTTTCATAGATTAGTAGGTATGGAAGGTGGGTAGGTTGCTTAAAATTTTTATTTGGAATAAATTATGAAAGGTACATGAAATTTAGGTATAAAGTAGATAGGTAGAGGGGGTTGGTATTTATAGTTGAGTGGATGAGTGTTTTTGGATTGTTGCATTCATTATATTCTTATTATGGATGAATAGTATGAATAGTATTTCCATTATAAACCAAAAAAATAAATAATTAAATAAAATTTATGATTTTGTAATACATTATAAATATATCATATATAAATCAATAATTCAAGTATTTATCTTTTATTTTAAATAATCTAATTTTAAAATTCACAAAAAATTTATTTATTTTGGAAAGATACCAAAAATTATCCGTCACCTGTTCAAGAAATGTTGAATTAAAATTTTAACACTATTTCATCAAAATAGTTTTCTATATATTATAAATTTAATTTTCAATTAAAATCATCCTTTATTTTAAAAATACAAATTTGATAACAATAACTTATTTTATAACAATTAGAAAAATATTTAAGTTTTATTTAATTTTTCTTATAATAATAACGCAAAAAAATAATGTATTAAACCAATTTATGAAAATATTTTATTTTAAGTCTTTATAATTATTATATAATTGTGATTGAATATTTATGTCTTAGAAAAAATACCAATAATAAATTTATAATTGTCAATTATTAATTTAATTATTCATTTATATAAATATTACAATTTTTCAAATATATGGAACATAAATTATATATATTCTTTCATATATTAGGTCACTATTCAATTGGTTAGTTTACTTTTCATAAGGTTCACATTACTATTCCAAAGTTCAGATTACTATTTAATCAGTATTAGATAATTAAAATATGAAAAATGCTCTTATTTCATTAATTATTCATTTATAATGTTTATATTATGTTTTATTTGTGATTTTATGTGTTATATAATATATGAAATAATTATATGATTAGAAAATTCATTGATAAAATTATGTGTCAATACCTGAAAATCTATTAATATGGAAGAGACTAACAACTAGAAGTGAGGTTCTAATATTGATCATAGAGAGACTGTACCCTCTATATCAATGTAACACAATAGGGAAAAAATATTGGAATCAGGAAATTGATATATCCAAAAACCAGACAAACCAGTATCACCTGGCTTCATAAATAACAATACAATATCCGATACTAAAAAAACATATATGTCATGTCAAATACATGCCTTGTGTCAATAGTTTAAACTAAAAATAAATATTGACTTTAAAAACTATGTGTGGGTCTTGAATGAGCTATTGTTCCTCCATCCACACTCCATCAAAATTATCCATCTAACATTGGACTCATTCCATTATCATGTCCTACAAATATGAAATATATCATGTACTGATCATGTAGCTAACGTCGCATTTGAGTACAAGTGAAAAGGTTTACACAAATGGAATCTAAAAAACATATTGAAAATAAATGTTTAAAATGTTTTATAATGAATAAATACCAGCAATAACGTTAATAGTTTACATATATTGAATTTTTATTAATTTATTCACATAAACACACATGTTTCCTGCCGACACCTGAACCATCAACACTGGCTTGATCCCATGTGGAATAATTAAATATATCACATATTCTATTTAAAAAACATAATAAAAAATTAAATTTCATTATCCATTTTATTTCAATTTATATTTTTTTAAAATGGAAAAATTATCCAATTCCCACAATCATGGGTATACTACGCCATTTCTATCACCCCAATGGATTTATAAGAAGTACCCTCTACAATATTTGAATTATAAAACTATCACACATTTTTTATGCATTAATCCATCTCCCACAATAATTTATCAATATGGGCTTCTGACATAGGAGACCATATCCCAGACTAATTTATCACTATGGTATTTTTATATAGAAGATAATGTCTCACACACATATATCACAAAACCACCTCCAAATTAAATTTTTAATATCCAATTTACCAAAAAAAGGGAAACCATTGCATAGCCACAAGTTACCACATTTTTCAGAAAGAACATACAAAATGATTAACATAATAGTAAGCTTACATGTCTCAGCTATTCTATAAACATCCCAGTGTAGCTTTCTATCCTGGGGTTCTGAATCATCTCTGATGAGATCTTTAAGGTGACTGATTACTTATTCCAATTGTTTGAATCAATTCTTTTATGTTAATAATTCTATTATTTAATCCGTGATCCAGTATTTGTTAATTTTTTTTATCCACACTTATTGCTCCTTGCTGGAATCAACTTGCTACCAATGTTCAAATTATTTTTTGATATCCTTTTCTGAGAAATGGGGCCAAATGACATTTTCAAGAATTTATATATTTGAGTGAAAGATATGTTTCATTCACCCCACATCATTATATTCCTTGTATATTGTATTCTGTATCGATTCATCACATTACCCATTCTGTAGGGATATCCCTTTTTGTTTCTACACATCTTTCCCAACCAGGTCTCTGTTGGGTTTGGAAAGTATGATTAGTCCTTGCATCCCATCGATTTTCACCTATACGAAAATACATTTCCATGAGTCACAAAATACTTTTCCCCTTCTTCCTTCTATAACTATTAATAAAATTCCAAAGAATTCAGTCCCTGATATACACTGAGGGTTGACTAAAACTATCATCACCAGAAGAATACTACTCTTGATGAAGTGGTGGATCTTGGGCATTCATACCATCAAAATGGTTCCCAAACTTTATTGATGTGCCATCATTGAGGGCCACCATCTTACATAGATACTCTTTATGTATTTTATATTCCCAACCAAATTTCTTCTCCCCATTTCCAGCCTTCCAATGACCTTCAGAGTTGTCTTTAATTTTTTTTGGGTTTATGGGACCCAAGATATTCACTTCTTCCAACATTTCCTTTCCACATTGAGAATATGTTGAAGCCATCATGAATGATTTCACTTTCATCATATCCATGATTATGGGATGATAATAACGTCATCCCATAAACTGGGGTAACATGTTCATGTCCTCCTAGCCCCGATCATGAGAACCATCGAGCCATTGAACATCACTCACTATCAAGATCATTGTCGAGGAATATTCCATAGCTTCATCATTTAGTCCCAAGTCCTACATTAAATGGGGAAAATATCACATATATTAAATAATATAATTAGTTTTTTTCTCCAATTAATTTATCCTATTAAATAGATGAATAATCAAAACATTCTACTAAGTAGTTAACCAAAAAATTAACACAATTCAATAATTTCATGATCAAAACATTAAATTTTTTAATTCACAAATTATATTATCATATTTTACAATTTCATAATCACAAAAATCCATTAATTATTTCAAGAATTAATTTAACCTATTACAAAATACATATATATTCCATTAATTAATTCTCCAATTAAATAATCAATCCAATTCAGCAAATTTTATTATAAAAAAATTCCATTATTTAATTCACCTATTAAATAATATGATATCAAAATCCCAATATTCCATTAAGTTATTTAGAAAATAATTAATTGATTTCAATGTTTACATAACATAATTAATGAACTGATATATTAAATTCATTATTAAATTTCAAAACATTCCAATTGAAATTTATTAATTCATACATTCAATTAAGAATTTAGGACTATGGGAATAAAAATTTGAACACCTACCAAAAAATTGATGTTGAAATGACACGAACAGAAACATCTAACTCTATCAGAAGGATCATATTCATGAAAAAACAGAAAATCTTGATTTTAATATTTTTTCAAATATCAAAATGATTATATATACTAAAAATATATCTAGATCCCAAAAAATAGAGGAGGATATCCCTTCAAAGGTGGAGCGAACGAACAAAGAGATGTGAACATAATCAAGATGATATTCTTATAATGAGAGGGGTACATATCATAAATACCAACATTATATCTACCTGAATAGAGGACTTAAAAACATGGAATCCAATTAGGAGCATGGGAAAATGATATAAAATGTTTTTTTCTCAGTTAAAGTAAATTTTGGGAGAAGTAAGGGTATTGTAGTATTTTTAATCTAATTTTTTGGATAATGAAAATTGTGCTCATAGTTTTCATAATAGGTAGGATGGTTTTCTGAATACTGTTCTAGAATTGTGTTCATCTAGTTTGGGTGGGGGTTACAATTACATATAATAGGGTTCACAGTTTGACTAACCATGAGTCAGTCCTGTGAATCCCCTTTTTTTGGGTACCCATGTTTTGACTGGAAGGTCACAGAGATTATGAAACTTGGGCTTGAACAATGAACATAATTTATTACATCAAAAGATTGAAAATGTTCACCCAAATGTGGCAATGTTGTAACATCATTAAAGGGGTGCCACACACTGGATCCCCAATATAGTCCAACAAATGACTTCATGCATGCCCCCCATATGATAGAGGCTAGTGACTAGTAGTGAGGGTTTGATGTCATTAATAGGGAGGCTATACCCACTTTATCAGTGTACCATAACATAGAAAAAATAATAATATCCAATTGATATATCATAACTTTAGAAATAAAAGTATGAAAATATCACAAAAAAGGAAATATAATATCATGAAAAAAAGTAAACATTCCATTATTAAGTTTGTCCCATGTTTGAAAATTAATACCCAAATTTAAAGACACATCCAACTCCTAACCGGGTCTCGAACCATATTTCGTTTCCTAAAACTTTCTCCATACCAAACCTTTAATATAACATATTCCATTTTCCTGTTTCATTTCCTTTAAACATGATGCCTATTTCTGTACAAACCAAGAACCCATTGTAGGCTATGAGTACAACTCAATATGACACCACCAACGGTGTCTAAAAAATTCCCAATCTATAGAACATTATAACATTATATAAGTAATAATATACAAGAAATAATATAAATATTGTATTATTATTCAATTACTCATTATATAGAAACATAAACCCTAGGTTCCCTAGGACACTCACACTAAAATTCTTATTTTGTCCCATCTATTATTTTGAAATAATCCCATGGAATATCATATATCAGAATTCCATTGTCACTAATCATCATCTCATTTAACATCATTATAAATTGGATCTTTATTCCAATGCCAACTCATGGGTGAACTACATCACGTCTATCCCCATGTGTTTATTTATAACCATTGTCCAAATCCTACAACATGATGTCTAATGGGTAGTATGATCCTCTGTCCCTATCCCATGATAACTTTTTCATGTGGTTTTTTGAAGCCTCACCCTTATCATGCACACATTTATTATACATGGGTATTTTACCAAATCCATTTTCTATATATGAGTATTTGGTTCCTCAGTACATCTTCCAAAAATATTTATCACATATGGGTATTTAGAGCCTTAGTCCCAATCCCACACACATTTAACACATATATCACAATGACACAATTTCACAATTATCATAATATCACATAAATTTATTCATCAATTAGTTAGTAAAAATAAATAATTTGATGATCACATTAATCAATTAAATAATTCAAAAAATTAATAATAAAAATCAATTACGTTAATTTATTAAAAAATAAAATAATAAGATCAAATCCTTTAATTAATCCAATAATTAATTTACTACAAAAATTAAAATAATTTATTCATCAATTAATTAATCACATCAACCTCTTTAATTAATTCCATAATTAATGTATTACATCCGGTCAAAAAATTAATAATAAGTTATTGAATCGATTCTATAATGTCCATTTTCAGAAAAATATCTCTTAATTATTTGAGCAATAATTTTATCAATATCCACCATCCCAATATCCCCAATTTAAGAATTCATTTACACCATACTGTACAATAATAATTATTACAAATTTGGGAACTCAATTTCAAAAAATCCAAATTATATTACAAAATTACGTACACCTATTAAAAATAAAGATATTAGGATTTTAATGACAAAATGCTTAACATTAAATGATGATTTTAAAATAATTCCATGGACATCACACTTGATAAAAAAGGTGTTGATGACTACATAGAAGATCATAGATAAAAAATAATCTACATCAAAATAATAAATGTTGTCAATAAGATTATATAAATGAAATGGTTTGTGGAGAACGAAGAGAAGGAAGAAAAAAACAAAAAAGTATTACCAGAGACTACTCACATAAAAAAGACATATAGAAGTGATGTTTACACCCCCAAATAACCTTGAGAAAGCCTTAGGGTCAAGGAGAGAAGAGAGTGGTCTTAACAAATGAGAATTTATCTACATAACATGATCAAAATAGTAGGTCATAAATTCACATGAAATATAATTTGATTAATTTCCATGTAAATGTTTTTAATGTAATTAAACCACAACCCATCTCATAAAATTAATATTACTAAAACCCATGACAATTACATGATTTGTGACACTTTACATTACATATAAATGTTCAACAGTTTAATTTTTATCACTTTTTTAAATAAATCCAATAATCATTTAATATTTCCCAAATCCATATTTTCCCATGATATTTTTAAAAAATTTATACATGATCTCTATAAAGAGTGACATATCACAAAAAAGGCAGGTTCTTTCACACTACCCACCATATAGTATACTATACAAGAGTTGTACACATAGTTTTCTATATGATCTTGAGAAGAAAATATAGTTCCATTAAGCCTTCACAACTTATTATTTCATCAATGTTTCATCCAAAACCCATCCATGTTTCCACAATTCATGAACTTTCAACACATTCATTCCCCATAACACGTTCACACCATGATCCAACTCACATATTAGATTTACTTCAAAGGATTCATCGGGCACAATCTCAAAATCATATTCATTGATCACTTGAGAATGGTCTCGGTGACACCACAAATGTTCTAAAGCATAAAAAATAATACATACGAAGAAATATATATCTATGTAATTTCCAATTGGTATGACACTTGTTCGATTCTATACACAATCTCCAATGGTCAAATGAATATGAGCATCACCTTTCTCGATATCTGTATCTTGCGATGATCCTATCTATGAGAAACATGGAGTAATACAAGATCACTATATGTTTAATATAAGGGTCATCAATGTAAAAACATGATATTATTATAAAATATATTTTTCATGTAATATTCTTTTAATCATTTCATGTTTTATTCACCACATTTCCTTAGCTTTCCGTATATGTATCAATGAGTTTCTTAGAAATAAAAATTTACTTTTATATTTTTTTAATGAAGAAAATTATATACTAACTATTAGAATAATAATCATGAATGTTATTAAATGAATAATGAAATTATGGATTACACGTTATTATTTTACATGTTAATTATAAATTAAGATAAAACATTTTTTTAGAAATCAAATTTTTTTCTGAAATGTTATTCAAATATACACATGAAGAATTTCTACCGGTAAATAAAAAAATAACTATTATTTAACTAAATTAAATATATATATATGTAATATTAAATTTAATATTTAGTAATCATTAATTTATTTTCTATACATGATATCTGTTGGTTTTTCCTGATATGTTTCATGTTTTGATGAATAATGTAAAATTCTAAAATTTAAATGAATTAATATTTTTCATCGAATGATAGATCAGAAAGCGTAGGACAACACCCTATTTATTAAAAAAAATAAAGGTTTTATTATTAATTGGGAAAGGGTAACCCATTATATGCCCGAAGGCCAAAGGAAAATTTCCATGCCATATGATGGAAAGACAAAAGTCCAAAAAATACACAGTTCAAAAAACCCCACCAAAACAAATCAAAATGTAGATTGACCAACACCACAGTAAACCCTAGACGCCTCCATGGCTTCGTGAAAACTAGCCACTATGAGCTAGCATAACCCGACGTTTCCGTCATCACTGCCACCAAGCCAAGAGCTAGAGAAATCATCACCCATGGAGATCGAAACCGAAACTACACTATAAATCACGATCTCTCCTCACGCCACATCCAAAACTTTACATCGTCACAGAATTCCTATGATCCCACCTAGGACGCAAAGAAATCATCAATTTTAGCCAGATCAAAAGACCATTGTTGCCTTCAAAAACCACTAACGGGGTCGCCCAACCTAATTCACCCGCAGCCGAACAACATGATGACATCCGTTTACGGACAGAAGATGAACAAATCTGGTCTGGACCAAGGGAAACCTAGCACCACAAAAATGGTCAAGCTAACACCGAAAGACCAAATCACATCAGCATCAGTGGGAAGGATTGTTGCACTCCATAGACCCACGATGAACCAGAGGAGGGAGAACCACCAGACCAGGAGTGCAAGATGGCGAAGATGAGAGAACCCTAACAGAAATATATTCCCCTTACGGGCTCCTCCATACAAAAGATAATATCATGTTTAATTATATATTTTATTTATTTTAAATTAAAAATAGTTAAATATTTAAAATTTAACCCAATTTAGTTAATTATAATCAATTTCAAATTTACATTGTATATTGAAATATGTCAATATTTTGGATGTTTTGACATAAAAAATGTTTTCTCAGTCCGTCAAAGAGATTAAATTTTAATATATTTCTCTAAATTATTTTTTTTTCAATTTTTAAATGAATTTTATATATTTATTTATAAGGTAAAATGTAGTAAATAGTTCTTTTTAATTTTGTTCTATTATGAATAATATTTTTTGTAATTTTTAATACCAATCTTAATTGTAAATCAGGTAATTTAGGGTAAAAATAATATTATAAGTATTATAAATCAACCCCAAAATTTGATCAAATGTTATTTGATGATGTTAATTTGAAACTTTACAAATAAGTTTCAATATTGAGTAATTTAATAGATTGTGTTTAACTGAAAATGATATAGATATTGTTAAACTGAAAGGGAGTTTTGAAATGTCCCACTCTTAATTTTAATTTGTATAACACTTTTAATATTGATTTAAATATAAAATATGTATTACTATATATATTATAATGGACGATAGAATATTTATCTACATCATATATATTTATTTTTAACTTTTATGGAAGAAAATGATTATCATTATTAATTACAGAAAGTTAATTTTGTAATTAGAAAATTAATGATAAAATAAATTTAACAATATTAGAAATATTAAAATAAATATAATTTTACTTAATTAAGGTGATAAAATAATTTTAAAGGTGAATATGATAAATTTATGGTGTATTAAATGAACTAGTTTTATATAATCATTCTTTCATTGATTTTATTAAATTAAATGTTATTAATACTTATATAATTGACACCTATGATATTTTATGAAAATAATAGTTTATTATATTTTATAAAAACCAATACATTAATAAATATGGAAAACTGTGTAATTTATGTTATTAAAAACACTAATATTCAAAATATAGTCAGATTTAGATATTATGTGTAATCATAAATCACTCATAATTTTAAAACCATTATTGCTGTAGTTATAATTAAAATGTATTACCTAAGTGTAATTCAAAATGATATGGTTTAAAATAATATGAAAAAATTTATTACATTTATTTTTTGATGATATTATAAAATTATTTAATTATATGTTTTAATTCCTAGCCTTCTGTGTAATTTTGGTTTATATTGGTTTTATTTTTAATTAATCTTTTGTGATATTATATAAGTTACTCTCTACTATCTAATAGAATTGAACCACTTCTTCAATTTTAATATACCTCAAAATCCTATTTGGGATGGAAAAATTCTGTCCAAA
This sequence comes from Viscum album, assembly GCA_963277665.1. NCBI lineage: Eukaryota > Viridiplantae > Streptophyta > Magnoliopsida > Santalales > Viscaceae > Viscum > Viscum album. The sequence goes on along the minus strand of OY728165.1, from coordinate 442,852,432 downwards.
TCCTCTTCCAACAAGTCTCAATTTATCATATAAGCCTTAATTTGGTAGAAATCCTACCAATGATGTTATTTTATGGTGCTCTAATGGAAGATACAGAAACAATTGGTATTGTTAATAAATAAATGTTTTAATTTACAATCATACCTAATCCGCCTAAATTCTATTTAATTCTTATTTATATAATAAAAAAATATCTTTAATATACAAATATTTTTTAATATAATGGTTTAACCTACATATACAAACATATCCATCTAAGGGGTAATGAACATATTGTTTTAGTGTGTGGTGAACTACTATCTCATGAAATGATTTTCGTTTTTCCATTACCACCACTCTCGGTTGGGAATTATGAAGGGCACACTATTATTACATTATTTATAGAAAATTTATGATTTATGTATACTTATGTAATCATAATATAAAACACACCTTCATTCATTCCATTTTTTTTTGTAAATACGATAAAATCATTTCTAGATGTGTTGACTAAAAACTTATCAAAGATATTTGATTCATTCACACATTAAATGGATTGTATGAAGGGAATTGTATGTAAATGTTGGAGAAATATATTATATATTAACGATGCTAGAGTTATGTACATTATTATATATATATATATCATTTAATTTCATCTTTTTAATATGATAGGAAATTTGAAAAATCGTCCATGTGTATGTATGTCGTACCATCTCCTAGAAAGGTGTATTAAATTTAATATATCTATATATTATAGATATTTATAATATTATTATATATTAATTATAAATTCTTGTTCATATTTGAGAAAGTAATAAATATGTATCTAAGTTAGATGATAAAGTATAACATGTTAGAACACATACAATAAAAAATAATGTTATTACCGAAATTGTTTCATTAACATGGAATAGTTTATAATGGGCTAATATAAATAAACTAGTGAATAAAATATGTTTTCGTGTTACTAAATATATTTCTATGAATTATGTAAAATAATTTAATATTTATTTTATAGGAGGTTTCGAAGTGTACGATTAGATTCAAGACATAAGGTAATTTAATTTCATCTCACTTTTTATTTCAATAAAACACATACCATATTTACCGATATCATATTTTATATGTTGTATATATTGTCCTATGAAATGTTATATATTTAATTTATATTTATATATATATTAAATTCTTTAATTGAAGTAATTATATTATGGTCTTCATTATTAAAAAGTTACTAATGTTTTAGGGAAATTATCTCTCACTTTTATTTTTGTGGGACACATGCCTTATACACTACTAGTTTCTTCTACATGGTTTATATAATGAATATTAGTATCGTTTAGGATTATTATCCTTTAGATTATTATATTAAAATATACATATAATTTAAATTCTTTGATGGGCCATATTAATCACTAAATTGTGTATTTATTTCCCATTAATAACAATATTTGGGATTGTTTCATTTTAAGTCCCCATTGGGGAGTATTTTCCATCAATCTCCATGATTTATAAAAATAATTACAATTTTGTTAATATTATAAAATATGTTTTTTAATATCATTTTTAACCATTTTTTTTATTTTTACCACATGGTATGAATGGAATATTATTCACTTTCAAAATGAGGCTCTTTGTGATTTTTCATACCAATGTACGAAATGGGGTTTTTACCTTATAAGAAATGAATTGAATTTTTTTCATCAATGACACATTATTGATTTGAATCATCCCTTTCAATATTAAAATGTTATTTATGGTTAAAATTATTTCTCATCTTATTGCATGTAATTTTAAGGAATGAAATATTTTTCAATGATTAAAGGATATCACCATCAAGAATTGTTTTTAAATTATATCTCACAACTATTTTTGATATATTATAACTAACATTGGGGATTAATTTGATTTTATGGGGATTTTTTTCATGGATATTATCCTAATGATTATAATGTTTGTTTTCTGTTAATTATTGAATGATATTGATGAATCCTTCATCATTTCCATGGGTAATGTTATGATTAAAAGAATTTTTCAAACCCATTTCTTTCCATGGGTTCTGATATAATGAATGAATTATGTTATTGTTAAACATATATGTATTGTATTTATTATGTGATGGATGAGACCTATATATCCCTATAATTAACTGGGTAAATATTTATATCTGAGGATATATACATGGATGGAATAGGGAGTGAACCTAGCTTAGTAAAAGATTTTTTTCCTTAGACGGTCTTGTGAGTGAACGTTGACCGCTATGATTTTCATGGGATTGAACATTTACTACAGTGATGGTATACGAGGTGAAATCATAGAAATAATATAGTCTTATATGTGATTCATTTTAAACTATAGAAATATTTTAATGTTTATATCTATCTATATAAAATTTCAAGCCTTATACTTTTCTTAAACATTCATAGTTTTTTCTCTTGATATCATTATGATTCATTTCATCCAAACAACCATTATTTATTCCATGAAATTATTAAATGATCTTACATATGAAGATTATTATATTAAAACTTTATTCTTATGTTATCATACCCTTATGTTCGTGTTATGGTTACTATATCATTTGTTTACACTTACTAAGAATATGAAGTCACCCTTTCATATTTTTCACTTCACTAGTGTTCAAGGAATGGTATTATGTTTGATATGTAAAAAATGGGTTTTATCTATGGATAAATTGGTATTAGAAGAAATAGATTTAATATGAGAAAGTTTTATACATTTTAAAGAATCTATTGTTAATAAAATAATATATACATTGGGTGGGTGTAGGTGTAATTTATGAAATTTCTATGAAAAATAAAATAATGTCAATGTACATTTATATTGGAGTGTTATTATTCATATTAGAGAAATGGTTTATCCAATAAATAGAATAATGGATTATTAAATGTTAGTGATGCCCCTAGAATTATTTTTAAGGATATGTACTAGGATATCTCTAAGGATAAGGATATGGTTTCATGGAATTAAAATTAATTTTCATGCTTTATTTATACTATAAGAAATTTATCATGATTATGGGTTTTTCATCTATGATAAGTATTAACGACATTATGTTTTATTGTTTTTTTTAATACCTAAATGTAGATGAAAAATTGTTAACATTGTGTGTTTCATATGTTGAATGGATGGTCATTATTCCAATCGATGACCTTAGTAGAAATATCATGATGATAATTAGAAATGTGGTATTAGTATTGGTCATTATTTTAAGGATAAAGAGTCCATAAAAAGAGTTAAATATATGATATGTTCTAATATTATTGTTTAAATTAATCATAAGAAGCATGATTTGATTTTGGATGAAGTACATTAAGTAATGATTCATATTTTATATTAATGGAAATAATATTTCAAGGAATCTTGAGATATAGATTAAGAATAATTTTGGAGGATTGACGTGTATATTTTTTATAATGTAATGATTACATTAATAAAATCATGTTATATATAATAATTATTAATATATGCAATCCATTAAAGGATAAAAAGTACATGATGGAAGGTGTTTAGGACTTTCAAAAGTGAATTAATTGTAGTGATTTATTCATGAGAAACGTGTAATTAAGGGAAAGATAACCATTAATATGTTTCTAATGTTGGGTTAATGATATTTGGTTAATGATATGTTTTTTATAAAAAAAATTAAATTATACTCTATAGATTACATTGAATGTAATTATAGATTTTGTTTTAATATTGTTTATGATATCATTGACGGGGTTTATGAAATTTTTAGACATATTGATTATATCAAATAATCATTAAAATATGAAAGGGTGAATATTTAAAAAAACTGATTTATGGTAGTTACTATGTTTCATGAGAATAAATGATTAAGGTATTCACATGTTTGGAATGTGAAAAAACAAACATAATGATATATTGGGGGTCAATGCTAATTTGAATTTGATAAATTTAGTGAACTTATTTATATGGGTTTAGACATTAATTTTTTGGAGTGGTTATAAGATTAATCATTGGTGAAGCTTTTTATGTTACAATTCATATGTGGTTTTAGATATTAAATAATTATATCCCCATATTATGATTTATGCATAATGGATGAAATTTTGAACCTTGTATTAGTGATAAAGGCAAATTGAATGAGCTATCATTCTTTTTATCAAACTCATGATCTAGTAATTCTTTATGAATGTCAAACCATAATTTCATACAATAAGAGATAATGTGGATATAGTTCCAGGAACAATAAAATTTGATATAGTGACGATGTCATGTAAGAATATCATCTCATGATAATTACTCATAATTTAGAAAAAGGACATAAAATAAAATAATGTCTTGTTATCATCATTATTGATGATATCATTGTCCTTTTTCTACACCCATTACGTTTTGGATTTTTTATAGTTATCTTTCTCTAACCATTATCTTAATAAGTCTCTAATATAACATGATTCTTTGATTACACTTCTATATTGAAGTTTTCATATTCCACCAAGGCTTTCCTATGCAGAAATATGGTTATGAGTTAATTTGAGTAATCAATATGTTTTCCACATTCCCTTTTTAATTGATGTTTTAATATTCATTTTATTTTTTCATTTTCCCACACAAAATTCAAACATCCACCTCTGAATTTTGAAGTTTGATTTTAATTTACAAGTATTCAATTATATTTTTAAATTAATGACTATATTAGAACAATATTCAATCCATTAGAACATATTCAATGTGTCTCACACTTTCTTGTTGGGTTCTATGTATCTCTTATGAGGAAGTACATCCATGATCCTTAAATTATATAAAATTCATGTATCATTTCTTTTGAGAAAGGCATTTTATATGAAGAGAACCTATGGGATATTATGGACTATTGATATAATGTAATATAGATAGCTAGACCCGTCACTAGTATTTTGTTTTAGGAGATCACCACTAGTTTAATGATGTTTCTCTGTAACATGAGGTCATAATAATGTATAAGTATCCTCATTTTTTTTATTAATATGCTGAATTTAGAGGGTGAAAATTATTCTATTGGGTGTAGAATGTAACACGTAGTGGTTTTTATGATTTCTTATTATAGGATTTCTTTGACGTTTTGTGTTACATGAAACACTTGGATTTCTGGCGTTATACACAACAGTATTTTTTTATCAAGCATTGTTTTATTATTATAAATTTCTAAATAAGAAATGCATAGTCTATAAAATAGAATGGAAGGTATGATCAACATTAATTAAATTATAAAATAAAATATAAAAATTTTAATTTAAAATTTTAATTTCAAATTATTATGAATAGTTTTTTGAAAATAACACAATGTTTTTGAAAAATTATTTATATACGCACATATGTGTATTATACCAATAAACAAAAAAAAATGTTTAATTATATTTATGATATATATAATATTTAATTTAAATTTTAACAATTATATCATGTGATTTCTATATATGCAATATGATGAAATGGAATTTAGCAATAAAAAACATATTTTTATAAAAAAGATTTTTTTCTATATTTTAATGGAGAATTCATATTAAATCTCATAATATGAAATATAGTATATTTTATATGAAAAAATATATTATTCACTGAATTTTGGATATCAAAATTTAGAGTCATTGAATTTTTTCTAATTCTATTACAAGATTCATACTTCGTTGAATAATGACGAATTCAAAATTTTATTTGAAAACAATTTTTTCATTGAAATAATTTATTAAGGTTAATTACACATTTTATTAATTTTACTGTATGATTAGTTCAAATTTTATCATTTAATCAAATTTATGTCATTTTAATCAATTTCACATTTAATTTTGATATGAAAACATGCCAATATTATGGATGTTTCACACTTTAAATAATTGTATCCATGATTCATGGATAGGAATAATATTTAATTTAATTATAAAAATATATGTTTTTATTAATAAAAAATGGATAGCATATTTTTTATAATATTTTGAAATTTTAATAAAAATGAATGTTATAATTTTAAATAATGTGAATAGTAATTTTAGAAATTTTTAATACCACACTTATGGGTATATCATGTAACTAAATGTCAAAATAATATAATAAATATATGGAAAAAAACTATACTATCCCAAATTTTACTATATGAAGTTAAATGGACCCCTAAAAAACAAGAGTCAAAATTTAGAAATTTAATAAAAACTTTTAAATGCAAAAAAATTAAATATTATTAAACTGAATTTGAGGAAAAAATATTATACTCTTGATTTTAATTGGTTTAATATTTTTAATAGGGGTAAATTGAAGATATTATTTAGTATATATATTATTATATAATATTAAATATTTATCAAAATCATGATAATTTATTTTTTTTCTATCGAAAAATAATTATCCTAATTTATTTGATAATAATGATGTATTAATTACTCAACTAATGTACTAGTCAATGAATAGATATTAGAAATATAAAAAGAAAAAAATACAAATTACATAAGGGGATATGGAATTATACATTTGAATAAGAAATATCATGGGTGTATATAATGAATATTATTTATGTAATATTTCTATATTGATTTTCATAAATTCAATGTTATGAATAGTGTAAAAATTGACACTATAGATATTTTATTAATATATTATTTTATTAAATTATATAAAAATCATGAAAATATTAATTAAGTAAAAGGGGATGATTTATGGTCTAAAATATCATAAATTTCCATTTATTGTCTATTTTCTATTTTAAATGTAAAAAAAATATCCTCCTAATATTAAAAGAAAGGTTATCATTATTAAAAATTAGATGGATTAACTAATAGATAATCAAAATGATAAGGAATTATGTAATAAAAAACTTTTCTAAAATATATTATTTTTGATATTAAAAATTTATATCAACTTATCTTCGATTTCTTAAACTATTGGGGTATTTATATTGAAATTTTTATTATTATAAATTATTCTTTTGAGATATTTAAAACGTACTCATTACATATCTAATAAAAGGGAATATTTTATTCAATTTCACGCACACATTAGAAACTATTTGGTTTGGCCAAAATCATTCCAAATCATCTCCAAAAATTATTCAATTATTCCTATAATCCATACATTGTGCATAAATCCAAACAAATAGGTCCATTTATGAAAATCATAAAAGAGATACCCGATGAAGAGGACTTAATGATCATTTTAATATTATTTCATCATTGAACCCCATAAATTATATTTTATTTCCTGATTATATAATTAACTCAGTATCCTAAATATAGATAAATTATGAGAATATAAATCTTTTACCAGCACTTACACATGCTTCCATCTAATTGGTAATGAAAATATTATTATTTTTTACGACGAACTACCACATCACGAAATGATGTTGTTATTTTTTCCTTTACCATATATCATTGTTCGGAATTATGATGATCAAAATGTCTATAACTTATATATATTATATTTATGATATCCTAATTCATATTTAATTAAAATATAGAACATTCCTTCAAGCTTTCAATTTTGATTAAATTTGATAACATCATTTATGGATGTGTAGACTACCACCAACTCAAGCAATTTGATGTATTCACACATTATATGGAATTTATTAAGGATGTGATTAGTAAAAATATATAAAATATATGAAATAGTATTAATAATTTAATATTATATATATATAACTATATGTTATATATACTCTTACGTTTAATATGACTAGAAAATATAAACATTGTTCATGCATATATACAATCTACCATCTCATGGAATGGTGTATTCCATTTCAAATATCAATATCAAATAGATAATTATTTTATTATTATATATAATTTATTAATACTTTTTTATTCTATAAGGTATTTAATCATGATCAATGTAATAGGATCAAGAATATCAGGTCAAAAAAATTATGATAAACAATATAGTTGTTACCCTAAACCTTCATTTAACATCACACTATAAATATTTGTGTTATATATAGTCATATGTGAATCAAATATTGTATGATATATCTTATTATGGTATTTTAGTATATTTTAAGAAAATATAAATTTATTATAAATGAGTAATATATGTGTCCAATGATTCCAAACAAATATGGAAAGAGAATTAAATCTAATTTTTTATTTATGTGATATACATGTCATATTCCCCAATCTTTAATCTTTTGTGGTGTTTATACTAAACTATGAATTTTGAATACATTTATTTAAATTATTTAAAGATTTTTAATAAATTAATTGATGTTATTATTTTAAGGTGTTCATAATTATAATGTTACTCATGTTATAATGGATTTATGTCTCACTTTTATTTTTCTGGGACACATGCTTTGTACACTACAAGTTTCATCTACAAGGTGTATTTAATTAAACAGAATGTATTTTATGATTATTACCTTGAATATTATTGTATTTAATTATCCATATAATTTTATTTATTTAATTTATAATACCATAAAATATATTATAGTACGATTGATATTTTTTTCCCAATATCATTTATATTTGGTATTGATTCATTTTATGTCTCAGTTTGGCAATATTTATCTTCTATGTCAATATTTTCAAAAAAATTGGTTTCAGAACATTTTTAACTATTGACATATAAATTTTTAATATTTTTTACACATTATTGAATTTTTATCACATTTATTATAGTAATATTTTTTACATTTTCTAATTGATGATCTTTGTGACCTTTCCAGAAAAAGTAAAAAATGAGTGTTTTTATAGTGTAGGTTTTGGAAAAAAATTCTATCGAAATAACATCATATTTCACTGACTCTGAACATAAAATATTGAAAGTTAATTTTTTTAAAAAATTCCATGTAATTTTATGAAATCAGACTATTTTCAAAGTATAAAGTATATTTAACTCATAAATTATATTAAAATGATATCTCAAAAATATTTTTCATCTACGATAACATTAATTTATGTTTTTTATATATTGGTGGTTATATTTTTCATAGATAATATTCCTAAAATTCCTATGGATGGTTAATATTTATGATCAAATGATATTTATAAAACATATATATTTTCAATTTCTTATGTTATGATTGAATGATTTTTAAGAAGCACATTTCATTCGTTGGGATCTGATATAATTTATGATTTATGTACTTATGGAACACTTATATATGGTTATAAATATGTGATGGTTGGGACCTATAGCTCCTTCCAATGCATAGTGTAATGATTTATACCTAATTATATTAAAATGGCTTGAATGGGGAGTGAACTCATTTCAAAAAAGCACTTTTTCTTCTTAGATGATATTGGGAGTGAACATTGACTAATTATATTGTCATTTGAGTGAAACCTGATTACAAATATGGGTAAGAGAGTAATCTCATACGACTACAATGGCCTTGGATGTGATTCCTTGGTGAATATGGGATTGATTTTATATTCTTGTTTGTTTTCCTCAAATTCATTATATTGTTCTTATGTTATGCTTCCATGGGTTATTCTCTTGGTTTCCTCGTGACTCATATAATATGAACTACAATTTTTTATTCCATTAATCCTTTATATGATATTTCATATGAAGGTTATGATATTAAAATGTTACCATTATGTCCCCATACCCTTATGTTCATGTTATTATTATGTTTCTATATTGATTACCCTTACACAATCTACGAACTCGCCATTTTATATGTTTTTTTCCTAGGATTTGAATATAGTTTCTAATTTTTATATGTCATATTGTGGACTTTTTGTAAACAAATATATTAGAGAGGAAGAAGATGTGTTATGATTTAGTAGTTTAGGAATCAATATTTCTAAAGGAAATAATCTAATATGGTATTTGGGAATCTAGTTGTGTAATATATGAAATGTTCCAAAAAATTGATGTAATGTAAATGTAGGATAATATTTGATCATTATAGTCAAATTATTTATACATATTAGATATGTGTACTATTATCAATAAATAATTCCATCCAAATATTCTGATCCTACTCTGACATCTCTCACACTAGACTCAGTCCCAATATATTTGACTCAACTTTTTCCATCCATCATTGAGGTGATCAGTATGTCCTACAATAAAATTATTCAAATGGATCAATCTATATCATCACTAGATTACCATATTAATTGGATAATTCTACTATATAATGTTTCTTCTCCCAAGAGACACCAATGTAAAAAACCAATCATTTTTGTATACCCTCTTGTACATGTATAATACACCAAAATGAAACATCGTTATATGGTTTGGAATTCCTTAATCAGTAAAACATGTGATCCAAACTAAATATATTAACCCTTCAATAATTAGAATGTGAAACTTGAGTTATGGTCCCAAACATGAAAATGAGGCACCTTGTGCATATATTCTATTTCACCAACAAAAAATCTCCAAAATTCCCCACTATGAAATTTTCTACACATGTCACAAAACCCATGATAACCCAAATAATATCATTATTTTGAGTCATACTTCGGATTCCCACCACAATTTCTGTAGTCACTTCATTCCACTTCCATTCCAGAATATAAAATGGTTGTAGAAATCCACACAGTCATTGATGCTCATCCTTAACCTTCTGACAGGTGTAGAGTCATGTCACAAACCCCGTTATCTCCTTTTGTTAGACTGAACCCCAAAACCATCTTCGTATTTCATGGTACATTTTGGTTAAATATGGATGTACCACCCAAATCACCGCATGAAACTAACACATCATCTACACTCACTTACTCATTGAAAATCTAATAATTTTATTTAAATATATCATCTCTTCAAAATCTATTATCAAATAAAATGGTGACTCCCCACCTTCATAGATATCAAATAAAGTCCAACAATCTAGATCCTCGTATATCCTATCTATAATACAATTCAAATATATTGACTCCACCGAGACAATAATGAGAGTAATCGTCACTTGAATATATAGAATCACCATATCCACCCTAGAATTCTATGCCATAATCATTGACTGAGCAATAGAATCATGAACCTACTAAGTCTCTGTTTCCATTAATAAGGTATATAAGAGGATTCCTTTTTTGGTGTATATTTAATCTCAAAATACAAAGAATTCATATACTCAATCCACCTTCACTACTAAATATTCAAATATATCTTTGGAAAATGATTTGATGTAAGATATTGTGATCTGTTTACATGATTTTTTTTTATTTTTTGATAATTTTACTAGAACATCAAAGAATATTCAAATTTTAAAAACATGAGATCATTATTTTGGTAATTTTGTTTAATATTCATCAACTGATGAGTCCCATACCCCAAAAATCGATCTACAATAATCATCTCTACACCTATCCCAACCTTAGAATCCTAAAAAACCCCATATTATCCCCACATTCCTTATATAGGATGTTGATAAATGTTTATCCCAGAACATCTATATCTTCTTGGGGGAATTCAAACATGGTTATGACAATTCAAAATTTTCCCAATTTTTTGTCATGCCTAAATGCGGAACATCCAACAGGAAAATTTTATAGATGAATAAATGATAATATCTATCTAATACCAGAAAGATATGGATATAAAAAATTTCTTGAGGAATTTCCCATCATGAAATACTTGAACATTCTCTATGTCTATTAATACACATTTTTCTGAGATGATGTGACCCATAAAATATAACAAATCAATACAAAAATTATACAAGGTCATCTTGGAATATAAATGATGCCCCATTAATGTAATTATGACGATGATAAAGTGTTGGGACTAGACATCATGATTCATTTAGTACACAAAGATTTCATCCATGAACTCATCAACCAAATGATTCATATAAAAATGGAACATTCAATTAATTAGGGCCACAAACCCTACTACTGAATTCATTAACACAACAAAAATTATTGTTAACACATGAATTTTTTATGTAGTTCTGAATTTAATATACAATATATCATAATGTCAAACTATCAACTAATGATAACCCGATCTCATGTACATATTTTAGAATAGACAATATCCTCAAAACATGTCAGAAAATAACCAATATTTAGAAGATGATATAATTTTCTTAGAGTGATCTGGTTCATCATCCAATATACAAAAGAGTAGTGAAGTCTCCCTTTAGCCTTCATGAAATTGAAAAATGGAGAACCCCAAGGACATGTACTGGGATCGATAAAACCATTATATTCCAACACTTACACATGAGTCACAATCTCTATAAAATTTTATAGTTCCATTAAGTATGGTGGAATAACAACAAGATCAACCCCCTAATATGCGCTAAATGTAAATTCCACATATCGTTCTGGGTACATCCTTGATATGTTTTTAGGGAAAACACCATAAAAACTTCCAATTATTTTTTGAAAATACATCATGCATTACACATCTATAATCCAACAACTGAACAACTACATAGGTGGTGAAATCCTCATGTTTCTTTATGAACATACCCTGCACAGACTACCAGGAATTTTCACTCTACATATTGAATGTAAATATATTATTAGGAGATTTAAAATAACCCCTATGGAAAAAATAAATGGGTTAAATGTATTATATTAATCATTTTATTCCCAAAATAATTTAAAAAAACATATAAATGATATAATGATCACACAGAAAACAGGAGTCCCCTAACTCGAGAGAACACCATTTACACACCCAGTTGTTTCTCTACTATGATCCCAATTTCATATCTATTGTCAAAACCCCCAACATGAATTCCAATAACTATTTAAAAACATTAAAAATAGGTGATTTATTAAATAAATTAGAGGAACTCATATTAAATAATGTAGTATCTACATCAAAACCAATATGATTGGTTTGTCTCATTATCAATGGTCTAGCCACACTATCCACAAGTATAAGATGAATTGTCTTTAATTATATATCCATTCATATATGTGATATTGTCTATGTGCCCTGAGGTGCACCACTCTGCAGATACATGTTCTCCTATCTTGATGCTTCATATCCATTTCCACTACTTCCTTGGATAGTAGAAATCCCGCTACTAGACTGGAAAAATGCAGATGATCTCCTTCATATACTATTGGTCAATCTAGATCCTCTTCACTACCATAATATCATTGGATTACATAGATCCTATATAGAATTAATATCCTACCACTGGCTCATAACTCGAATTGTGGTTGAGGATAGTAATTATGAATGATGTCTAGAATACAACACTGGTGGAAAAGAAGTCGCGTAAGATACTGAGTAACTAATTATTTCACAAGGCCAGTTATCCAACTATCCCACTGTATTACATTACCATATTGAATATTCTTTCCTATAGTCTACATTCCTCTAGATCCACTAGCAGCAGCCATCTGTCATGAACTGAAGGCGTTATTTTAAGTTCACCATAGCTCTGATATCCTTGTCCACCAAATTAAAAAAATGTTTAACCAAAAGTGTTTAAATATATAAAAAACTCACATTTAATCCCATCCTAAAAACACATATCTATTGTTTTCTCATCCCTATCTATCACAGAGGAAAAGTGTTGAAAATATGTAATGTGACCATCATAGTAAATTATTGAAATTATCCACGATGTCGGTGACATGAACTCATATGCTCTCTTCGTTCTCAGCGTAATTTTATAAAATTTATTGAGGAACATATCTAAAAAGTCTTTAAATATTATCTGGTCTTCATGCACTATCTGGGCCTAAACATCCCACCAACACACCATTGATCCCTGTAACATGTATGATTCTATCTTGACACTCTTCTATACAAAATTCTGTAAGTGGTCCGAGATAGTTTGGATTTAATCAATCCCGAACTCTATTGACACATTCCCACTATCTCTAGTAAACTGTTAAGGGTTTTGTTATGAAATTCTCATGTAAAATCAGACAAGCATTTCGAAACCCACCCTAGGTATCATTCAATATAAATCATGAAGCAAGAAAATATTTCTCATATCTTCACTCTTATATCCTCGGCCAGAATTATCAATGCCTCAAGAACACCTTCTAGTAGATCACATACTTCCATAACCTCATTTCATCCTCCCATTAGACATCTTCTGGGAGGTATAACTATAAAATTATCAACAATGACCTTCTGACACACATGAAATTAATAACACATTTACAGGAAAACACAAGGAACCATAATAAGTTATTTCCCCTATTACCGTCCACACAGTCAGAACTAAGTAGCTATCACAACCCATTGACCATCCTATAAATATTTAATGGATCGAAATGGTAAAATCATTGTCATTATAAATGTTTCTCTTCTGAAATCCATTCATTTATGTTTTCAAAGGATTTCACAATTTTTTATTTCCTGTTAGGGTACTTTTTTGTTCAATTTAACATGAAATTAAATGAAATAGTTCTTGTTCAACAACATAAAAATAAAATCTCCATTAATTCATAATACGATTCATGTTAAAAAATTAAAATTGATTGTATAGAGTGATGTATGAACTCTCAACTCTTTTTCCATACCGATCCATGAGTAGAATCGCAAAATGGTTTATAAAAAATACCAATTCACTCAATAGGTTTATCAATAGTGTTGAAATAATGTCAATTATAGCTACACAAATAAAAAAAATACCCCCAATAGCTACGTCTCTATTACCCTTTTATATGGGGGAACGACTCCCATGCACAAGCTCATAATTAAGACTTTACTTTTCATATTATTTTAAAAACCTTTACCAAATAGTAAGACTTAAGAAAATCAATATAAACCACCTTTGATTCCACTTTGATATAAACTGTTTCGGGTACCACAAAATAGTTCCCTGAGTAGGTCCATCACATGACCTTATGTACACATCCACGTACACAAAAGGCTACTGACAAAGAGGCAGTCTCAAATTTTGATAGTGGGATACTATACATACTTTTTCAAAGTATCATAAAGTGATTTTTTTTAATTTTCAATAGATATATCCTAACAAAAATTACCTTTATCAAATGATGACCAAAAAAATAAAATATCAAAACTTAACAGTAGACATTCCATACTTATATTTGTTCCATGTTTCAAAATTATTACCATAAAATAAAAACATTATAAACCCCAAAGTGGCTCCCAAACCAACTCTAGTTCCCTCGTCCATGATTTTTTCAAAATCATTATCCTAACACATTGCATTTTCCCATATCCAGTCCAACATACATGAAGTCTTTTCATGTATTGATCTGGAAGACCAAGTGCGGTGTGTGTAAAACTCAATAGTCCACCACCAAATATGTATAAATAAATAAATATTCAATATCAGCACATATAGTTATATATGTAATAATATAAAATTAATATGGTAAAAAAATTTCATTTATTAAATTACATTGATTTGGAAAAATAGATCCTCAGGTTATGAAGGAAACCCATACCTCAATACATGCTTTGTCATGTGTTGGGGTTTGAACTATACAGTTGAAGTATCTTATATTTTAATTATGTTTTTATCAATAATTATCTCATTTAAAATCAAAACAATTTGGATCTATATTCCAATTCACACTTGTGAGATTAAAAATTTATGTCTAACACCCTATGGATATTTGGTGCATCATTCCCTTTCCCAAACCACAATGTAACATGGTAAATTGGATCCATAGTCCTTCTACCATTCTCACTATCATATATTGGAATTTAGCACCCCATTATCTTCTCACACAAAATTTTCATGAATGGGTATTTTGGTCCATAGTCATTATCCCTGAAACATTCAACAACTATGTGTATTTGGATCGTGAGTCCCTTCCCCTAACACATTTATCTTATTTTGGAATTTAGAGGATTAATTTCTATCTTACACACATTTAACACATAAATTTCAATTTCATAATTTCAAATGATTCACAATGTCAAATTAATCAATTCATCAGTTAGTTAATAAAATCCAAAAATTGCATAATCACATCATTTGATTAATAAATTCAACATATATTAAAAAAAAAAATAAAATTAATTAATTTAATAATTAATTAATAATGTGAAATTTTCTTATTAATCCACATCTAAAATGATAACATAAATTCCATTAATTATAAAATTAATTAATCATGTCTATCAATTCATTTAATTCTAAAATTATTTCATTACATACAATACATTAATTAGTTAAAAATTTAATAAATAGTCTCAGTCAACTCACCAATCAAAAAAATATAATTTAATTAATTTAATAATAAATAATCAACTTCCACATTCCCAATATCAAAAATTTCCCGGATAATTAATTAAATCATCTAAAAAATTATTAAATCCTAATTCTTAAATCAATTTTTATTCATAAATATTAAATTCCCAAAATACATACAATTAATCAAATTAATGTCTATCAGATTTGAACAATAAAACACATACATTTACCCAATGATCCAGAAATGTTTCCATGAGCAACACCCAATATAATAAAGGTGAACATGATTGAGATGATTTCCCTTCATCATAAATGATTAGGGAAAAAACCAACAATGGAATTACTTAAAATATATTAATGAAATTGTTGGATTATGAGGAGAAGGAATAATCATAATCAAAATACATAGTAGATATATATAAAAAATCAATACATTAATAATGGATGTTGACCTGATGAAATATATTATAAAAATCCCAAGGGTAAATATGATAAGAGATTTAACTTCAGAATTGAGAATTCAGCCACACGACATGATAAATAACATGTCACCCATTTTAAATGGTGTTTTTTATAATTACAGGTCTTGTTAATGTTTCTAATTGAATTAAAAGAAAAAAATTTCTCCTAACGTTAATATTAAATGATAACACAAAAAATTACAAGATTGGTAATCCAATCTCACAACCGGTAAATGATCAAAAATTATTTTTTATCCCATTTAGCTTTTTAAACAATCCAATTAACATTAAAAGTTTCTCATCTCACCAAGAACCCATAAAAAAGATAACAAATTTATACCCTGACTCCATTAATTGTATTGTACATAAAAAATAGTTTCTTATATGTGTAAACACACAAACAATATATACTCAAAACAAATAAAAATAATTGTTATAAAGGATCTATAGACCTAAACTAGAAAATTTTGGGATCTTACAATACCAAAAAATTTAATAGCTAATCATCAATTTTTAACCACAATAATATCTAATATTCGTTTTGAAGATGAATGGGGAATTGATCTCTCATATATATGTCACTCACCCATGTTTCCTCATGCACACACCCATGTTTCCACAATACACTAACTATAGAAATATTTGTTACCCCCATCACTTCCTCGCTGTGATTCAAAAAACATATAAGAATCTCCAATTATGACCAATCTTTCTTATGTTCAACATCATCCACATCCATCACATGAGATGGGATGGGTGATACCTCTGAAATTTTGACATATGAATATTTACATACATATCATATTGCCTCTGTGAGAGAGCTAATCAGTATGACACTATCCTAATTCTCTCCACAACCTCAAACAGTCCATCAAACCTGGGTGCCAACATGCCTTGTATCTTTATATTGTGTGGTCCCAATATTAATGACACCCAATGGAAAACATGATCAACCAATGTAAAATCTATGGTTCATCGATGTATATAAACATATGACTTCTTTCTACTATGGGTTGATGCCATGATCTTATAAAAAATAGTACATGCTTTGACATTTCTTACATCGGACTATGTCCCAATAACTATGACATAACTTCCTCTAACCATCATATAGGTGATATTTGTGGTCTAAAATATATATCTTTATATGGTTCCATATATATATATATATATTTATAATAACTTTTTTCATATGTGATCTTTGTAAAAGTAAGTTTCATTTACCAAGAGCCACCAAAGTCTTGGACACATGCTCAAAATATATCCTCAAGAACCAGTTTGGTACATTCAAACTACCCATTAGACTACTGGTGAAAATTTATACTCAATATTACATTTGTGACAAGAGAATTGTGAAATACCTATGAGAAGCATAACATAAATGATGATTCACGGTCTAAAACAACACCCTATGGATCTCCCAGAAGACTGGCTATATCTTGAACATACAAGTATCAAAGCTGACCTCCTAATTATGCCTTAAATATTGGTATGAAATGTGATAATTTCATGATTCATTCCACAATCACCCAAATACCATAATTCTTCAGAGGATTCCCCAAGATACCCCCACAAAGATTGTGGTAACATAATCCCACATTCATTCCAAAATGGGC
Organism: Viscum album; assembly: GCA_963277665.1. Lineage (NCBI taxonomy): Eukaryota > Viridiplantae > Streptophyta > Magnoliopsida > Santalales > Viscaceae > Viscum > Viscum album. The sequence goes on along the minus strand of OY728165.1, from coordinate 442,834,304 downwards.
CATGGGTGTAGTAAACCATTTTTTCATTTAAGATAGGTATTATTCTTCTGATAGGTGTAGATTCATTTCACAACCCCTGGTATATTATTTTTCTCTTATAGCCACCAATGTTATCATCGATGTAATTGGTACATTTTGAACACACCTGGATACACCACCCACCGTAAGGCATGAAGTTCAATCATCATTTCCTCATGCATGCTCTTATGAAGAAAAAAATAGGTAGGAACATATATGATATTATCATATACAATGGAATAATCCGATTATTTCTTGAAACCTTCAAATATTTCAATCATTGTCAAACATTGACGTTCCCAATACTACCTTTCTATTGTTAGGATAAAAAGGGTAGACACTACTGAAAATGATACAAGGGTCATCTTCTTCTGATCATCCAAACCCACAACATGCATCTCACCAATAAAAGTCATCATTTTCCACTAAAAAATATACCATCAAACTAATTAATCTTCATATCTACTTAAAAAATCATTAGTAACACAGTTTCCCATTCTAGGATTATGTATAAGAACATTGTTGCATGAGTGAATACACTTAACCCACATCCATTACTGGAGATTAAAATATCACAATGAAATGATATACATTAAATGAAATGTGATTAGTATATATGGTAAATTTTTCTCGAAATAGATAATGATACCAAAAATTAAAATCATAAATCATTACAACCAATTTGAGTTCATGCGTAGGGTACTTTAAATCATGTTGACTCAACATAGAGGAACCATTCACTACATAAAATATCCCTACATCCACATTGATGCAATCCTTATATAATCTGCACTAAAAAACATTTTTAACTCCCCATTTTTCTCTATAAATATCAAAAAAATTTCCTTTGTTAATTTATTCTTCAACTCTTGGAATGCATTCTCACATGCTCCCAACCATTCAAACTAAACTACAATATCTTTTAGGTCCCAATGAGGTGTTTTTTCATAGGGTTAAGGTTCTAGATGACCCTTATTTAATATCCATACAACCCCAAAAATAATGACATATTAAAAAAATTAATGACATTTTTCCATGAAATAATATCTTGAACCATCTCTAGGACCACTGACACACATACATATAAGAGGATGTGACCCATGATTTGTACCGAATCAATCCAAAATTGACTAATTGATAGATTTTCGTATATTTAATGCTCTCTATATATATTCAAGATGATGTAAAAATGATGTTTTTGAATATCATAATCCTTATATTACACCAATATGTTATAAAACAATATAACAAAAACATATCCAAGTACGAAAAAATGATTTTATGCCTCAAATCCATAATCATTTTTGATGTATTTTCAACATGAACATCATCACAAAGAACTCATAGATTCCATACATTCTTCTAAATGATGTACTAGATATATACAGATGTTGAACTATCAAATGATTATAACATGATATCATGTCAATATAATTGAAATCAAAATTCTTATTAAATTGGTAATAAGAACTCTGATAAGTGGATGTGGATACCGAATCTTCGATATCATCTTATTCAACACCATGCAGTAAACAGAAAAGTAAAATGTCATATTAGACTTATTCATAACCGAGAATATAGAACCCCATTTCAATTTACATGGATAGATTTAATATATTATCAACTAGATCATATAGTTGATTCTTATGCTATTGAGGCTCTTTTTATTCAATTTGGTATGGTAGAATATAAATTATTTAAACTGCCTGCATGAGATATGTTTAAATTCAACATATCACTCCAGTGAAAATGATGAGAAGTACTTGGGAAAAAAATCTTAGAACATTCCTACTATGGGTTGAAATACATCTTATTTGACACCACCAGCATCTAGAAACAAACTAAAAACCTAGGTGCTGAAATCCGATAGTTACAAATGATTTGGCCCTTCCCGACTAGAATTTATATAACATTCTCCATGGGGTATAAAATTATCTATATTAGTATACATAGACACATATCTCATTAGGTAGCAATAAATTTTTCATCGATATTCTACAAACTAGTCCACATGAATAAGTAGATATGCGACTAACATGTCCGACAATAATAATTCCACAAAAATTATAATATCGACATTGATAGAACACCACATAAAAATAGAATTCTCTTCACATTACTCCAAAAGAAGTTTCTATCATCAAAACCACATTGATGAAGACCACTACCAGGATAAAAACATTATACTTGTTGGGAGGATATAAAATAATGAGGTAAACTAGAGAAAATAAGGCAGTAGCTAGTGTAGAAGCAAAATGAATATTAACTCTATCTATTGAGGTTATTTTAAATATATCAACTAGTACAGGTAAAACTCCATTAAATATTCATTACCCTATTCTGTTTGATTCACTATGTGTCCCAATAGCTACACCAGTCTGTTGATATGGTATCTCTTTCACAATAGAAACATGTAAAATTGATCCATCACCCTGGAAAGTAAATTCTAGAAACCGCAATCAAATGATAGAGAAGACCCTCTTAATGTACTCTAGTCCATTCTATTGGATCCATCAATACACATATGTCATGTGATAATACATAACCTCATTATATGTATCTTCCTTCCACATGATTAATAACTTATTGGTGGTTGGGGAAATTTCCTTTGATGTTTACCCGACCTACCACACTGGTGAAATATCGCTCAATTATGGTACTATATAATTGAACCATCACTGTTGTATATAATCGTTCTATTTATCATTTTGAAAAAATAAAGGATATTCTTCCAAAAATTGGACGGCGTACCACTTGATCATCCCGTAGAATTCATCATCCTTCTTCCAAAAGCCTCCTATATGTTCTCCCTCTAAAATAGGAGCTATATTAACAAAATTAGAAAACTATTTCAACATAAAAATATACACCTATGGCTTATGTTTACATTAAAGACCTGATTTATATTCTTTTACATTGTATTTTCATCTCCTACCAACTCTAAATCAAAGAGCAACAAATCTACAATGAGACCAGCATTGTCTTTCAGAAAAATTCACCCTCGAGACATCTTCATGAAGAAAAAATATCTCTAATGTCGACGTTTATTTTTGTAAAATATTTTAAAGAACATATCCTGAAATTTTTTCCACCTCATATGGTTTAAACGTCCATCCCAGGTATGGATTTCTCACGAAATCTTCTGTTGACCACCATACCTATAATCAAAAAATTTCAAAATCTTCTCAGTAAGAGTCACCATGTGGTCAATTATTGTATGGATAAAAAAATCCAGAAATAGAATACCCCAGGTACACTATCCTCGGTTGACATTGGAGGGTTCAGCAACTGAACCGCCAAATTAAGGCAAAAAACACACTTTATAACATGCTCTTAGTATCTTTCCATGAAATGTATGAATAGAAAATGATATCCCGAAGTGACTCTATGACTTTCTCAACTGAAACTATTAGTGCCTCAGGTACCAATACTGGTATATTATATTCATCAACAACTTCATATCATCCTCTCATCAAATTTCATCAAATATTTATGTCTATGATGTTATAAATGTTTGTATTAGGAAACCTTACACAACATTAACAAATATAATAATAGGTTATCAGAAAAAGTATCACATGCCATGCTCCCTAACACTTCCAAACAGTCAATACTGACATGTTATCTCTAACCTTAACTGTCATATATATAGTTCATGGTCAACAAGTGTAAGTATATAATAAAATTGATTTTTACTAATATATACCATTTTATTCAATGTTTTCATCATTTTAAAAAAATTTAAATTCATATTAGGCACATTTTCATTTTTATTTAACAACATACCCTCAACCATATTGTACCATGCATGCCTGAAATGATGCATGCCAAAATGAACCCTGAGTTCCTTGAATTATCCATTTTTTCTCACCCCTGATATCATTCCAAAACAGAAGTGAAATATCATAATACTCATAAAAAATAATAACATCAAAAAACAAGTGCATCCCTTGATGTGAAATATATAAAATGAAAAAAAGAAAATCAATTAAAGAAATCCCACATTGAGTAATTGGTTTCTTCCCCCACACATCGGTTAGTTACATACATGACTAAGATCTTATTTATAACCCGAAACATACTACTCTTTTTCTACTATTAAAAAATAGTATGAAAAAATAAATATAAGTGTAAACTATTTTTATACAACATTGAAACATCCCTACCATAGTGAAACACATTGATTCCTTGAGCTGGTTCACTATGTGACATCTAGAGTGCCTCACAATATTCTAGGGGATTATAACTTTCAATGAAGAAATAATATTGATCATGGATGGTATATTACATCTTTATTAATTTCTCACAATAGATAATATATATAAAAAACCACAAAATAATATTACTAATAACCCTGATCACATGCATCACTTGATGGAAAAAGCATGAATATAAAATCCAAATCATAATAGTAGATATGTCATGTCAAATATGAGAAAATTGTCAATATAAAAACAAAGAAACAAGTAGACACTAAAAACTATCATTGGGTCCCAAATCATGTTTGATTTGATAGTTCATATTGCATACCAATAGTACCTCAATCATAGGAATCCTTCCCTATTCATGTCTTGAATATATGTAGTCTATTTGGTCACCTATATATTATCCTGAGTAGAGTGTGAGTAAAATTTCACAGGCCCCCTAAATTGATTCTAAAACAATATCCTTTCAATAACGATGTCAATAGTTGATTATATTTTAAATATTTTCAATAATGTAAAAAAGGTAACATATATACAATTATTCGTTATTTAACAACATAAACTCTTGAGTTCTAGAGGACACATTAATGTCATATATGGGTCATGTATAAGTCTTACCCATTTCACATATTCAATTCACAAATGAATATAACAAACAATCTTTCACCATCCATTTGATTTTAATTTATTTTACGTATAATTGGAACCATGGTATAATTCAATAAATATGGTGTCTATTACGCATTCTCTAGATACTCCTAGGCTTTTAAATATGGAGTCCATGTCCCACCCCCATTTATGAAATAATCACAGAAGCGGGATTTTGAAACATCAGTCTATCTATGAAAATCATTTATCACGATCATCTTTTGAAATAGTAGACCATTACCCAAAAATCAGTTATCAATATAGCCTTCTGATGCCATAGACCATTCCCCCACGATTATATCACATATTAACATGAAACATAATTTCACATGAATCACAATATAACATTTAAGACAATATCACATGTAACAAAACATTCCATTACCTAATTCCACCATTAATTAAACTAATATTACAATTCTATTACCACACCATTACAATTTTTATATAACCATTTAATTAATATAATTCAATATATTCTTAGTCAAAAAATTCAATTAATTAAATATCTAATTAGTTAATCCATATTTACATTTTCATAATCACAACATTCAATTAATTAATTCACAAATTAATTAATCCAATTCAATAATTAAAAAATATCCCAATAATTATTTTAAAAAGTAATTAATATAATTTAATAATTAAATAATCACACAATTCCATTATTTAAATCCATAATTAATTATTCAAATTTAAATATTCATATATTATATTAAATAATACACCAAATAATAAATCCATTTCATTATTTCCATAAAATAATTAATCAAAATATTTATTCAATTAAATAATCTATTAATAAATGTTCAAATTGAAATATTAAAAAAAATATGATAAATTTGAGGGTTAAATAAAATGAGATTCTAAATTAGACTACCTACATTAAACATAATGACTAGAACTCACCAATTGAAATCCCTAATTGATGTAGTGAGATCATGAACATGACAAATAAAAGGAACTAGATCTCAATCATATATATATTATTAAATGTATTGGATCAATTAATTCCCAGATCATGATTCAAAAAAATATAGAGTTTAATAGTAATTTAAAATATGATAAAATGATGTGGGATATACTAGAAGCAAATTGTGTTTGAATTATCTGAATGGAGGGGGTTCCAATCATCAATCTAGGCATCAAATATACATGAACAGAGGTTATAAGGGCACATAATCTATCCAGGAGCAATAAAAAATGAGATAAATCATTTACGTCTACGTTAGGGTTGAATTTTGGGGAAATATAATAGTTCATGTATTTTAAATATAATTCTTAGGTAAATTAAAACAAGTCCTATGGTTTCATGGGAATAGGAGCATAATTTTCAAAAACGTGCACCTTAAAAATGAAACATTTCTTGGGGGAATAATTACTCATAAGATGGTTCACAATTAAATATATTGTTCCTTATAAATGTCAATCCCCTATATTTGGGTTCACAAGTTCTTCCTGGATTGGATGAAGGGTTTCAAAAACTATACCCCAACCATATAGAACTATTATTACTTCTAAAATTCTTATTTTTTTTCAAAATAAACCAAATGTAAAATCCAAAAAAAATATAATCAAATCATTGAAAATGAATAATTGAAAACAAGAATGAGACATCTGTAGTAGATTTTGTAATATTACAAGGGACTCTATATATCCCATTATAATGGGATAATATTTCTCTCTTCCAATATCCACCTACACCAAGGTCAATAACACATGCTGGCAGAACAAAACCCCATTTTCTAGTTAATTAGAATATCCCAAAAAAGTTATATTATATGAATAAATATAATCAAATATTGGAACAATAAAAAAGTTGAACTCAATCATTAAAAACACATTTACAGGCTAGTAGAAATATTATATTTAAATCCTACAATCCTAATAATAATTTATGAAAAAAATTCTAACTACCAACTACCAAAACAGATAACCATATCTTACAACATCGGTTATTATATAAATTTAATAAACACATTAATCCAAAAATCCCAAACTATGAAAAATATATCATACCCCTATTCATGAGTAAAACATAAAAAAATTCCCATAATATATATGGTATAGATCCCCCGACATTCTATGAAACAATAATAAATATCCTATCATCCATATCCAAAATAAAAAAATAATTAATTGTACATAAAAAATATTTTGAATCCAATAAATGAATCAACCATACTAATTTGTGTGAAACAACACCATTAATGTTCCTACTTGTATTCCATATACTTCCAACTTTTTGTGAGGGATTATGTTATATAATATTGAGGGTATTTCCTTGAATCAAAGTGTAATATTATTACAAAAAATAAAAATATCAACTACATATTCATATTATGAATAATTGAATATTATAACTCTAAATGAATTTATAATGTGGATTTATATAATAAAACATACACTGATCATCCATTGGGATGATTCCAAATTGAAATTATACTACATATACTAACCATACACCCTGACCATACGTCATTTTAATGGCATCACACAATATATCTTAAAATTCACAAGGAGATGCGATAGAGCATTCTTGTGCATGTCCATGGATTAACATAATAGAAGATTAAAATTCATTCACATGAATTTGGGTTCTCCTAAAAACATTGATAAATAAATATCAATAGGGCCCCACTATGATCCCATAATACAAGTTCTCATATACATGTATTCATGAGGAAACTTTTGATTTCAAAGTAAGAGATTTTAGATATTTCGATATGCAATACAATATAAATTCCTACCAATTATTTCACCATAATATAACTCACACTCCATGATATTATATCATTCATGATCAGATTCAATTTCAAAATTAACCTCATAAAAAATCATTCTCATTATATCATAAAGAATGCCATACCTATACTCTAAGACTCGTTGTATAAAATCATATATCACTAAACCCACATCCTTTTAGAACAATTAAAATCATAAGTCCAGATCTTGATTATCCCCCTTATCACTCAAGGATGTTTTTAGTAATAGTTTATCTCATCACATCATGACACAAATATCTCATTATTGTCATGTATAGCACACCAAACCACTGTTTCACTTTCAGGGGAGATCGTAGTTAAGAACACATAGCCACCAACAATGTCTCAATGGTTTTCATAGTCAACAACACTTACACATACCCATGAACTCTTGTTTATTCACTAACACGCACAATGACACATCCTTGTACACTCATGATATGTCACATTCAATCACACCAAAAAATACTGACACACTATAAGAATGCCATCATCCGGTAGAAAGATACATCACCCATATCAGTGGTCCTCAATCAAATAATATGATGTCATGGTCCCAATAGATCATTAATCCTTGGAAAGGAATGCAGTCCATCACATTGCTCTACATATGATATCACATTGCTATTTGGTTATGAATAATTCCCTTCTCTAAATAAACATTCATATCTCCCATTAGATTATCAACTATGTCATCTATACTAGTCCCATTTTTGGCCCATTGATACCACCTCAATCTCTATAAAAAACACTGATGATATTATTATTAATTATATTTATATATTTCAAAATACATGTGTATATATTTATATAGATTCATAGTATTATGGATATATATTATAAATGTTATTAAAAAAATTAACTGAATATATATAATTACATATACATAAATAATTACATATAAATATGATCATCCACATATAAATATAAATATAAAAGCACATACCGAAAAATTGAATAATTACATATTAAAATAATAATATATTTATATATCATTTTTAAAATAAATATAATTATGAAATTATATATAATTTTATTAATATATATAAATATATGAAAAAATATCTAGAAACTATTTATGATAATATATTGAAATAAATTTATATATTTCAAAATACTAAAAAATGTATATTCCTATTAAGGTAATGGAAATTTTCTTATAATATAGTAATCTTATGTTGGGATCATAAATGTTTCATGAGATGTATGAATGGGGGGTTGGTCTCTAATAAATTGGGATTATGGGGTAAAACATGGATAATGGTGTTGTAGGGGACTTACAAGATCTATAATTGGTGCTCAAGGTGGGGGCCAGATATGATAAGGGGTCTCTAGAGTGGAAACAATTTAATTGAAAATGGTTTTTTATTTTTTTATCACTTATAAAATTTTTGTTTATCAACCAAAAATTATGAAAATAAAATATACCCTTTAGCGGTGCTAAAATATCATTGACAAGGTGGCCTTAATAATGCATTTTTACACTGATTAAAGTGGTTGTATTTCAGGTACTATAATAAAATCTATTATTTTTTTGAACATATAATATAGGGAAAAAAAATAGTTAAAATTAATCATTTAAAACATAAATATTCATATTTAACTTTTAAGGAATTACATGTTATTAATAGTTAATGTTGTACATCATTAAATGAGTTATATTATTTCTAATACAATAATAGGAAACCTTATATAATTATATATATATATTATGATTATTATGATATTTTAAAAAACATAACTCCATTTATATGACTAAAATATCCAAATAGTAGATGTTTTGTTATTTCATCGTATTTTTAGTTTGACACATATAACCTAGACATTCACTTTGGTAAAATACTACAATCATGGTTAATTAGATAATAATTACTAAAATATAACATATTATATAAACCATTATTATGAAATACTACATCTTATATAATTGAAAATTCATTTACTTTGTCAACATGTCATCAATTGTACCGATTGTACAAAGGGAAAATGATTAATTTTTTAAATGACTATAAATTTTAAAAACAAAAACGTTTCTATTTACAATTTACATTAGTTTAAATTCATATATTATTAATGTTTTAATTTATTATTAATTAATATTGATTTAAAAATACCATAATATATGAATGAAAAAGTGTCAGTATAAATAGAGATCCCATATATTAAAATCAATAGAGATATGAACACAATTAATACATATGGTGAAATCAACACCAATTACATCTTAGTGATTCTTTCTCAATAATGTCTATAAATTAATTTTTAATTCCAATAACCCATACATATCCCTAAAAAGATAATATAAATCACTATAATGTCCATTATTCCTTATCCAAAAACCTTGAATTTTATATCAGTCCATTTAATAATATTTTTATTATTTCAAACCCTATAATCATCCTTTTAAAAAAAGAATAATTAATCGTGAATCATAACCCCCTACTAGGTATCTAACAAGAAATTAAAATTATTTTAATAATCGATTTCATAAATCCAATGTTTTTATTTTTCCAATAACATGTTGTTGTTTTCACATACATCTTACACGACATCACTTTTGAAATCAGAAATAATGCATTGATAATAATATTTCCCTACTAAGCCAATATAATCATTAATTGATCATAACCCAATAATCCAACCTAATTATTATCAAAAAATCTAATAGAAAATATTCATTTTCATGGCACACTCAGATCTCCTCTTGGGTGGTACTATTTATGGGGTGACCCCTCAAACCACGTCAAATGGGACATTGTTTGGTGGATTTAATTGGATGTATAATCAAACACATGAGTGAATAATTAAATACATATTTCCATAAATATATTATAATTTAAATTAATTAACCAAATTATATTGACTAAAACCTTTAAACTATAATGAATGTATATTTTACTTAGAAACTAAATAGAAAAATAAATACAATATGAAACTATTAAGGTTTAAATACCGACAAAAATTTATGCCATGATCCTGTAATTTATACATGGCCAATATCCCTCCTTGAAACATGAATATATATAATTACATGTATATTAGTTATAATACATGAATTATATTTTGGATCCTCCTCAAGGCTACTCATTCTAATATGAATGAATTTTTTAAATTTCCTTCTTTATATACAACATAACCCATGTAAACATACATCAGGTTATCTAAAAAATACTCAATATGTCTCACTTATAAAAAATAATATCCAAGTACTATAACATAATATATAATTATTATAGGTTATGGAGGCACCACAAAATTAAATTTTAATATGCATGTATTTCTAAAGAACCAATAAAAGGAGCACCTAAACATACTTTCACAACCCGACTTCACCAAAAAGAGGGAAGGGTGAGCATATTGTCAGGCCCTTCCTTATTTAAGTTGAAGGAGAGATAATGACCCCCGAAACCCGCCTTCAATAGGTCCCAGAGTGGCGACCGACGCCAAGGGTATAAAATCACTCACTAAATGGAAGTCATTACCCTTTTTCTTTTAATATGATCGGGAGATAAGATAGTAAATCCCACAACACCAAAAATAAAAGTGCAAGTATGACTAAAAATAATCCATTCCCACATGCATGTTCAAAGGTAATGATACAAGTAACAAAACACCAGAGGTAAAAAGATACCAACTAAAAAAAGAAATAACAACAGCAATTGTCCCAAAGTTCCAAGCTAGTATGGTCCCGCAAGATCTCTGAAGTCCTCCTGGTAACCTGAAAGCAGTTTTATATACGTAGGGTGAGCATGCAAGTATACTCAATAGGGAAATCCATAGACTCTCGTGAACAAGTGGGGAGGCATCCTAATGCCCTGTAAGAAAAGAGATCACCGATCACCTTGAAAGGAAACTAACCTCCCAAGCCTCACTAAGGGACACTCCCCAAATAACGGAAGTCAAGTAATTTATAGTAATAGCACATCGATGTCCGGGTACCCCGCACCACTTTCCCACTGGTTATTGAAGGCATCCTATGCATCAGAACAATCCTGCCATTCTCACTGCAGTGAAACTGCCACACCCCGCCCGTACACACCAGGGCCATATCCCCAGGGAGTCCCACTCGTAACCACGACTGCAAACACCTTGGCCAGAACAACCACCGCCCCGCCCGAAGACACCTTTGCTAGAAGATGCAGTGCCATGCACGAAGACACATGGGCCTCATCCTGAAGACACTTGGGAAACCATCTACCCACACGCACCTAGTCCAACCACCATACTACCCTACCCGAAGACTCTTGGGATAATAATGGACTTCAGGCCATTACAGCCTGCCCGTAGATACTTGGGTTATCCGGGAAAGGGATCAGAAAGGAGCTAATAACCAGCCACTAATAGATGTTTTCGGAAAAACACCATCCCCCATGAAATGGGGGTGTTCTGCATTAAGTTCTCAACATGTGTGGGGTGCGAATAAGAAACAAAAAAATACAAGTATATGTATAGATAACAAGAACCCATCCAAATCTAGGTTTTTCTTCAGCCAGCTTAATGAACACAATCAGCACCCACGACCAAGTCACAACGCACACCAAACCAAAACCCATTTGTCCCTTACTTGTATCATGATGAGTAAAAATGTTTTAATAAGTTCATGCACCTACTTGGGCATCTAGTAAGCATACGGACAAGCCAAGGATAGAATACACCCAACAGTAATTTAAGCATTCACACTGTGTTCTCTTGTAAAGTCATAACAACAAGGGATAAGTGAGATCCCTCTAAGTACTGGAACCAAATAAAATGCCAAGATACAGCCCCATGTAACCATGATCCAAGAGCCAACGGTTTCTCAACAATAGAGGATCCCTATCCAACTCATGATATAATCAAGTAACCAGAGAGCCTCAAGTTCATAACTAGCAAATCCATAACAACAGGGGATCCCATCCCCACCCACATCACCCAGCAATCAGCCCGTGAATGAAAACAACCAAACCACTACCACCAACACAATGCAGGCCCATACCGGTATTTTCAGTTGTAAAAGATTTAATACACTACATGATTCCCATTCCGATGTACTTTAACCGGGGATATCACAGATAAGGATTGATCCTGGTGCTTTCAATTTATTTACCGGAATATAAGTAATTAACAAATTTATTTTTCACGACCAACACAAGTAGTAAGGGTTTATTAGTGGAAAGAAAAAGACCACCAACGACCATAATTTTCAGTGGGAAGAAGCCCATAAAATTCACAACATATATCGACAGAAACAAGTACAACAAAACATTAATCACACACCCCTTAATTCATTAATGTTCGTTTATTATCTTCATTAACGTTGGGTTTCATAAATCCCCTCAGAAGAGAAATCATACCCACCCCGCATGATACTAAGTAAGGAGAGACGAAGGGGGGTTCCCTACCTAATGGATCAACGATTGAAGTTTTTCTCCACGCCCATGGAACAGGGAATGTGCGACTTTCAGGGCTTTGACATAGGTTCACCACATTCCCTGGTAACAAAGGACGTCACACACACAAGGAAGAAGAGGAAAGTCCGCCAAAAAGGAAGAAGGGGGATGAAGAACTTATTCTGCGATATATAGATAAAATCACATTGTTACGGAATAAGAAATTTGAATGACTTGGAAGTAGTATCGTGGTTATTCCCCGTGGATGGGTGGTTACACACGACTGGATTAATTTTTATTTAATAGGGAGGTTTCTCTGTATTTTTAGATATTAATTATGGCCTTAAAACGGCCTTTAAATGCTTTAAAATGTTAAAAGTGCTTAAAAGTGGGGTTATGGGGTAGGTTGCTGGAGAAAAACTCAGCAAGGTTCGGAGAAACCGATCGGTCTCGCCGATCGGTCGCACCGATCAATCCCACGGATCGGACGCGCCGATCGGTCAGGCTGATCGGTCTCATGGATGGTCCGCGCCGATCGGTCTCACCGATGGGTGATGTGTATGGTAGAGGGAGTTGTCAATAATAAAATTACACAATAATTAAATGTTGGGGGAAGTAACAAGAACCCAAAAAAATTGTTCATCATTAAGGTTGTCTAACATGATATGGGTGAATATGAAATCATTATAAAATAACATGTCTAATTTCTAAATAATTTGAACCCCAATTATTAATTCCAAAAAAAAATCAATTCTAATACAAGGAATAAATTGAAAAACACCATAACTAAAATTATAATATGGGTATAGAAATATGTAATTAATTATCCCCACTATGTAATATATGGAAAACATATTATCTTTCCATTTAATTATATCAAAAAATTGATTTCATATTTACAATTTTACATGAAATATTATATTTATTATACAATTTAATTATCCATATTTAATTTCAATTCATTCATTATCCACCATCATTATTAATCAAAGATAGAAACCATTAATTTTAATATTTATTAGTTTAACAACAAAACTTTTATTCAATTCTATCTCAAATAACATCAAAATATAACATCATACAAAACTTAATCCATACCACTAGTAAATTATAATATATCCTAAATAAAATTGAATGTAACACTATAAATATTTCCCAGTGGGACATTTCCAATGAAAAATCATCCTATAAATATAATCATTATAATCATTCAACACTATCATTATATATAACATAAATAAGTCCAATAAAATAAGAAATCATTACTACTCTAATTTACACAACCACAACCTCAGAAAATAATCACCTCAATTCTTGGGACAACAAAACACCATCAAAACCCAAAAAATAACCAACATATTGAAAATAGTAACATCAATAACAATTCCAGTAATTTTGAAATCAAGAAACATTAATCACTACTATCTTATAAATATGTTCATAATAATTCAATATTTTGTGGATGTATAGAATCACATAAATCCTATATTTAATAAAAAAATTTCGATAATATCTATGTGTTATTATCCAAATATAAAATAAATTAAATGAATTATATTTATAGGGAATAAATTAATAAAATACCAATATCAATCATTTATCATTAGAATATAAAAATTAAATTTGTTAACATTATTCTAAAATGATATAACATTTTATATTCTGAATAATTATTTCCAATATAATCGTCATTATGTTATTTCTCACCATCAACTCATTTAGAAACAATATCTTGATAATTCATATAAATATATAGACATAAATCATTAGTCATAAATGGAATACTTACATTATAGCCTCTGAAGTTATCAATCCAACCAAATTTAAAAAGTGAAAATCCTATATCCATGAAAATATTCTGAAAATATCTAATTCATTAGATCAAAATTTGGATTATCGCTTGAATCCGAATTAAAACATAATTTAAAGATAGTCGAATTTCTTTAAAGATGTATTTTTTTAATCTATACATCTAGAGAAAAAATTGGCTTCAATCCAAATGTAGAGGTCACCCCAAATCTATAATAATTTTTTTTCCAATTTAATTAAAGCACGATTGTGTATTTTCATAGTGTATTAGGAATGATTGAATTAAAATCTAAGAATAATTCTATTACGCCCTAATATTTCACCTCAAAATTCCTCTAACTATTTTTTTAATGATATGGTCGAGAAAATTAAAAAAATTTATAACTATAAAAATTGAGTGATGTCTAAATTTATAAAATCATTAAAAAATCCTGCGAATGGAATATGATATTACTCATATATATCATTTTTTATAATTCCTATGAATTTGGATTTAACAAACCTCTATTAGTCATTATATATTATTCAACCTAAAAACTAATATATTTATATTATGAAAAAAGTGTATCACTTATTTATTCAATGTTCACTTATAAGATAACGGTATATATCTTTGGAAATATTGTTTTAATATTAGATATTACAGTATTATACCTTATATACAATGTATATGCAGAGTTAGTAATTCTTAAAAATCCATTTGGAGGGAATTCACATTATATTTCTATAACAAGGTAATTGAAAATGGAAATGATCACAAAATGATACGTAATATAACCCATGTGATATGTAATATCCAAATGATATGTAATAAATTCTCAAATATCACACTATATGTGTTAAAAGTAATATTTCACAAGGATAATGTAATATATTATTTCAATTTGCAATATTCATTCATAATATATAAATATTTTATATAATACATTTCCTCATATATAATATATTCCTCTTTTAAATGAATTTTTTTTATCTAGAATACAAGTATTTACTAATATTTATCTTGTTTAATTGTTTAAATCAATATATTAATGAAATTTCTTATCCTCTTTTCATACATAAGGTACTGGATTAACACATAATGTTCAGTTTGATATCTGGATCTACTATTAAATACTATCGAGATCCTCACTATAATACATAAGGTCCCACTATTTGGAATGAGCTTATACAGAGGTGTAAAATTATGATTTTTTTATTCTGTTAGTGTTACTCAGTAATGTCCCAGATTATTCCATGTATTATTTTAATTTTATATGGGAATTAATTCAAGACCAGGCTCTGAGACGGCGTGCCATTCCGAGGCCCAGTGAGCCCCAAACAAATGTTTGAATTTAATTTAATAATTAAATTACGAGCGCATGCAGTTTTCCAGAAAAAGTAGAATAACACCCGAACGGGTGCTCAGATCAGAAATTTGAGGACAACATTGCGTTCAGAACATCGATTTTACCTAAGGCAAGGCCTAACATCATCCAGCGCAGGTCGGTGGTAAAATATGGGTTTTGGACGCAACAGTAATAAAACATTTAATTAAAATATTTTATTTAAACCTTTTTACATCAAATATCTCTTATCGTTTAAATAAAGATTACGCAGGGGATCAGGGTTACAATCGCCTTAACCCTGATTTTACCCTAGAGGCTCTGGGAATGCTCTGGAAGAAACCCCCAACGCGGCGGTGACATTCTTGATGGATTTCTTCAGCGACGATGACGCGGTGACCGAATATTTTCCAACGGACACCGGCATCCAGGTAGGATGTTTTTGTGAATTATTCTTCCCTATTTTTTGATTTCTATAATGAATGAAGACTAATCCACAAACTGATTAGCATGCAGATCGATTGTTCTTGCGGGATGGGCTTTTACAAGGATTTTGGGGATTTGATTCTTGTTATTGTTTGGTTTCATTCAACCTTCTAACGGTGACAGACCAAGATCGAAACGAACATCGATTGAGGTTTGTCCCTCTCGATTTGTATTTGTCTCTTCCCCAAATTTATCGCTTTCTTCTTGAGTGTTATTCGTGTTATTCACGTGACAAGGAACAACAGATCATTGCACACCCGTTGTGAGACGCAATGGTCCCAAATTGAAGATTCGGCATCGGTATGACCTGACGGAGGTGCGGTTGCAGTGGCGATGGACTGATCGTAGTGGATTGGAAGAAATCGGTCTTCGAACGATTTCCGCACAGGTGACCGAAATCGGAATATATAGCCCATTGAAGGCTTGAAACCCATGGATTCGGCATCACGATGATGAGTCAATCCAACATCTTGAGTTTCTCAGCAAACAGATGGCTGAATTGAAGTACAGAGGATCATTCGAGGCGTGTGGAGGATGACGGTGTTTCTGGAAAAATCCCGATTACACACCGTGTAGTACGGGATACACGGCGTGTGTTCGTCAGAGAACGACCTGGCATGTACTCCGGGAGTACACAGACACGGGAAGGGTACACGGCCAATGACACGCCGTGTATACCCCTCCCCATCCAGACCCGACCAAATACATGGGATACCCCATGTAATGGTACACGGGCAGGCGACACGGGCATGGGCAAAGACCATGTACGAGCACATGGCCAACGTACATGGAGCGAGACGAGGTGCTCAGACATGGTGTGTTATTCTTCTACACGCTGTGTAATTTCTTTCTATCTGACAAGTCGAATGACACGAGCCGGTTACACGGGAAGTACCTGGTGTCAAGGAACACGGCGTGTAATTTTCTACACGCAGTGTTGCTTGGTTTTGCACAACTTGAAGGAATGACACGGGCCGCCTACACGGGCAGTACTCTGGGTTAAGGAACATGGCGTGTAACCATACTACATGTTGTGTAACCTTTTTCATCATTGCTTGAGACACTTTGTCTTCCGTGACTTGGACTATCCTTCTATGCGTTTGTACACATGGCCATTCTCCTGAAGGTTTCTGGTATCATTTCCTAGTATATAAGAGTATGATCCCTTCAGCATGACATATTTAATAGATTTGTTTGAATCCCGTCTGTGAGACATAGAGCTGGATCCTCTATTCATTCCTGATACCCTAGGTAGAGTTCTTGGTATCGACGTGACCTACCTTACCTAGGTGCTGATCCTCTGGCTAGCAGATTAGCTTAGTGTGAGTTGTCGGAATCACCCCACGACCTGGTTTTGATCCTCACCTGAGCATCATGTTCTCATGGTACTGCGCCATCACGATGCTCTCGGAAAAACACGTCGAAAGCACTACTCGCTTGAGTAGAATGGGTATCCGGAGAAAAAGATGTGTTGCGGCGCACCGCACAAGGGAAGTGCCACGTGGGACCCGTATCCCGGTCCCGAAACTCCACGAATGGATCACACCATTGCGATCCTCTCGAAAAAATCTCACAATATGGACTACTCATTCGTCCAAAACGGTCGCTCGGTGATAAAACTGGAATTCACCGTCAACTCCCGAAACGGCCCTCGTGGGCCCCGCACCATCGTGCTGAATTTGAGCGTGCGGATTGCACCATTGAAATCCCCTCGAAAAAACACACAACATCGACTGCTCGCACGCCCCGAATGGACATCCGAGGAAAAAGTCTCTAAAAGCAGCATGCAACTCAAAAGATGGGCCGTGGGGCCCACGCCTCAACTCCAGCCTCAATGCCTGGAACCACACTGGAAACCTCCGCCTCAGTGCCAGGGTCACAACGCCACTAACGGCGCTCTAAACGGATGTCGGACGCGTCCGCGCCATCCAAAACAAGAATCCCGGGAAAAGCGCTCGTCCACTTAAGGACGTGTCGCGCCTCCGAGGCCCCTCGTATCGGGAACTAAAAATTCCCGAAACCATCTCAAAAGCTTCGCTTCAACGCAAGCTCCGCGCTGCCGCAGATGGTGTGCAAAACGGACGCCCGTAGCCCGAAATACGGGCGTCCGAAGACCGAGGGCAAAGCCCCATGGGCCGGACCGGCCGGTCCACCCTGCTTGGGTCGGCCCGCGCCGTCCAAAACAAGAATCCCGGGAAAAGCGCTCGTCCACTTAAGGATGTGTCGCGCCTCCGAGGCCCCTCGTTTCGAGAACTAAAAATTCCCAAAACCATCTCAAAAGCTTCGCCTCGACGCAAGCTCCGCGCTGCCGCAGACGGCGCGCAAAACGGACGGCCATAGCCCGAAATACGGGCGTCCGAAGTCGGAGGGGGAAAACCCCCTTGGGCAGGACCGGCCCAGTCCGGCCGATCCGCCCTGCTGGGGCCGGCCCACTGAACCACGGCCCGCTCCCCTTCACACCCACGCGCCCGCCATGCGGGGTTCTCCACCGACCGGCCACGAGGGCTGGTCGCTCGGTCCACGTGAGGACCCGCGAAGCGCGGGTCGTTGCTGCGCTGCACAGGGCCGCCGCCTCACGGCCCCTCCTCCACTTGCCGGCACCCGCGGCCGGCGCCACGGCCGACTTCCAACAGCTGCCGCCGAATGCCGCCGCCGCCTCCTGGAAGCGCCGCCGCCGAACGCTGCCACCGCCCTCTGAAGCCCCGGCCGACCGCCCTGCTCCGCCGCGCTCCGCCCCGCACCGCCGCCGTCTGCCGCATTCGGCCCACTCCGGAAACCGGCCGTGGCCGGAAAAAAAATTCCAAGGAACACCGGGAACGATCTGGTGGTCGAAATTTCGATCCAAATAGCTTTCCGGATAGCTCGGGACGGGATCTACGCAACCACGTGATTTTTTCGAGGATCCGATGGTGTGATTGAGCATAAATGAGGATTAAAACGGGGAAGGGGAGGAAAACCCAAATTCGCCTACCTCGTTGGGCTTCGGCCGGTGCTTCCTGCGCGATCCGCCCCGCGTCGTTGCCTCGCCGGAGCTGGATCGCTGGAGCTCGCCTCGCCGGAGCTCGTCGGAATGGAGGAGGGAAGGGGAGAGGTTGTGAGGGAGGAGAAGAGGAAGAGAAGAGGGAGGGGGTGCGTTTAAGTAATAACAATTAAACACCCCCACCCGACACGCCCCCGACCCGGATCTCGAAGCGGACAAAAAGGAGTGCATCCCTGGGGTAAACACGGCGCTTCGAGCACAACGGCGGACTCGGAATTTTAATCCGAGACCCCGTTCAAATGTTATTAAACTTAGCGCCCGAGGCCGCCAAATTACGAAAATGCCCCTGGGGCCATTTCTCACAATTGGCCCGCGCTCGCGAAAATTACACCCCCCTAGGGTAAACGGGAAGCTCTGAACTCAACGGTGCCCTCAGTTTTCCAATCCGAGGAACCGTTTAGGAGATACAAGCGTTTCTCCATTAAAAAATTAAATTAATTAATTAATTAATCTGTTTAACGCTCCAGAAGCGCGCGAGGGGTCCAAACGTCCCGCGCCGACAAGTTTTATGTCATTCCTAGGGTAAAGACCCTATCACGGACCCATCCATACTCTCGGATTCCTGATACGGAACTCCATTTAGGATTTATCCCATTTATTTAGCATTTCCAGTGTGAACGCACTGAAAATTTAATTTCGGCCACTCCGGGGCTCGGAATCGCACGCGTCTGAAGGCACTGCTCTGGAATATTATCAAGAATATTCCAAAGACTTTCACAGAAAAAACTGGGTTCTTACATACATGTCTAACCATGGGTTTCTTTGTGTTGATTTTGGGACCCCATGGATAAAATTTTAAATGATTATGACACTTTATATTAATAAAGTTAAAGTAAATAAAAAAAATGACAAAAGCATATATCTTTTACAAAAACAATATTTAGATAGGTATATATATGTTATATTTTAGACTAAATTTATTCATTAGAAATATAAAACGATTTAATAAATAATGGTATTTTATTTATAATTTTCTTGAAATTTAATAATTAGATTTATTTATGACACAATAATGATGCAATATTTTCCTTATTAATCATAGAATCAACTAATTATTATTATAAATGTTAAAATAAATTTGATTTGAATGTTTGGATGCCATCCACGAATTTCATTGGTTAATATGACATGTTAGTATTTCTTAAATGAATTTGGTTCTAATTAATAAACTGTTTATGTCTTTAACAAAAATCAATTATTAGATATTTTCAAAATTGACATAAATGAGTTTTTAAAACCAAAATTATATTATTAATTGATATTCTATTCTAAAATAACTAAGGCTCAGCCAAAGTACTTATATAATTATATGTGTTCATTAATGGACCACTTGGGGGTATATTTGAAGTTTATAGTATGTTTATTAACCACATTATATAAAAATACAAAGAGACATGGTAATTGTCAAACTAATTAAATAAGGGTAAAAACTATGAGATAAGTTTAATAAATTGAACCAAACCTCTCTAAAATCTATTTTGAAGTGCCCAAATCAGTGTGAATCACTGATAGGGGGAGGGGGTGAATCAGTGATCCCTTAAAACTTTTTACTAATTGATTCCTTATCAATTAAACCTCTATGGCTGGTTAAATCCTCGATCCACTCTTCTTGTATCTCTAAGCCTTTCCTCGAATGATGCAGTAAATGTAAAGGCACAAGACACAAGGATTTACAAGGTTCGGCACCAAAGACCTACGTCCTTTCCATGTTGGTTATACACCCCAACATGGTTTCTCCATTATAATCTTTTAGTACTACAATGGTCGATACAGAGTCCCACTGTATCTCTCCTGAGTCCCACATGAGAGTCTTTATACTGCATCCCACAGTGTTACCAGAGTCCCACTGGCCTGCTCCAGAATCCCACTAATGAGTTCTTCCACCCTGAGTCTCACAGGGGGCTTCTCCTGGCTCCTCGAGTCACACGAGTAGCTCTTCTTCTCTTTAAGCTCTACAAGTATATTCAGCAGTCTGGGATAAAGACTGCGGGCCTTGCTCTGTACCTCTGATCACTTGAGTTGATCAGGTCTTCTCGTGTTGCTCAGGTATTATCTCCTTCTTCTGAGGATGACCTGGCTTCTCTCCAACTACTGAATACTCAGACAACTGATGTCTTTAACTTCAGTCTGGTCAAGTCTCACTTCAAAACAACTTCATGCACTGAATTCATGGCAACTCTGAATCCTCATGCACTGACTGCATGGCCTTCTCAATTTCTTCAAGATCCTCTGGTCTTGGTCAACTCAAATGCACACTCACTGATTTGAACTTTGATTACGTGCGCATATCCATGCATGCATGCATGCACTTCCCCTTTCTTCTTCTTGGTGAGTAGACCCACAAAGGGTGTAACACTTTTAGCACACACACCTTCTTCCTTCTTCACACTTTGTTCTTTTTGTTTACACACTCACAAGTGTGTTGTACTTTAGTGTGAGGTTCTCCTCTTTCTTCCTTCTTCTAAGTGTGTTCACTTCACTTAGTGCACACACACTAGGTTCGGCCTTTTAGTTCTTTTGCACACACAAATGCCTATGGCCTTCTTCCCTTCCTGTACTCTTCCACTTTGCACACACACTTTGTTTTTCTCTTTTAATCTTCACGTGTGCACAACCACAAGGCTACGGGCTTCACTTGTTCAATTTTCACACAAAGGCACTAAGCCTTGGGTTCTCCCTCTTTTCACAAGCTACTGCCCGTAGGGCCTTCTCCAATTCTTAAACAGACTCAAAGTGTGGTTTTCCACTTCACTTGGCACACACCACTTGGTGTTGTTCTTTGTGCACACACATGGCCTCGGGTCTTCCTCCTCTTGCTCACACCCGAATACCAACACCTCCACTTCCGCGTAGGGTCACAAGCAAGGATCTTCTCCACTACCTCACCGCACAAGGTGCCACTGGCCGTGGGTCGCGCAAGTCCTCGGGTGTGAGGGCACCTCGGACGCGCAGGGTGCAAGAGCAACCTCTGCCACGCAAGTCCCTCCTGCCACCCAAGTCCGCGGGCAGAGAGGGTGGGAAAGTACCGCGCAAGTAATGCGCTTGGCCTGCCTTCTTCCTATCGCGCAAGGGGTGCGCGCAGGGGGCTTCCCTTTCTTCTTTCACGCAAGGAGTGCACAAAAGGAACCAAACAGAGCTAGGGGAGCTCCGGGCTGTACTACCGCGCAAGTGTGCGCGCAGGCTCTTCTTCGCGAGGCAAAGGTGCTCTCACAGGACTTGTTTCTTCAAAAACTCAGCAAGCCTCTCAAACGCCCCGGATGCGCATTTTATAGGCAAAGGAGAGGCGGTTCATCCGTGTGAGATAATTCCAAATCCCTGAAAGTTTCGGTTCTTTAAAATCTTTCCACATCATGAATTTACTCTCTGTTTCACCGCGGGTTTCCTTTTCTTTTCCTTCTACACGTTTATGCGTTTTTGAACGCGTGCATGCCTCTCTTTAGGCTCATGCATGCAAATCATGCTCTCCACGTGGCCTCGGCATTATATTTTTCCTCAGCCGAACTAGAAATCCTCATCACCTTGCATGCATGCTTATTTTATTGCATGGTTAGGTTTAGTTGGGCCAGACAAACTCAATGGTGTCTTCATCTTCGTCGGAGGTGGCCGGAATCTCGAAATCATCTCTTGGGTTCCTCCTGGTTCGACGGAGGCACGCGGGGAGGCCTCGGCATGGCTCAAGGTAGAGGACGAATAGGGAGCCGTTGGATCAGGCGATCAGAAGACTTTGGACGGCCTGGATCTGAAGATCTCGCGCGGGATCGATCGTGCAGTTGAGATCTGGCGCACGATCGATCGAGCGGCCAGGATTTGCTCCCGGTGAAAAAATGCACGTCCCACATCAAAACGACGGCCGATTTTTACGCGGTTTATCAATGTTCCGCTGCCGGTAACCCTTCTATTGAACTTCTCCCTCCACGGTGCCGCCCCGCACCGTGTTCTCTCTGAGGGCGCGCTTTTCTCCCACTCACGCCTCCTGCAGGCGCGCTCCTAGCGCCCATCATGCACTCCGGGCGCGCTTCATGCGCCCCTGCCGCGCAGGCGTGACACCCCTGCGTGGACCTGCCGCCCTGGGCTTGCCACACGGGTTCCCCCTTGGGCGTGGCGCCTTAGGCCCACATGTGCCTTGGGGTTGAACCCTCAAGGTGCCCATGGCTGGCCATATTTTTTGGCAAAGGCATGAATAATACTTTGTCAAATACAAAGTTCTCCTATGAGTATAAGCCAAATGCCAAGCCCTCTTCCTCTAAGCCATTCTTCTTCTACCTTCTTCTTCCATTTCTCTTATTCTTAGGAATTCATCTATTCTCTTTTCATCATGTATTCAATATTTAAGAATGGAATTCCCGAAGGGTCTTCTTCATCAACTGAGATCCTTAATCAAATAGAGTCTTCAATGTTCTTCATTGATCTAATCAGAGATCAAATTGGATCTTCAAATTCACATGCACTAAGTGATAGTACATGGAATTCTTTAATCCACTTCATCCACATAGAAGTTTTGGATGGATCTCTTGCTTCTCCTCATGCATTTTCAATACAATGCATGGTCTTAAAACATTGTTGTGACTTTGTATCCAGTTGATATAATTTCTTAGAACTTAAAGAGCAGCTCAACAATCGTCAGATGTTCATAGGGAATGTTTCAACCACAACATCCTATGTCACTTAGTGAATCTCCTGAGTGACATGAATCTTAGTAACATGGCCATTCTCCTTCATCACCATCACCATCACATCCTTTGTCATTCACATCTGGACATTCCTTGACATCCATTCATTCTAAGACAACAACATGCCTCATTGACAACAAATTCAACACAATTCACTTCAATCTCCCCCTTTGTATTTGTTGGCAATACACTAGAGCACATATGAATGGGTCAATATGTGTGCCAATATTTCTCCCCCTTATTGGCAATCAAATGCAAAGGTGTGGTGTGGTTCTCTTCAAAATATTTCTTCCTCCCTTTGAATAGCATTTTTATCAAAATCACTAAGAGAGGGATGATGTCACATGTTCTTCTTTAGCAAAGAACCTTTAGTAAATCAACTCTAAGTCTATTTGGGCTAACCCGGTGGTGAAAACAAGAGTGATGTAACCAAGGTACTAAATGCTGTCCAACATTCACTGTACATGTGAGATCATGCTCTAAGGGGTTTAAATTTTTCAGATATAACAATAAATTGCTAAATCGTGCACATACTTCACAAAACTCATTAGAAAGTTCAGGTGCAAAGATAAAGCTCCCCCTTTAATTCATTTGTCTTCAATCAATACTCCCCCTTAATTGGCATGATGAATACAATTAAGAAACAAGGGATGAAGGTATGATTGGAACACCTTCAGCTTTTCTCAATATGGTATTAAATCATAGAATACCATCTTCTATAGATTGGCTCCCCCTCAAGGGGTGCACCCCATTCCTTCCAAACCATCCTCCAGCTGAGAATGATCATCATCTTCAATTCCCTGTAGTGTTAGCACATGTAAATACAAGTGATTAGGGAATAAGATGGAACCTCCTTGGTTCATCAATGTGAACAACAAGGTTGAGAAGATTCTCTCAACCGAGATGTCCCATTTTCACCATTCTTCACACTTACACATTTGATCTTCAATGATGATTGTGCTGGTGTGGATCTCAACACATCTTCATGTGAAATCTTCTTCTTCCCTTTTGCCTTAGCAATTGCCATAACTTCATCTTCAGCTCTCTACAGATCTTTGGCAAGTTGCAACTGGTTTGGCCATATGACTATCAAGTCATTTGGAAGTGAGGCCTCAGTTTTGAAAATTCCACATGGTTCTTTTGATGCTGTCAAGCTACCTTTCTTAGGCAACTTATTTTCAATCAATCCCTTCTGCTTCTTCTGGATTGATTGTCCTTTTGAGTCAAGTCTGCTTCTATTCAGTTCCATGGATTGTTCACAAAGATCCATGGTGTGTCCTTTCTTTCCATAGTAGAAGCATGTTTTTTTGGTGGTCCTTCTGGATGCATCACCCTTCATGGATTTAGACTCCAAGGACCTCTTTTACTTTTTCAAAACCATCATGGGAGCATCTTCAGCTTTCTTCTGCTTACTTCCCAAGGATTCTTTCTGAGCCAGGTTCTGTGATCTTTTCTTCTTTTGAGCTCTGGATACAGTTGGATATTGACATGTATCTTTTTGACCACTTTTGCAATCATCTCAGATGTTGTCAAGTAATCCAAATATATTTACAGTAAACAGATGTCTCTGGACCTGTGGATGCTGCTTCTTTTCTTCTGGCTTGCTCCCCCTAGGCATGGGCTTCCTCTGTGCTTTGGCATTCAGTGGATTGTACCAACAATCCTTTGCACAATGCCCATACATGTTACAACACCAACATTGACCTACAAATCTTGACTTTTTGATTCCTTCTGATTGTAGGGTACTTGTCTTGAATTGTTGTGCTGCTTCAGGAGATCTTTCTTTCTTCATTGTCTTCATCCATACTTGTTTGGAATTATTCTTCCATCCTGTACTTTTTGTGGAAACACATTTAGAAACATGAGTACAAGATGGGATGGCTGGTACCTTATTTTTAGAAGTTGTTTCCCTTTTATTAGAGGATTTCTTTCTTTTAGAATCATCCTTCTCAATGCATACTTGAGTAGAAACATTTCTACTTTCAGCTGACTGGGAGGATTCAGCTTTGGGTGATTGCAGATTTTTCAATATCACCTCAAGTTCAAAGCATTTCATGTTGAGGGAGTTCTTCTCATCCTCAACAGTTCTTAGGCTTCCTGCCCAATTTTCATTCAGCTGTTCTAACTGGTCTTCATGCACCTTCATCATTTCTTGTAATGAATTGTCATGCTCTTTTACCCTGTTTACTTTGTCTTCAAGTTGAGCATCTCTGACATTCATTGAAACTTTGTGCCTCTTTTCCAGTGCATGGAAAACATCTTTGATTATTATTTTAAAGAATTCTTTCTCAGTAAGGCTTCTTTGAAATTCTTCAGTAGTGTCTTCATATCTTTCATTGCAAAGAGAAACAGTTTCATCTTTAGCCTTCACCAACTTTCTGAGAGTGTTGGTTATGCCAACCCTTTTTTCCAATTGATCTTCCATTGCATTGGCTTCTTCTTCTAACTGTGATTTTTCTTCTTGAAGATCAAGGATGCATGTAGCTATACACATTTCCACTTCCTTGGGGACTGTCTTCTGAAGATATTCTATTTCATTTTGAAGATCATTCATTATTCCAACTTCATCACAGCTAGGACATGCTTTCTTCATCTTCTTGGCCTGTTTCTTCTTTCTATTTTTCTGAGTCTTGGCAGATATCTCTATTTGAGGCTGGTCACTCATTTCCTCAAATCTGCACTTCATAAAGACTCCCTTGGATCTTTTAGAGGTAACCTTCCCTCTGATACCAATTGAAGTGCCCAGATCAGTGTGAATCGCTGAGAGGGGGAGGGGGTGAATCAGTGATCCCTTAAAACTTTTTAGTAATTGATTCCTTATCAATTAAACCTCTATGGATGGTTAAAGCCTCGATCCACTCTTCTTGTATCTCTCAGCCTTTCCTCGAATGATGCAGTAAATGTAAAGGCACAAGACACAAGGATTTACAAGGTTTGGCACCAAAGGCCTACGTCCTTGCCATGTTGGTTATACACCCCAACATGGTTTCTCCATTATAATCTGTTAGTACTACAATGGTTGATACAGAGTCCCACTGTATCTCTCCTGAGTCCCACAGGAGGGTCTTTATACTGCGTCCCAAAGTGTTACCAGAGTCCCACTGGCCTGCTCCAGAATCCCACTGAAGACTTCATCCACCCTGAGTCTCACAGGGGGCTTCTCCAGGCTCCTCGAGTCACACGAGTAGCTCTTATTCTCTTTAAGCTCTTCAAGTATCTTCAGCAGTCTGGGATAAAGACTGATGGCCTTGCTCTATACCTCTGATCACTTGAGTTGATCAGGTCTTCTCGTGTTGCTCAGGTTTTATCTCCTTTTTCTGAGGATGACCTGGCTTCTCTCCAACTACTGAATACTCAGACAACTGATGTCTTTAACTTCAGTCTGGTCCAGCCTCACTTCAAAACAACTTCATGCATTGAATGCATGGCAACTCTGAATCCTCATGCACTGACTGCATGGCCTTCTCAATTTCTTCAAGATCCTCTGGTCTTGGTCAACTCAAATTCACACTCATTGATTTGAACTTTGATTACGTGCGCATATGCATGCATGCATGCATGAACTTCTCCTTTCCTCTTCTGGGTGCAGTAGACCCACAAAGGGTGTAACACTTTTAGCACACACACCTTCTTCCTTATTCACACTTTGTTCATTTTGTTTACACACTCACAAGTGTGTTGTACTTTAGTGTTAGGGCCTCCTCTTTCTTCCTTCTTCTAAGTGTGTTCACTTCATATAGTGCACACACTCCAGGTTCGGCCTTTTAGTTCTTTTGCACACACAAATGCCTATGGCCTTCTTCGCTTCTTGTACTCTTCCACTTTGCACAGACACTTTGTTTTTCTCTTTTAATCTTCAAGTGTGCACAAACACAAGGCTACGGGCTTCACTTTTTCAATTTGCACACAAAGGCACTAAGCCTTGGGTTCTCCCTCTTTGCACAAGCTACATCCCGTAGGGCCTTATCCAATTATTAAACACACTCAAAGTGTGGTTTTCCACTTCACTTGGCACACACCACTTGTTGTTGTTCTTTGTGCACACACATGGCCTCGGGTCTTCCTCCTCTTGCTCACACCGAATACCAACACCTCCACTTCCGCGTAGGGTCACAAGCAAGTATCTTCTCCACTACCTCACCGCAAAAGGTGCCACTGGTCGTGGGTCGCGCAAGTCCTTGGGTGTGAGGGCACCTCGGACGCGCAGGGTGCAAGAGCAACCTCTGCCACGCAAGTACCTCCTGCCACGAAAGTCCGCGGGCAGAGAGGGTGGGCAAGTGTCGCGCAAGTAATGCGCTTGGCCTGCCTTCTTCCTGTCGCGCAAGGGGTGAGCGCAGGGGACTTCCCTTTCTTCTTTCGCGCAAGGAGTGCGCAAAAGGAACCAAACAGAGCTAGGGGAGCTCCGGGTTGTACTACCGCGCAAGTGTGCGCGCAGGCTCTTCTTCGCGAGGCAAAGGTGCTCTCACCAGACTTGTTTCTTCAAAAACTCAGCAAGCCTCTCAAACGCCTCGGATGCGCCTTTTATAGGCAAAGGAGAGGCGGTTCATCCGTGTGAGATAATTCCAAATCCCGGAAAGTTTCGGTTCATTAAAATCTTTCCAAATATTGAATTTACTCTCTGTTTCACCACGTGTTTCCTTTTCCTTTCCTTCTACACGTTTATGCGTTTTTGAACGCGTGCATGCCTCTGTTTAGGCTCATGCATGCAAAGCATGCTCTCCACGTGGCCTCGGCATTATATTTTGCCTTGGCCGAACTCGAAATCCTCATCACCTTGCATGCATGCTTATTTTATTGCATGGTTAGGTTCAGTTGGGCCAGACGAACTCAATGGTGTCTTCATCTTCGTCGGAGGTGGCCAGAATCTCGAAATCATCTCTCGGGTTCCTCCTGGTTCGACGGAGGCACGCGGGGAGGCCTCGGCATGGCTCAAGGTAGAGGACGAATGGGGAGCCATTGGATCAGGCGATCAGAAGACTTTGGACGGCCTGGATCTGAAGAGCTCGTGCGGGATCGATCGTGCGGTCGAGATCTGGCGCGTGATCGATCGAGCAGCCAGGATTCGCTCCCGGTGAAAAAATGCGCGTCCCACATCGAAACGGCGGCCGATTTTTACACGGTTTATCAATGTTCTGCTGCCAGTAACCCTTCGATTGAACTTATCCCTCCACGGTGCCGCCCCGCACCGTGTTCTCTCTGCGGGCGCGCTTTGCGCCCACTCATGCCTCCTGCGGGCGCGCTCCTAGCGCCCATCATGCACTCCGGGCGCGCTTCATGCGCCCCTGCCGCGCGGGCATGACACCCCTGCGTGGCCATGCCGCCCTGGGCTTGCCACACGGGTTCCCCCTTGGGCGTGGCGCCTTAGGCCCACATGTGCCTTGGGGTTGAACCCTCAAGGTGCCCATGGATGGCCATATTTTTTGGCAAAGGCATGAATAAGTCTTTGTCAAATACAATGTTCTCCTATGAGTATAAGTCAAATGCCAATCCCTCTTCCTCTAATCCATTCTTCTTCTACCTTATTCTTCCATTTCTATTCTTCTTAGGAATTCATCTATTCTCTTTTCATCATGTATTCAATATTTAAGAATGGAATTCCCGAAGGTTCTTCTTCATCAACCGAGATCCTTAATCAAATAGAGTCTTCAATGTTCTTCATTGATCTAATCAGAGATCAAATTGGATCTTCAAATTCACATGCACTAAGTGATAGTAGATGGACTTCTTTAATCCACTTCATCCACTTAGAAGTTGTGGATGGATCTCTTGCTTCTCCTCATTCATTTTCAATACAATGTATGGGCTTAAAACATTGTTGTGACTTTGTATCCAGTTGATACAAGTTCTTAGAACTTAAAGAGCAGCTCAACAATCGTCATATGTTCATAGAGAATGTTTCAACCACAACATCCTATGTCACTTAGTGAATCTCCTGAGTGACATGCATCTTAGTACCATGGCCATTCTCCTTCATCACCATCACCATCACATCCTTTGTCATTCACATCTGGACATTCCTTGACATCCATTCATTCTAAGACAACAACATGCCTCACTGACAACAAATGCAACACAATGCACTTCATATTTGTTGAGTGTATTTCGACACATCCCCACCTTAGACTTTGGATAATCCACTTTTATCCATTAGAAACAGAATATGAATTTATTATAAATTAATACCATATGTTTTTCCTAATGATCCCCTCCTCCCCTTATAAAAGGAAACCACTTCTAACTAATAATTCATACCTTAAAAGCCATGTTGTTCGGCCAACACCTTCCCAATTATCCTCTAAAAATCCCTCAGTTCATCCAAGGGGCTTAAGATTGATCAGAAATCCATCTTATGGATCTATTTTGATCATATCAAAAAGAAGAACCCGAAGAAGAGGTAATGTTTTCACCACCCTCTTTCAAGTTCCTTTCTTCATCAGCTTCTTCTTTCATTGTAATTTCCATTAAAAAATAATAAATATAGCATCTTATATATTCAGTGATGTTATTATAATTATGGTACAACCATATTCAGTATTCTATCCATTCTTTGACTAACATGTCACCATACGTGCGTACGTACGGCTTACCGTCTCCATGTTGTGGTGTAATTGTTATTCAAAACATTATTATTTTGATGGGTATGATAATGATGTAAAATTTAAGTAAATAATAAAAATAAAATTATAATGGTTATGTGTATATGATATACCATCCAATTATATATTATTTTAATATCAAAAGATTGATATTGCAGCTCGTGCGTACATACGGACTATCGTCTCCACGAACGCGATTAGATTCATTCACCATCATATCGATTCAAGTATAATTTTCATTTAATGATTAAAAATAATGTTTAAGGACTTGATATCATTCTATATATGAATAAGATACAACCTATTGATAACAAACACATCTTATGTAACAAAACTTATAAAAAAATGAGTAACCGAACACCCAAAACGACGATAATACATAAATATTATTAACAATACAATACTAAATGATCATATATGATATCATATTTATGTATATGATTATTGTATAATTTAATAAAAATTATTTAAATATTACACAGGAGGTTAAACTACCCTCGACAAAGGAAATGTACAAGGTAAGGGTTTTTCATCTTACTCCTTATTCCCATGAGATTTGTGACATATTTCCATTATTACCTTTGTTGTGGTGTATATACTGTCCATAATTGTATTATTTGTGTAATAAACATTACTTTATGTGTATTTACATATTCATTTTATGATAACTATATCATGGGATGTATGTTTTGTAAGTTACCAAATTGGTAAGGGTTTATTTCACATTCTATGCATTATCCGAGCTTGTTTATATGTAATTATCTACTGGGACCTCTTTATCATCCACATCCATGTTTCCTAAAAAAGTATTTCAAATCATTCTTACTATTTTACAGACTATGGGTTAATTTTATTTATAACCTTGTTTGAATTTTTATATGATTATTATAAAAGAAATATTTCCATCGTTTTCCAAACAAGGTCTTGTTAACCATTTCGATAAAATTAAGGTAAGAATGTCTTTTTTTTAACTTATACGGTAGGTGCAGCTATTTTCCAGCATTCTAAAATTGTCGAAGCTTCCCATACAAGCATATAATAATATTTTAAAATTTAATGTTTTATTCTATATTTATGTGACTTTTAAATTATTTAAAAATGTATATTTTAAGAGTTTGTGAATGTTTCTCTTTATCAATATCAGATATTTAAATGTTTTAATGATTTCTCATCCTAAATCCTTTTAATTAATGTCCATTTAA
Source organism: Viscum album (assembly GCA_963277665.1). NCBI lineage: Eukaryota > Viridiplantae > Streptophyta > Magnoliopsida > Santalales > Viscaceae > Viscum > Viscum album. Next base: position 442,802,171 of record OY728165.1, on the reverse strand, counting down.
TGATTTAAAAAAAGAGATATTTCTCTCAAATAGTCATTATTTCATCTATGTCAACATATATTTATATTTTTTAATCTTATTTGAAGTTGATTTATTATGATACAAAACTTCAATATTTTATTGAAGGTTTTGTGATATGTTTGAATGTGGATGTGTTATTTTTATACCATTCATGGTTTATAGAGAAAGTATTGACATTTCTTATGATAGTTTTGATATGACTGTTTATGTTATGTTTAAACATGTTCATATGAGGAATTCATTGGTCATAATAAGTGATAGGTGGAGCCAGCTATAGCTCCTCAATGCATCGGTAGGTCTCATGAGACAAACTACTGTTTTGGCACAATGCCTTGACAAAATTATATTTGTAGTCTTGGAACAAAGACTTGACTATGTGGTTATGATAGTATGGAATTATTCATTCCATCATTATGAAATTGGTTAGTGATATTTCATGTGATTATCCGACTATTAGAATATCCATGTGGATAGTTAAATGGCATTACTTCATTTTATTTTTTCCATATTATGCTGAAGTTCAAATTTAGAAGGCTTTTGTTTTAGTTATGAATTACCTTAAGTGTTTTTGATTATTTATGAATGTTTCTACTCTATTGTTATACATACTCAGCATTTTATCTCACCCCTTTCTATGTTTTATTTTTCCCAGGTCTCCATGAAGTGTATTTTGATTGATATGTAGGGTTAAGAAAATGGAATAATGGTGTTCATGAAGGATTTTTTATTTATTTTTCTATGATAAGAAGTGTATTGTAACATTCATGTATGAAATCTATTTTCCAAGACTGCTATACTGACCGGTCCATCAGGACATGATTCCTTGTTATCATGCTAATGTATTAAAATAATTCACCGACTCTGGGTAACTGTGGTCGGGATGTTAGAGTATACCATGCCTTCTGTTGTATTGGATGGAGTTGTTTAGAGATATGATATGTTGTGTGAGATGTTAACTAAATATATTGGCATTTCTCATCATTTTTTAAGATGATAATGGTGTTCTTGTAGATTGTTAAAGTCTTGGATGAACCATTGTTTGAATGGATGGGTTCAGACTTGTTAAAGATTTTGGATATTGAAGTGTTGAGTTAATTATTCAGATGGCTTGATAATATTAATTAATTTGTAATTAATTATTAACTAATGAGATGTTTAATGGTTAATTAATTGTTGACATATCTGAAGATAAATTTTTTTGGATAATTAATTTTTGATTTAATTAATGGATTGGTTAAGTAGTGTTAGACTTGGTATTTTATCCCAATGATAAATATATAAGTATGATTGATGAATGGGTTGTTAGACAAGGACTGAGGATCCAAATACTCAGAGGTTTTTAGACATAATGTTCAACACCAATTAATGTTGTATATGTATGATTGATATATGGGTTGTGAGACAGGGACTGATGCTCCAAATCCTCACAGGGTGCTAGACATGGGGTTCTACACCCATCTTGAAAGCAATTATTCATTTTTGGGACAGAGAGTGATGCTCTAAAAACCCATGGGTTCTGAGACAAGGACAGACACTCCAAATAATCACAAGGGTGATAGAAATGATGTTCTATATCCATTAATTATCATTATACTGTGGGTCCAATTGATCGATCATGAAATGTGTTAATGGTTAATGAAGGCTGATGTGACATGAAGATTTCTGAATTGATTATGAGAAAGGATTTAGTCTTATTAATTAATTGGTTGAACCACTGTTAGTGGACAGACCCAAGAGAGAATCACTATTTTAGTAGATTGGATTATATAATGTATATGAATTATTAAATTAATAACTTATGATGCATTATCCATGCCAAAGAAGAAGCTTGGATTCAGTGTTTACATTGATTATGTAGATTGTCTTTAGAGACAACTGTAGTGAGTGACATATATGGGGGATGTTGGGCGTAGGCCGAATCTCAAGACTTTCATAATAATATTTGAGTAATTGATAATTGAAAAATGAATATTTAATGATTATTGAGTATACATAAATAATTAATAGTGCAGGTTCAGACACCAGCAGAGGGCCGAAGGAGGTACACGGGTTTATAGTTACATTGTACTGCTTACTTTAATTTATGAATTCATTCACTTGTTAAAAGTTATTAATTAAATGTCTGGATTTGGGGTAGACACTGGTTGTCCCAACCTAATGAGATTTATATCTCACACTCTACTCGAGCCTCCATTGCACTGGGTACCCGAGTAGATTATATTTGGTAGCAGGACTATGGTTTTTTCATTTACATGGAATATAGGAGTAGAGTACCAAGCGGATGATAAGGATTTTTGAGGAGATTTCCCATGGGGGTTTGAGTCATTATTTTTTTATTTCTGTATTGGATTGTAAAACATGCTGTTTCATTCACTGTTTTCTAATTTATATCATTAGCATGTCATTGATGCATCTGCTGTCTAATTTTGTTTTGGCCATTTGTTTTTTACGGGATTTTTAATATCTCATTTCCTATCCTTTATCATTTATTATACCTCTTCTACTATTTATTTCCATTGTCTAATTTTATATACTAAAAAGATGGTATAGTCTCCCCAATAACTATCCAAAGACCCTCGCAGCATGTCGGCAGGCTGTAGCATAAGGGGAGAAGTGCATGAGGTCATGTGGTGACTAGTCTAGCCACTAGTTCAGGGGTGAGCCGAGTCGAGACATTAGACTGTTCATATATGAAATTATGATTTTTCCATTAATTTGTAAATAGTTCATTATGAATATTTTAAATATTTTTCAAAAAGTCCCTCTTTGTCTTTTTAATAAAAATATAAAAAAAGTAATGTTTCTTTTTAATATATATGAAATTAATGGATTTTAGCACTACCACAACCCATATATGTATGATAACATCTTCTAAAATAATCCAATGGTATTATAATGAAATTTTTTATGTTAACATATTGGAAATTTTTCAGTTATTCTAAATCAATTCTCTTAAATAATTGATTTTTTGTAAATAATATACTTTTATAATCAATTGATGGTCATAAATTATTTCCTGGTTGATTTTCTAGTTACTCAATTTTCATGAATCATTAAAGTTTTTATGATCAACATAAATTGGATGAAAAATTTCTCTTCCACATAAATATTCTTTATTTCATGGAAATTTTTATTTACTAAATGGGTTACCATTTCAAAATGTATAGATATAAAATTAAATTTATTTGATTGAATTGTGAAATATAGATATTAAATATTATTTAATATATATATATAACTTTTTATAAGTCCAATTTTTTATAAATTAAATTTATCATTCAATACATGTGGAAATCATTGGACATTTAATTTTGGGTGGTTCTTGGTTATAGATAGTCCTTCACAACATCTATATCATTCAAGAGATAATCCATTATGTTAATATTTTCAAATGGAATTTTAGTGTATGCATAGCCATATTATAATATCTCTTTATTAAATACCTTAATTAATTTTTTTTTGCTATGAATTCTATTCACTGACAATTCAGTTTTAATTTTACCTATTATTATTAAATTTATATTATAAGTGGACTCACATCATAGTAATTCAATTGATTAATATGGATTTAATTTTTTTTGACTTTCTATATGTAATATTCCAAATTCAGAAAAATATTCATATACATTGTGAAAATGATAATGGGAATTTGATATCATCATTATTTTTTCCCTTCTACATAATTTTATGAAAGAAGATATCATATAGTATTGAGGATAACAATAATTAAAATTAGTATCATTCTAATTTTATTTCAATTGTTAAATTGGAATCATATTTGTATATGGATTTTCATGTCTATAAATAGAAATAACCCTACGTGATATGATCACTTTATATAATTCAAATGAAATAATGAAGACATTCAGTATAGATTTTTGGAAGTGGGTATGTTATAGTTAGAATCTAGGAATTCATAGTGGAGAACATAGAGAATATATTTAGGAAAACATATATTACATAAAAAACCAATGACTGACTCAATGTTCATCTTTATGTATCAAATAATTTAACAATTTTATTGTCATGTATATTTTTTTTCAAAGCATTATTTTATATTAAATTATATATAAAATTAGTGGTGGTCATTTTGTGGAAGATGTGTCTAGTTGTGTTATCCTGGAAAAGAGATGGTCGTGTATTTATTAATAATTGTTTTATTTTTTATAGAATGTGACCTTATTTTGAGACTCATTCGAAAACCCCAGGGGATATTATCTGGTTGATTCACACACTCATTATATACCATTATATATGATTTTGAAATTATTTTTTTACATTAGGATATTTATTATGATAATGTAATTATGAATTTTATATTAGATATTCATAAATTAAAAATTTATGATAATAATTATAATAGTTATAGACTATGATTAAAAATATATATTTTATGAGATATTTTAGTTAATTTAATTATTTAGATATTTATCATATAAATTATATTGACATCAAAATTCATTAGCTAGGTATAGATTTCCATGATTTGAAAAAGAATATTACTACCTTTGTAGTTTAGTATAACAATGATATATTAGGGAATCAAACATGTGTTTTGGATAATAATCATGAATGTATGGAACAATAAGATATTTCATAGAACCAGACTCACATGTATTATAATATCATGTGACAAATGCCTCAAACATTTAGTGAAACTACTAATCATTTAATAATAGAAAAATTTATGAATTATCATAATAAGATACATATATATTTTTTATTAGATGAATTGAAAAAAGGTTATACTGGTATTCTTTTGTCTAAAAATTGATTTCACTCCATGGTGGTTATGGAGAAATAATAAAATTAAAAAAATAAGATATATAAGATATATAATTTAGTTAATTTAAATAAACATTATTAGATAATAGTTTTCATCCATAGAAATGATATAAAATAATGAATATGATCTTTATATAAAATTAAAATGATGAGGAATGTGTTTAACATTCTGTGAATACAATTAAAATATTATCCACATATTTTATAGATTATATACATAGTATATAAAGAGATTTGTTCTATTTCATTGAGTGGAAAAACATGGTCTTAGAAAGACTTTGTATTCTCTAATTTTATCATCATAAGATGAAATTTTATTATGTACTTTCAATAAATTGAATGAATTTTCAAGATCCTATATAATTAATAGAAATAATGAAATTAAGAGATCAATAATACAAAAATAAGAAGAAATTTCATCATTGTTGAGTAATGGAATGATTAAATTTACATCATGTAAAAATTGTTTAATTATATATCATTTAAAATTCCATAATTCTGTTGTAATATGATAAATTTTATGAGATAAGAATCAATAGTATTTTTCATAAATGAAACATTGAAACAAATACAATCAAAGTATCTAAATATAGAGAAATTTAGAATTATTGTAATGAATGTAAAATGAATCAATTGATCCTATAGAAGATGTGGCCTAGGGGAGAAGGCATAGGTTATGAAATCAATATAGATAAGGTAGAATATCTTATTGATGTTATGGTAGGTAAATTACTCACATAACCAAATATATAAACTAATATACATTATTTAGGTTCTTATGACTTATTTATATCATTATTGCTTACAATGAAAAATAAATACTCCATAAGAAACATTATAATTTAGTGTTCAATTTGGAATCCATGTGGAAATTTCACTACAATAAGGAATTTTCAATTAGTTTTTATTTTTACACCTAAAAGTATATCATTTTTTGTCATCAATATAATTAATATTATTGAATTTTATATAATCGATAGTGTAAACTGGATTTAAATAATAATTAAATAAAATTCATCTATTAGAATAAAAAATGATTTTTGATAATGATTTATAATTCATTCTCATTAGAGGGAATACATCAATGTCTGGGCCCTGATATGATTAATATGTAATAGATCTTCTAAAATAGATTTTTATGGATGAAGAGAATACAAAATTTATATATGTGAAAGTTATTATTAAAATTGATGATGTAACCATTAAATAAAAATACATACATTAATTTTATAATGAATTAACTACACATACACATGACATTAACATATTGTTTTTTATTTATCCAATCCAAGAAATGATACATATATCAATGAATAACTATATAATGTATACTATATAATTGGTTTAGATATAAATACATCAATGATTATTATGTGATATATGATTTATATTCCTAATGATTCTTTTCATTGATCTCATGTTATCTTATTTACAAAAAAACTATGGAACTACGAGTCTATTCATTTATTATAATGAAACAAATGATAAAACAATATTTAAAAAATATCATCTCCCAAATATTGAATAATTGTTAAATCATCTTTATGGATCCAAAAAAATTTTCAATGATTGAACATAATTCTTTGTATCATCATATACTAGTAATGAAATATTATTTTCAGAAGGAAATATGTCCTAAGAGGAATGAAAATTAATAGTTTACACTAATGTAATATTTTATGAATAATGAACCCCCTTTTATTATGGATATTAGAAAATGATTATTCATGAAATATAATGATAATACTTTAGTGTAATTTTATAATCATATCCTAGAGTAATGTAAATGGTTTCAGGACTCTCAGACTAACATGAAAAATATTAAATGATGGTTATAGGAAAAAGGATAAATGGGATATTTATAATGTGTGCATTATAACATCACAAATATTATTTTCATGGAAATATTTTCTGAAATTATATAATTACATAGTTTACATAAATAATAAATGTAGAAAAAAATTACTCAACAATATTTAAAATAATAAAGGTATGTTGTTTCACGGGATTTCCTTGTTCATTTTAGTGACTTATTCATGTATTTAAAAAATTATAAATCCCATCAACAAATATTTAATATGTTGGGGTTATGATTATATGCACAATGGAATGAATTTTTTTAATAATGAAATATGAGATTTTTTAATGTTATTACATTGAAACTATAATAGAAAAATGACGGATTTGCAATATATAAGGACACATTCGAGAATGTACATGGCTTAAAACTTTTTTATAATTAAATTTTTATTTTAAATAAAAAAAGAAAATAAATGTCTTAGGAAATGAATAATCTACTGAAAGACCCCTATTATTAAAAAATAAAATTTTAGTTGAATATGTGGACATATTTTCACTATAGGGAATGATGTGAGATATTCATCAAACATAATGTCTGAAATAAGTATTTTCACATTCATACTTCAAACTGAGACAATATATATGGATCTACCTACTTGATAATTAGTATTTCTAAATAAACTACCACCTTGTGAGTGAAAATATGGTTGTAGATTCATTATGTTTTAATGAACAATGATCCCATAAAATAATATGTATTATCATAGATTTTATGTTAATAAAATTATAAAATTTGGATCTGAGATTTATTAAGGTGAGTAAACCTCACACCATTTTCATGTGAATTCATAGATATAATTTTATGAAAAGGAAAACATTTTTCGGCCGGATGATAAGAAATTTTAATGGAAAATTAAATTTTTACAATAATTTAACTTGGAGGTTATGGTTTATATTCACATTGTTCTTATATATTATAGAGGTTATTTATTCCATTACTAAATTAGATTACAATGGAATGATTATTTGATTATCATATCTTTTACTTCTCTATAATTATTTTATTATAATTATTTAAAAGAATTTGAATGAATATTTTTGTTAGGACAATCTAATTCATAGAATTTCATGTTATGTGTCATAGTTCTTAGAATTTTAATACGATAAGGATTCTAGAAATAATTGATGATGAGTAAAGAAACAATCATGAAATTCCATGTTGTAATTAAATGAAACTATCATGGAAATTATCACTATATTAACAAATATTCAAAGAAGTAATGATACCAAATAGGTTATTATTGACCACCTCCACAAAAATACCCATTTTATCTCAATTCAAAAAAAAATTATCATTATATTACCTCAAATAACATTCTATTGTTGATGATTTATGACTACATTTTTCACCTCCATTGAAAGTATCTGATAAGAAGCTATGAATTACATAAAAATTCATTATATTTAATTAGATTTATATCTATATGGACATTCATTTGACAAAAAACTATCATAAACAAATTTAAGGATAGATTTAAAAGAATATTCAAAATTTTGAAGACCTGTTAAGGTTGTAATTATGTAAAATGCATCTTATATTGGATACTTATTTGCATTTAGTGGGTTTTTCCTAAAAACTTTCTTCCAACACCCCCACCACCCATGTGTACTGATCTCATTTGTACTTACAGAATTCGACATCACTTATTTATACAACCTTACTTTGTTTTCACTTGTAAATCTGTATCTATTCTACTTTGAAAACAAATAAAAATTAAATTTCCCATTCAAAAATATCCAATCAAGTATACTAACAGTTTCATATGAAGAATTATATAAGAATATATAACATATAACATCATTTTAAGAATAATTTAGTGAATGGAATCTTATAGGTAAAAAACATATTGATAAGACAATGATAATGGTAAGAACTCCTTAAACCCATATCAAACCTGCTCAATTCTATAAAAGTGATATCTTGATAACTATTACAATAATATTTAATTTCATGTGGGATATAAAATATTCTTCAAATTATCATTGTAGGAGTGTGTTATAGGGTTCTGTATGAATGGAAAAGGCACCATACATGCATCATTCATTTTTAACATATGAAATGAATTGGATCTATGTAAAAAATTTTGTCAATTCATCTGAGCCACATTAATGTACAAGATGTGTTCAATATGTCATTATCAATGATGTATATAGGGGAATAATAGAATGTGCTCCCATCAGATAAAATATATTTCAAACACTATCTATCAAAATACGAAGAGGCTATCTACATTATTTGTAATAGTTACAATGCCTCTTCTTTTTATATTAATCTCATTTTTATAACAATTAAAACTATATTTCAGTTTTAATGTTGAATTCCTTTATGTGAAAATCCATTTTTATATATCTATAATTTTACATTTACACATATAATAGGGAATGTATATATGTATATCCATTTCTGAAATTACTAAAAGTGGGTTTTTGTAGTTTCATACGGTTAATTAATACTTTTATATTGTTTGTAAAGATAGGTAGGGAGAACAATATGGGGTGTACAGGTATTCCTTTATTTCTAACTAGTATATAATTTTACCCCATTTTTAAATGTGGTGTGTAAGTGTAATATATGTGTTTTGAAAGGGAATTAATATTGTTTAAATAGAAGTGTGTGGGTACTAGGGTAATTATATAATGGAAGGGTTGGCTATATAAGGATTAGGCATATGTTGGGTTATGGAAACTGTGTTTCATATGTGTAAACCAATATCGTATAAGGGTATAGTAGACCATTTTTATGGATAACCTCTATTTATCATGTAGTTTTTATTGGTAATCCATTATTATATATGGGAAAGATTTCCCCATAAATTATTTTTTAATGGAACCTCATTACCCTCACTAGAAAATTGTGAGCTTTGTAAGGGTAAACCAAGTTACCCTTATGGAGATCTATTTTATGGATTCAAAATAATAGGGTGTGTTTACCTTTTTTTCTTTTATTTATCTACTATTTAAACCCAATAAGTCTTTTTAAACGCATCAAAATCACCAGAAATTAAATATTTTTTATCATTTATTATTTATGAATTCCCAAATGAGAGTTTAAAAAATCCAAAATAATGATGTGATTACAAGGAAACCTGAATAAAAAATCTAAATTTTTTATAAATGATACGGACTTGAATGGTTAGATTATTTATATAGAATTATGCAAAAATCGGCTACCCATAGAATTTGGTTATCATCATGAGGAATACATCAGTTTTCTAGCGACTATCGAAGGTGGATTTGTGTACCTTGATACAATTATTCCACATTATAAAACAAACTGGAGTGGGTTGGAGATTGTTTTTACATAGATTCTATTCATGGACCTTCACATGAATAAATTGGACCAAATTACTTACTAAAAATGTTTTCAATGAAATTATTTTAATGTTGGAGAATATATAAATTAATGACAAACCATTAAATAATAATTTCTTGTAAAATAATTTTATAAGATTTATTATTTTACATGAGATAATTATTATATTAGGAAAAAATTTGGGATAATTTAATATTTTTTATGTTTGGGTATATTCTAAAATTCCATCATCGGTGATAGTAAAACTATTTTAATGGTTATGTCCATATTGAGATAAATTGTTTTTTGGATCTTGATGAAACCCAAATATGAATGATATATTTATTACAATGAATTTTTATAGAACTGATTTTGTGATTAGAACCATGTGAAAACTATACTCATAAAAAATTATTTTAACGTTTATTAATTAAAAAATTTTGTAATGATACATTACATGATAAAATAATGTTTATAATTTTTTTTGTTTTAAAATTTTAATTTGAAATAATATAATGATAAAACATCACTTGAGAAAATATATAATATATTTTGATTGTTAATTATGCTTTGTAGTGAAAATATTAAATATTAAAACATTTTAGATGATTTCTATTATTTATAATCAAACCATTTTTTTGGTATAACAAATATGGATTTTAAATAGATCATCATAAGGTTCTGGAATTAAAACAGGTATCTCGAAACAGATAGATTATGACTAGATTTGATATTATTTGGATTATGTAATGGCACGGACCCACCTGGACATTGGTTTACCAAAAACACGGCTCCAATTGGACGGTGGCACCATGAGGGTGACACCCTGAAGGTGGCAACATGCCCTCCCAGATCCTTTCATTCTTTTTTTCCAGTACCTGACTTTTCTGGTCCTGTAACGTATCTTTTGATGTAAATTAATCTTAATACCCTATTTAAAATCATTTAAACTACATTATTAATTACTAAAAATCCCTAAAAACCTCCCCGCTAGAGATATTTAATAACTACTTAATGACATCGTGCATAACTGACGAACCGCGTAGGAAACCACGATCCGACATTCCCAGCGGTCAAAATCCCCATATCCCTTAACTATGGGATCTTATCTATATATAACATGAGAAGTTCATTTCTTATCCTTCCTTTAGCTGGCTTCGTTCTCCCCCCCCTGGTGCGCCTGTAGTCCCTTCTTCCCATGGCTTGTGGTGTGCCTCTGCTGGAGCTTCCAATACACCTTGGAGTACATGGAATTCCTCCCCTCCAAGCCGCACATCCCCGGTTCATGGCGTGTGAAGAAAAACATCGATATTTGATCAATAATGTGGGGAATTTTTTCCTTTTCCTTTCCTTTCTCTGTATCATGCGGGGTGGGTATGCTTTTGTCTCTGTGGGAATAGATGAATCAAAACATAAGGAAGATTATGAACAGACCTTAATGAATGAATGGGGGTGTGTGTGATCGATGATCTACTATACTCTTTTATTTTGATATGTTTTGTGAATTGTGTGGTCCTATGCTCATTGAAAATCATGGCCATTGGTCGTCTCTCCTTGCGCACTAATTAACCATGTCTTCTGTGATGATTAAAAATGACATAACTTGGAATTTGGTTTATCACATAAACTCAGATAGTTAAATGGATTCCCTATAAACATATGACTTTGTGTTTTCACCCAGGTTAAATTACAGAAAGAGGAAATAGATAAATGATGTGTTGAACCTGGATGTTTCCCTACTCTGTTTTGGTAATAGGCATGTTGTTCTGTTTGTTTGCTGATGTGGTGATGTGGGTGAGGATGGGATCCTTTGATGTGGCACGGTTTCGGGTTCTGAATATGGGGTTGTGGTTTCTCATCTTATATCATGAATTGGGGTGGAATCCTCTATTTTGTGAAAACTTTTTATCTGTAGTTCTGGGGATGTGGGGGTTGTATATTGAAGCCTTCTTTGTTTCAAAAACATGTAGGGATCTCACATGGATGTGAATTTGCAAGAGAACTAGGTGTGAATGTTTAAATTGATGTTGGCTGTAACATTTTCCCCTATACTTGTGCTTGTGCCTATTAGTTTCCCAGTAGTGAAAAATTTATTTAAACGGGAACACCTGAACATGAATATAAGAATTTTTTAATTGGGAAATTGATTATGGGAATGAGTTGTGACTCGATTGTGGGTAGTATGCTTTCTATGAGTATTGACTAGGTTTTCCGTTCTTTGGTTAGGCATGGAGCCCTTGGATGGGTTGAGTGCTTGTTACCTATATATATAATTGTAGTTCTTGTGGTTATTATTTCCTTCCTACCCAAGTTTATAAATTAGTGCTGAACACCCCCATTTCATGGGGGAGGGTGTTTTTCCCAACCCTCATACTAGTGGATGGTTATTAGCTCCTTTTCTGCTCCATTTTTGAAATAGCCCAAGACTCTTCGTGCAGGATGTGATGGCCTGAAGTCCATTATTATCCCAAGAATCTTTGGACAGGGTAGTTGCAGTGGTTGTTTTAGTTGTTTGCGGGCAGGTTGTTTCCCAAATGACTTCGGGATGAGGCACAGGTGTCTTCGGGCGTGACAATTTCTTTCTGGACTAGGTCTCTTAGGGCGTGGTAGTAGTTATCTAGCCTAGATGTTTGTTGGAATGGTTATGTGTGGTTGTTGTGGCCCAGGTTTCTGTGGGGGGGATGGTTGTTGTGGCCCAGGTGTTTGCGGGTGGGATTCGTGGTTGGGGCCCAGGTGTGTGCGGCCAGGTGTGGCAGTGGGAATGTGATGATAATGGAGGGATTGGTTCAATGCGTAGGATGTCTTCAATAACTAGTGGGAAAGTGGCGTGGGGTACCCAAATATCAATGTGCTGTTACTATACTAACTTGCCTTACGTTATTTGGGGAGTGTACCATAGTGAGTCTTGGGTGGATAGTTTTTCCTTACTAGTTGCATCCATTTTCTCCTTTATCATAAGGCATTAGAATGCATCTCCACTTGTGCACGAGAGTTTTTGTTTTTCCCTATTGAGTATACTTGTATGGTAACCCTACGTATAGAAAACTTCTTAAGGGATTCCAACAGGACTTCAGGGATCATGCGGGACCATACTAGCTCATACCATGGGTCAGTTGCTATAGTTTTTTCTTTTCTTGGTACTTTACCTTTGGATTTATTGTGGCTTGTATCATTTACTGGTGAACATTCATATGGGAATGGGTTATTTTTTGCTTTACCTTTACATTCATCTTTGAAGTTGTTGGGGTTTCTATCTTATCACTAGATCAAATAAAAATAAAAAGGGTAATGCCTTCCATTTTGTGTCATATTTTATACCCTTGGTGCTGGTCACCACTCCGGGACCTATTGAAGGTGGGTTTCGGGGCTCATTATCTGTCCTTCAAATTAAATAAGGAAGGGCCTAGCAATCTGCTGATCCTTCCCTCCTTTTAGTGAAGGCGGGTCGTGATAAAATGGTATCAGAAGTGAAGGTTGAGAGATAGGATGAAGTCTGGAGTTAGGAAAAGTGAGTATTTCATGGGACGGTAGGGAAATAGTTTTGGGTGATCTTGGTGCGTGAAATAGGCCAGGGAAGTTCGGCTAGGAATCAGGATTTTAGGGCCCCTCGTGATCTGATGCAAGGACTCTGGACCTACTGATCGACCAAGTAAGGCTACACTGAATGCAATGTAGCGACCCTAGTAAAAGTATATGAATCATAATAACTTGTGTTCTAATGTTTCTGTGGTGTTTTGTGGAATTAAAAAGAATAATAAGTCTAAGAAAAATTTAAGAACACTATTCTACACTACTTGGGATTAGGCATTCATTGCTTACCTTGCAGCTATGGTACTGGTGGATGACCACTAGTGTTGCAGGAGATCGAGGCTCAGGAGGTTGATGTGGCCAGTCGGCAGAGGACAGATAGGGAGGAGGAGAATGATCAGTGGAAGAAGACTCTTCGGGCCTTTTAGCGACAAACCCTCGAGAAGTATGAGGGTGGCTTCTCAGAAGTGGAGACAGAGAGCTGGATAGAAGAGCTGGTGAATGATTTTATCTTGATTTGGGCTCCGACCGAGTACTGGGTTCCTCCGTCCGTGAGTCAGATGTTGGGAGCGGCATGTTAGTGGTGGATGCTTTATCTTGGAGAGAAGAGAGAGGCTGAGGTTATGTGGGTAGACTTCGAGAAGGAGCTCTGGGTTGAATTCCTCTCTTCCACCATGAAGGACGAGAAGAGGCAGGAGCTGCTCTCCCTCAAGCAGGGGAGTATGTTGGTGAGGGAGTTAGAGATCACGTTCAAGGATCTCCTACGCTTCACTCCAAACATCTTTTCGGATGAGGAGTCTTGTTCGAGACGATTAGAGGAGGCACTCCGACCTTATCTCCAGTATGCTGTTACTCTCTTCACCTTACCAACGTACATAGTGGCACAGAATAATGATTAAATGGTGGAGAGGATGCTCACATTGTGGGGAGTATCACGAGAGGGGATCCAGTTGGGTTCTGTCGAAGGGGAAAGCTGTCAGTAGCAGACCTATAGCATCAAGACCCTCTAGGTTCTGACTAGCAGGGAGCAGGCCTCTGCAGTTCCAGTTCTAATCCAGTAGCCCTCGCCATTTCCTTTCGGGCCTCTGGCCGAGATGATTCATCTATGGAATCCATGGGCACCTTCGGAATCCGGGCCTAGATAGAGTGCAGTATGGCGGCGGTGGGAAGGTACATCACCCACCTCAGCAGCACCAGTTTCTAGCCAGCCCCTTTCAGCAGCATCACCATGGTCAGCGAGCTCCTGCTCCTCTGAGGGAAGATGTTGCAGGAGGAGGCCGACTTAAGGTTGATCCATAAGGAACGTGACCAGGGCCTGGTCGGGGAGGTGGTCGACAGCCGAGCGGCAAAGAAGCTGGGCGGGGGTAGTTGCACGCCACGAAGGCAGCAGTTCCAGCAAGACTGGAGCTCGTTCGAGGTACAATCATCTTTTTTAGTTCTCTTGTGCATGCCTTGTTAGATACTGCAGCTTCTCACTCTTTTGTTGAACCCAGTCTAGCCCATGCTCTGGGTTTAGACACTGAGATACTTCCAGTTCCCCTGGGGTTGAGCACACCAGTCAAAGGTAAAACAGACATGTTTTACGTTTGCTGAGGGTGTATAGTTATGAAAGGGCCACATCCGTCAGTCTAGGATCTTTTGCTATTGCAGATATAGCCATAAAATGTCATCCTTGGAATTGACTGGTTTTTCTCTGTATGTGTTGTTATTGACTTCTTCCGAGGAAGGTTCTTGTTTTCAGACATTGGTGGCCGACGTGCAACTTTCGTCGATGAGTGGGGTTGTCAGAAAGGAAGCATGCTAGAGGAACCCCTCCTCTCTTTGTTAGCCGAGCTATCTATGGAGTTGGTGGATCCAAAGATGGTGGAAGTTCCATGGGTCGTCAGTGAGTTTATGGATGTCTTCCTTGAGGAGGTGACGCCTCTACCCCCTTGACATGATATCCAGTTTGGGTGCGTGTCTGATTTTGAGGGCCCCCTATAGGACGACACCTTCTGAGCTATGGGAGTTGCAGATTCAGATTGACGATCTGATGAAGAATGGGTTCATTCGACTGAGTGTGTCACCATGGGGTGCTCCAGTCTTGCTCGCGAAGAAGGCAGATGGTGGTATCAGACTGTATATAGACTACAAGAGACTGAATCAGGTGACAATCAGGATTTTCTACCCTCTTCCAAGTATAGACTACATCTTTGACCAGTTGAAGGGGGCAGGGTTGTTCTCTAAGTTTGATCTACGGTCTAGATATCACCAGTTGAGGGTAAAGTAAGGTGACATCTCATAGATGGCCTCTAGGTGCATATATGGGGACATTGGGTTCGTGGTTATGTCTTTCGGCATTTCGAGCGCTCTAGCTTTGTTCATGTGACCCGTGAACATCGTCGTCCGAGAATACTTGGATTGGTATGTAGTTGTGTTTATTGACGACATCCTGATCTACTCAAGATCAGAGGAGGATCACCCTGTGAAACTGAGAATGGTTTTAGAGGTCCTCCGACAACACCAACTCCATGAGAAGTTGTCGAAGTTCATGTTCTGGATGCGATAAGTACACTTCCATGGACACGTGGTGTCCGAATAGGGGACAGTAGTGGACCCATCAATGGTTGAGGTAGTTGTTTCTTGGACCGCACCCAAGAACGTGGTAGAAGATCGCAGTTTATTCAGGCTTGCAGGTTAGTACCGGAGATTCATGCCCAACTTTTCCAGAGTTGCAGCACCTTTGAAATCTTTTACCAAGAAGGAACATGCCTTCACATGGGACGAGCTGTGTTGGGAGGACTTTAGATATCTGAAGGAGATGTTGTTTAGTGCCCCAGTGTTGAGGTTTCTAGATGAAGGGGCGGCATATGAGGTGATCTATATTGCTTCAGGGCAAGGCCTCAGTTGTGTATTAATGCAACGACAAGGGGTGATCTCATATGGCTCTAGGCAGTTACATCCTCATGAGCGTAATTATTCCACCCATGATCTCGAGCTTGTAGCGGTTGTGTTTACATTAAAATTGAGGCGGCATTACCTCATCAGGGAACGCTTTGTGGTCTTCACAGATTACAAAAGTTTGAAGTATATCTTTTCCCAGCGGGACCTGAACATACGAAAGTGAAGGTGGATGGAGTTCCATCAAGAATATGGCTTCAAGATTTCATATAATCTAGGAAGAGGAAATTTAGTGGCTGATTCCTTGAGAAAAAAGTCATAGAAGGATGCGGTTCGAGAATCGACAGATGTTTGGAAGGTGATGGAGGAGTTTTCTTCCCTGCACCTGGATGTAAAGATGGATACTTGTAGAGGTTGAATGTATCAGATGATAGTATAGTCTTCTCTGTTATAACAGGTGGAGAAGTCCCAGTGGGGAGACTTTGAGAATGAAGTGATGTGTGACCGGGTTTCCCAAGGCGATGCTCCGGAGTGGTGGACAGAGGATGGTCTGAATCTGATGCTTTTCTAAGGGAAGTTGTTTTTTCCAGAGGCGATGCGCGAGAGGTTTCATGGTGAGATCCAAAACTCACCCATAGTAGTGCACCAAAGAGAATACCAGATGTACCAAGGTGTGAGGAGTTAGTTTTGGTGGCTCGGGTTGATGTGGGTTGTGGCATAGTTCTTGGAAAAGTGACTGGTATGTCAGTAGGTGAAGGTTGAACACCGTGTTCTAGGCGGTTTTTTGCAAACCTTAGACGTCCTCGAGTGGAAGTGGGACGATATCTTGATGGATTTCGTCACAGGGCTACCAAAATTTCAAAGAGGTTGTGACACTATTTGGGTAGTGGTGGAACCGTTGATGAAATTGACTCACTTTCTGGTGATCAAGGAGGCGGGTGTAGTGAAAACCTTATCACAAAGGTTTATGGATGAGGTGGTGCAGTTACATGGAATTATGGGGTCCATTTTCTCGGATAGGGATTCATGTTTCACCTCACGAGTCTGTAGGGGATTGCAGTATTCTTTCGGCACCCAGCTATGTCTTAGAACCGCCTTTCAACCCCAGACAGATGGACAGACATAGCCCACCATCCATACCTTGGACGATATGCTACAAGAATCCATCCTGGACTTTGGGGGATTGTGGGTGTAGCACTTTCTTATGGTATAGTTCTCCTACAATAAAAGCTATAACTCTACGATTGGCGTGGCTTTTTTTGAAGCCCTGTACGGGAGACCGTGTCGCTCCCCCGTGTGCTGGACAGAGGTCGGGGAGGTAGGTGTTCTTGGCCCAGAGGTGGTGTGGAGCACGACAGAGAAGCTCTAGCTTATACATGAGAAGATGAAGGAAGCTCAGGACCAGTAGAAGTTGTATGTCGATGATAGAAGGAGGCCCTTGGAGTTCGAGGTCGGGGACCACATGTTTTTGAAGGTCTCCTCTCGGCGTGGGGAGCAGAGGTTCAGAAGGGGGAGTAAGCTCTATCCCTGGTTTTTCGGACCATTAGAGGTGTTGCAGCGGGTCAGTGAGGAGGCTTATCAGCTGGCGTTTCGACCACACCTAGAAAGGGTGCACGACGTCTTCCATGTGTCCTAGCTCTGATGGTATATGCACGGAGATTAACACTTCCTCGACTGGGGAGAGCTTGATATCAAAGAAAATGAAACATTCATCGAGAGACCAGTGATCATCGAGGAATGTGTGGAGAAGGTTCTTTGTGGATGAACCATTCCTTTGTTTCGTGTATTGTGGAGGCATGGTGGGCATGAGAAAAGTACCTGGGAAAGGGAATCACAAATGCATTCCTAGTATCTAGAGTTGTAATGTGTTTTGTTCTGTTTGTTGTACTTGATTGATTCATCACCTTTACCTTGCTAACTATGGAATGTGAGGTTTCCATTTTTGTGGATGTGTGTAAAGTGTCCGGAAATGTGGGGAAGGGAGGATCAGATCCCTAGTTAAGACACATTAAAGAGGATGCATTTAAACCCATGCGGGTGAGTCAGTGCCACCCAATGCGGGTAGTATCTTAACATGGAGGAAAGGAAACCCCTCACCCACATGATCGGACAGTTGGAATCATTGTTTTGCATGGTTGCATAGGGGAGTGGAGTGTTATGTTTGTGATTTCTTAGGAGATAGGTGAGGAAGGGGGGATTCCACGGTAAAAAGGAGGTCTACCCCTAAGAAGTATCTTTTGAGGTGTTTGTTCGGACCCCTATCCTTTATTTGTGTTTGGTTTTAATTCTCAAGGGTGAGAATAGTTTGAGAAGTATATGATGTAATGGCCCAGACCCCCCTGGCAATTACATTACCAAAAACATGGCTCCACCATGATGATGGCACTGGTCACTGTGGCTGCATGACGGTGGCACTGGTCACGGTGGCAGCATGACCGTGGCACTGCTCACGGTGGCACTGTTACGGTGGCACTGGTCATGGTGGCACCCTGACGGTCGCACCGTGACGATTCCACCGTGAGGATGACACTGTGATGGTGGCACCATGACCTCACCGAGCCTTTCGTTCTTTTTTTTCTACTCCCCAACTTTTATGCTCCCATAATGTATATTTTGATGTAAATTAATCTTAATACCCTTTCTAAATTCATTTAAAGCCATTAATTAATTCCTAAAAATCCTGAGAAACCTCCCTGAAGGGGGATATTAAATAACAATGTAATTTCATCGCGCGTAACTGCCGAACCTCATAGGAAACCTCGATCTGACATTCTAGGCGTTCAAAATTCAAATATCTTGTAAAATCGGTATCTTATCTATATATCACACGAGATGTTCTTTTCGTCTACTTCCTTTGGACGTCTTTGTTCTCCCCACTAGTGCGCCTAGAGTCCCTAATTCCCGGGTCTTGTGGTGTGCCTCTTCTGGATCTTCCTGCACCCCTTGGAGTCCACGACATTCCTCCCCTATAAGCCATGCATCCCATATTGCTAGCGCATGGAGAAAAACATCGATATTTGATCAATCAAGTCAGTTTTTTTTCCTTCACCTCTCCTTTATGTATATCAATCAGGGTGGGAATGCTTTTGTCTATGTGGAAATTGATGAATCCAATCTTAATGAAGATATTGAGAAGAACATAAATAATAAGGGGGGTGATTGATGTTTTGTTGTACTCTTTTATATTGATATGTGTTGTAAATTGTGTGGGCCTTTGCTCACTGAAAATCATAATTCCTGGTGGTCTTTCCTTGCGCACTAAATAAACATCACTTCTGTGATGATTAAAAATGTATTAATATTGAATTTGGGTAACCACTTAAACTCAGCTACTTAAATGGATTCCCTGTAAACATATGACCTTGTGTGGTCAACCCAGTTAACTAACAGAAATATGAAATAGATGAATAATGTGTGGAACCTGGATGTTTCCCTATTCTGTTTTGGTAGTAGGTGTGTTGTTCTGTTTGTTTGCTGATGGGGTGGTGTCGGTGAGGATGGGATCCTCTGATGTGCCAGGGTTTTTGGTTGTGAATATGGGGTTGTGGTTGCTCTGCTTATATCACGGATTGGGGTCGAATCCTCTTCTATTGTGAAACATTTTTATACATAGTTCAGGGGATGTGGGGGTTGTATCATGATGCCTTCTTTAGTTCTTATACATGGAGGGATCTCACATGGAAGTGAATTTTCAAGGGAACTGGGTGTGAATGTTTAAATTTTTCTTGGTTGTAACTTTATCCCCTTGGCATGTTCTTATTCCTGTTATTTTCCCAGTAGTGCTGAATTTACTTAACAGGGGTCACTCTAACTTGAAAAAAAGAATGGGTTAATAGGGAATGTGATTCTGGGAATGAGATGTGACTTGGTTTTGAGTAGTATGCTTTCTATGAGTAGTGACTAGGCTTTTCGTGTCTGGGATAGGCATAGAGCCCTAGGTTGGGTTGAGTGCTTGTTACATATATATATAATTATAGTTCTTCTACATTTTATTCGTGCCACACGCATGTTGAGAATTTAGTGCCGAACACCCCCATTTCATGGGGGAGGGTGTTTTTCACAACACTCCTACGAGTGTCTGGTTATTAGTTCCTTTTCTTCTCCCTTTCCCAAATAGCCCAAGACTCTTCGGGCAGGCAGTGATGGCCTGAATTCCATTATTAGCCCATGAATCTTTGGGAAGGGTAGTTTTGGTAGTTGGCCCAGGTGTTTGCGGGAAGGCTGTTTCCCATGTGTCTTTGGGATGAGGCCTAGGTTTCTTCGGGTGTGACTGAAGCTTTCTGGCCCATGTGTCTTCGGGCATGGCAGTAGTTTTATAGACCATGTGTTTTTGGGCTAGGTTATGTGTGGTTTTTGTGGACCAGGTGTCTGTGGGGGGGGGGGGATTGTTTTTATGTCTAAGGTGTTTGTGGGCGGGATGCGTGGTTGTGGCCTAGTTGTGTGTGGGTGGGTGTGGCAGTGGGACTGCGGTGAGAATGGTGGGATTGGTTTGATGCATAGGATGTCTTCAATAATCAGTGTTAAAGTGGCGCGGGGTACCCAAATATTGATGTTCTATTACTATACATTAAATTCCATGCGTTATTTTGAGAGTGTGCCTTGGTGAGGGTTGGGAGGATAGTTTTTCCTTGCTAGGATCTTCAGTTATCTCCATTCTCACTGGGCATTAGAATGCCTCTCCACTTGTGTACGAGAGTCTTTGGTTTTCCCTACTGAGTGTACTTGTATGATCACCATAAGTATATAAAACTTCATTCAGGATTCCAGGATAGCTTCAGGGATCGTGCGGGACCGTACTAGCTTGGACCTTGGGGCAGTTTCTGTTGTCGTTTTCCTTTTCTTGGTACTTTACCTTTGGAGTTTTCGTGGCTTGTATCATTTACTGTTGAACATGCATATGGTAATGGGTTATTTTTGGATTTACATTTACTTTCAACTTTGGCATTGTTGGGGTTTCAATCTTATCTCTCGATCCTGTAAAAATAAAAAGGGTAATGCCATCCTTTTTGTGTGAGATTTTATACCCTTGGTGCTGGTCGCCACTCCGGGACCTATTGAATGCGGGTTTTGAGGGTCATTATCTCTTCTTCATCATAAAGAAAGAAGGGCCTGAAAATCTGTTGTCCCTTCCCTCCTTTTGGTTAAGGTGAGTCGTGATCGATTAACATTCTACAATTTTTTCCATATTTTTCAAATTATTTCTCCCCATACATTTGAACCAAAATATATTTTGTTTGTGATGGTTTCATTTATGTATCTTGATCGATGTACTCACAGTATTATATTATAAATTTTATGTTGGGGTAATAATTATTGTTTTGAATTGTATTTATTTCAATTAGGGACAATGATTTTAATGATTATCATGTTCTTATTTCAGATATGGTTGTATTTATTATTTACCTCTATTTATCATTATTAGTAATTTAATAATTTTACGTATTTGAATATTTAATACTTAGAAAGGAATAAATTGATTTTTCATAAAATGGATTTCATTAGAAAATTTCATTACAAGTTATTTATTTTATAAAACTAAAAAATATATTAATAGAGATAGACATCTTATAGATTCATCGGTGATATATTGCTACAAAATACTACTAACACCAAATATTTTCCATAGGGATTTGTTGTCCATGGAATTTCTGGTTAAATGTAAATTGAAATGTGTAATGTAGATGGTGTATAACAAATTATTGAATTTCACTTAGTGAATTTTGGTATGGTGGTGACATACACTCATATGGTTCCATTTTTTAATTGACATGGATTATATTGAAGTTTAACATTTTTTATAGAAATTGTTTGTATTTTCGATATTATAATTTACTTCTTTATTATGTAGTAATTTTTTAACATCTATTACGAATCCATGAGATATTAATATATATTTGAATGATGAAATCATTTTGGCAGTCAGTCTCAGGTTAAGTGAGTGGTTTTCATCATATTGTTCATTACCAAATTGTATCAATTATATTCCTTCATGAAATTGATATTTCTCTTCTTGGTTTTAGTATGCAGTATAATTGACTAGTTCTAGGAAAAATATTGAATAATGTGTACCTGGAGAGTAGGTTCTTGATGAACACCACATGTAATTACATGTGAATTAACATGGAAGATCATGATTTATTTTCAGTTTCATGATATAGAGTTCTCATTGTTCTTTTTGATGTCTTTCTATTACAATTTACATTTATTTGTTTCATTAGGGGTAATCCTCAATTTTGGGTGAATAAAAAATCATATCCATGTTTTGAACTAAACATGGATGGATTTATTAGGAATTCATTGAATTGAATTTTTTTTCTGTAACCATTAACGGGGATTTGGAAAGCCTAAGAAATGTTCATCAACCACATTACTAGGTCAAGAATGACTCAACGTCACTTTTCAAATAATCCAGGATTCAAGGATTATTTCAATGACTCAAATTGAGGGAACAATGGTCCATGTGGTTCTTCATATATATTAATATTAATATTTATTTTTACTACAATTCATGGAATACCTATGTTGAATAGGGATGATACAACCTAAGTATTGTGATAAAATGTATTTAAGGGAATATTATTTTTTTCAAATGTGATTATTCATTTCAGTCATATGAAATGGTGATGGGATTGTAATTCAATTTTTTTTCTAAAATGAATGTTTATTCATAAAAATATGATTTTATTGTTTTAAAAATGATTAGTGAAGTTTAATTATATAACACCACAAACTTGATAATTTTTTTTAAAAAAGATTTAAATTTATTAATGAAAATTTTTAAATTGATTTTTTATTTTTTTTCAATTTTAATCTTGAAGAGTAAAATGATTTTGGAATGTTTAATGTTATGTAATATTTCATTATTTAATGAAAAATTCATTATTTTATTATTTGGTTTGTAGTTCCATTATTTGGAATGGAAATCATAGTTATTGTGATTCATGAATGAAATGAATCAATTTTAAATGATTTTAATTCAAAAGGGAGTAAGGTTTCATAATGTAATTGTGGAATAGTAAATTATTTCACTTTTTCAATAAATTTTAAAATTTAATAAAATATTTTCACATGAAAAACTGATTGTTTTTAAAAATACATTATATTTTATGTTTAAAAAATTTTTTAATATTTTTTTAAATTATTCGTCTCTTTCTATGGTATTTTTTTGAAATATATTTAAATGTGTATTCATTTTATTATGATTATGTAGTTTTGGTGAAACACTATTTTTTGTATCAGTTATATGATGTGATATAAATGATATAATATTAATAATTTCAACTCATGTATTTTTTTATTGAGTCATTTTAGGAATAGTTGAGTAGGAGTTTTATTATTCACTTGAATGTTTTCCTTTTTCCTCATAACAATAGTATTTCTAGTAATTGTAATGGGGATGTGAGAGATTACTTCCTTATTAATTTTTTAAAACATAAATTCATGATGTAAATCACTAAAATATATTCATTGTAATGAATATATTATATGGATCATTAAGGATTAGTTTTCTTATTTTTCATATATTCTATGGGATTATTGATATCTCAACAACATTGTATTTTTTCATAAAACCTTATACAACACACTCTCTATTTTCATAATGGTTGATATTGTATGATAGGATTGTTTAGGGGTTATATATGACTAATTAATTTTTTTTTTCTCTATTGAGTGAAGTGGTTATTTCATTTTTCTTAACATTGTGTTGTATCATTTAACTCTTTAAATTTTTTCTCTAGGAGTTTGATTTTTATAAAACTATTTCACAAATTTAGGATTAGTTACCTAGACATAGGAAACACTTGGTATGTATGTGGGTATCAAAATTCTAATTCACCACTAGTTTTGTTGATATTTATGTTGGTGGTATGTTTTAATATTTTTTATAAGAGACACAACCATGTTGATATTTATATACCCATGCTTCTATAGCATAAATTTTATAGAATAAAACTAGATAAAATCTATTTAATATTACGAAAGGATATTTTTGATCATTTATCTTAGTTATGTGATATGTATTAGATATTGTTTTATTTTATGTTAATTCCTTATGATTGTTGGGTTTATTTAATATGTTTCTCAAAAATATATCATTTAAATAGGATTGACCTTGTTTTTCCCATGGTTTGATTCACCCAATGTGATATTGTTAGATTCCCTTGTATGAAATTGGAAATATTATTGGATTCTTTAGTATTAAATTCAATGTTACATTTTTCATGATGTCTCTCTATTATTTTTATATAGTGAAATGTTATTTAACCATTTTTCATTGATTAAAAATAATGGGAAAACCTACGATAGGTTAATACGTTCCATAAATCCACAAATTGGATAATCTAGAAACTAAAATTCAATTGAGAGCATATAAGTGATGATAAATAATAGCTCCTATATTTATTCTTTCTAATCATAGATTTCCCTTGAAAATGTTAACATGATGGCTCATATATGGAG
Organism: Viscum album; assembly: GCA_963277665.1. Classification (NCBI taxonomy): domain Eukaryota; kingdom Viridiplantae; phylum Streptophyta; class Magnoliopsida; order Santalales; family Viscaceae; genus Viscum; species Viscum album. The sequence goes on along the minus strand of OY728165.1, from coordinate 442,777,345 downwards.
TCAGGATTTGTCTTGATGATATAAAATTGATTATAATGTATGGTAACAAACTATTATTTTCTCATGGATAAAATGTATCTACCAAGACCATACACTGAAATTACTTTTTCATGATGTCAAAAAATTGGGACACCATCCACTCAATGTGATTGTTATTATATATTCAGAGAATAATTTGTGTAATAGTACTTTTATGTTGGGTTATATGATAAAATAATGAAAATATTATATTATTGGGTTTATGATATTTTATGTTTATATTTGGTGAAATATCATGACCAGAGCAATTTTCATATAAATATTTAGCATTTTTAACCAATACGACATTTGATTTATCAATATAGGAGGGATCCATAGGGAACATTTTAGAAAAATTGAATAGGTTTTTAATTTAAACATTATTATTCACGTGAGATCATCTTGTAAAAAATTTGGTTCTTCCTAGTAAAACTATAGTTAGCTTGAGAATGTAATATATATTGCTTGGTAGTGTTGTATTTTATCATTTAATGGTGGGTCAACCTTCGGTTTCTGTGTTTTTCCCATGTTGTAACCATGTTACTTCAGAGGTAGTTGACTATTTAGATTAATAAAATATATTTTTTTTTTATTGACAATATAGTTATTGTTATTTTGTGCACTATGTGGTTTTTTGGAAGGGTCATGATTATGAGATATCAATGTTTGACCATTTAGTGAGGTGATCAATTATAGATTTTATTTCATGGTTCCCTACCAAATATAAAAGTATAGTAGAACACAATTAACCTCGTATCTTAGAGTATCCTTATTCCTTATGTGATTAATGTGTTATAATATATTCATGGAATTTTTTTTGGGACAACATAAACTCGTATTGGAGAAGAATATTAATTTTGGTTCGTAATAAATTTTTTCATGTAATGGGATCATTTATTTCATGATATGAATCTTGTTATGGTATAAAATATTAAACGGTCTACTCATGGTATTTTCATGACCATTACTGTTTTTTTTAATTTTGAATTGGTTTTATATCATCCATACAATATAATTATATATGGGAAAAAAAGTGTCTTATAGAAACTCTTATGAATCTATGTGATGTAATGAATGTGTAGGTAAATAGTATCTAGTATGACTATGTCATTATTAGTGGTGAAAGAAATAGTGTGGTCATCTCACGAAAGGATGGATATTGTTTTCGGCCATCTATGGTATCTTGAAGACTATCAACATTGTAGATAGGAAGCTTAGGAGATTTATTGGGCCTCTATCTCACAGAATCCCATTTTTTTGATATAACCTTGTAGTGTGAATGGTATGTTCATACAAGGTTTTTTTTACATTATGTATTTTATAAATTCCATGAAATTGAATATAATATTTTCAGATTTTAACTCAAATGAAATCATTTCCTTATTTATTGAATGTCTCTAATCTAAGGTTGTATTAACTTTATTGTCTCTTAAATTTTAAATGTGAGGTTGTTAATATAATAACAACAAATTTATTATTATTTTATCCAATTAATTTAATGGATCAGCTACACAAGGTACTCTATATTTATAAAATCTATATAGTACATGTATTATCGATGTACAAGTATGATATGCACATGATGTGAGAATGTGAGTAAATTTTTGTGAGATGATGGCAAACATTACTTGAATGTTTGAAACCGTGACATATTATATGGGGATGAAATAAAATATGGTGGGAGATCAATAACACCCCTTTTTAAATAAGTATATATTATAATAATTATACCCCCTTTTAGGGATTATTTTTATGTCATCTAATAGGAAATAAAATAATTTATAATATTTTTTACAATACTCTTATTATATAGCCTCTATAATGATAATTCAATTATATCTTTATAATTGGTGTCTTTTATATTTATTTATTGTAAAATAAAAATTGAAATTTTTTGTGTGTTAGGGAGTGGATCTGGTGGGCTTCATAAGGTTAAGCCTTTACATCCATAATGTCGGTAAAGATAACCATTATTTTAATTGGTTTTTGAAAACCTAATGTTATTTGTTGTGTAAAGGTAAATCCAATTTTATATGAATTTTATTTGGGTAATTTGGGTGATTTTTAAAGATAGGGTATGTTATATTAGTGAAATTATTTATTTTTGTAAACATTAATATGTTATGTAATGATAAATCATCTCCATGTTAGAGTATCCAAGCTCATAAATAAGGGTAACCTTTATTTTTCATTACATTTTTATATGATAATCTGGAGAAATGTAATGGAAAAATACTTACACCAATTTTTAAATAATGTTAATTATGTACCTCCATGCGACATCTATCAACATGTAATGATAATCTATTTTACATTTATGTAGTGATTTTTTCAAAGGAAAATTATTTATAAATTATTTTTATTTATATATTTTTTGGTCAACCATGTAATGTATATTTGAATTTTAAAAACATATAATTTTATTTAAAATATTTTTGTTATTTTTTATAGTTTTCTAACTTAATTTTTTTTAAATCCCTATACAATTATTAAGAGACTATAAACATAGATGAAAAAATGAATTTATGAGTTCATAAAATTCAAACATGAATATATATATATATATATATATTAAAACCCTTACAATAAATAATATTTTTCTCAAAAAAAGGATTTAAATTTTTTGGAACAATTGATATGTCACATAATAAAATTATATTCACAAAAAGTTTTTTATAGATTTTTAAATTAGTGGATTGATGATATTCCCCTTAAGAATTTTTTTGGTGAATTTATTTTATTTCAAAATTTTATTTTCAATGAATTGGATTAGTAATACATTAATTGTGGAACTATTTGAAATATATCGAATTGGATTTATTGATTGTTTTGAAAAAACATGAAAAAGGAGAATATTTGGGAACCTTAGTTTATGAATTAAACAATAAATATTATGTATAACACCAAAAGGTATTTTAAATAAGTTCTCCAAAGCATGTGGTAGAAAATTTGGTGGCCTGATTTACGCAGACTGTGATAAAAGTATGTTTTGATAGGATTGACTTGTTGAGATAATTAGATTATTATAATAGTTATTTATTCCAACTAACATGATATAAAATTCATTTCAATATGGAATTTTTATCTCATTTATCATGTTTTAGGTACTCATATGATTATCATATATTTGTTTTCTAATGGAAAATTATATTGGATTTGTTTTCTTTCAGTACTTTACAGTAGAATAGTTATTCTTCATATCATTTTATCTCGCAAAATATAATTGTTCTAATTATTTCCCCACATATTATAATGCGTTATTATTCTCATATTCATGTGGTTTTGAATATGAAATATTTTTCAAATACACAATTGGATGTTCTAAAATAGGGTTTTCAAGATACATGTATAGTGAAGGGTTTCACATGGCATGGATACTTCTCCTGGATAGTATATCTATTACAGTTATTTTCGAATAGTAGTAAAAGATATTCACAATGAGATATGGCTTGTATTTTTTTACATTATAGTTTAACAATTTCTTTTTATCTTTTTGTGTCTCTTGTATGTTTACATAAAATTTGGATTATACTCATATTATGTATAATGTTTCATATACTAACATGTTTTTATTAGCGTTTTTGGAAAATTTATTACAAGATTGGATTGTATTATCCTGGTATAATTTATGTACCATTCAAATTAGGCATAACATTTTTTACTTCATAAAATATGTTTTTTATTTATCTGAATCTCTTTATCCCACTTTATTATTATCATTTTAATGGATTTATATTTATATATTTTAAGTAAAAGTAATTCATTTTCCAAAAAATAGTTTTCATTTGAAAAATGAATTATAAATTGGTAAATAAATAAATCTATAACAAAGGGATTCAAAATTACATGCATTGTAAAAATATATTATTTTTAAACCACTATTCCTTACTGATCCAATATACAGTTTCCATTAAGGTTCCTTTTTCAATGGGTTTTCAATATTCTAGTTAAGATAATGGTGTGATTTGATATGACAGATTATCATAGTTAGTATTACAATTAGAGTTCTTTTGGATTATGGTAAATGATGGTATCATGGAGACATGGATTGTATTTCGATTTTTTTATGTCAGGTTTATACTTATTTTCATGATGTTACATGTCACATAGATGTGTAAATTACATCTGAATTGTACTATTATTATTTATCTTGTGATCTCTATATAATTGAAATCTACCCGGATTTAACTTTTTAAAAATCTATGATCCACTTTTCTTTTATTTAATTACCCTTGGTCATTGGTATTGGTTTTGAAAATGTTATTTATATGAAGGTTTATATTTATGAAGAACAGTCTATCATATGATTTTGATAATTTATGATCATATGGTTAATATATCTGAATTTATAAATAAACTAAAACAATATTACTCTATAATAGATCATAATTTTATGTAGCGAATTGTAATTTATAATGATATACTATATATGTATGAAATTTTTGGGTATTTATCTTTTTTATCATGGAATAGTTTGTCTAATAATGGAAACAATGTCAAAAAAAAATTTATAACCCGGATGCGAAGCCCATGAATTGTTGTAAGTCCAAATTTATAATATTCTATGGATTATTTTTTCCATGAAAAACGATCCTCGAATGGAAAATATAGACAAATATAATTTTGGGATAGATTCATCCATTGGTATATCACAAAAAATCCTTGATGAAGTATATATTGATAACATTGCCGTTCATGGTGAGTTTCCCTTAAAACACATATCATTTGACAGAAATTGTTGATATTCTTTTACAAACCGACATTTTCATAATAAACTATTATAATCAATTTGAATAAGATATGATAATGGGAAGGGGATGATAATCCAATGGTTTTATAGATTGGGAATAGTGATTCTATATTTAGATGTCCTACAAATGAGTTTTCATTATTATTTGGTTTCACGTAATGATGTTTATTTTTCCACCCTACTATTTATTACATAAGGAAATAGTTGGGACAATAATGAACCAATTTAATTCTAAACGTGATGAGTAATTCAATTACATAAATCCTGACAATCAAAATATTATCAGAACATGAATAAAAAATATAATTTCCAATTATGCTTAATATTCCCAACCGACCAGTTATAATAATATTATAAATGAGATTATGAAGGAACAATGTTATGTTGGGTATTTTATGAGGAAATATCCACATTAAATTATTTGTCTTTTGATACAATAATTACTAAGAAGTGGTTTAGTCCCTCAAAAATTATATTTTCCATTCACCATTTTTCGATATATAAAATATTTATTTTGTTGGTTTATCACATAAATGGTGATGAATTTGAATGGTCATTTATTATCTATATCACTAGAAAATAGAGATAAATATACTCCATGGATGTAGATTTGTTTAAGATATTGTGTTTTATATATACCTTCCTCACATTTATCATTAAAAAATGTAGATATAATTATTTGGTATATAGTAGATGGAATATGTGTCCATTAACAACAATGAGAATGATTTTAGATGACCTCTGATGTAACTGGGCAGTATTATAATCTAACCTAAATGTTTGATTCATTTTTTTTGTGAGATGAATAATTCCATGTCACTAAATGCAGTTATCCATAAGATACCTCAATAAAAATAATGACATCATTTTATGTTCAATAATAGTGGATATAGATATTGAAATTAATGATTAATGTTATAGTTTTGAAATCAAAATAATTATGAAATTGAATGTAAATTATAATAATAAAATCCATAAATAAAATAATACCATATTTTCTTTATTCATAATGTGTATAAGGAATCATTATGTAAATTTTATCAAGTAGACTAATAACCATTTTAAATATGTAAAGTAATGTAAGAATTCAATCTAATGTGAATGTGATTGTACGAAGAAGTTAGTTACTGACTGATGGAATACACAATAGAATACACTAAACAAAATAAATTGTTTGATATATATTTATTATTAGCTTTATGTAAACCAGTTCTCAAATATTTTGTTTAATTATCAAAATCTGAATCAATAACATCTTATCCCTACAGATTATGTGCAATCCTCGAGATCACTATTATTTATGTGGGGTATAATAATGATTCAGTGAGAAGAAAAAATAACATCAGTTATAGAATATTAATGAATTATTTGATTATATATTAACCAATTCTTATATATCTAATTGATTTTATAAGGGTTTCAAAATTCCACCCCAATGATAAGATGTTTAATTATTTGGAAAAAAATGGTTTTCTTGTCACATTTAATGAATTTAATTCATAACTAATAGAATATTTTTGGAATGTATTCCTTCAAAAATTAACAATTTTTATCTTGTGAAATTCAATGTTTTTTTGGAATGGATCTTCAATCATTAAAAAATATTCACTAATTGTTGAGTAATACAAGCCCCAAATCATATTTTTTAAAAAATTATGATCTTTTATCATTGGGATGATAAATATAAAATTTCAATGGAAATTAAATCCATTATATGGTTCTTGATTTCAATTCAATAGTGGAGTATATCCTAGTTGGTTCAGGGAAAAACAAAAGATATAATATATTACTATCATACTATAGTATGCCGATATTTTTCTAGAATATTTTCATTGTATTAAAACTTATAATGTATTTTAGAATTTAATATAACTCATAAAAGGACATAAACAAATTTCAAATAATCCATATTGAATGACCAATGTTGAGTTTTATTAATTAAAGAATAAACTCTATGAGACCAAGATAAGTGATACATTCACCTATGTTGATCACCAAACGGTGAATTAGTTCTTTTTCATGATATGAGTACTGGTATAATAAGTATATTTCTTTCTTATTGTTGTTATAATAATGACAATGTCAATAATAATTATATTATACCACATAATCATGCCATTTTTTCATCCACATTGATCTCAATACATTTCTCACTTTGACCATTAAAATAGATATCATCATTTTAAGGTTCTGAAGGATGATATACATAAGAAAAAATACAACAAATGGTATAGTGACTATGTATTTATAGTGATTCAATTTGATCATAAAAATACTGTAACAATACTCATGTATTAAATGAATAAATTATATAGGTCCACCTTCATTACCTTGTTGTTGTCATTGTAGATTAATTAATTATATATTGTACTATTATGTATGAGTACGATGATTACATTATTATATTCTTAAGTAAAAAATTTAAGGGAAATATGTATGAATTTTTCTCAAAGAGTTCATTTTGGTTCCGAAAAGTATCATTTCAGAGACATATAATCTATAGAGAAGGTGTATATTTGGATTTGTAAAAGATTATTTTAATTTAATCTTAGATAATACTAACCATTTTGATTCAAATCCATAGTTTATTTTTTTTGAATTTATGGTATCATGGAATTTAGGATAATTCTAAATGATTATCATACACAAAAAACTTGTTATCTTCAAAAGGGGATATATTTTTTATAAAAAATGAATACGAATAAAATATGAATGAACTAAAGATAAAGTATTTCAACATAATTGTCAATATGTTACCGAGTAGTGGAATTGGATTGATGAACAATGATGTTTACAAAAAGTAATAGGCTATGTGATCATTCAAAATTATATGGTGAAGGAAAATTCCTCAAAAAAATGAAGGATCATCATAAAATTTGACTAATAGTTTTTTAGAGATAGTTATTTTTTTAATTTATGATATTGAGGAATTATCTTTTTAATGAATCATTATATATATATATACTAACCATAATATTTAAATGAATATATTCACATAGAAAAAGCTAAATTTTCTCTAGATAAGATTATTAGAGTTCATTAATGATTGTGAAATTTCAAAAAATAATCACCTTGGGATTGAGAAAAAGCTAGATAATTCAATAAATTGAATGTATCATACTACGATATCACTGTTGAGGATCCAAAAAGGACCAATTTATCTATTATTACTATACATTGATCTAGAAATATATAATTTAAGGAATATATCAAATCTTTCTCAAATTAACGTAGAACCATATATCTATATGATGATTAAAGATGATTATGTTTAAGATGTAGAGTTAGAAAAGAATGTTTTTAATTTATCATAGTTAAAAATTTATTGTGATATTATGATAAGGTTAATGAAATTTTTATAATTCCATTTTATACTTGTATTGGAGTAGATGATAGAATAATCCAATTATTAAACATTCATAATACATTCTATAAGTAGGAAGATATTTATATATATATATATCTAAATGATTATTTATGGCGGGGTAAAATTTATTTGGATATTGGAAATTATGTATCTCAACTCATGTTATGTCAGCAGGTTTTGGAGTATTTGTAAAAATCAAATGGGTTATTACCACCATTACAAATACCAGAATCGAAATGGGAAATCATTACAATGAAGCTTATCAACAGACTCCCCATAATTATTTATGGGTAAAAAACATTTTTTGTTATATTCAATCACCTTATGAATTATGAACACTTTATTTAAAATATATATGTTATTCTCTTTTGTTTTTCTTCAAAGCATGCAATAAGAATGTATTCTAGTTTCATGGAGTAGCATATTTAATTTTCTCTCTTTATGATATTAGGTCAAAATTGATGTTCTGGTAATGTGTTCATAATTCTCTAGATTCAAAATTATGCATTAATTATACTTATCATCAATATATTAATGGAATATCATATATAACCATATATACCCTTAAATTTGTTTTGAAGAACAACTCTATGTATTACAAATGTGTATGGGATGAACAAATTTCTCTTTGAGTGTTTTTTAAAAACAATAGATTGTACATTAAAATTTAGATGGAACCTTATAAGGACCTTTTTTTCAATAACTGTCAAAATATTATGTGGTGTGATGTAGTTAAATAATAAATTCTTTTGAAAAAAAATATAAAAAATGACATGGTTGGGAATTTCATAGTCATTGATTAACAAATCAGTGTATCTCATTAATATTGGAAATGCTATGTTGAAAATCATTAAATAAATTCATATTATAAATCTATAAAGAGGTTCTCCAATGAATTTCTTTATGGATTATTTTTATAATATTCAAATGTAATGGAATGATAGGAGATAGTTATATTTAATCCTTCGATATTATTAATTGAGTTATGATTGTAACATATAGATTTTTACATTCACTAAACCATTTCTCATGTTCAAAATGCGTTCAATGTGTCTCTCCAATGTAAGTGATTACTTGATCAATAAAATGTGTTAAAATAATTTTTTGTACAATTGGATCATGAAACTTTTTATGATTAAAAACTGGTAGTTTGAAAGGATCATAGAAATAATGAATTGTCAAACAATACTACTCATTATGTAAATGTTATATGGGGTAATAAAAAATATTATGAAGATACACGGTAACCTTTCGATATAGGGGTAGTAAGACATCTTCATTTTTTATTTTAGAATGATATATTTTTGAGGTTGAAATTTAATTTATTGGGGGTATAATGTAACACATTAATATATTATGATATATTTTAAAAAATAATTTTTTATTGCATATGATTTATGAATAGTTGATTCTAAATTATCAATGATATATTATATCATCACTGACTAGAAATTGAATTAGATTAATAAATAAAATTTACTGAATTTTTTATATTTTGGATTATTGTTTGAGATAAATAAAATAAGTTAACTAATATGACCTCACCTTTTTATAATAAAATTATCTGACTATAAAAAACAATTCTCCTTAAAAGGTGTTTCTATATATTTTTCGTGAATTAAAATATAATTAATAATGTGGGATTTTAAAATTTTCAAATAAAAAATTATAATAATTTTTTATATATATTTTTGCCTAAATTATCATAGAGTGAATTTATAGAATATTATCAAGAATATCATATTAAATTAATGTTGAAAATTTACATTTTTTATGAAAAATATTTTCTATTGATGAATTAATGAATATTATTTTTATTTTTATCTGAATTTATCAACACGAAGAAATCATTATTCTAGAGAATTGAATTTATTTTTAATTTTTATAGTTTAATTTTTAATTCACTTCAACACCTTCTATGAATTGAATTTCATAAATTAGATTCTACATTTTAATCCTTGTTTAAAATTATAGAAGTGAGGTCATACTAATTTTTTAATACAATGATTATTATAGATGTTAAATATAATTTATAATATTTTATGTTAAAACCAATTTTGAAAAGGATTAAACTAAATGATAACGGTTTTTTCCAATTATACATATAAAAATACAATTGGATAAAAATATTTCAACATAAAAGTTTACTATTATTGAACCTATAATCTTATAGAAACTTTTTTGATGATTATGACTTTATTATGATTTAGTGTTTTATGAATTTATATGTGTGTACTCTCACCCACATATAAACGGTTACCCAATTTTTATAATTATTAAAAAAACCATAAACCATGTAGTCCAATGAAATACATCACAATACATTTTTCAATATACTTTTTCATGAATTATAGGTTTTTTTCTTATTAAATTCTTATTACAAGGGGCCATAATAAATGATAAAAATGGGACATACAAAGGAAGATGTAATCAACTTATCTAGCCTCCAAAAATACATTTAAACTTCTACCAACTCTAAATATGAGGTTTAAAAAATAAAATATTAAAATGTGAATATTCAGTATACTCACATTTTATTATTAATATTGAACCATGAATATAAACCCTCTCTTTAACCAAGTGGGAAGTGAATGTATCACTCTTGCATATGTATGGAATTTCACCCCCATGGAGAAAAGAAAATCATTTTCCTTCACCATATATCATAGATTGTTTTTATTTTGTGATTAATGTATATATTGTTTATATTTTATATTTGTAATATTATATAAGTAGAGACCTAGTTTTTTTCTTGTAATACATTGAAATATTTTTAACATATTTCTATATCGTGGCACATAGATTACATGTGATTTTTATGACATGTGTGCTCAAAATTAATATTATAATAATAATTAATATATTTTTTATATCATGCTTCAATATTCTTAATGAAAATGTGATAACTCTTAAATGATATCCAGGATCAGAAATATGATTCCGTGGTTGAGTCTAGAGATTAGTGTTTACAATAAGAATGATAAAAAATTAGTTGGTGATGGGAGTTCCAACTCCTCCCTCATTGGAGGCATGTTTAGTGGATTAATAAATTAATAATTCAATTAATTCAATCATATTTGGACTAAATGGACTGATTATAAATATAACATCATGGTAAAAATTCCAGGATTTGCTTCATAATATAAGAATCCTCAATGATGATATCATTCATCCTCCATTGGGGAATCTCAATAGATGACAATGAAATTAAGGATTGGAGTATACCAAAATGAATCTAATTTAATATATTCTCTTGATCGTTGAAAAAATCTTTATTTATAAAAATTAATCAATAATAATGTTTGGACTCATCCAGTTGGTTTTATAATATTTTGATTAAATAGAGAGAGTAGATTTACCATCTTTCCTTGATATATATCCTTCATGTAGACTAGTCACTTTCCATTATATTTGAATCATTGTAAATTTAATTGTATTATAACCATGGGTTCAAAATTAAATATTGATTGTAAAATAATGATTTTCATTTATCATTCAACCTTTAGGAATGTGATTTCTTCACTAGTTTCTTAATGTTCATCACTAGATTCACCCAAGGGTCCTTTTTCAATAGTTGTCATGTAGCACTAAGCCTAACTAAAGAACCTAGATTCCTAGAGGTTTGATAAAAGAGGTGATGAGAAAAGTTATTAGCATTTAACTATAGTTGTAATGAGTATTGTATGATATTTGGGATGATAAATGGATGGATATTTAATTGGATACTGATGTGGATGTGCTGAAAAAAGGAAGACTTTTTGGAAGACCTACAGAGTTGATTTCAGGTGAATGATGAGCAGTGGCCAGATCCACTCTTCTCAGGTAGTTTCGTGGAGGTATCTATGATATATATTTCTGAAAAAAATCATAACTTAAAGAAAAGTTAATTTGGATTCATAGAGAAAAACTTACTCCATAATGATTATGGATAGTAAGTGATTTAACATTGTATGATGTCCATATCATGGGATACAAGAGGTCAAGTCTCTCTGCTATTTAGATTTAATGTTTTTACCATTTTGGGATATTTTTAAGAGGGGGAACGTATTTATCCCTTTAACAAATTTAGTTTTCACTAATGCACTTTAGTACCGTATATATTTTAATAAATTAATGGTTCAAAATATAGTAGTGATTCATATTTATTATTTCCATGAACACTTTTTCATTTATATGGATGTGTATTTTAATATATTTACATAAAAAAATCATCCCCAATTTATTTATGCCTAATGTTCTAGTAGACGCCCCATGACATATGGATGCAGGATTGAGTGTAGCTGTGGGTTATACCACAGCATGGGTTGTGTTGTGAATGTTAGGTATCAGAATAATTTAATTCCTTTAGATTTTTTCTAAATAATCAACATAATATGACTTTTATGGGTTTATGGAAATTTTATCAAGGTTTCTTGAGTGTAGCTATTAGGCCAAAGAAAACCGTGATAGTGTGGCGTCTGACATATCCTTTCACCATGACCCCAACTACCAACTTGTCAAATCAGAATTCAGAGACATTTGTTTTAGCGATTAATGGTAATTTCATAATATAGTATTGATTCATTAAATATCCTTCTTGAGTCAGCTTCCCATTTTTAATGATATATATATATACTCATCTGACCATGTTACATCTTGATAAATCTCATGATGCCTCCACCATGGAATTCATTGTAGTACTAATTATAGTCTATTATGGGTACTCATGGACTTATGAGGCCTTAGTTAAGGGCACACTCAATGATACCCTTCAACTAAGTGGGTTGGTAGAAGCACCTCTATCAGTAGATTGCTAGATCATTCGAGACGGTTAGCCTTAATAAGTTTTCATTCTTACCACAATATTTATATTCATGAATTAGATACTCCATTTTTTTTGGCAATATATATTATCCATCATCTAATGAGTGAATGGTGTTAGTGGTCAAAATATACGGTATTATTTCGACCCTAATATATCATGTGTTCTCACTGACATCTAACCTCTTCCACAGATAATATGGGCATTGGTAGAGCCATCATACGTAGATGGAAGATTATTTTACCCTCTCAGGGAGTGAATTCTAGAAATTATTCATTGAGTATTACTAAACCCCCTAATTTTGCATGGTCCAGATCAAGGATGTTTTAGATAGAAATCATAGATAGTTGATGATTGTAGAGTATATAGAAGTTATCAGGGAACATTATCATAAATTTGTTGATATGATCTGAGATAGAATCATTAGAGATAGAAATATTGATCATTGAATCCACATAGAGATTTCAACAGGTGTTTTCCCATTGTTGATCCCCACATATGTTTGGGTGTGGGAGATCGAACAATTCATATTGATATTTTAGTTTGTGGGAAACCATATAACAAGATATGGATATTGGTTCCTAAGAGGTGAGTCATCTCTTGTAGCTACCAGATTCCATGCTCTAGGATGACCACATAGGTGACCTCCCCATGATCAAAATAAGACATGTATTCAGAGGATGAATAGAGAACCACATAAAACCATTTTCGGGTGGTGATTTACTAGTATCATGTGAGGAAACATGGCTTGGGACTTATGATTAGTTTAGTTGAGCAACACATGAAGTCCTTTGATAGTCCACCAGGTCAATGGAAGTATAGTTATTAGAGCTATCCATGGTGTGCTCTTAGCAAGAGTCATGTATAGTATAGGAGATAGTGGATCTGTGAATGTTAGATGATTATATTAGATATTTCAAGCACTAAAATCAATGGTGGACGTTGGGATCAGGTATCTGGAAGTTGGGGTCACATAAAAATACATTTTTTGGATGTTTGTGATCCCACAACTCATGAGAATCTTTGATGTATGATTTGTGTGTTCTATAAAATTTATTATGAATTAGTAAGCATATGATCTATCCATTACTTTATCTATATACTGTTAATGGAAAATATGGTGCTCCAAGTAGACGAGGTAGCCTAGGACCTCCGTCATTAGGTTCTAATGGGGAATATTTCTATTGTATATTTTATCTTCTAATAGTGAGAGACTCCACTTGGTGGAGAATGGTTCATGTGAGACCTTTTGGTCATAATCATTGAATCCTATGATGACATATTGGGTATTGATTTTTTATCCACGGTTCAAGCCTCAGTAAACAGCCACCACTGACATGTCAGATGACTATGTGCTGATGAGATGATATTTTAGTTTTTAGGGAGGTATATCTCATGGAAATCCATTTTCAGAACTAGAAGAAAAGATGAAACCATTGAAAAAATAGTTAAAATTGATTCCATTAGTGAAGAATAATCTTCCAGAAACTAGGCTCCTTCAGTTGTGGAGGACTACATGGTCATCTTCTTCATGGACCTTCTAGGACAACATCTAATGTGGGAGATAAAGGACTGAATTATAATGCATCCTGAAACTACTATGAAAACTTTTGAAGTGTATATTCTGTCCTAATAAAGAAATGGGAGATTTGGTTTCAGTTGGATGGAGTTCGATAAAATGATTTAATCAGAACGAGTGTGTCCCATATGTATCTCAAGTGTTGTTCATGAAAAATTCGGATGAGTGCATGTGACTTTACTTGAATTCTTACGTCATAAGCCATGGAATATAATGAAAAAGTCACCCATTATGAGTGTTGAAAACCTCTATAATTAGTTTTCAGGTGCAATATTGTTCTGAAAGAGATATCTCATGTTCTCCTACGACAAATTAATGGGTATTGAGGCTGGTATTCCAATGATGAATATCTAGTTACTCTATACTGATAATGAGTTCATGGTGATTAACATTGGTGTGAAAAATTCCCCAACCATGTTAATGGAATTGATGAACTTGGTTTCCTATCAATACGTGGACCAGTTAATTGTTTTCCTTACCAATTAAATAATCATTTACTATGTATTAGCAGGGAATCATACAGATCAAATGTGTATGGTTATAGATTTTAATTGAGAAAATTATCTTTACAAAAAAAACTACCATTTCAATTCTTGATTCATGAGGTTCTCATTTTTGGGGAATTTCATTTCTGGGCATGATTCAACTATAAAACCAAAAATAAATGATGTAATTCACTGATGAGGGCTAAACAGGGTACATAAGTGATGAGTAATATTCTTGGATTTGTAGGGTTCTATAAATGTTTTATGGATGAATTATATTGAATTATATATCATTTTATCACACATATGTGGATTGGAATATTTTTTCTTGTCTTTTGCAGTTCCAGAGGATCTTTAAGGTGTTGAGCCTGAAGGTGATGAGTCATCTCATGTTGATAATACCCAAGGGAGGACTTTTGTTCATAGTTTATGTGATACCTCAATAGATAGTCTCGGTTTCTTGTTGACATAATATAACGATGTTATTTAATATGTTTCATTGAATTTGAGTCCCCATGAGAGGAACTACCTGACTCATGACTTATAGATAGAAGTTGTAGACTTTTACCCAAGGATGTAGAAGAAATACCTCATGGTATTTCAATTTTAGGTTTAATCCAACCACCATGGTCTTTGTTATAATTTGACATAGATAGAGATGAACCTGGGAAAATATCACTAGTATATGATTCTAACAGAATATGACATCAAGATTTTATATAATCTAGTTAATTTTTATATTATAACAAATTAACTTAGTAAGAAATTACAAGATTGTGTAGTGGTGGATGATTCAATTTTGTTTTCCTCATTGAAGTGGACCCTTATGGGTGATGAGTTTAAAAAATTTCTATTATTGATATTGTTGAATGATTTACTTCTCAAGTGCCTAAGATATTCCCACCTGAGAGATTTTGAATGTGAGGTATTATGGGATTAGATATCCAGAAGTGACTTACCAGATAGATAATCTGAATGATGGAAGCATTTAATCATATTATAGGGGATGATAATAGTTCCAGTCACATAGTGAGAGGAGGTGATACAATATTTCAACACATTACCCTATGTTATACATCCTAGGGCGGTGAACATGTGCCGAAAAATTTATTGGATGTTATGGAGGAATAAAATGAGATGATTTATAGAAGAGTTCATCTCTCAATTCCTCACCATTTAGTAGTTGATGAATGGAACCCATGCATTGGTAGGTTTATTATAGGCCCATGTGATATGGGAGTAGAAAGTATATGGTATATCTATTTAGTTTCTCAAAGAGATACCCTGAACAGAGAATGGAAATGATACCATTAGTGTGGTATTTCACAAACTCAAGAATTCACCTCACTTTTATTCGTTTAGGGTGCATAGTTCAGTTTAGATTCTATTGGTGTTGTATGTACGAGAGATCATTCATCCTCATGGGGCTGAACATGACAATTTTCTTTGATCATGAAATATAGATTACATCACAATTATGGAGAGGAAGGATTGAGTCATTCAAGACCCAAATGAGGATCGTTATATCCATTTACCCAAAAAGAATATGGGTTGACCGAAAACAACATCTAGGAGTTTGATAATATGTGTAGAACATGCGTGTTAGACGTTGACTAGGATTGGGAGGATCACAATACCCTGTTAGAGTTAACATTCAAAAATAAATTCAACTCTACTATTCCCATGGAATCCTTTGAGGCCCTATATCAGAGAAACGGAAGTTCACCACCATGTTGGAATGATTAGTGAGATATGTCTTGTGGGACTAGGGTTAGTGCAGGTGGAGATAGATAAATTCAATGCCACCTATGATTGGATGAAGAAAACCTAGATCAAACCAAAATCTTACACATATAACCATTGGAGTCTTTTGGAGATTGAGTTTGGAGGCCTTATTTTCCTATGAGTCTCTCTATGATGAGGATTGAATTGTTTCTCCTAGGATAATAACTATTTTGTGGATCATGAGGATGTTATAGATCATGCATAAGTATATATATGTTACATACCTCCTTTACCTAACCCCATAGATGGAACATGTTCACTATGGCTTCTACGTGTCACCATTGAGAAGATAGTAGCATAAAACTGCACAAGATATCGATTTGGGGGAAATGGTCATCGAGGATGGAGCCACCTTTAAATAGAACCCCATGGTGATCAAGGATCTATAGGAGGAAACCCTATGTGGAAAAAACATCTCCTTGGTTAACATGCTTTCAAAAAATGGAAACATGATGAAGAGTTATTGGGATTGGAGGTCCATGTTTGAGAATAGAATATATTGTTTTATATATATTTTTGCTTTTGGGGTCGAAAATATTGAATTAGTGAATGGTATATAGATCTGGTTTTTCCATGTAATAAATTAATATCATTATATATATATAGTAACAGTTAGGTGCTGGAACATAATGTGATTATGAGGCATTGTGTTTTTAGAATGGAATGTATAAAATTATTTAATAAATTTTATATTGAGCTCCTATGGAATCTTAAAAAATTGGATAACACTTAAAGGGAATTTCATATCACAAATTTGAGAACATGTTTGAGTCACATACATGGTTTTAAATTGGTCATTTCATAAAATGAGTTTTCAAAGGGGGTTTTGGATTCTCAATCATTGGTGGTATGTTCCATGGATTAATTAATTAAATAATTAATTCATAAATTCTGACCTAAATAGAATGTTAATAAATTTATTGTCATTGTTAAATATCTTGGGTGAGACACATAATCATGGAATCATTATGGAAATTCACCATCCACTTTATTTGGTGAATATCATTTGATGATGATGAATCGATGGAAAAGAGAAAATCCAAATGCATTGAATGTTACATCTTTTCTCGATTGATAGTAGAGGAATTATTCTTAAATCAAAAATACAGAATTGATACATCAATCATCAATTGGTGTTTTATTCCATTGATTTTGTATATTGAGTAGATTTATTTTTTTCCTCGATATTTTTACTTCACTATCCTTTTTATTTACTAAATTTTTGATCTCTTAATTAGTTTCAATTGTTTTTAACATTGGGTTCCCCATTCTTTAATGATTGGCCCAAATCATTTGGTATTCCTTTTTTTAATATTTTTTACTATTATTTACCAATAATTTTGTTTTTGTTAATCACTTTATGGGCCCTAGGGTCCTTATTCAATAATTTTCCAGTGGTACAGAGCCGGATCATACCCCCAGATTCATATCAAAAGCGAGAATTGGGAGTAGATCGTTGATATTAGCTCATATCAGAGTGTTTTGGTGTCTATTATGATATTTCAGATGATCATATTTTTGATATTTATTAGAGGAATGATTTCAGGATGTTAATACATCAAGAAAGATTTCCGAAGGACCACCGAAGTCCTTATTGGGTGAACGAATGTTAGAAATGATGGCTCGTAGATATATATACTAATAAATGGTTGTTTTAATGTGGGATATATATCAGATCACCAGGAAAAGAATCATATATAGATTATACGAGGATCTATACTTTTAGAAAAAACTATAATACTCAACATGTAGTGGGATACACAAATGGAATGAATCACTTATCGTAGAGACTTGTGGTGTTTAATAAAATCTATGAATTACAAGGTTTGTATCCCTCTAACAAGCTGTGTACCCCTTCCCCGAAAGAGAAAACCATGTGAAGAATAACATGGGTATGATACCATGTCAGAATACACAACCACATACAATTCAATACACTCAAGTACCCCTACACGACTAGGTCACCTTGGTGCCACCTGGTGTGAAGAAACATGCCACATATGGAGTACATGGACACATGGTTCGGGACACATAAATATATTGTGTAGCATGACCCCTGTCCCAATTATTATTGAAACTCCATGAATCCACACACCTAAATATTTTTACTACTACATGGAATGAGGGCCATGTACTTGTGAGGGGCAAGACAAATCTATGGAGCAAGATATCATTTCATGTATGTCCCCTCACAAATCATGTATCCTTCATTCATTTTTATGAAACATCAATTTCATATAGATCCATTACTTATACATTAATATTTTTTTCACAATTAAACTAAATTGAGTGTTTTTTTGGCACATTACATGATGGTGACCTCAATTTTCAATTTCTATAATCAATACAAATTTTTTTAGGATCATCACATAACAAGGTGATTCTTTATGATGTTAGTTATGTTGTAGGATCACTAGTGGCTTATTTTGTTTGTAACCCCCTATTGGATTGGGCAAGGTTTTTTGACCACTAGAGTAAATCCCTGTAGTAGAATGGGAGTGATTTCATAATTTCTACAACTTGATAGGAATCTATCTTCAACATGGGTGTGGGTCCTCAATTACAATAGTAGAACGCCATACCATACTAGTGTGTGGGTTGTCGATCTATAGAGAAAACAAAAACCCATCAACATGGGTCAAATCAACATCCTTACTGAGTGGAACCCTCTCTCAGTATATGGTAGGGGTCCTCATGAAACTATATTAGATACCCACATAAGCATGGGTGAATATACTCTAAAAATTCTTTAAAGTGGAACCCCATGACACACTATGACCTGAGTCCTCTAATTCTAGTTTTTTCCCACTCTAATAAGATTAATAGTGACAAATAATAGATTGATGGTGAGGATTACTTCTATTAAGACAAGAGACATTCCTATAATCATTATTAGACATTTCTAACTGTTGATTAAAGATCTTATTGGGGTGATATGATTGATTGATACCCCCTTAGTCTTTCGTTTGGGTTTTTTTAATGAACAAACACACACACACACAGATACATGTATATATAAATATATATGTTTGTCTTTTATTTATACACTTTTGATTTGGATACACTCCTTCTAAGATAGGTGAATACATGAGGAGGATTCCATTTTCATTCCATGTTTATTTTCTCATGGTTGAATGAGTATACTCGCCTACTATTGGTGGTGAAGACCTGATGAGTAGTTCATCTACTCCCCATGTTGAGAACCTCATATTTGGTTGAACTATTATTTACAATTGGTTTCGGTTGATCTATTCTCTTCCATGGTAACTTCAATAATATGTTATCATTCATTCATATTGTATCTCTTACAATATCCCCTACTACATTAAAGGCGTCTTACTAGGTATTTATATAGTCACCCAAACATGCGTTATTACCACACATTTCATTTGTTATATAGATGATAGAAAAGTTGAGTGTGGATTTATTTGTGGTAGGGATGATGGGTTCCGGGATCATGTATGGTGGTCGGAGATTGTGATTTAAGAGATGAGATATCTCAGATGTTTAAATTTATAGTCTTTATTATTATGAGTGGTGTATCTGGTTGGGTGTATGTTTTTCCAACATACATTTCAGTTTTAACAACTATTCTTTATAACATCTAGAGGTTCATTGATTATTAGTTTACATTATAGCAGTGTTTCATGTTTTAATCAATCCATCTACACTTTTTCAAAGAGATGGCTATGAGCATTTCTATAGGTACATAGAAAATAGACACCCTAGGATAGTTATGACTTTCACTCTTGTTTCCACCCCTAGCCTATATGGGAGTTCTTAGGGTAGCTTGGGATCAAGACCCTACTTGGGTTAGGTCAAGAAAATATATTCTTTATTTATTTATAATATCTTATATTCCTCCTAAAAACCAACCCATTAGAAAATAATAATATTTATCATGCATGCAAGTGAATTACCTGATCTACAAAGTGATGAGATTCATTTTTATCATCAAAATATCATGGATGTTAGTGATAATATATTATTATAATATATATGATAAATATTATATTATAATGATTATATAAAGTTATTCATTATTTTACTGCCATTACTTATATCCACTAAAATTTTAAACATTGATTATGAATACATATTTACCGTCATCTCCATGAATGGTGTAATTAATTTTTAAATGTATACATTTTGTGGATAAATAAAAATATAAACATAATTTATCACTAAGATATTTTTAAATATATTAATATTCTAATGATAATTGATCCAAGATCAATTTACATGTAACAAAACAACGGAACCAATATTTTCAGCAAACACGAAACAATTAAAACTCAAGAAGGATGATTAAATTAGAATGTAAAAAATTATCTATTGAAATGTTATATGTAAAAGTTATATTACAATATAAGCATGGAAATTTTTCTATAATTGATTAATAATACATTTAAATTTACTATACAAGAGGTTATAATGATTTAAATGAAACCCACACATGATGTAAGAGTTTATTGTTACAATCTAGGAATTTAGCTAAATTTTTTATTATTGTGTTTTTCAAGGATATCATGTGCCGGATTGAATGTAAATTTTTAATTGTTTTTTAAAATTATATTTGATCTATGTGAAAATATTATAAAATATTCAAAAAAAATTAGTTCTTAAAGGTAAATGTATTTACTTTTAATAGTGATTCGTGGTTGTGAAGTGACTATGAATTCCTAATACATTTTGGGTGCATCAGGGATAGAAATTATTGTTTGGTGAGAAACCATCCTAGGCGAATTTTTTTTACTATATTTAAATCCAAACAATGGAGCCATGCTTTTATAGTGGTATGGTTAGTTTTTAGCATGGGTGTTGGCCAACAAAATAGAGATCTTTTGTATATAATCACAATAGAACATCCATGTAGGTTGTACCCTTTCTCTATAAATGTTTTTGAATTGTTTGATGTAATGTTTATTTGGGAGTTAATATTTCATGGTTTTTTAATGTTTAGATGAACCTTTTGCACAATCCATTCACGAAATTTAATATGTTGAAATTCCTATAATTCACATATTATATATTACCCTATAGAAATTCTTCCTCCATTTTATTTCCACAATAGCTTTGATACATAGAGATCTTTCTTCTATTTATTCATAAAAATTAGTACAACTCATTTGTATGAGAAACAATTAAATGACTACTTATTTCAAAAGATAACCCATGATATATCTAAGGATCCAGTTTCATATTATATAGTTTTCTTTACTATAGTGGAAGATATTTTCATTAGAGATCATATTACCTAATTTTAGGGAATTTTTAAATTTATTTTATTGATTAAATTTTAACATGAATCAATGAATGATATAGAATTATTAATGATTCCATAGAATGTGGTTTGTGGTTTAGATTATATTACCCTAAGGATCCATCAATTAAATATCTTTTCAATTTTTATGCACAACGAACATCATTCCCATTAAACCTAGATTATAAAATGTCTTAAAATTAAATTAATATAAAAAACCATGACGTTATTTTAACACATTGAAACTGTTGGTGGTTGAAAAAATAAACCTAAATGACAAATTTATGTAATTTTTTTACGTTATTATAAAGGTTCGTATTCTATTTGATTAATCCACCCCTTAGAATTGATGAATTTTCTAATCCATAATGACATTACTTGAATGAATTAAATGAAGGGATAGAGTTTTATAATAACATGTGTATTCCCATTTAATTTATAAATGAGTTATTACATGGAATGTATTTATGATGTTTTACAAGTAATGTTTCCATACAAGGCACTTTATATGAATTTATGTGAATTGAAAAAATAAATTAATTATAATAACATATTATTTTACATTTCTTACCAATAAATTATTATCACATATAAATGATTTTACTAAGGATATAAATCATGATTATTTATGAAATGAAATTGGTATTTCCACATTCCATTATTTTTATTTTATAGACAAAATAAACAAAATTGTATATTATGAATCATAATGATTCAAAATTGGCATGAATGTTTTCAATAACCAATGATTAATTATTAAATATAATATTCATATTTACTATCATATAAATTTGAAATAAAGGTGTACTAATATTTAATTCCTTTGTTAATATCATATGGAATATCATATATTATGGACTATGAATGGGAAAGTGGTAATGAACATGGAACACCTCAATATTCATAAAAAAATGGTAATGGTGTTCCTAAAAATCATTCAGATAATTGACATTGATTTAATAATTATATATTTATGTATTGGATAGGGTGTTCCTTTTTCAAAAAAAATCTGGCATGGAATATACTGATAGATAATTTTTATATAGGAGAATCTCTTTTTAAAGCATTAGGGTTTCTCCTTCGATCTCTCACCTCTTCCACTCATTGAATGGTTTCCCTAAAAATTATCTATGATTCCACTTGCACCAACATTCATGGAGGTTGGATATCCATTTGGTTCTTCAATTTCATTGAGTTTATTTTTTTATTGGGGTCTATTTCATCTGATTTCATCCGGTCCTCTATTCTACTATTATTATGCATTCTGAATTAGGTTTCATTCTTCCCCCCACTATCAATTTTTGTTCCCCCAACGGTGGTCTTATTCGTTTAGCGCATTAAACTTCATTCCAAAACACATGTTATTTATACACTAAGGGAATATGGTCGGTTGGGATCCATTAGTAGTAATGCTCAGTGGAACACTTATTAATATGAATTACATCCTTTACTCTTGGTTATTTTAATGAAATAATAGTCTCAATATTGGTGTTGTATAATAGATTTTTTTGGAGGCTTTGGATGTGTTTTGTGTTACATTTAGAATCAAGTGATTATGTCATTAGTGTGGCTCTAGTGCATGATTTTGTCTGTTGGAACTCGTTTTGGTGCTATTTTTTAGGTTTTATACTTCATTTATGGTTGTCAATTGTACAATATTTATTTTTTGGGGGCTCTTCAATCTTATTGGTGTGGTTTAGTCTTGAATAATGTTTGATACTATGAAATTTTGAATTGGATTGTGGAGGAGACTCTAATGGATTTCAGTTTTCAACATTTATGATCATTTAATATTCTAGTGAATGTAGTTTTTCATCCTCGAGACATTAGAAATGTTCTGTGATGGTTTTGTAATATAATACAATGAAGTTTTTTTTCTTTTCTTGTTTTTGATCTATGAAATCATTATTAGTGACTATAATGATGGTTGTATGATACATGGATTTATGTTTTTGGTGAGCATGGTTGTACTAGTTCCAATGATAAGGAAACATGTCTTCATCATATTGTTCCATATGGTTCTGCGGTTGGTGATGGGAGATTGGGTTCATCATTGTTTAGGGTTTGAAGTGGTAGAACGATGATTGAGGGTTGAGGTGGTTGTGTAGAATCTTTTGATTTATTTTTAAAATTATTTAGAACCTGATATTTGAAATTTTTTTGTGGATTTTTTAAATATTTTTGTATTTTCTATTTTTAAATTGTTTTTTTGGATTTTGAGTAGTTCATGCTCAACTATAATGTTGTTTATAAAAATTTAATAAATAAATATTTACATGGATTTTTTTCATCATTGTGACTTCTCTAACTTCAATGATATGGATATGTATATTAATTTCTCTAAAATTATGGTTTTCATGAGGATTCATATAATACATAGTTTAAAACTATCATTATATATATCTATGATGTAATTTTTTATTCTTCATCCTTCCTCATTCTATTTAAATTTAATGAAATATTTCATTAAAATATCATTGGAGTAACACGCATATGGTAGTGGAGTTGAATGTTCATCACTATTTTCTCAATCCCCATATGTAATGGAGGCTAATCATGATGGTGATATTAATCTTCTAATTCCAATTATATTTCTTGTAGATCTATCATCCAATTGTTTTGTGAATTTTTACTATGTCAATTGAGGCATAAATTCAAATTATAGTGGTCTTGTCTCCCCGAACACATTGATAAACATCTGAAAAAATCATATACAAATGATATTGATTGAATATGTGAAACAAAATTGGACAGAGATGGAATTCAAATGGGATTAATAATTATTATACATGATATTTAAATTAATTTATTTTAAAATAGTATACATTACGTTCCAGGTCTCTTTGATATAGACGGTCATGACATTTCTATATTTTTTTATCAACAACCATGTCAATATCTCTGTAGAAATATAACATTAATATCTGAAGCACATCTTAAGTCTATGTTATATTTCAAAATAAACAATACAGTATATATTTTTGTTTATCCTAAATAAGTTATATTAATCCATGATTACATTGATGAGTTTTAGTACAAATCAGTTTTGTTTTCATTAATGAATCCTTTTGATGTAATTGAACATTGATGCATTTTATTTTTCGTGATTGGATTTTCGTTATGAAATTTAATTCATGGCTTATTTTTTATACCCATTCTATACTTGGGACACTATTTTCTACAATGATATATCTCAAGAACTATGTTATATAATTGTTAAAGAACATAGCAATGGATAGGTGATATTAGGTACTAGGATTGAGTATGTGAGAAGGGAACAACACTTTCACTTAATAGGATATCATTGTTTTCTTTTCATCATTATTTATATATCTTTCAATCATCTTAATTTTTAATTGTATACATTCATTCCATTTTTGTTGTATCATGACATTATCCACTACATAGAACACTAAATATTGTTTTGTTTGGTTGTTATCATCTGTGAGATTTACTTGGATTGTTTCCTATCAGTTATTTATGATTCCAAATCCTTTATTACTAATTAAGAGGATATAGTATCTCTATTGTACAAATTTTAGGCACTCACTGTATGTACACATCCTCTATTATAATGGGAGTAATTCATAAGGTCATGTCATAAACCAGTGTAGTTACAAATCATAGAGTCGGACGGGTCGTGATGTGATAATGGGGTGTCAATTATTTATTTTTCATTGTATTAACAATTTTGGATTGTAGACTTGAAATAATAAATGTGTATAAATATGGAATATTTCTTAGGGTTTGGAATGTATAACCCCGGAATAGGGGAATGATCATGTTTATAGGGATTGGAAAGTTTTTCATATGGTCTGTTATAATGGTAGATTAATATTTCATTTATAGTGATTTATGTATTTACTCATGATCCTAATTAAGAAAATTACATTTTGTCCAAATATGTAATGAGATGATGGAGTTTTATGTATCATTCATGGTAACATAACATTCATTGTACTTCGATATGTTTAATTGTATACAAAGCGCCTATGACATTGTTCCTTGTATATATAAATTTTCTACTAATGTCATATATTACTCGCTATATTTATTCATTAATATTTGTCAAATAATGTGTTAATATAATCCTATAATGCATTTTCTTATATATTATGATGGCATCATTGTATAGAATTTTTTGATATTATCTTCTGAAATGAATACTTTTTAAAATTAATCAATAATATAGACTGGAAATTGTTATTTGTCAATAAATTAAATTCATTTATTATATATTTAAGTATCACGGGGTCTTAGTAAAAAATTAGGATAGTGTAAACCACTATAACATGAGAATGATGACATACATAACTATATCCTTATTTTCATTAGATGGAAGATATAAGAATATTTTACAATCTTATTCATTTGACAATACACTAAGGACGGTGTGTTAAAATCATGTTGATACGAATATTAAAGGGATTTATTAATATTGAAAATTATAATTATTTATCATGTGTTGACTGGATTAAGTGGTAATGGATACCAATATAAATAATCACATTTTTTCATGGTGGGACCATAATATGTCCAATATACTACTATTTTTTATTATAACTTACCAATGAGGTAACTTCTATGAAAAATAGTTATCATTATTTTATGATTTAAAATCCACTTATATTTTGTTACACAGAAGTGTATAGTAGAATCAAACTTATGTGAACTCACATAAATTGTAAATTTTTTTAAAATACAACCTTATTGATTTTAGGTGTTAGTTTGTTAAATCCCTAGTAAAAATGGAGTTTTTCTTAAATGTATTTTGAGTGAAATGAAATTTAACTAATCCTGTTGTGAAAATTTATTGATTAATAAATGGTTGAACGGATATTGTGAGAAAATTATCCTAGAATGATTTATTAGAAAAAAACATATAGACTGCTAAGTTTTGTTGTTCCTCTATTTTAACTAATTGTTATATAATATATCTAATCTGCATTAATGGCTAAAATAAATATGAATTGATATATGTTATTAGATATTACCTTTAGTGGTTTTCATATCATGACCATAGTGAAACAGTTAGTTATATGGTTCGCTTGAAGTGTAACTTGAAAAATAACTACGGTGTCCCCCATGATTCTTACTCAAATTCTTTTTTATTTTTTTATTTAACTTGTGGTTATAAGATACAACTTATTTTCCATTATATAATGAACCTATTTATAATTTTTTATTTTTTATTATTAGATTAGGTGTTAACCTATTGTGGTGATTCAATATTAAATGAAGAATTTATAGACATTTGAGATATGTTTCTATGAATTTTAGGTGTGTTTTGTTTTTTTATATAGTCATGTATGACTCATTTATATTGAAATAGAACCCCTAGGATGGTTAGTGGTTGTATATTATTTTAAACATCTTTTCAGCATTATAGAATGTGGATACATAAAAATTAATAGCTCTTTATAATTTTATACTGATATTAAGACCCTCCAAGGAGTATTGTATTATAAATTTTCTTGTTGAGGATCAGTGATTTTTTTGTATTTAATTGTTGGGGAAGTTGGTATTCTTATGTTTTCTAGATTTTCCCTTATCAATCTATAATCAATTTAATGCCTTCAATTTTACCTCGTTGAGGGAGTTCATATTCATGTTTCCGGTCATGAAATTGATTATTGTAAGTGTGTTGTGGTTGTCATTCCAGATATGTTATGGATTTAGGGATAGAACCAACATATTATTTGTATTTTTTATTAGTATGAAACTGTCGATTACCTATAGGCCATTAGCATTATCATATGATTTTCAATTTCGGTGTTCGGTTTGATAGAGGAACACCTATGTTTGCGGTACTATATGGTGTATAGATTCATTTGAAGAACTGAAAATTATAGAACACATTTTTTGTGATTTTTTATGATAGATTAATGGGTATTAAGACATAGGCATGGTGATGAAATTAATTTTTTTTAAAAATAACATAGGGTTTGTGGGTATCGAAATTTTATTCGATGTGAAGAACTATTCAGGTTCCTTACCCTCTTAACTAGTAGTTGTGTGTTTTTGACTAACATTTTAAAATGGAATCATATGTTATATGGATATTAAATAAAATATTGAATTAGTTAGAGAATAACATTTAAAATAGTTTTTAGGAATCTCTTGATTATTTACGGACAATTTTTTTGTATATCATAGTTAGTTTGTCTTCTGGATGGATGAGTCATGGGTTTTTTCATCAGATATTGAAATTAGTGGTACATGATTTTACACCCAATGTGTATGGAATGTTTAGATCATGAATGATTCATGATTAACCTGATTAATATGGAATGTTGATGAGTGTCCATGTATGGGGTGATTTTTGATGATTTCAAATCTGAGAGATGAGTTCATTTAGACTTAGAGCTCCAGGTAAATTAAATGATGTTCCCCTATCACAAGGAATAAGTTTGATTCAAACTAGGTACCCTAATATGGTTGACCCGTGGGAGATAAATGATGTTACCTTTTAGTGATACATGGTTTAAGAGGTATTTTTTGTGAGTATATCATGGTTTATTGTGATCATAGGTTGACATAGAAATACACAGCTATTGGTTGAGTCACACAATATTCCATGTTTAAAGATTATCATTCCCAATGAAATTAAATTTTCCAATATAATATGATATATCATAGAACAGACAATGATCTATCTAAATATCATTATTATTTGGCTGTAGGGTCTCCTTGGGAGTTTTTTATAAAGAGAGATTCAATGTAACCCATATGGTGGGGATTACATTTTTGTCCATTTCATGGTGGGGAACCTCAACCAAGATTTTGACGGTAATGTAATTCCATTAAAACAGTTATCCAAATGTAGGAATGAGTTACGGGTGACCATTATGTTAGAACATCAAAACTTGTATGTTTTTATCCATGAATTTATTTATTCATAGGGGTCGATAGGACATGGTTTGTGGTAATCATAATCCAATTTCATTTGTGTGTTGATGATGACACTCCAAAGTTGGGTATAAGGGACCTGGTCATTAGCTTATGACCCTATGAGAGAGTGGTTGTTGAATTGCAAGATATATAATTAAATATTCATTAACTATAATAATTTCATTAGATAACTTGAATAATGTGTAGTGAAATTAAATAGTGAATTCCATGAATAGGTATGAAGGAGGACTGGGTGAGAATATGAATTCAATGTTAGTCTAGGTTTATCTAGATATTTTCAAAGGTTGTAGGTTTGACAATGAACTATTCTTTTGAGGTCGAATGGAAATGTTTTTTCAGACATTATAAGGTATGAAAAGAATTTTTCACTAAAACATGATTAAGGTATTTGGGGATTATTCACAAATTTATCCCATTTTTCCAATGAATTATTGTGTCTGGATTATGTTTTTGTGGAGTTTCGGATGTTAAATAAGATAATTTCTCAGTAAAGATTGACATATGTATCTTTTCCTAATATCCCTTGTGATATTGTATTCATCTAGTGAGGACCTATTTCTAATTGTTCATTTGTTAATATGGGTTTAGTAAAAATGTCATCTATGGATTCTGAAGAAAAAAATGGGGTTATAATGTTATGTATGGATGATTACATCAAAACCAACAGTGGTCAAATTTAGTACCAAATGTGGTTTACTAGTTTTTATAAGGGTTTAGTATATTATGAATCATGTTGGGATTGATATTATGATTATAAGGGAATGATTCTATAGTAATTTATGAAATTTCAATCAACCTAACATAGAATTGGACATTAATGTTTACGACATATGGTGTGGCGTTACATTGGATAGTTCATGAATGATATGACAATATGATTGTTTATTTAACTATAAATTTTAGCTAGGATTATTTTTTCTCATCAATGATAGATATGGGAACATTATTGTAATTTAGGGTCATATAATATATATTAATATTGATTCTCTTTAATGTGATTTATGTATATAGAATGAGAAAACAACCATTTGAATGGTAAATTTCAAACCTATGTTGGTCGAGTCATTTATTTTCATTTTCATACATACATTATCAAGAATTATACATTCGGTTGTGGGGAGGATGCAAATCCCTGATTTTTCTTGAGTTAAAATTTTCAATGGTTTTAGAAAATTCAATTTAGTGGATGGTTCTAATTTTAATCTGATACATGGAATGTAATTAATATTGATAGAAGATTTAAAAGTTTTCTTTTTCTATGGGGTTCAAATACAAAGGGGTATCTTCAGAGTCTTGAAGATTTTCAGGAGTTCCATGCTTCAAAATCTATTATTTAGGGAAAATATCCCAAGGATCATTGTTGTTGTATGGTTATGAAAACCAATGAATAGAAACCATAATTCATATTTTGTACAATTACACATTTCCTTATATCCATTCATGGTTTCATAAATAAATTCATTTTTACTAATAATTTAATACTCATGGATATTAAATAAATTGTATAACCATGCATTGTCATCATGCAAGGTGAGTGTGTTTTCAAATTAAATCTCATGTGGCTGCCACATGGTTAAAAATTCCATGTGTCAATCCATGTTGTCCCCTAGAAAGAGTGAAATTATAATTTTCATATGTTTTCTATTACCCTAAATCCATCCTTCCTCCTCTATAGATTTATAGTATATCCCATGGGAGGAGTTCCCACCTCCCCTTCCTCTTAATAATTGTGAGAACTCCTATTTCCCTGATATGATTCCACCATAGTTCATGGAGTTTGATCAACCTTGGTAAACTAATGGTTCCTCTAACTTATTTACATAAATCTATTCACTCTATTGAATTTAATTTCCATGCATGTTCGTAATCCATATTTTTTGGGGCGATCCTTTATTATTTCTTTTTTTATAATTTCATCTTTAATAAAATGTTGATTATGGACAAGTAATGCTTTATATGCAGGTGTTAAGTGATCTAAATAATTTTTCCATAATATTAAATTATTTAAAATTATTAATCATTGAAATTCATTACTGGATTCCCACACAATACCAAAAAAGTAAAATTCCTTCAATTAAATACATTAACCGCAACCATGATGTTTGATTTACCTATTAATGTGGTTAATGTTTGAGGACATCTATATGAACTTCTACATAATGTGGGTTTAATTAATTTCCCACAAGGGTTATTATTTTAATATTTGATCAAACCTCTCAGGTGTGTGTTAATAGCTACACTTATTAAATGAATTATAAAGAGGTACTA
This sequence comes from Viscum album, assembly GCA_963277665.1. Lineage (NCBI taxonomy): Eukaryota > Viridiplantae > Streptophyta > Magnoliopsida > Santalales > Viscaceae > Viscum > Viscum album. The sequence goes on along the minus strand of OY728165.1, from coordinate 442,746,117 downwards.
GATCAATATAATGTTTTACAGAAACAAAAGTGGTCCCCTTTTAATTTAGGATAGAGTAATTCAATTGAATAACAAAACAATTAAATTGAATTGTTTAATGGAATATCCCTTTTATGTAACGTCAAACCCCACTACGTTAATAGATAAATGAAATGAATTGTGATGAGTTTTATTTTTTAAACTATACTTACATTGACCAAATTATCACTTCTAAATTATTTGAGTAACAAATTTAATCATAATGAATTGTATAATGGAATTATAGTATCTACATATTGTTCTTGTTGGTATGAAATTTTATTATTTAAAATGGTACATTGAAAACCAAGATTATTTTAAATTATCATGGATGTTTCTCATGGCATACTTTAAACTATTAAATGAAAATTTAATGTTTATTATATAATACATTGTGTGGTACATGGGTTGTAATATTGAGTTCCATGGATGGGATTATAAAGAATATCTAATTGTATTAATTCATATTGGTTAGGTTGTTTTGGAAATAGAACTCCTAATATTTTTATTAATATAATGCATAATGATTTCTTAATTATACATTGAATTAATTGATGAGGAATTTCCACTAATATGTTGAATTTATAGACATGTAATAAATTTTTATTTTTTAATTCATGCAAAAGGTTTTCCTTATTATCATGAATGGTTTTTATTATCATTAATTTAAAATTTTAGGACACGATGTTCCACGTCCCATTGTGATAGACACTTGGTTGATCCTCTATTTAGATATAAAACCAATTATTAATATTTTTTAAATGGACTCATTAAATATATTCCATGTTTCTTAGTTATATGTTATATATCAAATGTAAAATTCTTAGAGACATTTAGACATTAGTTGAGCCTTGTATTGTTATCTAGGTGTATGATAAGGATCCTGGGGTCCAATCATTTTTTTTACTTTACATATTACTTTAGATATGCATAAATAATAATAAAAATTATATTCAATTGATATATTTAAAATAAAAAAATTTTGTTTTTCCGTAATGATTTTTGCTGACACCATGTTCTGACCAACATTCGGATGCAATATAACACGTTTATTTTCATGTATATTTCAATGAATTCTTCTATATATGGATGATTGAAAATATATTCTATTATAAGTACTATATATGGGGGACAACATGGTTCTCATGATGCTAGTGTAGTTTGGATTCAATAATTTTTGTATATATTTAGAAAATATATTATTTTTTCCATGTAGGCCTAAACCCCATATTTACAATATCATGACATCGTCCTTTGTATATTACACTTGTAATTAATATGTGCAATTATTTTCATTTTATTGATTTTATGCCCCTGTTTACTTTATTTTATTTATGTTTCTATTTCACTTATTACAAATATGGTGGGTATTTTCTCCAATATATATAATATTTAGTCTACTTTTTATTTTTTGAATCATTTGGAATATGGGGAGGCACTGTCACGACCCGTCCCCCGAGGCCCGTATCTTGACTCACACAAGCCCACCATTCATAGGCTAGGGGCTGGCGACTAGAAACAAAGGCATAATACCATATAACTGGGAAGACAATGCCTTTAAAAAACGTAAACACACACAACCAGAGAACAAATGGAAGGAAAAACTATGTAATGCAGTATAATAAGTGTGCTGAAAGTACAAAGGGGCCATAAATACAAGCCCAACAGAAAGGTACATCAACAATTGAACGAAAAGTACAACTAAAAAGACAACAGCTGAATGGTGAAGTAGCACCTAGATCATCCTCCGAGTTTCTACATGAAGGGTAGGTACAAATGTCCTCCTCAGCACTCCGCATCTATCGGTCCTCTCCGTGTGCCGTCATGCTGAGTGTCCACCTCTGGGTACTGTCCAGTCCTTGTACACTCTACCTCGGTCAGCGCTGTCTGTCGTCTGCATCTAACACAATGAGATACGGGCATAGCCCAAGCAAGGGTGAGTATAACGATACTCAGTAGGGACCATGAGACCCTCAAGGTCTCAGTAAATTTATCAAGGATAAACCTCAAATAAATATCTCAACAGATAACCTTTACTTAGGTCTATGCCCATACATATACCTATGTTATCAAGTAACCCATCTCAATCATGAGAAAAACACAACGGTTAATGACTCAGCTCAAACAAAGATTTTATTCACAATATAGAAACCACGGTTGATGGAGAACTCCTCCTCTATCGAGCACCGTAGTCCTGTCATGACTCCGAGGTGCTACTCACTGACCTTAGACTACTGAGGTACTCCTCCTGTCGAGTACCGTGGGTCTGCCGCCCCAACACAGTAGAACTCCCCCTACTAGCCTACAGAGGTACTCCTTCTGTCAAGTACAGCGAGTCTTCCGCCCCAACACAATAGTGCTTCTCCACCATGGGTCTGCCGCCCCATCACTGTAGTGCTCGCCACTGGGCTAGTAATGTCACACTGAAACGAATCGGATGAGCTGTCTTCAGCTCTCAGCTAGCTACTAAGTCTTCGTACTCTGCACGCTCGTCTCTGGGAGGGTCCACTACATGAGATACTGGTTGATAGTTCCACATGTCATGTAATCTCACGTGGAAGTATCTCAATGGACTTCCTCGTCATAGGGGCCTCAACGCAATAGATGGAGCATCAATCAGACGCCCGGTCTGTGAATTATCAGTATTTCCATTCTCGGGGCCCGGTTGGATTTCGGGTACAATCCAACATGGTGATGCTTAAACCACATCCGAATCCTATGTAGAGTATTCCAAAAGAACCGTCTCATCAAGAGGAATCCAACATAGTCAACAAGACATAAATCGGACGTCCTGGCCATAAGTTATAAGTGTGTCCTCTTCGAGGGCCTGGTTGGAATTACATTCGTTCCAAACCCGACCATTTTCCAAAGTTGTTCAAAACTCACTTAGAATATCAAAAAAGGGATGTCTCGTTATGAGGGTCTGAGTGCCATAGACAGAGCATCGATCGGACTTGTGGTCTTCATGTTATTCACCTTTAAGTGAAAAATGGGCCTAGACCATTATGCCTAGTGGGCTTGTGGGTCGGGTCAACCCAGAGGTGTCGGGTCCAACCCGGCAGGAAATTTGACCGACCCGAGGAAACGCACGGCCCGAATCATGGGCGTAGGCCGACCCAGTCGGGAGGGACCCAGCCCAGCCAGCCGCGGCTCTGCCATCTAGCCGAGTGGCTCAGCCTGAGGGGGTAATGCGGTCCGAGGCGAGGGTGGGGGGGACCCCTATGGCCCGAACCGGCGGCGCCGCCCTCCCTAACCGGCCAGCCAAATCCGAACGGCCTTCTCGGTGCAAGCGGCCCACTCCGGCGGTCCATGGTCTACTGCGTGTCAGCTTCGAGGGCCGCAGTTCCTTCTCCCGGATAGCCGATGAGCCAGCCGGTTCGCCGCCGAAGCGGCCTGCGGAATGCGGGTCGTGGTCCACTGTAGCGTGGCACCGCTTGTGGCATCGTAGTTCTCCTTCATCCTAGCCGACATTTAGTGGGCTGGTTATTCTTTGGCCGAGCGGCCTGCGGTTGCGGTCCGCGGTTCTTCCGTACACGGCCGGCGTACTGCTGCCGCTTTTATTAGTCACCACCGCCTCTTGTTACCACCGCCAAAGATTTCAAAAACAATCAGAGGGTCGTCGGGCCGTGTTCGTTTGGCCTGCACCCTATGCGTTAGGCTGTATCAAAATGAAAAATATGGGCCAATACATACAATGAAGAACAAGAAAAATTTTAATCCATTAAAATTGAGCATAATTCCCCAACCTCAGGGTTCTCTTTTCATTGACGATATCACAAAAAGGTGGACGTCGGTTCGTTGACATCGTCGCAAGGAAGGAGATGACGGTGTCGACAATCATTGGCATTTTTCGCTCCCGCAAAGTGCCTTCTATCCCAGCTCGAGCGTTTTTCTACAGAGATCCATCAGAAGACTAGTGTCATGGTAGAGCGATGTTAATTCTATCGACGTCGGAGTGCACCCGATGAAGAAGCGCCGTTAGCGACTTGGGGTTCTTTGAATCATAGAGAGTTCTTCGTCGAGGGAGAAAGTCGTTCTTCGTTGAAGAACGTAGCCCTTCTAAATCTCTATAGGTTCCCCCACCAAAAATATTTTCTGAGAAAATATTAAATAGAAACTTCTCCCACTTTAATGAAAATCCAACACATTCAAATTATTTCAAAGAATCAATCAATCAATCAAATGTGTAGGAAAACATTATTGGGAGAGAGATAGATGCAGAGGCTCCTCATATTAAAGAGGAAGAGTTGTCAAAAATAATTAATGAAGGGAAGTTCAAGGGAGTTGAGTGGAGTTATGGGGGAGATAAAAGGTTGGGAAATATTGAGGGCCCCACCTGACAAATATCCTCCCATGGGAGGTTATGTGGGTGTGGGCCCCACCACTAACTCCATTTGGGAGAAAATAACCACCCAACATCAATAAAATTTTGTTCCACACATTTTTATTTATCTTAAGATTAAACCCCAAAATATAACTTCCAACCCGCATAAAACGCATCTACGGTAAAGGTCCTCTTAAGCGAATACCGATGCTGTGAGTTTATCGGAGACCTCGGATTTCAATTCCGAGCACCGGTTCAAAATATAGAAAAACCCGCTCGAATGTTTATTGAACGTTCCCAAAAAAATGTTTGTAAAATTATTATCAGTCACCCTCGACCCATTGCGGTCATGGTTAGGCTCTACCTAAGTAAAACACGCCCTAGATAACCCAATGGTACTCGTGGATTTCCAATCTGAGTTACCGTTTAAATGTTATGAATTTTACAATAAAATAATTATAACTTAATTATTTTATTTACGGCCAAAAACTAACCTTCTCTGGTGGCCCTCTCTGACACACGTTAGTATCTGCTTAGAGAAAGCATACCCTCACGGGTTTAGCAGTTGCTCAGATTTTTAATCCATGTTTCTATTTGTTAGTTATAAACATTTGAAAAATAAAATAATTTATTTAATTATTTTATTTACGATTAAGCCAAAACTGGGTTTTCTCACAGTAGGCCAGCGACGAGTAAACATAAGTCACGCATAGGGTAAACCCGCCATCCTAAGTGCAACGGTGCCCTTATATTTTTTATCTGAGTTACCGTTTAAGATTTATTCCACTTTTTCAGGAAAACTCCTTACGTGCGTTAATTTATGCTTATGAAAACTTCAGAAATTGATTCTGGGCAGACTGTGACTCAGAATCAGGTGCCTTTAGAAATCACAGACTCGTAAAATTCAAATTATTTATGAAAAAAATTTCCATGAAATTTCTGGGTCTTTAAATTACTCCCACCTTAGGAATTTACGTCCTTGTAAAGCTACAACACACACTAGGGAAAAACAGAAGAGGTACTAAGCACACATCTTAGCCTCCTGCTCCCATGTGCTCTCGTGGAGGTTCCCGTGCTACCAACAAAAATGCACTAGAGGAATAGACAGTTCTTAGAGCACCCCCTCCCGTCGATCCTAAATCTCTACGGGAACCTCCGTGAAATCCTCCCCGTCATCGATATCTATATCTCTTTGGTCAATGATATGGGATGGTTAATGAACGTATATTCTCAACTGAGATATGAGGAAGACATCATGCACCCGGTGTAACTGTGGTAGAACAGCTATGTGGTAAGCCACCTCGCCCACCCTGTTGAGGACCTGGAATTGTGAAATGAACCTTGGAGATAACATGCGTCCTCATCCACATCTCCATAAACCACGTCTAGGTGAGACTCTTATAAAGACGTGGTTTCCATCCTCGAACTATAGTGGTCTCCGTCTTTTATCAGCTTAGGTCTTATGTCTGCTCTGTGTAGTCTATATTCTCTCCTGGATGATCTGCACCTTCTTCGGTAGCATAAAGATGGGCGCACTAGTCAACCTCCACCTCAGCTCTTGAAAAACTCTGCTGGCATCTCTCTGAACACATGAAGGGTTTCCCCTTCTTTGAAAATGCTAAAAGCAGTGCAGAAACTCTGGAGATTTGTTGCACAAATATATGTCTAGCCGACTCATTAGTGATCGACTGCACCCACTTATGCATGAATTCATCCAGTGAAGCCTGGGGTTTCCTTTTCAGCGACCAAGGAAAACCCATCCAACGTTGTAGGTAAACCACAACACTTTTTCCTAATACAATCAATCTGTGTATGAACTTTGGTTGCCCATTCCATACCCAAACTAACGTCGTAAGGCCTCGACGATGCTTCCAAGAGGTTCCAATAGAAACTCTTGTCTCAAGGGTAAGATCACACCGTCGACATATGCTTGATTATCGAGTCTCCTCCGAAAGTTATCTCCAGATGTGAGGGTCAAGTTAACAGCTTAACTAGAAACTCTAGGTCTAGGACAAGATTCAAGGAAGGAAGGAATTATTCATATCAATGTCTGTTGTTACGGAAGATAGTAGTAGACACAGACCGTACCTTGAATTATTCTTAGAGCCCATAGGTCACACTCCTTGACTGCATGAAGCTACTCTCTTCCCCGGCCCTCCTGCTCCCTGAGCTTTGTGGGGACTACAAATGATGGTGGTTGTAACATGTCGAAATGTACATCACCAAATTCTGCCCTCGTAGCCTGGCTTCCACGTCTACTACACTGCGGATTCATCTGTCCGTAACACTTCCTCTTCTTAAAACATTTTACATTCTCAAGTCTCCGAGACTGGTTCCAGTTCCCTACATTCCCACTACTAACCTTGACTGGATGTATCCACTTAGCCATAGAACATTCAACCACAAAGGTTCCCTCGAAAACCAAAACATAAGTAGGAATGTGTATGGTAATAATGATGGCTTAGACATCCTTTAACTCACCTCGCTCAGAGGTCTAGGCTCTGAAGCACTAATCACATCGTATTCATCGATTACCTGGAATGGTCGGTACACTATGATGAATACTCAACTACCGACATGTTGTCCTGATGAATTTGTATATGTTCTAGAGGACTCTCAGCCATATCTTCATGATAGTCCTCAACCACCTGTGAGTCGGGCTCTCCTCATAACCTGAGGGGTATCTGATGCTGAAACTCATGCAATGCTCCCTTTCAGCGTGCACTGTCTACTAATACGGCTGGTTGTATATGCTACCCAATGGGTGGTGGTGCAGCTGGTACACCACCCGAATGTTCCATCATAGTAAGAGGTCCTTAAAATAGATCCACCTCGCTCGGTGGGCCGTCATCGGGTACTCTCTCAGAACTCCAACTGAATGTCTGCATGGAGGCATCCTGAACAGATACAACACGGTCAAATGACTACACCTGGTGAGCTGACCTTGTTTGAGCTGACTTAAAGTAAACTTTTAAATACCCACACACAATCAGTGTTTTCGTGCACTGAGTCATAAATCAGTAATCAGGGTCCTGGTGTATGGATACGTCGGCCTCTGCACCAACACTAGACTCCCTGGACTGATAACTACACTCAATACACTTAACACTATTGCTTCACAGTGATGAATGATCAGAGTCCTATGTTATACTATAGAACCGACTTCTATGATACCAATTTGTCACGACCTATCCCCCGGGGCCCATATCGTGACTACCCCAAGCCCGCCTTCCATAGGCCAGGAGCTGGCCACTATAACCAAAGACGTAATTTCCTAGAACTGGGATAGAATTGCCTTTATAAAATGTAAACACACACAACCAGAGAAAAAGAGCAAGAAGACAAAAAGTAAAGTTGTAATAAAAGTGTGGTAAAAGTACAAAGGGTCCAGAAATACAAGCCCAACAGAAAGGTACAACAACGAACGAAACAAAAGTACAACTGAAAATACAATAGCTGAATGGTTAAGTATCTCCTGGTTCGTTCTTCAGGTTTCTACCTGAATGGTAGATACATATGTCCTCCTCAGCACTCAGCGTCTATCTGTCCCTTATGTGTCTCGTCACGCCTAGTGTCCACCTCCGAGTACAGTCTAGTCCTCATACACTCTACCTCGGTCAGCGTTGTCTGTCGTTTGTATCCAACAAAATGAGATGTGGGCATAGCTCGTGAATGGGTTCGTATAACGATACTCAGTAGGGACCCCGAGACCCTCAAGGTGTCACTAAATCTATCAAGGATAATCCACAATGAATGATCTCATCAGATACACATAACTTAGGTATATGCCCAAACATATACCTAAGTTATCAAGTAACCCATCTCAATCATGAGAAAAACACAATGGTTATTGACACACCTCAAACCAGAATTTTATTCAGTATGTTGAAACCACGGCTACTTGTGAACTCCTCCTCTGTCGAGCACAGTAGTCATGTCACGACTCTGAGGTGCTACTAACTATCCTTATACTGATGACTTATTCCTCCTGTTGAGTACTGTTGGTCTGCCACCCAACACAGTAGCGCTCCCCGCCCTAAGTCTGCAGCCCCAACATAGTAGCACACCCCCTAATAGCCTACAGAGGTATTTCTTCTGTCGAGTACCACGATTCTGCCGCCCCAACATAGTAGTGCTCCACCACCATGGTTCTGCCTCCCTAACATAGTAGCTCTCCCAACTGGGTTAGTAATCTCACTCTGAAACGAATCGGACGACCAGTCATCAGGTCTCACCAAACTACTAAGTCTCCGTACTCCATACACTCCTCTCCGAGAGGGCCCTCTCCATGAGATATAGGTTGATACTTCTAAATGTCACGTAATCTCATGTGGAAGTATCTCAAAGGACCACCTCGCCATTGGGGTCTCAACACAACAGACGACTAGTTAATCAGACGCCCGGTCGGTGAGTTATTAGCATTTCCGTTCCAAGGGCCCGGTAGGATTTCAGGTACAATTCAACCCATCCATGCTCAAACCACATATGAATCCTATGTAGAGTATGCCAAAACAACTATCTCATCAAGAGGAATCCAAAATAGTTGACGACATGTCATTTAGACATCCGGTCTTTAAGTTATAAGGGTTTCCACTCTGAGGGCCTGGTTGAAATTACGTTCATTACAAACTCAGTCGTTTTCCAAAGTCATCCAAAACTCACTTAGAGTATCGCAAAAGGACCACCTCATCTCGAGGGTCCTAGTGCCACAGAGGGCGCGTCGATTGAATGCATGTTCTTCTTGTAAATCACTTTTAAGAGAAAAACAGGCCCGACCCGTTATGCCATGTGGGATGGCAGGTCGAGTCAACCCATAGGTGGTGGGTCCGACCCGACAGGGGGTCGGACCGGGCCGATGAAACACGAGGCCCTACCCGGTGGGGCGCGGCCCGACCAGCCGCGGCTTGGCCCGATGGAGCCGAGCGGTCCGAGGGAGGGGGGCCCTACTGCCTAAACCGACGGCGCCAAGCAGAGCCGCCCTCCATAACCGGCGGCCCGAATCTAGCCAGCCTTCTCGGTGCAAGAAGCCCTCTTTAGTGGGTCGTGGTTTGCTGCGCGGCACCTTAGGGTGCTGCGGTTCCCTCTCTTGGGAGGCCTACGAGCCGACCGGTTCTCTGCTGAAGCGGCCCTCGGAATGCGGGTCGCTTTCCACCGCAGCGCAGCGCCCCTTGTGGCGCCGCATTTCTCCTTCGGCCCGAACATCATTTAGCCAGCTGGTTCTTCATCGGCTAAGTGGCCCTCTGTTGTGGGATGTGTTTCATCTGCACATGGTCGGCGCACGACATCCACATCCATTTGTTGCCACCACCTCTCATTGCCGCTGTCAAAGATTCCATGAACAATCGGAGGGTCGTGGGGTCGTGTTTATTCGGCCCGCGCCCTCCGCGTTAGGCAGTATCACAAGGCCAAAGATGGACCTATAATTACAATAAAGAACATGAACAATTGTAATCTATTATAATTGAGAACAATCCCCCTACCTCAAGTTTCTCTGTTCGTTGACAATATCTCGAAAAGGCAGATGTCAGTTCATTGACGTTGTCGTATGGAAGGAGAAGAAGGTGTCGAAGATCATTGGCGTTCTTCGCTCTCACAAAGTGCCTTCTATCCCAGCTCAAGCATCATTTTTAAGAGATCTGTGAGAATACTGGCATCGCGGTAGAACAATGTCGATTCTGTCAATGTCATTGTGCACCCAAAGAAGAAGCGTAGTTAGAAACTTCACATTCTTCGAATCGTAGAGCGTTCTTTGTCGAGGGAGAAAGTCGATCTTCATTGAAGAACGTAGCACTTCTAAATCTACTGATGTTCCCCCACCAAAAATATTTGCTAAGAAAATATTAATTAAAATATTCTCCCACATTAATGAAAATCCATCCAATTCAAATTAATTCAAAGAATAAATCACTTAACTAAATGTGTAGGAAATCATTAATGGGAGAGAGGGAGATGGATAGGCTCCTCATATTAAAGAGGAGGAGTTGTCGAAAAGAATTAATGAAGGTATGTTCAAAGGAGTTGGGAGGAGTTATGGGGGAAATGAAAGTTTGAGAAATCGTGTGGGACCCACCTCACAAATATCCTCCCATGTGAGGTTATGTGGGTGTGGGCCCCACCACTAACTCCCCTTGGAAGAAAATAACCATCCAACATAAACAAAATTGTGATCCACTCAATTTTATTTTTCTTATGATTAAACCACAAAATATAACTTTCAACTCGCATAAAACACAACTGCGGTAAAGGCCCTCTTTAACGAATACCGATGTTGCGAGTTCATCGGTGTCCTTCGATTTCAATTCTGAGCACTGGTTCAAAAGATAGAAAACCCACTCGAACATTTAATGAACGTACTGCAAATAATGTTCGGAATATTATTATCAGTCACCCTAGACATACTGCGGTCAAGGTGAGGCTCTACCTAGGTGAAACACGCCCCAAAAAACCCAACAGTACTCTCGGATTTCCTATCCGAGTTACCGTTTAAAAGTTATGAATTTTAAAATAAAATTATTGAAACATAATTATTATTTTTACAGCCAAAAACATACTTTCTCTAGTGGTCCTCTCCAACCCAAGTTAGTATCTTCTTAAAAAAAGAATACCCTCACGAGTTCAGCGGTAGTCTCGGATTTTTAATCTGAGTTACTGTTTTTGAGTTATAAGCATATGAAAACAAAATTATTTTATTATTTTATTTACGATTAAGACAAAACTGGGTTTTCTCATAGGAGGCCCACGCCGACTAAAATTAAGTCACTCATAGGGTAAACATGCCATCCTTAGCGCGACAGTGCCCTCATATTTCTGATATGTGTTACCGTTTAAGAGTTATTCCACTTTTTTAGGAAAACTGCTTACACGATTTAATTTAAGCTTAACAAATCTTCAGAAATTGATTCCGGGCACACTGGGCCTCGACATCCGGTGTCATTAGAAATCGCGGACTCCTAAAATTACAAAGTATTTACGAAAAAAATTTCCTTTAAATTTTCGTTCCTTGCATGCACCCTTGATGCTTTATCACTGACTTGTTTTGTTACTATGTATATTGTAAACTAGAATGGAATGTGATTGTTTCCTATAATAAAATTTAATAAAAATATTCTATAGAATATTAAGGATTTTTTTATCCACTAGTTATTTAAATAGGTTAATAGTTTCCATTTTATTATACACTCATAATCATTATAATATATTAGAAATTTAAGTCAATGGAAAATCCTCAATATATATATAATTTGTTGAATGTCCTTTTTCTTCTATATCCATGTTTCAAAAAATGTTTTCAATATTGTATTTAATAGTTAGTTAATTTTTTTAGGCATTTTCAATCATAATTATTTATTTAAAAATTTGTTTATTTGGAATCATAAACATTTTTCATATGTTGTTAATTTGAATTCATAATGATAATTTGAAAGGAATGATTTTTATTACTCTATTGTGTGTAAAAAAATTCTCACTGTAATGTCTTTTCATTAAATTGAATCTTTTTTACATGATTCCATGATTATCCTGGAGATTATTCCTTCCAAAAATATTATGGAATTTTTTATTTTAAATATGTTATTATAAAAATAAAGATAACATTCATTAAAAAAACATCAATGTATATTGTAAAATAAATTTAATGTTATTATAAAATAACATGGACAAATATATATTTTACTATGTAGTTATTTCAAGGATACAATAATTAGTCATTTTCAATATGATTTTTTATCACAAAAATGATATATTTATGATGCCAAATTATTTTCAAAATGTAATAAGATATGAGGAGTGATTTAGAATCTTTGATCACATATATTAATTGATTATGATTATTTGATGGGTTGGCTCAAACTATATAGTCCTCAAATGAAATGGGTATGAATAGATATATAATGTGATAATAAGGGTAATAATGGAGATTTAACCAATATATATAATACACTATGTCAAATATAATAGCCCATGGAGTGAATCATGACTTTGCATATGATCGAATTGGGAGTGAACCCGATCCACTATGATAGTCCTCCCAATGATCCTTTAAATAAGAAATTATTTTTTATGCTTATGTGTATTCCAAAAAGTTATGTATTATAACAATGTTTTAATGTAATGGATAATGTTTATTGATAATATTATTATTCATGTTTTATGATCTAATATGCATTATTCCATATCCCATGACGATGAACATTGACATGCATGTTTTTTTCAATTAATAATATCACATTTTCATACCCTTATGATGATGTTATGTTTTAATGATAATTTACATGACTAATATTTTCTTTTATTGGGAATTTTAGGTCTTCATTTATTATTTGTGATTTACCTAGGTCAATGAAGAAATGTTGTGGGTATTATTTTCTATGAAGGGTTGTAGTTTTGAAAAACTTACTAGGATTTTTATTAAATCCTTTATGAAAAGGTTTTTTATGTTGCAGAGACTACTATAACAATATTCCAATTTTATTCTATCCTTTATTATAGTTTTATTTAGTAACTATTAATAATTACGATTTATTGATTACATATTAAATGAATTGGCCTTTGTGTGAATGGAATTTGAAAAAATAGTATCATTATTTTGAGTATTAATATCAATATTTGTTAATGAGGAAATTTTCATTTTTTTCATTATGAATAATTAAAATTGAATGATATATTTTTTATGGTTATGGGTAAACATATTTAATAAAATATGGATTATGAATATATATATTAAAAAAACGTTATTAATCCTCATTGGTTTCTTTGGAGAATTACTACATCATATTAGAATATGATTCATTATGAATCCATTTAGATTGAGTATGATGTTATTATATATTAAAATATCAAAAAATTAGAATATCAACTCCTATATCACAAATAAATGGTAACCTATTATCCTCTCTAAATCACACCTCATGCGATATTTTTCTCGACAAAACTGTTTGAAAATATCTCCCTAATATTATTATAAATGTTTTATTGGTTATTTTATTCAAATAGACCAATTGTATATCACATAATAAGAAATATAATGGATATTTTTCAAATATTACGTAATCAAATTCAACAAATACATTCAAAACCTTTTATTTTTTTACCATAATTAAGTATTCCTAAAATGATAAAGAATAATAACACTAGAATCTAAAATTTAGATATATGTTTTTATGTTGATTTGCTATTATTTTTCTATCCCATTTCCCATGAAATATGATATAAACCCATCTCTTTTGTATATTTTGGACAACTACCAAATAAAAAAATGAAATTTTGTTCCATCATCATTATTGAGGTCTGATCATAAAGATGTTAGTAATTAATATCTGTAATAATGACCATAACATTTATATATTAATGTCCCTTTTTATATGAGTAAAATACATATCAAAAATAATTTTTTTTGAAAACACATGCAGTACATTTTTTAAATTTTAATATTTATATGGTTTATAAATTTTTTAATATATATAATCTTTATAACCTAAATTAAAATATCCACATATCATTAATCACATTACATTTATTTCTAAATTCTAATGATAAGGTCCAATTGACAGAACCAATAAAATAATTGGACATAATCTGTAAGTCTAAACCCTATAAAGCTCATTTATCTAATATTTTTAGGGAGTTAAAATCAATGGTATTTACCATTTACCAACACCAAGAATATATTAAATATTTAGATCCCAAAAAATCTATTAATTTGATAATTTAAAACATGTTGATATCACTACAAAAACTCTGTTGGTCGAACCACACAAGGATAATCCCACTATCAAACACCATACAACTTGTGAGTTCGATGGGGGTAACAAAGGTTATGTGTGTAGAATATAATTTAATGTGTTTGAATAATTTATTCTTATAAAAATAATTTTTTATATATCTTATTTTAATATAAAATATTAAATGTTAATATATTGAGGTTGATAAAAATTATAGATCAATACAATAAAACAAAAATTTTATTTTTCTGAAATATAATGTTTCCATCAAGACATTATTTTACATTAACAATACATTTTTTGAAGTAAAAGACATTTTTTTTATGAAAATTAATATTAAATAAATATAATTTTATATAATTACTATTTTAATTTTTATAAAGTAAGATTTAATTACTAAAAGTGTTAAAATTTTATTGAAAAAAATATAATTTCTAACAAGTGATTATTTTATATTTTAAATGATTAAATCACATTAATTAGGTAATTATTAAGGTAAACTAAATGTTAATTTTTAAAATCATTAGATCAAAATTATCTAATGTTTAATTATTCATAATTTATGGATGTAATGAAATTATTAACTAAAAAATTAATATGGTATAAATGTGTTTTATGGATTATGCCATCATAATGAAAAAAATGATGGAATATATACTATAAAATGTATCCACCATAAAAAATATTTCCCATTAAAAATACATTTTTCTTATGCTATTTTTTAAAATTTATAAATTGCTAATGAATCATCAAAACGTATGTGATATTTTTTGGTTTCAAAATAATATAATTATATTGATGGCTCTGTTCAACATACCAAATGCTATTATTTTAATTAAATCCAATATTAAACATATAAAATAATAAAATCATTTTCAAATTGGTTGAATCCATTTGATGGAAAATATGCATGGTTATTGACATTGACTACTTTATCATATTGAGTCTGAATCATATGACAGAAATTCAAAATGTATTATCCTATTTTATTATCTATAGACCAATCAAATATATCATTACTCTTCACTCAAAAACATTTTATTTGTAATTATTATGAAATTCCACAACGAGAATCCAACCATAGTTCCCCAATTCTCTTAATAATGACACAAATTTTTTAGAAGCATCATCTTAGGGTAAGGGACTATATCATTCTAATATTTAGTAAAGGTCCTCATATATGAAATGGAATTGGATTTCCTATTATTACATTATAGATATGTTTTTTAATACCCCTCTTTTAATTTATATGATTCATAGGTAATGAGTGTTCCCATTTACTCTAATTAATAACATTAATAAACCGTTATGTACATGTGTTATGCAAATAAAATAATCATTCGATTTTTTATACCATCTTTTTTGTTCTTAATACCCAACTCCATTTTTACTCATGGGTATTGACATTGTTTGAAATATCATTATATTTTTGTGTATATTATAATATATAATTTACACTCAATAGTAATCGGTTTACAAATGATGAAATATATCATTATCTTGTATCATCTATGTAGAGTAGTTAAGAACGTACTTAATTTGAAAGTGTTCAGTGGGATTGGAATTATATAAATCACCAAAAAAATTATATAATGTATTGGTCTCTGGAAACATCATGTATTATATCATGGAGAAAATATATACCATTAAGAGATATTTTCCACCATATGATTTTTTCTTTGAAGTTATGCATGTCTTATTGTCTTGAAAACAATTTGTTTTTACCACCTTCCCATCTTTTCATTGTGAAATCACATTATTCCATGATTTATTTTCTTGCTTATGATCATAAACCCTCATATGTTACATTGATATGACTATTGGGCCACTTGTAATTAATTACAATTTACTAAAATATTTTATTCACATATTTGGATTTTTAGATCACCAATTTCTTATTTATTCCCATATGATATCACCTACAGTTTGAAAAAAATTGTGTAAATTTTTCATCAATTTATGTTGGCTTAAATAATTTAATTTTACATATTTTTTCATGTCCTAATTCAATTTACTTTATTTCCGATAAACATTTTTCTTTAGGGTCATATATGTTTCTAGGATCTGTACCTTTATGTATTACATCATGAAATTAATATTATTAATTAGAAAGGTTATCATAGGTTGTATTTGAAGAGTGTATATTTATTATTTGGATTAAGATTTAAAAAAATATTGAATGCATTAGGGATACTATTATACATAAGAAAAATTACATATTTTTTAATGTTTATTTAATTATCTACCATGAATTTAAAACCATGTTTGAATACAAAATCTGGAATGTGATCGATTTTCACATTAGGTTTATATCAATGAAAAAATTTCACTGATCTGGGGAAATATTTTAGACCTAGTTTGACACTCTCTAGGTATAGTAATTTATATATTAATATGCTCCTTATAAATAATTATTACTGGAAAATTGACCATAAAAAATGATTGTAGGTAATATATTATTTATAATATAGATTGAAATATAAAAAATAACATGTAAATTAATATATGGAAGTTATGAGTTATATCATAAATGTACAACAGAATCCCTTTTATGTGTTTATAAGATTTTAAATTATTTTCCCATATTCTACTGTGGATGATGTCAGGGATTATTTATTGATTCAGATAGTTAATGGATGTCTTATTTGAAAATATTAATAACATATTAAACTAAATTTATATGAATTTTTTTGTATCAATTTTTTTATAATAATTCCAAAAACAATTTTGATAAAAGAAGAGATATTAGTGAAAAAATATAATGGGTATATTTTTAAGCACCAAGTATATAACACCTACCATGTAATATTTCATGTGATGAAATTCCCAGGTAACCTTCAAATTCACCCAATAGCGGAATTCGTTGTAATTTTGGATACGGATTGGATTTCCTAACATAGATCCACAATAAATTTTAATGTGAAGGTAATCACCCTTTATATCATGTATGATCCCCAAATTATATGTATGTTTATGGAGGAGGATGATTATACATAAGAATTATCATCTCAAATATGGTTATTAATTCCCTAGGATCATGACTATCTATGTCAATTGATTAACACTATGAGAAACACCATATTTGAGGGCCTTCCAATCTATAGTAATTAGATGGTGTGTTTCTGGAAGAATTTATTGGTCTTCCTCTGAAATATGATATGGATCACTCAATTGACTACCTAACAATTTCATATAAAATATATAATAATCCATATATAATGAATGTTTTTAAATAATAGGATATGACATATCTTTTAAATGTTTATTAAATTGAGGTTTTATAATTAAATGCTTCTTCCAACGGTGAAAAGGTCTATTCTATCAATTAGAAGAACGAGTAAATACACCTCTATATTGATTATAATGAGATGAATAAGATCATGACAAATAATAACTATCTCACACCACATATTTTTGAATTTTTCTATATAATACAGTTTACAAACATTTGGATTTTACATATATTATTGCATGAGTGTTAAAAATAAATATCCATTAATACAATAAAAGTATTGTAAAGGTCGAATGTCTTTGGATGATTAATTCTTTAATTCAACTCAAATCTAAAAAATGGAAGTTATATTTTATTATCTATTGAGATATCATAAATTAAATTTTAGCTCAATAGTATGAATTATATTACCTATAGAATACATGAACATATGGGGGTATCATTGAACCCTATTAATGTTATAAACATGATAGGTATGCATAACATTTTAGTGAAATTCATAACATGTATTATGCATGATAAAGAATAATATTAATCCAATGGGAGAATAACATAAGAATAATAGAATCCTAATATCAGAGAAAAATTGTATTGTAGAGACCCAAAGCTTGATGTACATGGACATTACATTACATTAGCGGAATACTTAATACATAACAAAAATAGACACACATGGACCGTAATAGTTTAGTGTCTTTGGAAACATGGAACGTAATCTTCTAATCGTGGTGAAAGATTTTCAACGTCTCCCATAAAGATCTTCCCCTTTTTTTCTTACCTAAAACCTTTCTTTATATCCTGGGGAAAAGAAAACATAAAAAAGGTAAGCTCAAATTCTCAGTAAGGGTAAGCATGGATAAAATAAAACATACCATATACATTTGAACTTAAAAACATGAACATAATTTTTAAAAATAAAAATGTTGAGCAATGACCTAAAACATGGAAGTACATAAGTAATATATCATAAAGAAACATTAAGAATGATAAAATAGCATGGGAATAAAAAATGTTGTTGTGGAAACCATTAAGCATGTGATATGATTTCCATAGTAGCCAGGGAATTGCTGCCTAGATCATCTTAGTGGACAAAGTCCCTTTCTGAATCGAGTTCACTCCTCGTTCCAGTCCTTTATTACTGAACTGGTTTAACTTTCCGTTTCAGCCATGTCTATCTCATGAGATATAAAACTCTACCCAATGCATTGGATGGAGATATAGTTCCCACCCATCTCATAATGAAATCATTCTTTCGTGTGCCACAAAATCATAAATCATACATCCTAGAATAACCCATGTAATAAAATGGGATTCTTAAACATCATTCCATTATAACATAATCCATAAACAATTGATATCATTTAATCATAAGAAAATTGAAACCATTTAAATCATAGAGACATTTTACTTGAAACATACACATATTAAATAATGTCATCTTAGATGGAAAATAGTTTTGACAAAACACTTGAAATGAATTCTTGAGGAAAATATCTTTTCTTCTTTAAAATCATTTTCTTTTCACAAAATACAATTAAATTTTAAAAGATAAGGGTTTTTCTGAAAATAATCATGCAATATTGTAGATTAATCTTCTTGAAAATGATGCGTTATGAAACTGTAAAATTCCGTTCACTCTGTATAAGTTAAAAAAACATTCTTCGCGTACTTTTCCCAGAAAAGTAAAAAAAATTACCCTGTAATGTAAACAAAAGAATGATTCCTTACATACCATGTAGTAAAAGTCAAAAATGGGTAAAATGACTTTAAACGTACATGAAAACACTTTTATAAAACATGGACATGGATGATAGAAATAACCCTATTAAATACGTACGAATAAGAAATCTTAGATAAAAATGAGATTTGCAAAATTATCCCTTACCTTAGGTCTGATATTCTTCATACGTATCTGAACCTCCTGTATAATGATTTAAATAATGTCATTGAATTTTTAAAGAATCATATTCACTGTTATGATATCATATATCTTTCACTAATGACTTTATATTACCCGTTCTTTTGTAAATTCCATGTTAAAGTAGCGTTTTGGGTAAAATCATTTAATTTATCGTATGTGTTTCGATTTTTCGTTCTTGATATTATTATTTATATCCGGATTTACATAATTACATAATGTAAAAAATGATTTATATATAATATATATTCATCATATACATATATATATATTATAGATCGATAAAAGGAATGAAATACACCGTTCATGGAGACGGTAGGCCGTATGTACGCATGAATGTTGTTTTCATTTCCTTATTGAATTGAATGAAACTAAATAGATGACATATATATATATATACATAAATCCAGTAGAATTATTATTTCATATATTTCATTATTATTCATTAAATAATCTTTATTATCATTCATGTATGGTTAACATGGAGAATGAATCTAATCGCGTCATGGAGACGGTAGTCCGTACGTACGCACGAGTGATGATATCGTTCCCATAATTATTGAATAGAATTGGAGTGGATGGTATAATATATCTGAATCAGTATGATTTTCTACGAACCATATATATTTATTCTTTACACCATTATACACATCCATGTAAGGTGTTGGTGGAAAAACAGATTTCACCACGGCGTGGAGACAGTATTCTGTATGTACGCACAAGTGGTGATTTCGTTTTCCATAGGATGGATAGATGGTGAAATAGGGTTTCTTCATAATTATAATAACATATTAGTATATGAGTTATACTTATGTTATTACTTCATAACGAAACAACTAAATAAGAAGAAGTGGAAGAAGAAATAGAGTTGAAAGAATCGGTAACAGACATTACCTCTTATTTGAAGCGCCTCTTTCAGACCTCCTCTTAGGGCACTAAAATTGGTCTTTGAAGAAGACCAGAACCACTAGGATGTTTCAATGGAAGTGGAGAAAAGAATTTGGCACGGTATGGCCGATCTTGAATGTTCAAAGTGCTGTTAGGAAGAGAGGGAGGAGGTGCCTTTTTATAAGGGAGGAGAGGGGCACCTTTGGAAAAACTAAAAATATTATTTTATTATAAAGCCATATTCGGTTATAAATAGCTCCAAATTGATTTATTTATTAGCTAAGGTTGGGATGGGTCGAAATCCTCTCATCCAATAGAATTTTGACAAGTATAGTTCACTATTTTCACCTTATCATTTATATTTAACTTTAAGTTAGATAATTTTACTTTTACCGTGTCTTTTTGTGTTCTTACACTATAAGGTTAATAAACTTACTATAACAAGCCAAACGAACCCCAAGTTGTTTGTTATTAATATATATAACCTTATATACTTCATTTGGCCGAGCCTTAGATTTTTAGGAATAAAATAACAATTCATAATATAGTATTTGTTTTAAAAACTATTTTATGTCAATTTTGACACTATTTAGTTATTGATTTTTATGAAAATCATAACAGAATGATTTGTTCGAAAAACGTTAATTAAATCAATACTAACATGTCCTAGAAATTTATTTGAATTCATAAAATGTCTCAAATTACATTTATTTTGATATTTATAACATCAATTATGTCAAAAATTCATTAATAAGATAATTACTGCATCGTCTTTGTGTCATAAATAAATTAAATTATTTAATGTCTAAAAATTACAAATTAAATACCATTATGTATGAAATATTTTAAGCTTTCTAATGAATATTTATAGTCTAATTTATATTTTTTATAACCCTATATTAAAAATGATTTACTTATTAAACTTTGATTTAAACTATTTTAACCCTTCTTTAAATAAATTAATAATAAATGTCCTAATCTAATCCATGTGGGCCTAAATGGTCATATTTTATTCCTAAGGTTGTTTTCGGTCGAAGTATACTTATCCAATAGAATTAGGACATGTGTTAGGGTAATAATAATATCATTTTTACCCTTAATTACCCTATTTACTTTTAACAGTGGTAAAAAAAAGTAAAAAGTTACTATTCACCAAAAAATTATTTTCATCTCATTGAACCACATATTGCGTACTTACATCAACCGTGTCTCTCAGAATTTTGAAATTTCACTCACAGAAGCGGTAAATATATGTTTTATGTAAATTTGCAAATTCTCCAAGGAGGTGGGTAAAAGACGGTGAAAAGTTCAATGAAATTTTTATATATCTAAAATTGTTATAAAATTACTCCAATGAATTACATTGAACTTATATAGGTATTATGTATCAATTTTGACCTAAAATAAATTTAAATAAAATAAATAATTATTTAAATAAAAAGTCGGTTTTTAAATAGTAACCTAGTGTTTTCACTATTCATCAAAAATTGAAGGTTTTTAGAAAAATACCAAAATTTCACCGTAGGTTAATTTTGATATTCTAAATCCAAAAATGAAGTCCATTTTCAAAAATAAAATTTATAAAATCTCAAAAAAATTGGGTATTTCTATTCATAACGGCTTGTTTTAATAATATTTTAATAGCATATCATTGTTTAGCGAAACTCGGTATTGCGTACAACACACACTATCGTGGAAGGTCGTGATTGTATATAATGCAAGCCAAGTCAGGGATGCGTGTTGTGCAAGATCATTTTGGTGTACAACACAAGACATTAATGAAATTAAAAATAATATTTTTCGTAAAATCTTGGGGTCTTACATTCTACCCCCCTTAAAATGAATTTCTCCCTAAAAATTCATCTGGGTTATAAATGGTTTACTACTCGAAAGTTTCATTAATTGAAACCCACATCGTAAAAAGGAATACCAAAACTTGGATTTAAAATCTAATGTATGAAATGTAACGGTTACCCAAATTATCTCATCACTGGGTTTCCATGTAGGATAACATAGGTGAAAATATGGATATCGAAGAAAAATCTAACCATCAAGTTCTAATGGAGAGTGGTAGAGAACATGGCTATGAAAAATCCATTAATCACAAATCCATTGATTTGTGATGATCTAAGGTACCATCTGATTCATCAGATATAACGGCACTATAACAACATTTTTGGTTTTCAAGATCATTTCCCTAAAGTTGATGAAATTGGAAATAGAAGAAATACTTTGGTGATTTTGGTACAGTCTCACCATTGTTCGTTCTTTGGATAATTTCCACTTCATCTCTTAATGAAATAAAGTTGAATTTGTCATTCGTGAAGTGTTAGCAGCTCATTTGATAGAATGATGGGTCATTCCATCTGTCTCAAACAAAAGGTTTTAAAAGTTATCAAAAATACATAAGTACATCTATAGTTAGATAAATCATATATGGTTCCTAAAATGGACTTATACTTCATATATCATACTTCTTAATATAATAAAACTAGTTTCTACTAAATATGGACTTCCTGTAGGCTAGTGGTAGGTAATAATGGACAATCGCACTTCGGTTGTGGGTTCGATTCCCACAGCCTTGTCCGACGCGATGGGTTGTCGCCCATCCTGCAGGTTGTCCTTTTTTTAAAACTACATTACTATAACATCCCATCAATAATATCAAAAAAATGTTATATCCTTAAACAATACTATCTTATGTCCAACATAATCCATTCCAATCTTTAAACTTATCTAAAATACATCAGTCCAAGCTCGTAGTATAAATAAAACGATTACTTGAAATGTCATCATCCAAGCATGTGAATACCATCATTTTCCCCCATATATATTTTTGGTCACATTCCAATCATATGCATACCTTAATCATGGATTCTCTTTAAAATTGAATACCCATTAAACCATAGTGAAAACATGAATGTTGTCAAAAGTTAACTCCTTCCACATACCAAGATCCAAAGATTCTATATACTCAAACCATGATATAACCTTCTCCTTATATCTGTCATGCGCTCATGAATACTATAAAACCTTTAATTTTGTCCTTATCCCTTCATTATGAGCATATCATCTACATTCCAAAAATATCTGAATAACCTTTCATGGATACTGGTACCATTAATCATACACTTTGAAAAATCAAGGAAAGACAACAGTGTAAAAATATTTAGATGTATCTTTATTACATAGTACAATGAGATTACTTATACAACATTACACTTGATAAACATTCAATAATTACACTACCTTCTTAAACCATTGACTGAGCTTCAAAAATTCTTTCATCTTTCATATCATTTGTAGTATCTTCATCATCATCAACATAAATACTACCCATACGACCGTACTGATTCCTTTCATGAGACTTTCCCTTAGGGCATTGGTTTTCATAATGCCCGTACATTCCATATTTAAAACATTTAACCACTATTGAAGATGTAGCAATACCAATATCCTCATCAATGGTGTTAATTGAACCTTTCCCTTTGCACTTACTGGCTTTGTGTCCTTCTTCTCCACACCAAAATCATCTTCCAGTTCCCTTGAAAAAAATCTCCCCGGTGCCTCTTCCCACATGATTTACATGAGGGAAATTGAACTTTCTTTCCTCTATGATCATCATGAAATTCCATATTTCTCTTATAATCCGAGTCGAGAAACTTACCAAAGTTAAGATTATTGATCATATTATGAGATTGCTGATTTGGCAGAATAACGATGTTTGGACTTCCAAATATCGTTTCATTTGGTTTCTCAGGAATAATATCATTCCATTGTCCGTCATATCCTCCATTATCATGAATCTTACTATTTCCAACCATTTTCTAAAACCCCAAAAGAATAGTGTGAGAGGAAATAATCATGTTAGGGAATACAACATAGTAAAGGGGGAGCACCCTCAATATCTAACATGTTAGGTTAAATTCTATGATCTTCACCGTAGTTCTAGGACTATATCCTATACATATACTTATCATTAGGTACATCCCTAGACATAACTTAGAAATATCACTAGGGATCTCACTAACATTTTCGCATTCTAGTTTCCAATGGTTGACTAACCCTTTCCTCTGATACCAACTGTAGAGACCCAAAGCTTGACGTACATGGACATTACATTACTTTAGCAGAATACATAATACATAACAAAAACAGAAACATAGGGACCATAATAGTTGAGTGTCTTTGGAAACATGGAACGTAATCTTCTAATCGTGGTGAAAGATCTTCAATGTATCCCATAAAGATCTTCCCCTTTTTTTCTTACCTAAAACATTTCTTTATATACTGGGAAAAAGAAAACATAAAAAGGGTGAGCTCAAATGCTATTTAAGGGTAAGCACGGATAAAATAAAACATACCATATACATTTGAACTTAAAAACATGAACATAATGTTTAAACATCAAAGGCTTGAGAAATGACATAAAACATGGAAGTACGTAAGGAATAGATCATAAAGAAACATTAAGAATGATAAAATAGCATGGGAATAAAACATGTAATTGTGGAAACCATTAAGCACATGATATGATTTCCATAGTAGCCAATGCATTGCTGCCAAGACCATCTTAGTGGAAAAAGTCCCTTTCTGAATCGAGTTCACTCCTCGTTCCAGTCCTGTATTACTGAACCGGTTTAACATTCCATTCCAGACATGTCTATCTCATGAGATAAAAATCTTTACCCAATGCATTGGAGGGAGATATAGGTCTCACCCATCTCATAATGAAATCATTCATTCGTGTGCCACAAAATCATAAATCATACATCATAGCATACCCCATGTAATAAAATGGGACTCTTAAACATCATACCATCATAACATAATCCATAAACAATTGATATCATTTCATCATAAGAAAATTTAAACCATTTAAATCATAGAGACATTTTACTTGAAACATACACATATGAAATAATGTCATCTTAGATGGAAAATAGTTTTGACAAAACACTTGAAATGAATTCTTGAGGAAAATATCCTTTCTTCATTAAAATAATTTTCATTTCACAAAATTTTACATGAAATTTTAAAAGATAAGGGTTTTTTTGAAAATAATCATGCAATCTTGTAGTAGAATCGTCTTGAAAATGAGGCATTATAAAACCGTAAAAACCCATTCACGCTATATAAGTTAAAAAAACATTTTTCTCATACTTTTTCCAGAAAAGTTAAAAAAAGTACCTTGTAACGTAAACAAAAGAAATATTCCTTACATACAATGTAGTAAAAGTCAAAAATGGGTAAAAATTACTTTAAACTTACATGAAAAAACTTTTATAATATATGGACATGGATGATAGAAATAACCCCAGTAAATACGTATGAATAAGCAATCTCGGATAAAAATGAGATTTGCAAAATTATCCCTTACCTTAGGTCTGATATGCTTCGTACGTATCTGAACCTCCTGTATAATTATTTAAATAATGTCATTGACTAATTAATAAATCACAATCTTTGTTATTATATCATATATGTTTCACTTATGACTTTATATTACCCATTCTTTTGTAAATTCCGTGTTAAAGCAACGTTTTGGGTAAAATCAATTAATTTATCGTATGTGTTTTTACTTGTCGTTCTTGATATTATTACATATATACTAATTTACATAATTCCATAATGTAAAACATGATTTATATATAATATATATTCATTATATACTTATATATATAATAGATCGATAAAAGGAATGAAATACACCGTTCATGGAGACGGTAGGCCGTACGTACGCATGAACGTTGCTTTCATTTCCTTATTTAATTGAATGAAACTAAATAGATGACATACATATATATATATATACATAAATCTAGTAGCATTATTATTTCAATTATTTAATTATTATTCATTAAATAAACTTTATGATCATTTATGTATGGTTAACATGGATAATGAATCTCGTCGCATCGTGGAGACGGTAGTCCGTACGTACGCACGAGCAATGATATCGTTCCCATAATTATTGAATACAATTGGAGTGGATGGTATAATATATCAGAATCAGTATGATTTTATAATAACCATATATTTTTATTCTTTACTCCATTATACCCATCCATGTAAGGTATTGGTGGAAAAACAGATTTCATTACAGCGTGGAGACGGTATTCTGTACGTACACACGCGTGGTGATTTCATTTTCTGTAGGATGGATAGATGGTGAAATAGGGTTTTTTCATACTTATAATAACATATCAGTATAGGATTTATACTGATGTTATTACTTCATAATGAAACATCTAGATAAGAATAAGTGGAAGAAGAAATAGAGTTGAATGAATCGGTAACAGACATTACCTCTTCTTTGAAACGCCTCTTTGAGACCTCCTCTTGGGGCACTAAAATTAGTCTTTGAAGAAGACTAGAACCACTAGGATGTTTATATGGAAGTGGAGAAGATAATTTTTCAGGGTTTGGCTGAGCTTGAATGCTCAAAGTGGTGTGAGGAAGAGAGGGAGGAGGTGCACTTTTATAAGGGAGGAGAGGGGCACCTTTGGAAAAACAAAAAATATTATTTTATTATAAAGCCATATTCGGTTTTAAATAGCTCCAAATTGGTTTATTTAGAAGATATGGTGGGGATGGGTCGAAATAATCTGATCCAATGGAATTTTGAAAAGTTTAGTTTACTATTTTATCCTTATCATTTAGATTTAACATTAAGTCAGATAATTTTACTTTTACCGCGACTTTTTGTGCTCTTACACTATAATGTTAATAAACTTACTATAACAAGCCAAACGAACCCAAAGTTGTTTATCATTAATATATATAACTTTATCTAAGTCATTTTTATGAACCATAGATTTTTAGGAATAAAATAACAATTAATAATATAATATTTGTTTTAAAAACTATTTTATGTCAATTTTGACACTATTTAGTAATTGATTTTTGTGAAAATTATAACAGCATTCTTAGTTCGAAAAATGTGAATTAAATAAATACTAACATGTTATATTAACCTATAAAATTGTTGGAATTCATTAAAAGTCTCAAATTACATTTATTTGGATATTTATAACATCAATTATATCAATATTTCATTAATAAGATAACTACTATACTATCTTGGTGTCATAAATAAATTAAATTATTTAATGTCTAAAATTAAAAATAAAATTCCATTATTTATGAAATCTTTTTACCTTTTTAATGAATATTTATATTCGAATTTATCTTATGTATAACTATATATTAAAAATTATTTACTTATTAAATGATGATTTTAACTATTTTAACCCTTCTTTTAATAAATTAATAATAAATGTCCTAATCTAATCCAAGTGGGCCTAAATGGTCATTTTTTATTCCTAAGGTTGTTTTTGGTCGAATTAAACTTATCCAATAGAATTAGGACATTTGCTAGGGTAATAATAATATCAATTTTACCCTTAATTATCCTATTTACTTTTAAACGTGGTCAAAAAACTAAAAAGTTACTATTCACCAAAAATTATTTTCATCTCATTGAACCAAAATTTACTTACTGACATCAACCATGTCTCTTGGATTTTTGGAATTCCACTCAAAGAAGCGGTAAAATTATGTTTCATGTAAATTTGCAAATTCTCCTAGGAGGTGGGTAAAAGACGGTGAAAAGTTCAATGACATTTTTATATATCTAAAATTATTATAAAATTACTCCAATGAATTAAATTTAACTTATATTGGTATTATGTATCAATTTTTACCTAAAATAAATTTAAATAAAATAAATAATTATTTAAATAAAAAGTCGGTTTTTAAATAGTAACCTAGTGTTTTCACTATTCATCAAAAATTGAAATTTTTCAGAAAAATACCAAAATTTAACCCTAGGTTAATTTCTATATTCCGAATCCATAAATGAAGTCCATTTTCAAAAATAAAATTTATAAAATTTCAAAAAGTGGGTATTTCAATTCATAACAGCTAGTTTTAACAATATTTTAATAGCATATCGTTGTTTAGCGAAACTCGGTATTGCGTACAACACACGCTATCGTGGAAGGTC
This sequence comes from Viscum album, assembly GCA_963277665.1. Lineage (NCBI taxonomy): Eukaryota > Viridiplantae > Streptophyta > Magnoliopsida > Santalales > Viscaceae > Viscum > Viscum album. Next base: position 442,718,010 of record OY728165.1, on the reverse strand, counting down.
GCCCTTGCTTGTAATGCAAGCCAAGTAAGGGATGCATGTTGTGCAATCTACTTTTGTTGTACAACACAAGACATTAATGAAATTAAAAATAATATTTTTTGTAAAATCCTGGGGTGTTACATGGATAGTGGAAAAAATAAAACATTACATATAAATATTTCAAATCTTACTTCAAAGAAAACGTCACACAGTGGATAGTCTATCATTATGGAATAGGTACACTCAATAATCCCATAAATTAAATTTATTGAGACTAAATATTTAGTGAGATAATTTTAAAAGATATGTCATTCCAGGAACAAAAATCACAATAGTTTCATTAACCAGAATATTTTTGAACAAAATGATATCAATACGATGGAATAAATATAATAATTTTCGATCGAATGAAATGTGTTGAATAATAATATATCATAACAAAATCAAATGTGGATCTTTAAATATTGAATTGGAGAAATTGACATAAGGCATATAGTGCCAAATAAATTTAATGAATGAATTTTTAAGGATTAATGTTCACAAAAAGTATATAGAATTTAGAATCATTGTATTAATTTTTGTATAAATTAAGGTGTACATTTAGATAATAGACTAAACCCGATGAAATATATGTCTTAGAAATAACTTTTATCTCAATCTCGATATGTCTCTAAATTTTTTTCTCTTCTAGAATAATAAAAATATCTAAATTTTTTACTTTCTTAATATAATTTTATAATTTAGATTTGTAACATACCAAGTAAGTAAAGAATAATAGATATTTTTATCCATGTCTATTAATGATTAAGATAGTGTTTTAGAGGCTTAAAATGAAAATAAATACAATCTTATGCATGGAATAAACTAATATTCTTAAAAGATTCTTTTACTGCCTTTTGATGGCAAACCATTTTTGAATCTATCTTTTGACAATTTTATAATCTATGTTTGTAAAAATAAACTTATTATTTATGATTAGGACATCACAATTTACCTTGTGTGAATTTTTGGTATTTTTCTGACAATGTTCATTTTTTTATGAATTGTGAAAAATAATGCATTTTACATCAATGTGGGACCTTTTAAAACCGAAACACATTTTCAAATAAAGTAATATTTCTTTACTTTCCAAAAGTTCCCCTCCTCTCCTCTTATAAAAGGATCCCACATATACCTCATTTCACACACTCCTAAATCCTTTGGCTCGGCCAACCCCTGCCCATTTACTCTCTCCATATCCCTCTCCTCATCCTAGCGGATTCCCTTTGGGCAGAATCCTTTCAAAGGAAGCCTTTAGGCTCAAATCAAAAGGAGTTACACTTTTAAAGGTAACTCATTCTCTCTTGTTCATTTGTTATATTTTGCTTCTCCAACCCTCTAAACTCTTTTTATTTACCTATTTTGTAACAACAACAGTATCATCAATATACTAGGATGTTGTTATTTGAGCTACACTCTCACACAACTACATCAAATGGTTAAAGAACATACGGTTTCCGTGGATGGCAAAATTCTGCCTCCCGAAACGATGATTGTTCAATACTCATTTAACACCTTCAAAGGTGGCCATTATGATATCACTATTTTTATATATGATATATAATATGTTTATGTTTTCTTTAAGCTTCTGTATTTTTCATTTTTTGCATACCTTTATGGTTTCCATTATGGGTAAACACGATATCTTCATTTTAGGAAGTGCGGACTACCACCCCCTAAAAGTGATTTGATTCGTTAATACCATATGTGGGATGTGTAAAGGATAAAGTTAATGATATTATATATGTTATTATACTGGAATTATAATATACTCTTATATCATTATGATTCCATTCCAGAAAATATGAAATAGAAATGGAAGTAGCGTTCATGCGTACGTACGGCTTACCGTCTCAATGAACGGTGCATTTCATTTCTTACCTCTAAATGTGATGTAATATTATAAATACATGTATATGATGAATATATATGATATATATGTTATCCAAATCATTAATATCATTCTGGATATAACGAACCTATGACCAAATTAATAACATGTAAGTGTAAGAAGTCTATTTTTGACTTAAGAACCAAATACCGACAAAATGAACATTATTAACTTAACTGATTACTTGATGTTCATAACATGGTATAAAAGGAATAATGAACTTGAAAAAGATTCATAAGAAAGTAGAGATTAACTCAAGTTTATTATTCAGGAGATTAAAGAACGGTCGGGTCAAGTCGGATACGAGCTATGGGACTTCGTCTCAATCTCCTTTCATTGAGGCATATTTTATTTTATACACAACATTCTTTTGTACGGTGTATAAACCCCTCTGACTTTTACATTTATTCAAAAGGAATCTTTTTTATACGAAGCGTTTACTAAACGACAAAAGGGAATGTTTTTTTCGTACGTATGCGGCGACAACGACTTCTCTGCCGTCGTGACCGTTATTTGAGTTTCGGCATCCTCTACAAGCCATACCTTCTTTTTAAAAAGAAAAATAAATACCATGTTTTACTTTTCGTTTATTTTGGTATTGAAATTGGTTTTCATAATGTTTTTATATCAATGTTTTGTATTGATATCTCGTGATTGAAATGTGGAAATTTTATGTTTCCTTTATGGATGTTTTATGTGACATAATTATGTTATGGTTCTTGGGTATTATTATGAAGACGGGTGGTTCCGTGATAAACTAAGGGAGGGTGAGCCCGATATAGCTCTCCAATGCATTGGGTAACGCAAAGGAGTGAAACGTTACGGCTTCTCCGAAGAGATTTTAGGGAATATATTGTGATGGGTATTCCAAACGTAACCAAGAGGGTTACTCCATACGTATGAATGTTATGAATGCCTTAAGTTACCTTTATGCCTTATGATTTCTATGATTTATTCATGATTTTATGAGGTATGTTAAAGTGCCTATGTTTTATGGGTAAAGTATGATTTCATTCTTATGTATATATGAACTCATGTTTCCTTTCCATGTTTTTTTTATAACCCATACTGAGTTTTTATGCTCATCCCAAGTTTTTGAAATGTTTTTCATAGGTCAAGGGAAAGGTACATGATAAGATCATAGAGTCAAGGATGTGTCAACAAATAATCCATGTTTTATTTTAAATGTGTTTCCATTGATGGGAATTAAGAATACTATCTTTATGTAACCACTTTGTTTATATGTAGAATGTAATGCAGGTTTTATGATCTAATTCTCTAAAACTATAAACCCAAAAAGATCCTCAATGTGTAATCTTGTAATAACTCAAGATTAAGTAAGGTTTAAGGCTGGGTCCTTATAAGATCAGTCAATTTTTTTATCCATTACCAACTAATATTCAATTATTTACCATTTTAATTTCATGCCAGACATTTTAATGATTAAAAAATAAAACTCCCTTAATCAGAATAGTATGTTGGGTAATGTCGAAGAGATTACTAATAAATCATAAAAATAATGGTAATTGAGAAATAATTTTCATTTTATTACATAATTTTGTGTTTTGATGATACCATATTATAAGATCATTAAATAATGAATACTTTACAATCCTAGAGAAGGTATACCATATATATGCATGAGTAGTGTTTCAAATTTTATATTACAAATAGGAAAGATGATAACTATTATTTTCTTTTTACATCAACATCATAATATAAAAAATATCCTAGTTTTACATTAAATAAACATTTTCATACCATCCATGTCATGTGGTAATAAAAACAAATCATATCGCATCATGAAGATGTAGTCTTTCCTACACACAAATGACATTATAATTTATTCAAAAGAGGACATGGTAATACATTATTTTATATTTATCATTCATTGAATGATCAATATATACTTTATATCATTTATAAACATAAAATGAATCCTTCATACCGTAATTTTAGAGTGTAAGTGAAAACATAATAACATCACTTCATGTTGTGTAGTCCACTATACACATTAATGACATTATCATATTTTAAAAGATATGGAAATTAAGACGTAATATATGGTATTATTATTATATAAGTATTATTATTTCATAAATTCCAAATATAAATATTATATTAATTATTATATCAATTCATGGGAATTGGATTAAATTATTTTACCAGGTATAAATCCTCCATATATAGAATCAATATGTTCATTTTCCATTTGAGGGTGGTGGATATTGATTTGGGTCATTCAAAAAACATAAAAACATCTCATTTTACCTATTACACTAATGGTATAATATCATCATGGATTAAAAATATTTAAATGGTATGGAGTATGATATAAAATAAATTCTTGGTTAAGGACGTTATCACTTATTCGAACAATATCTATTGGAACATAAAAAAAAATTTCATTTGATTTGATTATTTAAAAATAAAGGAATGTAGAATGATTAGGGGTTGGTTAGGGATGTGACTCTATATATATTTTATTAACTAATGGGGTATGGAATTGAGTAATGAACATTTTAGGGGATGACCTTTTCTATGTGGTGGAGAGGACACACTTGATATTTTGGAAAATAAATATATCCTCTATCCTTTTTCTCATAACAAAAAGATAAAACACATACCATTTTAGAATCATAGAAGTTATAATTTTAAAAAATGAACATAAAATATTATTTATAGATGTTCAGGGCCATTTTAACCCTTAAAATTTTAGACTAACACTATGTAAACCCATGTTTTCCTTAAAAATTGTAAATAATAATTATTATTAAATATTAATTATAGTCATAAGTGTTTCTAAACTTATTATATTTCATAAATTATGAACATTAAAAATATACAATACATTTTTTGAAATAAAACATAAAGAAGTGGTATAATTTAATTTACAATTAAACCCATGTTTCATGCTAGTAAAAATATTCTCTAAAAGAACATCATTCAATAGATAATAATGCTTATATATAAAAATGCAATATAAATTCTCTCAGGTGGCCTAATTCGAGATAATTTATATATGATTGATTTAAATTTACTATTAAATACATATTAAAATTAAGTGGTTTATGTAAATTTTGTAATCTAAAAGGATGTATTTGGTAACAAGGAGTACCTTTTACTATTCATTGAACAAAATACTATTTACAAAATAACAGAATTTCTGCCTAAGTTTCATTTTGACATGATTATATCTAGTGAAGGTGTATAGACAAGTGTTGACTGTCATAGATAGGCTTTCAGACTAGTTCAAATGATAATGAAACATTTCAATTGACTGAAACCAGATATAAACCAAATCCCTGTATAATATAACTGTGGTAAATGTAGAAATATTCTTGTAGTGGGTGGTGTTATGATTATTTTCATTAGATTTGATTCTATGATTCTCAAATCCCCACAGTTCCCTTGATAGAAATGATGATATCACAACATTAGAAAACATAATTTGGTAACAATATTCTTGGGAATGACCTCTAACTCATCTATTCAGTCTTCTAACACTCCTTAATATCCAAATATATTTGGAAGAGTTTTCCATGTCAATTATCATGCACCATCATGATATCCTACATTAATCACACAACACATAATAGACAAGCATGGCGACATTCCCAGAATATAATCACACACAATCCTAAGATTATCTACTAATCAATCAATTCCATGATGGAAAACCAATTGGAAACAGCTAATGATATTTTTAAATAAGGAATAAATAAAAATTGGAAATGTGGAAAATACACAAGGAGGAAAGATACATTGATTTTAATGTGAATGGGTTATGGGCCTCATTTGATAGGATCATAGATAAAAAATGACCTATTATAAGTTAAATTGGTCTCCCAAATGGACTATTAAAAGAATAACATATCACCTGAGAGGCCCCTAATAATCTTTATTGATCTTTCCAATGGCCTTTGACAATTTGTGTTAATCTCTAAAATGACCTTATGACAGTCTCATTCGATCACACAAAATCTATTCTATAGTGAAATTGATCCTAGGAATATTGTTTGAAATTACATATAAGTAGTGGAAAGATTTTTTTACATTGAATCATTATTATTTAATGTCCCATTGATAATCCCTAGGTCAAATAAATATTTTGATGATGGAGTTATCTCACATTAATTGAATATCACGAGACTTCACAGATGACCCACGATAGGATCATGTAATGAACCTGATGTGATACTCCTGCTCATTTATTATAGTTAAAATAAGTGATATATTCATTTCTAATGATGGAATAAATAAAACTTGGTAAGGCCTATAATTTATCCTTCCAACCTTAGAACGAAAAAACCATACAATGTCTACTATACTCATTAGTGAGTATAGAGAGGGCTACTCAGAGAAGAATGTCATGTGATCATAAGAGTATTCCACTAGGTAAAAATAATTGAACATCATAAGGGGTTATGAATCATGAATATTTCCATCACATGATCAGAAAAAATATCAAATGATATAATTATGGGATTCTATCCAAATTATGGAAAGGATTCTCTACATGCTAACTTGTCCATGTGAAATATTAATAGGATAATTCTTGATGAACCTTGAGGAACATATGTAATGTGGAAAAACTATGGTAAAATTTTGTATTGATGGATTTAGAAATTTAAATATTATTTTATAATGATCATCACATGACCTATCCCGATCATTGGACATCGCAAGGAAATGTTAGCCTAGTCTTTTGAAGTCCTCTCGACATGCCAATTGTGTCTTTCAATGTCCAATGGACATGCTAAAAAATATTTACAAGTTCTATGGACTTTATTCCCAATTCATGGGATGTAACCTAAATGTAATGTTTATGTCATGAGATGCCTTCCAGACATATCGTTCGTGTGACACAATTCCCTCATCACATTTTAAGGCCCCCTCCCTAAAAGTCAACATAATCATGCAATGTTCAATAGAAATGGAATTCAGATCATGATATGACCTCTAGATAAGTTCATTTGATCATGTAATTTCCTTGGACATATCCTAAAAAATAAATTTTTACGTCATGATGTCCTTAGACATGTCAGACAAATACCACAGACATGGCCATAATATAATAAAGAAATCTCAGGTACACACCCAAAGACATGATAACCTTTCCCATTAGACATATGAAATCATGCCACCAACTGAACTATGAGAACTATGATTCATGTCTAGACATGGTACATAGTATTCCATTATAGTTCATGAGATACAGCATGTATATACCTTCATATATGTCCAGCCATACCGTATATACTATATCTATTTGAACCATAACTGTCAATTGGGTTCATCATTCATTTACATCTATTCGTAAGTTATGAAAAAACTAAAAAATTAGTGCATTGATTACTACTATATGTAGGTTATGTCACACACCGTCCTTGGTCTTATGCAATATATCAAGAACAAAATTATTCCCTTCCCAGGGAATCATTCCCAAGTAATAATGTGATGAGACAGATAACTTATTATCCCTAGATTCTCTGAGTATGCATAAATCAAATGAACATAAGTACTCAGAATTTTCATACCATTCACTTCACAAATTTTCTTTAATCCCAAAATTATTACTGTGCATTCTCATTAAGTTGAATGATATGAAAACACTCATGCATATTTATGAAACTTCTTTTATGTAATAAAAGAAATACAACTTTTGAAAATGATGGAGAAATTATCAAATAAGAATTAATTAGTTTTCACTATCGATCATTGTGTTTTTCATGAAAAAAAATATTACTATGATTTTTTATAGGAAGGATACATATGATAAATTTATAAAGCTCCTGAAAAATACCTAGTACCCATATTTCTTAATATATATCAATTCTAGATGATTCTAAACATCCCAATTTAATAATATTGTGGGATTTTATTCTAATTATAAATATGACTGATAGGACTCATCATAAATGTTTAGTATCACATTCAAATAATAAATTGTTTCACAAAATATTTTTAAATACAATGTGACATGTTTTTTGGATTCATATTAAAAAATATACTCATTTAAATGAAATAATGGAAAAATTTATAGCATCAACCCTAGAAGCTAGGAGGTGTTGCATTGTTTAAAAAAAATTCCATGATTACAAGGAATTAATTCCTGAAGTATTGATCTATTTAGTAGTCATGGAAAATATATTACATATATATGTTAGAACCACAACTATTTTTTACATGTAATGATGTTTGGTTTGAGTTTGTTGTCAATCCTCATTCGTAGTTCATACTTTTTTCTAAGAAATGTATCATATTTTTCTAAGTGGGAAACAATATTGACGATGGCATGATTTCCTAGTTTTTTCCAATTTTTTGCCCCGAAAATCAGAAAATGTAGAAATGTGTGTTTGGTAATGGACTTTGTGGGAAATATTTTAGGTGATTATGTAACTTGTGAACGATGCATGTTTTGGGATCAGAATGTCACAAAATGGAAAAGGCAGGAGGTATGCGAATTATATGGAGATGTTCCCAAATAAAAGTATTACTTGGAAATCATTGCATGCAGAATGAAAGTTTAGTGCAACAAAGTAGGTTTTTCATGTGGGGGTACGTGATGCCTATAAATAAGAGGTGACCTCACCCCCCTCATTCTGGATAGCTATATACATAGTGAATATCTGAGTTCTAATGTGTGTAAACATTGTAAAAAAAAGTGAGTAGCAAGGAAAAGATTATGTTACGCAAAAAATATAAAGATTCACACAGAATATAAATTTGCACGAAAAATTTCAAGTTTCCTGAAAAAGAAAATCATGAGAATAAAATGTGAATATTTATTAATGATATTCCACAAAAAAAATTAATGCATCAAAACATCAAATCTCGCGTGCACAGGGTTGGTGTTGCGCATAATTTCCAGTGTGGGCTGAATACATGTTCTAAATATCTGGTTTAGTGGTTTAATGATTTCAAGTGAATCAATTAATAACATTAATGCAAGAAGTGTCTCATGCTGACAAGATAAAAATAAAATCAATTAAAATATATAGAAGCGACCTTCAAGTTGATAACATGAGTTTGCATTCTCTTAAGGTAGTAAGCTATTTGGAATTGAGGGAAGTGATATGAGGGATGCAATGAGCTATCCCAGAACATTTTTAATGGCAGTGTGCCAGGCTTAGAGTGATTGTGAAAAAATCATGTAATCCTAAAACTAGTAAATATTTGTTGATTTTGGAATGAACTACACACTATCAGTGATTCTACTTGTATGTATCCCTTTATGACGAACCATGTAAAAGTTATATGTCATATCCCATCATTAATTTGTTTGAGAAATTTATCAAGTTCATACAAATCATGGAAAAACCACAATATTAAAAAGAAAAAGTTGACACTCTGATTAACTCCACCCCTCTCAGAGTGTTCCAGGACCATTATGTGGTATCAGAGGCTTGTTTCTATTATTTTATCTTTCTTATACCAGAATATAGAATTAATATAGCTTTAGGGGCGTCCCTTTTTTGATGGATGAAATTTTAAAATTCAAAATAAAAAAAATGATATCTCATCTATGATCCATCGAAATGGTTGTCCTATTTTCCATTGTCAAAGGCATGAAATTTACTAATCTAATAAGGTTGTCTATGAATGATGTAGGTAAGAAATGTCTTAATGAAAATGAAAAAGCATGGAATGCTCTCACCGCACCACCTTCGGACCAGATGTATTTAATGGTGATGAGTTGCACCTCAGTAATTTCCTAATGGGATATAATTGAAAATATTTATAAAGAAGATAGAAATGTGAATGAGATGAAACTACAAGTCCCTCAAAATAGGTTTGATGACTTGAAGATGCATCTTGATAACAATTCATACTCATCCATCATTCAAATTACTGATATGGTTGAATAAATTTGGGTTCTAGGAGAAGAAATCAATGATTTTTACATTATAATGAATGTATTGAGAGGACTTCCACCTTTGTACAATGCAACGTTGTCAGCGCTTGATGAAATAGATATTTCAAACTGTCTTTGTATGATCTGCTGACCAACCTGGTGGCATATGAAATGAGAGTAAAACCCGAAGATTCTATGATTCGTGTGGGGAATTAAATGTCATTTAAAGACATGGAGAACCATAAAATTTCAAAAGATAATAGTGTTGAAGATGATGAGGAAAATTAAATTCTCTTTCACCTTGAAATTAAGTTTCAAAAGAGAAAATGGAAACTCATAGGGATGTTATCTTTATATTTATTTCATTGTGGAAAATTTGGGTACATTGTCTATCAGTTTGTAGGAATGATAGATGATGAATATAGGAAAGCTGAAAAAATCATGAATAATCAGAAATGGTTTTTCCAAAACGGTTATTTAAAGTCTAGAATTAATGTAACAAATAATAGTTTTTTCTATGAAGAGGAAGATGATTATAATTAATTTTATGAAGAATAAGAACTAGAATTTAATACTGGAAACCGTGCTTTCATGATACAAACCATTGAAAAACTAGAATATAATGGTTGAAACAATCAGTCCTAAACTAGTTCCAATTCTAAGTTGCAACATAAGAAAGCTATTAGTATGCATATGAATAAATTTCAAAGATGCAACAAGTGGAAACAAATTTTAAAATAATTATCTTAATATGTTGATCATCAACTAATTGAAATTTATTGACTGTAAGAATTTGTGAATGTATAGTCTAAAATCATTTAATGAAATGACGATATAGTGGATCTAATGTTGAGAATTAAAGAGATGGAAAATATTATTAATGACCTCCCATCCAATCTAGATGAAATTTCCAATACTACTGAGGCTCACGAGGAGGAAGTTATTACTCTTAAGAGTAATCATGAGAGTGAATGAATTTCAAAATAATTATTGAAAAAAATGTAATTTTGAAGGTTCTTATATTGTGAACCACTGCAGAGGGAAAAACATGGCTCTAATGGATTTGAAATTATTTTCAATGATCAAAGCCCTACTTAAGTGGGAAATTGTGGAATCTATTGTGAGATCGAAATGTCAAATGCTGCAAATAATAGTGACCACGATTAATGCAAGATGAATGTGGGTCATATAGAAAAGTCATATGATGTGATGAAAAAGAAACTCCATATTCAATCTGAATGAAGAACAGAAGGCTATTCTCAAGCCTCTAAGAATTAGAGGCACTCAAACTATTGTCCCATAGATGAAGGAATGAGGATAAGCAGAAGTGAGGAGACATTTACTCACATGAAATGTCAAATATGGGTATATATGGTCCATACCATGTCTTATTACGAATATTAAAGAAGATATTTGAATTGAGTAGATATGAGAATTTATCTATGGATAACAAATTCATATCCTAATTCTTTTAGAAGAAATAATTTCAATTAATATTAATTTTGTTGTTCTAACATTGGTCATATGGCTATTTATTGCAGGCATATGAAGGACATGGACACCTCATAACGGAGTCCAAGACAAGTCAATGCTCGTCCAAAAGATAGTGTTTCTCATACAAATAGGTTTTCTCCTCAGCAAGAATATTTCGACAATGAAGAACCCATGAACACATAAGAGATTATTTGAATCCCATCAATGTTCTATACTGAATCAAATGTCCCATGGATAGAAAAAATGAAAATTATGAAATCCAACATTGCAGGGGTAGCCCTTAATGCATGAAAATGGAACAACCCCTGGATTATGGATAACAATTATTCAAATCATATGATAGGTAATGCAAGACTATTAATGGATTTCACGATGAGGGTTAATAGAACATTATATTTTTATAATGATGGAGCTATAATAATCAATATTAGTGAAAGTACTGAACTAGATAATTGAGAGATAAAGAAAACTAAACTCCATTATATATATTTTCTATGTCATAATCTCTTAAGTGTGAGTCAACACTATGAATCAAGACATATAGTTACTTTTAATCAGAAAGGTTGCACTCTCATGGGAAAGATGGGAAATTAACTTATGAAGGGATTAAAAATAGAAGAATACATGTATCATGTTGATAATAAAGAAAACATTTTTCTACATGACTATTAAAGAAGAAGAAAACCTGTGGTATCAGAGATTTGGGTGCATCAAACAAGAAAACATGGAGAAAATATCAAAATTGAAGATTGTCTTAGACATTCCCAACACGATTCAAGAACATGAAAAGTCTTGTGATGCTTGCATTCAGGGGAAGATGGTCTTCAGTTCATATCACCCAAAGAAAGAAAATGGAATCTCATCTTCTTGATCTAATTCATATAGAACTAAGTGACCCAATTAATGTTTCCAGAACTCATGGAGAAAGGTACATCATCCTTTTCATAAATGATAATAGTATAATGGCATGGGTAATGGTTATACATAAGAAACATCAAGTTCAGGAAAGCATGAAAACATATCATCGAATCATTTAAAATGATAATTGATGAACAAAAAAAGTGCACTGATCTGACAATAGAGGGTAATTCATGTCAATTGAATTTGAAAATTAACTATTGATACATGGGATATAACATGAGGCAACTGCTATGAGAACTCCTTAGAATAATGGAGTTGTTGAGATAATGAATCGACAGGTGAACAACATGGAAAGAATGATGTTGATTGATAGTTGTATTCCATGGAATTACATGAAGGGTTCCATTGAAGATGCGGTATATATTCAAAATTTATTATGAATTTATATGGGAGAGTTGAATAAACAATATGAATTGGGTCATAGATGGAATCCCTCTTTGAAATACAATTGTGTTTTTTGGAAGAAAATTTTTCATCAAAATCAATGAATGAAATCAAGGAATATATGGTGACAATGAAGATGAATGAATATTACGTCAACAAACAATGAACAACAAGGGATAAAAGTGTTTCAACAAGAGCTTTGGAAGGATTTTGGAATGTATCTATCTTAAGATCATTGATGTGAAAACAAAAAATTCCTCATGGATTCTATATGATGGTGTGATTAAAAATAAATAGGAATGTGAAGTAGAGTAAATGAAAATAAATAAAAGTGTACAATCTATAGAAATATTAAGAGTCACATCATGATGATTAATGAAAAGTGGAGCCTGAAGTAGAAACCATGTTTAGAGAGAATTCAGTTGATCCTCAATGGAGGAATCGAAGAGTAGAAATATATCAATCCAACATCATTGGGATTGGATTAGACCCAAAAAAACAATGAAAATGATGAGTAATGTGCAATATTAATTCTTATTTGTGGTTTAACAATCCTCATTTCAAGAAGCTATAAAGGATGAATCATGGGTGAAATCCATGAATAAAGAGTTACAACTTATTGAAATGAATCAGACATGGGATCTAGTCAAGAGACCCGAATGTCAAAAGGTGTTTGGTACAATGTAAATTTTCATGAACAAGTTTGATGATCATGGAACAGTTATTGAATACAAGGCATCACTGGTATGTAAATGATATTCATAGATTGATATTTTTGATGCTGAAGAAACCATTGCAGATGTGGCTAGACTATTGTTAATCAGTCCTTTTCATTCCTCGGAAATCCAATGAGGATATAATGTGCATCAAATAAATTTTAAGATAACTTTCGTGAATGGTGTTCTCAAAGAAGAAGTCGAAATCGAACAACCAGTAGAATATTTTCTTGAAACTGATGAAATAATGTTTTGTAAACTAATGATGGCCCTCTATGGTTTGAAAAATGTACCACGAGTGTGGTATTCCCAGCTGAATTGTTATCTCAGGAAGCTAGAATTCAAAAGAGGACAATTAGATCAAATAATCTATGTGAATGATTATCCGAAAGACCAGTTCATGGATTTAGTTTATATTAAAGATATTATTTTTTGTGGAAGCAGGCAGAAATCAGTGGATGAATTTTCAAATCACATGAAATCAGATTTTAAAATGTCTGTGATTGGGGAGTTCCCAAATTTCATATATTTGTATGAGATTCAAAATAAGTATTACACTTTCATTTCTCAGAAAATGTATACAAGAGTGATTCTGAAGAAATTTAATATGCATTACTCCAAACTGATGTGAACTCCAATTGCATTTGGAACCGAACAGGGAAATCATAATGATGGGACCCTTTTAGATCCTACAATGATCAAGAGGATTACTGGTAGCTTACAATACCTAATGGTGACACTGCTGGATAATGTTTTTTATAAATTTCATTTTGGCCCAATTTTAGAGTAATTCAAATATAAAACATATGACAACAACAATAATAATCATGAGATACATTGAAGGTACTCATAATTTTGGGTTATACTTTTCTGCAGGAAGGGACTGCGAAATAGATCATACAGTTCAAGTGGAAAAAAGTATTAAAGGAGGCATTATTTACCAGTGTTTGTTAATGGATGTTGCGTAAATGATAATAGGTGATTTTGAAAATTATGCGCACGGTGTGTTTCAGGATCAGTATGTGGAAAAATGTAAAAGACATGAGGTGCGTGAAAAATATAAATATATGTACAAAAAATGGATTGTTCACATCAAGCATTTCTCGTAGAATGGGTTTTTGATTTACATGGTGGATTTTGTATGTGGGGGATGGCGATGCCAATTAATAAGAGGTGACACCATCATTATGGAGGGCTGGAGACATATAGAATATCTGGGCTCTGATGTGCCTAAAAGTTGAACGAAAAGTGAGTTGCATGGAAAAGTTGTTGTTATGTGGAATATTTTACATTGCACACAAAAGATAAAGTCAGGTGAAAAAGATCATGTAGCACACAAATGATAATTTTTCTCATAATGTGTCTAGTTGGGAAAAATATTTTCCGCACAAAAATAAATTCAGACGCACAAAAGTCAGATCTTGCACGCAAAATGTAGTTGTAGTTTGCAATTATTAGTGTTGGATGACTACATGTTCAAAATTACTGATTCAGTGGTCCAGTTCATTCATGTACATCAATTATGGACTTTGATGAATGATTCTTATCATTCTAAACAGAGACAAATACATCAATGCAAATATATTGATGTGACATTGAAGTTGATAAACTGATTTTGACTTTTGCAAAGGCAGTGAGCTAGGGGGAGTCGAGGGAAGTGATTTGAGTGATGCAAGGTGATATACCTAATCATTTGTAATGGTAGTCTGCCTAAAACATAGTAACAATGACCAAATATAGTAATCCTACAACTAGTAATGATAAGTGGATTTCAATCAAAATGAAACACTATTAGCGTATTCTACATGGACAGAGCCCTTTCCGGTGAACCATGTAAAAGTGATGTGTCATCTCTATGCATTAATTTTTTTGACAGTTTATAAAAGATTCAACCAATTAGGAAAAAGGATCTACATCATTAAAAACATATTGTTGACACCCAGATTCACCTCTTCCCTCTCATGGTGTTCTGTGGTCCTCCAACATGAACATTACATTACTATTTCAAACAAAAAACACTACATAGATAATATTATTAGAAATCCATTATTCCCCTAGATTAACACAACATATTAATCATAAAAAATTCAGAGAATCCTGGGAAAATAAAAAATATGAAAAAAGTGAGCTAAGATGCACAGTAAGGATAAATAATATAGTGGAAGCATTCATAAATATTCATAAATGTTTACGGTATGTTATAAAACAAAAACAAAATCCTTTTATACATATTTTTCAACACAACATGGAATGAATAAAAAAATATGTCCATTTAAAATTACAAATAGTTATTCTACTAGTCAAATAATCACATGTAATATATATAACTAATCTCATAATGACCGAATTCATAATGCTGGTTATTTTAAACCCTACATCAAGGCCTCATTCCAAGACCATACCCAAATATCATAATATGTACATTTTTTCTAAACACTAAATTTTTACATTAGACCTACCAATGCATTTAGTGGCCATAACAGGCCCTTCCCATCACATACCAATTCTAATGCATTCTTCATATTAAAAGGCTGAAACATAACCTAAACATGCGGATTAAAACAAGCATACATAATGTCGATACTGACACTATATACCATGAATGATATAAAGATAGAACATCCATATACGACCATATTAGAACTCATTAAATTCAATTTAAGAAAATTAAATTATAATAAATCAACCTAAATAATGAATAATATAGAATAATGAATGTTGGTATAGTGTAAAATAATCAGTAAAACTTTTTGAGAGAAATATCCTTTTATCATAAAATCATTTAGAAGTTTCCTAATTTATAAACAATGGAATTTAAACTTGTTTTTTAATCAAATTTTCATTTTAAAATTTGAATCGTTTGACTAGAAATAACTTTTTAATACATTAATGTATATATAAATAAATCCTAAAACCATTTTGAAAATATGGGCATTAATTAAGTTGATTCAGAAACATAATTCATTAAAACATTCCAATGATGATGTAGTTAAGGATTACAATACATAATAACATATAATATTACTTTTGAAAACATTTTTATGAATCATGTAAATGGATTATAAATATGTCCCAATAAATACATACTCATTTGCAATATGAGATAATAATGAGATTGATGAATTGGCCCTTACCTATGGTCTGATACTCTCCACATGTGTACAGAACACATGTATAACGTTTTAAACATATGATTATGTTACATATAAATCATAGTAATATTTATTATATCAAATATGATTCTTTTGTGACTTTTTTAATACCAATTTACTTACAATTCCAATTTAATGATGCATTTTGGGTAACAATCACTTTCTTTATAATACATGTTTTTTCTTTTAATTTTTTATTTTATTACATAGATCAAAATATTCTTTATTGAAGAAAGTATGAAATTACATATATATCAAATATTTTAAATATATTAATTTGTATAATATATATAAAAAAATTTTAAAGACACCGTTCATGGAGATGATAAGTCGTACGTATGCATGAACGCAGTTTCCATTTTCTTATCGTAATTAAAAGGAATTAAATGAAAGATATATATATATATATATATCATACCAGTAAAATTATTATGTCATATATTTCCTACTTATTAATAACGTTTATTCTTATATTCATTCTTGGATGGTGAACGTGGAAATTCAGTCACATCGCGTCATGGAGACTGTAAGTTGTACATACGCATGAGTGACAATATCTTTTTATTAGTGGTTATATGGTATTAAATTTGATGGAATAATAATTTTAGAGAAAAAATATCATGTTATATTTATTATTTACATCCATTATATTCATATTTATACCCACTAAAATAAAGTGTACATGAGAAACAATTTACACCATGATGTGGAGACATTATGTCGTGTGCACGCATACAATGTGATATTATATACGGTAGAATGGATAAAAAGAGTAAAATATAAATTTTAAAAAAATTTAATATAAAATATGAATGATTATGTAATTGTATTTATAAATTTAGTATGGAAATAGTAGAGAATGATAAATTAGAAAAAGAAAATAACTTTGAATGTGTAATTAAAAGAATTACCTTTTTTTTGTTGTCTCCTTTTGATTTTCAAAAAAGGACTCCATAGGATGGATTTATACATGAAGTGTATCCTTTATGTAGTTATTAGATATGTTGGATATGGAAATGGGCAGGGTTTGTTCGAGCTAATGGGCTTTCGATGTGTAAATTTAAGAGGAGTTTATGTGACCCGTTTAGGAGGGGTGAGGGGAAGTTTATGAATTTCATGAAATATTATTTTATTATAAATTTTTTATTTGTTTCTAATACATCCAAACTGATTTTTTTTCTATGATATGATGTTCGTGGATATAATTTATTTCAGATAATATTATTTATGTATGTTGATATGATAAAATTATCCTTAACTTTGAGAATTCACCCTTAGTTAAATAGTTAAACGATTACCATGTCTTCTTGTATTTTCATGTCATATGATTAATATAGTTACTAAAATATTATAGGGAAACCTTAGTTGGTTCTTAAATGAATATTTTATCATTATATAACACATTTTTTAACTTATATTATGAGTACAATTTTATCATTTAATAAAATAATACTTATTTAAAACTCATTTTTTCCAATTTTGACAGTATTTAAAAAATGATTTTTGATAAACTCATAAAAATTTGATCCATTAGAAATTTTTTAATTAAATATGATATAATATGTCATATTCATCTATAATATTCGTGTATGGCATCAAAAATAACAAATTACATTTATTTTAATATTTATAACATCATTTATTTGAATATTTATAAAATATGATAATAACTACTTCATCATTTTTTCATCAATAAATTTATATATAGAATGTATATAAATTGTAAAAAACTATTATGATGTTGCTAAATTTTATATCTCCCCAGTTCTTTTTTATAGTAGATTTTAGCTTATGTATAACAGCATGTTAAAATGGTTTATTTATTAAAAGTTTTATATGATAGTTTTAACTCTTCATTAAATAAAATATAATAAATGTCCTAATCATAAATAAGTGGAATAGACATAGACTTATTATCACAGTAAGGTTTACTTGTGTCGAAATACAAAATTAAAATGAAATTAGGACAAGTTTTATGTAAAATATATATTATTAAAATATTATTTTAACCTTTAATTACTATATCTACCATTAACGGTGGTAAATAAAATTAAAATGTTACTATTAAGAAAATTGATCCTTAGACAAAATTTATCATCCTGATTATAACCAAATATGTTGTATTTTTTAAATTCAATCCACATAAAATGTAATATTACATTTATGGTTAATTTATAAAAGTGCCATGAAATTGGGTAAAATAGATGTTAAATGTTCAATAAATTTAATATAAATAATTATATTATAAATATTATTAAAATGATTTATATTTTAATACTATATTAGTAATATATCTATTTCGAAATTAAAATAAATTTAAATTAAATTCATAATTTAATTTGAAAATGTTGGGTTTATTCCAATAATGTAGTGTTTTCACTATTAATAAAAAATACATGTTTTCAGAAAACATAGAAAATATCACCCTCTGATAATTGTGATATTATGATTTAATTAATAATTTTATTTTTCAAAATTTAATTTATTTCATTGTCTAAAATTAGTTTAAATATTGTTTATAGAAGGAAATAAAAATGTACTTTCCATGATGAAATAGTATTTGTTAATATATAACCAATTTATGGAAGCATATAATTTTTATTATGGGTATGTATTAATTATAGGAATTCATTATAAATAACATTTATATTTTATTTATCACTGATAATATTAATATATTTAATTAATATATCTTAAATGTGTCATTTAAATAAATATAATACTTAATATGTTTTTTAAAGAAACTCAGTATTGCACGTAACAACTGCCAAGTCAGTGTTGCCTGCAATATAATCTATTGGAGATAACGTAGCATGAAATCATAGATTTTTACCTTCTTCTCTCCATCAATAAATTGTTACCTTTCAATTTTAACTCCAAATCAAAAATTATGGTTTTGAATATTCAATTTTATTGTATTGAAATCCCACTTTAGAAAATGGATTAATGAGTCACCATTTTAAAATAAAAAAGGGATGTGTGCAGGTAACCAAAGATGAGACATACATAGGTTTTATGTTTGAATACATGGATATGAAAGAATGTTTTTCCATCACATATTGGTTGAGAGTGATAGAGAACATGATTAGGAAAACAATAACAACATCAAAGCTATAAATATGTGATGATCCAAGGGGATATTTGATTCGTGACAAAATAAAGTAGCTGGAAATCATTTTTATTTTATGACCCATTCCCTTGAGTTTAATGGTTAATTTACTTCATAGAATATGTTGAGTTATATAAATTTGTGATAATACAAGGGGATATTTTTACTCTATAAATAATAAAAAATACATTATAATAACTAGAGAATTCTTGTTGGCAGTGGTTGGTAATAAATTACTATTGCACCTCTGTTTTGGATTCGATTCTTGGAGCCTTGTCAGACGTGATTGGTTGTAACCCGACCATTAGGTTGTCATTTTCTTCTAGTAATATTATAATAAAATTCCATATAAACACTACCCATTTTCCAAATAATCCATAATAAAATTTTGAATTATCCAAAATTACTATGTCCAAAATCAATGCCAAATAATTTATAATGATGGTCAGTAAATTTTAGAAATCAACATAACATAATTCAGATCTATTTTTTTTTCACATACCAAACATGTGAATACTTCATCATTTGTTCTCTTAAATCATTTTAATAACCTGGATTTTCATAAAACCTTATAAAATACATTGTTACTTCTTTATTCCTTATGTAGAAGCTAGTATATTGGATATAATTCAAAAATACAAAAATCGTGTAAAATTCTACAATGATGGATTAAATATACCATTAATCAGTTTCAAGATAGTCAATAATATCCTATATACTTTATCCAAATAAATAATCTCTTCATTAAAACCTTATTATCTCAGTATCCGAAACATATTAAGGGTTATCTTACCATCAACCATATATTTCCCTAAAATATTAACTTGCAACTATGTCATTGCACTTGGTACCATACAATCTAAAATCATTAATGAAATAGTATTTTAGTACCATCATTATATTCTCTATTATTCGTATATCCATAACATTTCCAACAAAATATGAAAATAAAATAATTCCAAAATAATCATATTCCTTAACATCTGTGATAGTATAATAACCTGATCATTATCCAATAGTATCATTCTAGATATATTCCTTTGATGATTGGAACTTTTATTCACATGTTGTCTTATATCCATGTTGTTGAAACATTTTATATTGGAATCATTCTTGGTACCCATGCAATCACGATCATGGTGTCCTTTTTCTCCAAACTTAGAACAAAATCCCCTTCCCTTCATGTATATTCCATGATCATCTCTTCCACAGTTTTCACATGTGGGGAAATAATTTATTCTCATTTTCTATTTATCCTTAATTTTATCCTTCATCATTTTCATATATTGATCCCCTAAAAGCCATAAGAATCATAGAGTAGTTTAGATATCTTATTAACACATCAGTCTATTTCTGTATATGATGGGGATACATGGGAGACTATTTACCTTTGAAAATATAGAATAAGGCAATGAAAAAAGGATCCTTCTTACTCTTTGGATCATGTTCATTTGGGTGGTTATCATTACTTCTTATAGGTCCAATTTATAAATGAACAAATACACTGTGTTAGATCCTATCATATTATTTAATCCAAAAACTACCAAAATGTTTATCATGAATTGATGATTTACATGTAACTTATCTCAAAATCATAAAAGTGGTTTCTTTGGGGACACATTTACTCATGAATTATTTATAATAGTTTTTAATGGAAATGTGAATTATCCTAATCATATCCCATGGGAGTGTTAAACCAAGTGGGCAGTATGGCCTGTTTTCATGTACCAGGTTACCCCGAGATTACCCTAGAACATCGTGTCGATGTTATAACTCCTAGGTAAATCAATGGAAGAACCACATCCACTTATATTATCTGGACAGGGTTGGATATCAAGAAATACACACATAATCTATAACATAAAAAATTTAAATATGTTCCTCTTTAATTATCCACATTTTCTATCTTAGTTTTATGATCCCGGGTCTATGTTTTTTAAAATATATTTCCATGTATTTTGATAAACATATTCTAATAACAATTGTAATACACTAAACCTAGTAACCAAATGCTGGTGCATTATTTTAATACATTGGCATGATTTCATGGAATAATGTCCTGAAGGATTAATTAGTTTAGTAGTACTAGAAAACAGATGACATATATGAACATTACATTACATCTTCTAAAATAAAACACATCATAGAATATCCTTAGAGAACATCATTATCCCCTAGTTTAACCCTATATAATAATCATAAAACATATCCTGGCATCAAAGACAAATATAAAATTAGAAATGTGGGAGACCGTATAAAAAATAAGGATATACAAAATAGTTTAACATATCATAAAAAATATAATTTTTTCATGAAAAAAAACGAAAACACAACCCTTTTAAAAATAATTTTCGGCACAATATAGATTGAGGTAAACAAAAAATTCCATTATAAATTTCACATGGATATTATACTAGTGGAATAATCACATGAAATA
Organism: Viscum album; assembly: GCA_963277665.1. Classification (NCBI taxonomy): domain Eukaryota; kingdom Viridiplantae; phylum Streptophyta; class Magnoliopsida; order Santalales; family Viscaceae; genus Viscum; species Viscum album. The sequence goes on along the minus strand of OY728165.1, from coordinate 442,696,030 downwards.
TAAATAACTAATCACATAATAAGGGAATGCATAATGCATGATATCTTAACCACTACGTCAAGGCCTCATGCCAAGACAATTGAAAATTTTCTATCAATTCCCTCTTCAATGACACTAATATATCTCTAGAGACCTATCGCTTCATCAAGGGTCTATAATGGGATCTTCCCGTCACTTACTATGTCTAATAAATTGATAATATTAAATGATTGAAATATAACATAAACATTCACATTAAAACTGTGATACAAAATCCCAATACATTAAATATCAGCCTGTTATGTTATAAAAATAGGACATCCAAAAACAAAAATATCATAACCCATTAAATTCCATATGGAAAATTTTATTATAATAAATCATCCTTAATGAATAATAATATCCAATAATATATGTTGACATAGATGAAAATAATCTGTTAAACTGTAAGAAATAAATATCTTGTTTCCATAATATCAATTAAAAGCCACATAATTTTTAAAGAATATCATTTAAAAGGGTTTTTTGAATAAATGGGTCACATACCACATATAATATTTTTTTGAAGGAATTATCATTTAAAAATATCAATTCTATATAAAGAAATGAAAAAATCATTTTGAAAACAAGGACATTAATTAAATAGGTTTATAAAATAATTTTTTATTACATTTTGATTGATGATATAATTAAAGTGTTCCATATAGAAAACCATAAAATATTCCTTTTTATTTTTTTATGAAACAAGGATATGGATGATAAATACTTCCTAGTTAATAATTACACATAAATAATCTCATATAATAATGATATTGATGAATTTACCCTTTCCTTTTTACTGATACTCTTCGTACATGTCTGAAACTCTAATATACTATTTTTAAACATGTTATTAACTTTTATAAGAATCATAGAAATATTTATGATATCATATAATATTATTTTATTTCTTTTATTACTAGCTTATTTAAAATTTAATGTTAATCAAACATTTCAGGTAATAATCACTTAAATTATCGTACATGTTTTGATTAGTTATTTTTGATCATATTAGATATATAATAGATTAATTACATCCATAATTAAATAAAATTATATATATTATATATTTTGTATATAAATGTATATAATAAATAGATAAAAAAATGGAACACACCGTTCATGGAGACGGTAGGCCGTACATACAAATGAACATTATTTATGTTTTCTTACTGTATTGAATAGATGTAAGTGAATGATATATATATATATATATACATATCCACCTAGTTGCATTATTAAGTCATATATTTCATACTTATTAATAATATTTATTTTGAAAATAATTCTTGGATGTTGAACGTGGAAGAAGAGTCTTATCACATCATGGAGACGGAATGTCGTACGTATACACGAGCGACAAATATCATTTTATTCAAAGTTATATGCTATGAATTTGGATGGAATAAGAATTTTAAAGAACCAATATCATGTTATAGATATTATTTACATCCATTGTATTCATCTTTACACCCATAGAAATAAAGTGTACATGAAAACCAATTTACACCACGTCATGGAGATGGTAAGTCGTACATACGCACATATTGTGATAATGTTTTTCATATGATGGGTATAGGTGAAATACGGTTGTCCCATAATTATTATAACATCATATCATATGGAAGCTAGTGAAGTTATTATTTTATTAAGGAATAAACCTAGAGATAAGATGTAGAAGAATAATAGAACTTCGAAAGAGGTGATAAAATAATTATCTCTTTTCAAGTGTCTCCTTTTGATATTCCCAAAATGAATCCTTAGGATGTATTTATTCCAAATGATACACCTTTACAATTATATAAGGAATATTCAGAGAGGAAATAGGATGTTTCATTCAATCTAAAGAGAATTGGAGGTGAGAATTAAATAGAATTATGTGTTCTATTTTATAAGATGGGTGAAGGGAACATCATGTATTTCTTGGAATATTAATTTATTATAAATTTATTATCAGTTTATAAGAGATACAATTTGATTTATTTTTATTATAATATTATATTGGGTCTAAATCCAATCAACAAATAGGTTTAATACATGTTTAGGTCAAAAAATTAACCTTATCTTTTATAATTAACTCTTAGATAAATATTTTTACTTTTACCATATATTATTGTATTTTAAATCCATATAGATTATATAGTTACTATAAAATTAAATTTTAATCTCAATTAGATTCTAAATGACATTTGAAAGATTATATAAGTCATTTGGTTGAATAGTGGGATTTTTGAAAGATTATATCATTTAATAAAATATCAAAAAAAATTAAAATCATTTTTATCATATTTGACACTATATTTTAATTGATTTTCATTAAAGTCATGAATACATGATTCCCTCAGAACAAACACATTAATTTAAATTTAATATGTCATAGTGATCCATAAAATTATTTTATTGGGTAAGAAAATAAAATTTATCTTAATATTTATAATATCAATTATTGGAATATTTAAATAATAAGATAATCAATAAATTATCATTATGTTATCAATAAATTTATTTATATAATGTATAAAAATTATCAAAAAAAAATAATGATGTAGATAAATTTATATCCTCACAAGTTGTATTTATAGTCTCATTGACCTTATGTATCAACCTATATTATAAATGTTTTAGATATTAAAAGTTGAATAAGGAAATTTTCACACTTGTTTAAGTAATATATAATAAAGATCCTAATAAAATATAAGTATCTAAAAAAGGATATTATTTTCAACCAATGTAAAATTTGGATGGAAATAATAAAATATACTGATATTTGTACAACTGATTGGGTAATTTTATATCATCAAAATATATTTTTAACTTTTTATTACACATTTAACCATTAAACACAGTAAATAAAGTTCAAAAGATAAAATTCACCAAAAATTAGTTTGATCCTATTAGAGCACATTCTCCCAACAATTAAAAACATGAATGATAGATTTTCGAAATTCAATTCAATGAAGAGGTAAAATTACTTTTAATGTTAATTTGATAATCTTCCTAGAAGGTGGGTAAAAGAGACTTTAAAATTTCAATAAATATTATATATCTATTTCTATTATAAAAATGATTCCAATTAATTAAATTGAACTAATATATTTATTATTTATCTATTTTTACTTTAAAATAATTTTAGTAAAAATAATTATTTCAAAGAAAAATTCATGTTTTTATCATTAATGCAGTGTTTTCACTATTCATTAAAAAATGTAATTTTTTATAAAATCACCAAAATTTCACCCTAATATATTATTTATATTACAAATTAAAAAATAAGAGATATTTTAAAATATGAAATTTCCATGAATGTCAAAAATGAATTTATTATTGTTCAAAATAGTGGAAAAAAATTAGTTCCTTTAAGAATAATAATATTTCTAAGCATATAACTATTTTATCGAATCATATAAATGTCATTATTATTTTGTATTATTTCGATAAAAACATGATAAGTAAGATTTAATATTTATTTTCAACTTTTAATGTTATTAAATTTAATGAATATATTTTAAATATTTCATTTAAATAATTCTAATATTAATGTGTTGTTTCAGAGAAACTTAATCTTGCATGTAACACATGCCATGTCAATGTTATTTGCAATATAAGAAATTGAAGATAACCTAGATTGAAATATTTTGGTTTTATAAAATTGAAATAAAACTCTCATATATATAAATATTGGATCACTTATAGAACCCAGATTTACATGTAGATGTTTTCAACACTAGATCATTCTATTAGAGAAACTTGGCTTAAACCAGGACATGGAATTCATTTAAGATCAAATATATTATCCATATGGGAGACTGGAATAATAATTAATTCCCCCTTAAAGGATGTGATGATATCGACCTTCCTCCTATCAAATAGCGTGAGTTCATATCAACCATTGGGTTTGAACACCCAAATAACTATCTGTCATTGGAAAGAAGATCTATAATATGTTATTTATGTGGGATAAGTTGATGTTTCTTATGAATATTATGTGATCGTGTAGGTTATTATTTAAACATAAATTAACTGTAACGCCCCAGGTAAATAAAGAATATGAAAATTTCACATTTATCCATATTTGTAAATAAAATATTAATATAACTTTAAAGGGGACTCTATGCTCGATGGCGTACCCAACACGCAACAACGAGTTTCTTGGGAATCTTATGTTGCACTCTAATAATAAAATAATATTATTTTAAATGGTAGTTAACGCCTAGCCGTTGTAATGGCGGGAATGAACAGAAAAAACTACAAAATGATTATATATGTTTTTCAAATATTTTTAATCTTTACAATAAATTTTAGAGGATTAAAAATGTGAATGAATCCAATTTTAAACGTAAACATTAAAAATTCTTTAAAAGGTCGATTAACCGCCTTTTGATAGTGAACCTCTTTTAAATCCACTTTTTGAAAATTTTATGTGTTATAATTGAAAAAATAAAATTCTTATTTAGAATCGGGACATCAAAATTTACTTTGTGTAAATTTTTGGTATCATTCCGATAAAGTTCATTTTTTAATGAATAGTGGAAAATGTTGCATTTTAATTCAAAAGCACTTTTTAATATAATTTATTTATATGATTATATTATCTTTTGAATTGGTTTTAAAGTGAGTTTAGAATATATTTTTACAATTTAATTCAATAGTGGTTGTTGGAATTAATTTCACTTTGAAATCGGACTTAAACTAGTGTCAATCTTTTGATACATTTTGTTTCATAAAAACACGGTATTTGTTTTGGCAGCGAGAATTAATTATTAAATTAATTAATGCAACTTATATGTTTTGAATTTTTTAAAGAAGACATAATTTTTGAAATAAGAATATCAAATATACCTTAGGGTGAATTTTTGGTAATTTTTGGAAAAACTTCAATTTTTGATGAATAGTGATACCACTAAGTGGTAATTATAAAAACCGATTTTTCGTTTAAAGGAAATTTTGCCATATTTGTGTTTTGAATTTCAAAAATCCGAAATACATGGTTGTCCTTAAAAGTAAAATTTGGTTAAATGGGATTAAAATAATATTTTGGTAAATAGTATCTTATTATGTTTTTAATCGAGATTAGAGGTAATTAGTGTAGTTTAAGGTAAAAATAATGTTTTAATAATATGATATGAGCTTGTCACAAATCCTACCCTCATTGTATGTGTGATGGACGACCAAGAAAACCCATGGGTCAACAGGGGGACCCCATGGAGCCACTTTGGTTGGAAAATGACATAAATAACTTTTTATTTAATGTTAAAGTAAAAATGACACAAACATGAGTTGTTTTACTAACGAAATTTTTAAATGGGGCTATAGAAGTCAGATTTTTTACTATAAATATTTATTATAAACATAAAAAGATTTCAAACGTCATGATAGTTTGTTTATAATTTTTATAAATTAAATAAATTTAATTATATATGACATCATGATGATGCAACGATTACCTCATTATTTAACGATTTAAATAAAATGGAATGATAATATAAAATATAAGACCTAAACATGTCCAAAACCTATTGGATGGGTGGATTGCGAACCATTATAACCTTATCCTATAAACAAAACAATTTGGGACCTTTAAAATCCAAAAATCATTTGAAAATAATGTATCCTTTATCACTTTCCAAGAGTGCCCCTCCTCTCCCCTTATAAAAGGCCCCCACCTCTACCTCTTTACCCACACCTCCCAAGCCTTTGGATCGGCCAAACCCTGCCCATTTTTCCTCTCCACATCCCTCTATTACTCTTAAAAGCCTCACTTTTGGCATAAGTCTCCCCAAGGAAGCCTTTGAGCTCAAATCAAAAAGAGTTACCCGATTTAAAGGTTGTGTGTTCTCTTGTGTTCTTTTGTTCTATTTTGCTTATCCAACCCACTAAACTCTTATTATTAATTTATTTTGTAACAAATATAGTATCTTCAATATACTAGGATGTATTTATAAAAAGTATTCGATCTACACTTACACACACTTTCATCTAATGGTTAATGAACATATTGTTTCTGTGGATGGCGAATTTCTGCCTCACGAAACGATGATTGTTCAACACTCATATAACACCTTCAAAGGTGGCCATTAATATTTCAATATATTTACATATGATATATAATATTTTTATGTTTTACTTAAGCTTCTGTATTTTTCATTTAAGTCATATCTTTATGGTTTCCATTATGGGTAAACACGATATCTTCATTTTAGGAAGTGCGGACTACCGCCCCCTCAAAGTGATTGGATTCGTTAATCCCATATGTGGGACGTATAAAAGATGTATTTAATGTTATTATATATGATTTTATCCTGTAATTATTAGATACCTTTAGATAATTATTATTTTCTTTCCATTAAAATATGATATAGAAATGAAAGTAGTGTTCATGCATACGTACGACTTACCGTCTCCATGAACGGTGCATTTCATTTCATATCCTCAAATGTAATGTATTATTATAAGTACATATATTGGAAATATATGATGTATGATACATAAAAAGTATGAATATAAATCTGGATTAAAAATTAACATATCTCTCATTTATTTTTAATTCCATTAATATGACATAGAAATGAAAGTAGCGTTCATGCGTACGTACGACTTACCATCTCCACGAACGGTGCATTTAATTTCTTACCTCTAAATGATTATGTAATATTATAAATGCATGTATATACTGGATATATATGATATATATGATATCTAAATCATGAATATAATTCTTTATATAATAGATATTTTACCACATGAACAACATGTAATTATAAAGAGTTTATTTTTGACTCAAGTACCAAGGATCGACAAAATGACCATTATTAACATAAATAATTACAAATTGTTCATAACATGGTAATAAGTGACATAAAAGGAATAATGAACTTGAAAAAGGTTCTGAAGAAAGTTGTAATTAACTCAAGTTTATTATTCAGGACATTAAAGAATGATCGAGTCATGTCGGACCCGAGGTAAGGGATCCTACTCCTCTCTTTCTTTTTAAGTACATTCTTTTATGTCATTCTTTTTAAGCTCATCTTTATTATGATTGGGATGTTATTTTATAATAATATTTATGTACATTTTATGTTAATATGATGAGAGACCCTATTTTATCTCATCAATCCATTTTTAGAGGTTTTAAGTGGCGCCGTTAGGCTGCCGATTTTTCGTAAGGGATTTTTCATCTCACTTTTATTTCTGTGACATTTATGCTATGTTTGCCACTATTTCCTTTGAGTGGTGTATGTAATTCCCATTAATATACACTTTTAGTATTATAATTTCATTTATGGGTATTTAAATCTTTATTGTATGCCCCTTCTTCCCTGGGGTGTACGTTTTGAATGTTACCCAACTCGGTAAGTAGACCTTTCACCCTCCTGTTTTTAAAAGACTTCTTTTGTTATGTCTTTTAATTTACATCTTATTATGTTGGGATATGTTATTATATATCCTTATTGATGTAAAGTTTATGTCAAAGTGATGAGATACCATTCACTCTCTCATTGACTAATTTTATGAATTTTGAAGTGACGCCGTAAGGCTGTCGAATTTTTACAAGGGAACATCTTAACCCAATTTCGATTTCTTTGGGTTCAACTTGTACTTCTTGAACATGTCATCCTATGAATATGTGTGAATGACCTCTGATTGTTTCACACATAATATCCACTTATATTGGGTGTATTATTATTTCTCACACATAATTATGTGATAGATTTATCCTTAATTTAATGATACCATCTTTATAATGGATTCCATCTCAATTTACATTTCCATTGACACTTCATTATTGTTATGCACCAATTCACTCTTATAGGGTTTGTATACTATCCTTTGAAATATTATATCATAAATCTCTTTATTCTCATGATATTATAAATTTTGGATTAAAAGTTATTCGGCAATTATTTTTATTCTAGAGTCTTTCATTTTGTTAAAAACTCTATAACAATAAATATCGTTTTATATGTTTTAAAGATTTATTATTCTAAATCATTATCATTAATGTACATGTTTTCAAAATGGTTTTCAGTATTTATTTATATGAACATTAATGTTTTAAAATCGTAATTCCATTAAAAGATTCAAAGTGTTATGGGACACTTTGATTCAAAAATCTCTATTAAATGGTTTTTGGAAATGGATTGATTAAATCAATATCTTGGAATTACTTATTGTGATTGAAAATGAAATGTTGTTATTGAAATGTTTATATTTTCAATATTTTATGTCTAATGATGGTACATGGACATTTTATGGGTGGTTACGTGGTAAACCATATGACGGGTGGTGCCGTGAATACCAGGATGGGTGGTTATGTTATAACGTCCAATGCATTGGGTATGGAAGTCGGTTGTATGGTTATTCCATTAAGTATTTATGGAAGTTGTCCGAATGGATATTCCATTAAGTGATATGTGTGGAAGTTGACCGTAAGGTTATTCCAATTAAGTATGTTTATGTCCCAAGTTACCTTTATATGTATTGTGTTCTTTATATGGGTTTTATGGTAATCTTTTGATTACAAAAAATGTATGTAATGATATTTTATTTAATGAAGTGTATTTTTTGCTTCACAAAGGTGGAAAGTATTACTTTGATAAAGTATTCATGGTTTACTGGATGTTTTGAAAAACTAACAGTTTCCTTTCTTTGTGCATCCCTTACTGTGCTTTTTATGCTCACCCCAAGTTTTTGAAATGTTTTTCACAGGGCATAAAGTGAAATAGGTTCAAGGATGGGATCAGTGAAAAGTCATTCTATCTAAAACATGGAACTAGACTTGTTTCTTTTTAAGAGATTTTATTTTATGGAAACTTAGTAGAAGTGTCTACTTTGTAATCATTAGAGATGTAATAGTTATGTCCTAATTCTCAAAAACTCTAAACCAGAAAAGATCCTCAATGTGAATTATTCATTTAATTCATTATTATGTAAGGTTTAAGGCCAGGTCCTTATATTTACCCTAATAATAAACACTTAATAAGGAATCATAATTTGTTGAACTAATGAAATTTCATGTAATGATAGAATTACTGAATTCTAATAGAAATAATGCACATCGCCTCTTAAGCCAAAGACACCACCTATAACATCCCAAGTAAGTAATGAATAATAGATATTTTTATCTATGTCTATTAGTGATTAAGATAGTGTTTTAGAGGCTTAAAATGAAAATAAATCCAATCTTATGCATGAAATACACTAATATTCTTAAAAGATTGATCTACTGGCTTTTGATGGAAAACCCTTTTTAAATCTATATTTTGACAATTTTATAAGCTATGTTTGTCAAAAATAACCTTATTCTTTATTATTGGGACATCAAAAATTACTTTGTGTGAATTTTTGGTATTTTTCAGATAATGTTAGTTTTTTAATGAATAGTGAAAAATACTGCATTTTACATCAAAACTTCTTTTTAATCTAATTTATTTATATGATTATATTATCTTTTGAATTGGTTTTAAAGTGAAATTAGAATATATTTTTACCATTCAATACAATGGTGGTCATTGGAATCAATTTCACTTTGAAATTGGACTTAAATTGCTGTCAATCTTTTGATACATATTGTTTCATAAAAACACGCTATTTGTCATGACAACGGGAATTAATTATTAAATTAATTAATGTGACTTATATGTTTTGAATTTTTTAATATAGAATTAATTTTTGAATTCTGAATATCAAATATATCTTAGGGTGAATTTTTGGTATTTTTCTGAAAAACATCAATTTTTGATGAATAGTGAAACCACTAAGTGGTACTTATAAAAAGTGATTTTTCATTTAAATGAAATTTTACAACTTCTATGTTTTGAATTTCAAAAATCCAACATACATGGTTGTCATTAAGAAGTAAAATGTGGTTCAATGGGATTAAAATAATTTTTTGGTGAATAGTAACTCTTAAGTTCTCAATCACGATTAAAGGTAATTAGTGTAGTTTAAGGTAAAAATAATGTTTTAATAATATGAGATGAGCTTGAAACATGTTCTAACCTCATTTGATGTGTCATGGCCGACCAAGACAATCCATGGGTCAACTTGGGGACCCCATGGAGCCACTTTGGTTGGGAAATGACATAAATAACTTTTTATTAAATGTTAAAGTAAAAATGACACAAAAATGACATGTTTTATTAATAAAATTTTTAAACGGGGTTATAAAGATCATATTTTTTATTATAAATAGTCATTGTATATCTAAAAATATTTCATACATCATAGTATATTTTCGATAATTTTTAGACATTAAATAAATTAAATATTTATGACATCATGATGATGCAGCGATTATCTCATTAAAAAAGGATTTAAATAAAATGGAATGATAATGTAAAATCTAAGACCTAAACATGGAAAAAACTATTGGATGTGTGGATTTAGAACCCTTATCACATTATCCTCAAAACAAATCAATGTGGGACCTCTTAAATCCGAATATAATTTTAAAATAAAGTGACTTTTCTTTACCTTACAAGAGTGCCCCTCCTCTCCTCTTATAAAAGGCCCCCACCTCTACCTCCTTACCCATACTCCAAAAGCCTTTGGATCGGACAAACCCTGCTCATTTTGTCTCTCAAATTCCCTCTCTTACTCCTTGAAGCCTCACTTTGGGCAGAAGTCTTCCCAAGAAAGCCTTTGAGCTCAAACCAATTGGAGTTACCCGATTTTAAGGTAATGTCTTCTTTTGAGTCCTTTTGGTTGATTTTGCTTCTCCAACCCCCTAAACTCTTTTTATTCTTTTCTTTTGTAACAAATAAAGTATCCTCAATATAAAAGGATGTTGTTATAAGATGTATTAGAGCTACAATTACACACACTGACATCTAATGGTTAAAGGACATACTGTTTCCGTGGATGGTGAATTTATGCCTCCCGAAACGATGATTGTTCAACATTCTGTTAACACATTCAATGGTGGCCATTAAGATGTCACTATATTTATATATGATATATAACATGTTTATGTTTTCCTTAAACTTCTGTATTTTTCATTTTGGGCATACCTTTATGGTTTCCATTATGGGTAAACGCGATATCTTCATTTAAGGAAATGCGGACTACCTTCCCCTCTAAGTGATTTGATTCGTTAAATACCATATGTGGGACGTATAAAAGATGGAACTATGATATTATATATTATATTATACTGGAATTATAATATACCTTTATATCATTATGATTACATTATATAAAATATGAAATAGAAATGAAAGTAGCGTTCATGTGTACGTACGGCTTACCGTCTCAATGAACGGTGCATTTAATTTCATACCTCTAAATGATTATGTAATATTATAAATACATCTATACACTGGATATATATTATATATTCATAATGATTATAATTCGGTATATAATGGATACACGAACAACTTGTAATTATAAAGGGTTTATTTTTGACTCAAGTACCAATGATCGTTAAAATGACCGTTATTAACTTAAATAATTACATAGTGCTCATGACATAGAAACAAGTTATATAAAAGGGATAAATAATTTGAAAAAGGTTCTTAAGAAAGTAGAAATTATCTCAAGTTTATTATTCAGGACATTAAAGAACGATCGAGTCATGTCGGACCCGAGGTATGGGACTTCGTCTCAATCTCCATTCATTGAGGAATATTTTGTTTTATACACAACCTTCTTTTATATGGTTTATAAACCCCTTTGACTTTTACATTTATTCAAAAGGAATCTTTTTTATATGAAGCGTTTAGTAAACGACAAAAGGGAATGTTTTTGTCATACGTATGCGGCGACAACGACTTCTCCGCCGCCGTGACCGTTATTTGAGTTTCGGTTTCCTCTACAAGCAATACCTTCTTTTTAAATGAAAAATAAATACAATGTTTTAATTTTATTTTATTTTTGTATTAAAAATGGTTATCATAATGTTTTTATATCAATGTGTTTTATTGATATATTGTGATTGAAAGGTGGAAATATTATGTTTCATTTATGCATGTTTTATGTGATATGATTATGTTGAGGTTCTTGGGCATTATTATGAAGACGGGTGGTTCCCTGATAAACCAAGTGCGGGTGATCCCGATATAGCTCTTCAATGCATTGGGTAACGCGAAGGATTGTAACGTTAAGGTTTCTCCAAAGAGATTTAGAAAATATACTATGATGGGTATTCAAACGTAACCAAGAGGGTTACTCCCTACGTAAGAATGTTAGGAATGCCTCAAGTTACCTTTATGTCTTATGATATCTAAGATTTATTCATAATTTTATTAGGTATAATAAAGTGCTTATGTTTTATGGGTAAATTATGATTTCATTCTTATGTATATATGTACCCATTTTTCCTTTAAATATTATTATATCCCTTACTAAGCTTTTTATGCTCATCCCACGTTTTTTTAAAATGATTTTCACAGGTCAAGGGAAAGGTACATGATATGATGATTGTGTCAAGGAATTGTCAAGAAAGAATCCATGTTTTATTTTAAATATGTTTCCATTGACGGGAAAGAAGAATACTATCTTTATGTAACCACATTGTTTATATGTGGAATGTAAATGAAAGTTTTATGATCTAATTATCTAAAACTCTAAACCCGAAAATATCCTCAATGTGTAATCTTGTAATAAATCAAGATTAAGTAAGGTTTAAGGCTGGGGCCTTATAGTTGGTATTAAAGGTCGGTTTAGATAACTTTATGAGTTATAATTATATTAAGTGATTATCCAAAAATATTTTTTTATATGGTAAAATTTAAATGATATAGCATTTGAAGATTACCATGTTGCTTTATCTAAGACATGTTTGTTCAGAATAGTTTTCCGTAGAGGAAATAGGGAAGCAGTGCTAGGAAGGCATGCAGAAGGAAATAACCTTCCGAATCAGCATCCTGAGATGGTCAGAATTGGAACTAAATAGTTAGTTGCAGTAATGGCGCAGTTGACTCAATCGATAAATGGTAGTGGTATCCATACACGAGATCAGACTGATCAACCGCAGAGGAACATGACAATGGTGGAACATTTCATGAGGCAACATCCCCCATCACTCAGAGGATCATCTGACCCTGTGCTAGCTGAAGGGTGGACTAAAGCACTGGAGAATATTTTTGATGTCATGGGGTGTTCAGAAAATCAAAAGGTTAGTCTTGCTATTTATCATTTGGAGGGTGAATCATATCAGTGGTGGTCGATGGTTAAAAATATCAGGGACGCTGATGAGATTGATGCTCTCGGCTGGGAAGAATTTAAATGTATGTTTCTTGAGAAGTATTTTCCTAAGGCAGTTTGACTTAGGATGGAAAATCAATTCTTGGAATTGAGTCAAGAGGAAGACTCAGTGGCTGTCTATGAAGAAAGGTTCACTCGATTGTCAAGGTATGCTCCAAATTTTATCCGAGACCTTGATAGTAAAATCAATCATTTTTTATCAGGATTAAAGCCAAAATATCGAAGGGCATTAGCTTTTTGTGAGTTTAAAAGTTATGAAAAGCTTGTTCGATGTGTTGAGAAGGTGGAAATGGAGTTTTCCGATGATCAAGTGTTCTATAACAACCAGCAGAAGAAGAGACCGACGTGGCATGGGAAAGGTAAGAATTCTTCAAAAAAGTATGACGGTAAGAAATCTAAGTTTCTAGTTTATGATAAATGTGGGAAAGGGCATACTGTGGAATGTCTACTGAATTCTGGAAAGTGCTACTGATGCGGTAAAATGTGACATAAGGCTCGTGATTGAACTAGAAAATATCAGGGTGATGGTAAGACCAAATTTGATTTACAGTTAGTGAAATGTTATAAGTGCAATGAGATGGGTCACTATGCAAAAGAGTGTCCGACAAAGAGCATGGGTGATGGGAAGCAGTTAGACTATAAGCAGAAAGGGGTGGTGAAATCCTTTGCAACTACTTCAGCAGATTTCGGGCCATCAAATGAAGTTGTATCAGGTACTTTGTTTGTTTTTTCGGATTATTCCAGTGTGTTGTTTGATTCGGGGTCTACACATTCTCTTATCTCTGAATCCTTTTCTTGTAAAATGGGAATACCATCTCAAGAAATGTCTCCTGAACTTTCGGTAAAAACATATGGGGGAAATGTTGAGGCAAAAAGAATTTATAAGAATCTTCCTATCCTTATTTTTGGAAAGAACCTACATGCCAACCTTATTATTCTACCTCTAGTAGAGTTTGATGTTATCCTTGGTATGGATTGGCTCTCTATTTACCATGCCAAGATTAACTGTAGAGCTAAAGAAGTTTCTTTTTAGAAATAATTTCAGTTTGTGTACAAGAATGAAGCCTTACTATTGATAACTTATCAAGAGGCCAAGAAACTTGTAAAATAAGGAAATGAATTTTACCTTGCACACAGCGTTGAAAATAAAAGAACTCTTTATATTAATGATGTGCCAGTGGTAAATGAGTATCCTGATGTTTTTCCTGATGAGTTGCCTAGAATAATACCAGATCAAGAAGTTGAGTTTACTGTTGACTTAGTTCCTGATGCTAAGCCAATTTCAAAACCCCCTTATCGAATGGCTCAAAATGAACTTTTATAGTTGAAGGAGAAATTGCAATATTTATTAGAGAAAGGTTTCATTTGACCTAGAACATTACCATGGGGTGCACCAGTTTTATTTGTTAAAAATAATGATGGTTATATGAGACTTTTCATCGATTATAGAGCCTTGAATAACATCACTGTTAAGAACAAATATCTTTTGCCTCATATCGATGATTTGTTTGATCAGCTCCAGGGAGCTCAGATTTTTTCTAAGATTGACCTGAGATCGGGGTACCATCAGCTAAAGGTAAAGGAAGAAGATATTACAAAGACTGTGTTCCATACAAGATATGGCCATTATTAATTTTTAGTAATGCCTTTTGGGATAACCAATGCACCTGCTGTATTCATGGACTTAATGAATAGAATTTTCCATGAGTTCGTGGATAAGTTTGTGGTGATTTTCATTGATGATATTTTGGTGTTTTCTAAAAGTAAAGAGGAGCCTGAAATAAATTTAAGGCTTATCTTGCAAACCTTAAAAGAAAATAAACTATATGGAATTCAGCAAGTGTGAGTTTTGGTTGTAACAAATTTATTTCCTTGGTCACATTGTTTCTAAAGATGGGATAACTGTTGACCTGCAAAAACAAAAGTTGTGGAAGACTGGCCAAGACCCACAAATGTAACTTAGATCCGTAGATTCCTTGGTTTGGCAGACTATTACCAAAGGTTTTTTAGAAATTTTTCACGGTTATCTAGTCCAATGACTTAGCTATCTCGGAAGGGTCATAAGTTTATATGGACAAAAGAATGTGATGAATGTTTTCAGGAATTGAAAAGAAGATTGGTGAATGCTCCACTTTTGGCACTACCTTCCAGGAATGGTGAGTTTGTTTTATACAGTGATGCTTCATTGAAAGGACTTAGTTGCTTCCTAATGCAGAATGATCTGGTAATTGCTTATGCTTTAAGACAGTTGAAAACTCATGAGGTAAAATACCTTACACATGATTTTGATTTAGCTGTTGTTGTTTTCGCTTTAAAAATATGGAGGCATCATTTGTATGAAGTAAAGTGTGAAATATATACTGATAAAAATAGTTTAAAGTACATATTCACTCAGAATGTGTTAAACATGAGACAGAGGAGATGGCTGGAATTAATCAAGGATTATGATTGTACAATTCATTACCATCTGGGAGAAGAAAATAAAGTGGCTTAGGATTTGAGTTGAAAAAGTAATGCTTCATTAGCAATGTTGAGTTTGGAACGTGATCCTTTGGTTAAGGATTTGATTAACTTTCTCATAGATGTTGTTGGTGTAGGAAGTTCTTCTGTTTTGTTTCAGGTATCAGTGAGATAATCTCTATCAGATAGAATCAAGCAAGCATAGAAGAAAGGCAATGAGTTGCAGAAAAAGGTAGAGCTGGTTCATAAAGGTAAGTTGCCTGAATTCAACATTGATAATTATTGTGTTTTGAGATTTCAGAAGAGATTGTGTGTGCCTTTTGATTCACAGTTGAAGAGAGAGTTGTTATGTGAAACTCATAGTTCTCCGTTTTCAGTTCATCCAGGCAGTACTAAGATGTATAGAGATCTTCGGGAGTATTAGTGGTGGGATGAAATGAAAAGAGATATTTCTGATTTTACTGTGAAGTGTTTGACATGTCAACAGGTTAAAGCAGAGCGGTAGTTACAGAATGGGATGCTTCAGCCTTTACCAATGCCAGAGTTGAAATGGGAGAATATATCCATGGTCTTTGTTGTGTGATTACCGAAGACATCTCGAGGTAATAATGCAATCTGGGTTATTGTTGATCTTTTGACTAAATCTTCTCATTTCCTTGCTATACGAGATACTTTTTCCCTAGATCAACTTTCCTGTTTTTATCTTAAAGATATAGTCAGGTTACAAGGAGTTCCTCTCTCCATTGTATCTGACCGTGATCCCAGGTTCACTTCTAACTTTTGGAAAGGCCTTCAGAAGTCGTTGGGTACTGAATTAAATTTTAGTACAGCTTTTCATCCTCAATCAGTTGGGCATTCAGAATGAACAATTCATACATTGGAGGATATGCTACGTTCTTACTCTATGGATTATCAGAGAAGTTGGGACCAACATATTTCTTTGGTTGAATTTTTATATGATAACAATTTTCATTCCAGTAATCAGATGGCACCATATTAGGCATTATATGGGAAGCGGTGTCAAACTCCATCTTTCTGTGATGAATTGGGTGAAAGGAAGTTGATGGAAGCAGAATTGGTAGAAGAGATGGTAGAAAATGTTCAGCTAATTCAGAAGCACATGAGAACAGCTCAGAGCAGGCATAAGAGTTATACGGATAACCAGAGGAAGGATCTATCTTTTGAGGTAGGTGATCATGTTTTTCTCAAGGTTTCTCCTAGGAAAAGTGTGATGATATTTGGTAAGAAAGGAAAGTTGAGTCCAAGGATTATTGGACCATATGAAATTCTGGAGAGAGTTGGATCAGTTGCATACCGGGTGTCTTTACCTCCGAGTTTATCTCAGGTACAAAATTTTTTTCACGTTTCGATGTTGAAAAAGTATATGCCAGATCCATCTCATGTTTTGAGTCCAGAGGTAGTTCAGCTGGAAGAGAACCTATATTATGAGGAAAAACCAATCCAGATTCTTGAACACAAGAAGAAAGTGTTACGGAATATGGTGATTAATCAGGTAATGGTATTGTGAAAAAACCACATGATGGAAGAGGCAACATGGGAATCTAAAAATGTAATGAGGGATAAGTACCCCCATTTATTTGATATGTAAATAAATTGCGGGGATGCAATATTCAAAAGGGGGGAAGGATGTAACATACCAAGGAAGTAATGAATAATAGATATTTTTATCTATGTCTATTAGTGATTAATATAGTGTTTTAGAAGCTTAAAAAGAAAATAAATCCAATCTTATGCATGGAATACACTAATATTCTTAAAAGATTGTTTTACTGACTTTTGATGGAAAACCATTTTTAAATCTATATTTTGACAATTTTATAAGCTATGTTTGTCAAAATAAACTTATTCTTTATGATTGGGATATCAAAATTAACTTTGTGTGAATATTTGGTATTTTTCAGACAATGTTCATTTTTTAATGAATAGTGAAAAATACTGTATTTTACATCAAAACTACTTTTTAATATAATTTATTTATATGATTAGATTATCTTTTGAATTGTTTTTGAAGTGAAATTAGAATATATTTTTACCATTTAATCCAATGGTGGTCATTGAAATCAATTTCAATTTGAAATTGGACTTAAACTGGTGTCAATCTTTTGATACTTATTGTTTCATAAAAACACGCTGTTTGTCATGATAGCAGGAATTAATTATTAAATTAATTAATGTGACTTATATGTTTTTAATTTTTTAATATAGACTTCATTTTTTAATTCGGAATATCAAATATATCTTATGGTGAATTTTTGGTATTTTTCTGAAAAACATCAATTTTTGATGAATAGTGAAACCACTAAGTGGTATTTATAAAAACTAATTTTTTGTTTAAATGAAATTTTACCACTTCTGTGTTTTGAATTTCAAAAATCTGACATACATGTTTTTCATTAAGAAGTAAAATGTGGTAAATGAGATTAAAATAATTTTTTGGCGAATAGTAACTCTTAAGTTCTTAATCGCGATTAGAGGTAATTAGTGTAGTTTAAGGTAAAAATAATATTTTCATAATAAGAGATGAGCTTGAAACATGTCCTATCCTCATTCGATGTGTCATGGCCGACCAAGACAATCCATGGGTCAACTTGGGGACCCCATGGAGCCACTTTGGTTGGGAAGTGACATAAATAACTTTTTATTAAATGTTAAAGTAAAAATGACACAAACATGACATGTTTTACTAAAACAATTTTTACATGGGGTTATAAAGATCATATTTTTTATTATAAATATTCATGGAAAGCTAAAAGAATATCCTACATCATAGTATTTTTTAATAATTTTTAGACTTTAAATAAATTAAATTATTTATGACATCATGATGATGCAGTGATTACCTCATTAAAAAAGGATTTAAATAAAATGGAATGATAATGTAAAATCTAAGACCTACACATGGAAAAAACCATTTGGATGGGTGGATTTATAACCCTTATCACCTTATCCTTGAAACACATCAATGTGGGACCTCATAAATCTCAATACCATTTTAAAATAAAGTGACTTTTCTTTACCTTCCAAGAGTGCCCCTCCTCTCCTCTTATAAAAGACCCGCACCTCTACCTCCTTAGCCACACTCCCAAAGCCTTTGGCTCGGCCAAACCCTTCTCATTTTGTCTCTCCACTTTCCTATCTTACTCCTTGAAACATTACATTGGGCAGAAGTCTTCCCAAGGAAGCCTAGGTGCTCAAACCAAAGGGAGTTACCCGATTTTAAGATAATGTCTTCTTTTGAGTCCTTTTGTTTGATTTTGCTTCTCCAACCCCGTAAAATCTTTTTATTATTTTCTTTTGTAACAACTCCAGTATCTTCAATATACTATGATGTTGTTATAAGAAGGATTCGAGCTACACTTACACACACCTACATCTAATGGTTAAAGGACATACTGTTTCCGTGGATGGTAAATTTATGCCTCCCAAAACGATGATTGTTCAACATTATGTTAACTCCTTCAAAGGTGGCCATTAATATGTCACTATATTTATATATGATATATAATATTTTTATGTTTTCCTTAAGCTTCTAAATTTTTCATTTTGGGCATACCTTTATGGTTTCCATTATCGGTAAACGCGATATCTTCATTTAAGGAAGTGCGGACTACTGCCCCCTCAAAGTGATTTGATTCGTTAAATACCATATGTGGGATGTATAAAGGATGGAAATATAATATTATATATGATATTATACTGGAATTATAATATACCTTTATATCATTATGATTCCATTCTATAAAATACGAAATAGAAATGAAAGTAGCGTTCATGCGTACGTACGGCTTACCGTCCCCATGAATGGTGCAATTCATTTCATACATCTAAATGATTATGTAATATTATAAATGAATGTATACACTAGATATATATGATATATAAATAATGATTATAATCCTGGATATAATGGATACATGAACAACTTGTAATTATAAAGGGTTAATTTTTGACTCAAGTACCAATGATCGTTAAAACGACCATTATTGACTTAAATAATTACATAGTGTTCATGACATGGAAATAAGTGATATAAAAGGAATAATGGACTTGAAAAAGTTTCTTCAGCAAGTATAAATTAACTCAAGTTTATTATTATGGACATAAAAGAATGATCAAGTCAAGTCGGACCTGAGGTATGGGACTTCGTCTCAATCTCCTTTCATTGAGGTATATTTTGTTTTATACACAACCATCTTTTATATGGTGTATAAACCCCATTGACTTTTATGTTTATTCAAAAGGAATCATTTTTATATTAAGAGTTTACTAATCTACAAAAGGTAATGTTTTTGTCATACGTATGCGGTGATAATGACTTCTCCGCCACCGTGACCGTTATTTGAATTTCGGCTTCCTCTACAAGCCATAACATCTTTTTAAAAGAAAAATAAATACCATGTTTTAATTTTCTTTTATTTTGGTATTAAAAATGGTTTTCATAATGTTTTTATATCAATGTGTTGTATTTATATCTTGTGATTGAAAGGTGGAAATTTTATGTTTCCTTTATGCATGTTTTATGTGATATGATTATGTTGAGGTTCATGGGCATTATTATGAAGACGGGTGGTTCCGTGATAAACTAAGGGCGGGTGAGCCCGATATAGCTCTTCAATGCATTGGGTAACATGAAGGATTGTAACTTTAAGGTTTATCTGAAGAGATTTAGGAAATATAATATGATGGGTATTCCTAACGTAATCAAGAGGGTTACTACCTACGTAAGAATGTTATGAATTCATCAAGTTACCTTTATGTCTTATGATTTCTATGATTTATTAATGATTTGATGAGGTATGTTAATGTTCTTATGTTTTATGGGTAATGTATGATTTCATTATTATTTATATATGTACCCATGTTTCCTTTCCAAATTTTTATATCCCTTACTGAGCTTTTTATGCTCATCCCATGTTTTTTTGAAATGTTTTTCACAGGTCAAGGGAAAGGTACATGATATGATGATAGTGTCAAGGAAGTGTCAATAAAGAATCCATGTTTTATTTTAAATATGTTTCCATTGATGGGAAAGAATAATAATATCTTTATGTAACCACATTGTTTATATGTGGAATGTAAATTCAATTTTTATGATCTAATTCTCTAAAACTCTATACCCGAAAAGATCCTCAATGTGTAATCTTGTAATAACTCAAGATTAAGTAAGGTTTAAGGCTGGGGCCTTATACCACCCATTCTCTAATGTAAATAATATTTGTGAATCATAAATGAATCTATCAAATAACATATAATAATGGTTGAATATTAAATATTGCACTTTTTTTGCATCTCCAATGAAAAAATGCTATGTGTGGCATAAAATCACAGGTATGTAGTCATCCCATGAAATAATATTATTCCCTCAATGATATGTCTACAAGAAAAAAATACACAAATTGATAATGAGAAATGAATGTTTTGTTAAAATTATATATATTATTTTAAATGTACCATGAAGTATATTATGCACTTATCAGGGACCCCATTCATTTTGATCTTCATGAGAATACATAATTATCTTTTAAACAACTCCCAGACCTGAGATTGTGTCTTCATCTATGATCAATTTTGGATCATCATATACACAATGAATGTTTCTCATTGAAAAACCTCACCCATCCCCCATGACACTTTGATAATTAGGTTGATAATAATTTTATTTTGGTAATACCACTGGCGTGTTATGATCTGGACCCTCTAGTTTTTATATAATGATTTACGTAGGCTGATGTCGAAATGAATATCATGTTTGGGGAAACCTACAACAAAACTATTGGTACTTGTTTCCACCCCTAATAATTTTGGAAGCTTACCCAATAGTTATAAAAATACTAACTTTTATTATATTGGGATCTTGAAGAAAATATTATTATATGGCTCTATTTTGGTTTATGAGTTTCTTAGGAAGACTCATGTTAACTACTATCACCAAATACACCCCACCAGTTCCCCTTACACCCACTAAAGGATCCTCCTAACAAATTTTAACCCTGGATTATCATAAATATTTACTAAGGAAGTCACCTCAAGAATGAGATGTAATTAATATATTTAATTTCGGAATATATATTTTTCACTTGATAAACGCCGAAATCAAATTATGTGAGTGGCCATTAGGAATAATCATATCCATGACACATCATATCATGTATGTATGCATATTCATGATGAAATAAAGAGTGATTAAAATATAAAAACCACCCTTCATTATCCATTCATAATATTTTAATGGAATATATATTGTATTATTGGTCTTATAACACCACATCAATCGAGTTTATATAATAGTATATATTGGAGACTGAAAATGATCATTTGGATATTCCTACACACACTTGGCTTAATATTGACTACATTTTAGTGACTGTAAAATAAATATGATGACATATTATCCCACTTGAATGGATACTATGATAGGAACAGATCCCAAAATCAACAACAATATCATCACATAAAATGGCGAATTATTAAAACGATGCTTCTCATGAGAAATTACACATTCTTACTCCATTCTAGGTGGATTAGCATCATATTTAGGTAATGAGATAGGAAAAGGATGTATCTCATAATCCCATTCCAATTAGGGATCACTAAGTGATAGAAGCATGTTCCAATATAATACGGTACATTATCATTGAAAAAAACTTGATTCATACTCCATAAGAATTGGACCTGGCTATTTGCACACTATTATTTGGGATCAAAAAATGAGAGAGTCCCATGCCTCAAGACATGATCATATTTCTATTGAAAATGGATTGTGATATATTTTAATGGAATCAAAATATGATAATATTATAATTCCAATAAAGGATCATCATGAGAGAGAAACAAATTCTTTAGGACATGCACATATTCTTATCATTCATACTACTTGGCATAATCCATTAAATCACAGGGGCTATGATAACATCCCTAATTATGATGATGAAAAACTACACCATCATCCTTCATATGCTCTATAAATGAATTATCATATCCTTTATAAAATTTTAGAGGACCATTTTTATATTTCTATGGGAATTTTTAATTGAACCATGGTCATATCCCTTCTTAATTAATTGTCAATTGGATTATTTTGGAAACCACCCATAGGCATCCCAATATTTTTAATGATAATATAGAGGCTATCTAACATACTATGGTAGATTCTTACTAGCAGGATCATATTCTCATAACATCGAGTGGTAATTGATATATTTTAGTAGACTTTATATAGTAAGATTTTATCCCCACTACACCCCAAATTTTAGATCGCCATAATTTTTCCATAATTTATATTGTGATTAATATTATTAACATTCACAATGCTAGTGTTTTTAAGGTTTTTATATGTATATATGAAACACTTCAATAATTATTCATCAATTTAAACACATAAGAATGAGATCATTACATTGATAGTCTCCTCATGGTAGTGTTGTGATGGATGGAAAGGGAACAACTCTTGACATCCTCAATGGATAACCTCAAAAAACCGATATCTACTTAGAGAAGGAAATCTCCCTTCACAAACACCTCATTATTTATAGGTGATCAAAACAAACAAAAAACCCATCATATAGAGATGTTCTCAAAACACTAGGTTCTACAATATATTGTTTTACATCAACTATTAGAAATTATTCATAACAGTTAGAAGATGTCCTATAGAAGTGAATGTTGTCGTCAGACTATGTAGATACATGTATGTCAGATAAAGATGAGGCTAGAATGTAAATATGTAAAGATTTATCTGGAAAAAAAGCTCTCAACCATTTTTTGGACCCTCACTACATTTGACAGTGGGATCCAAGACGAGTCGTATATGAAGTGCATGACTTACCAATGAGGAAATATGTGGTAAACTCATGTATTATTAGAGTTTGGGAACCCAATCTATCCAAGATATGAGAATAATTTTGATACCATAAAACATGCCCTATATTAAAATTTTCATGTATTCTATATCCACAGACCAAGACCTGAAAACAAAAAGTTCAATGTGAATCTATAACAATCCTACAATCAATTAAATTTAAATATTTGAAAACTAATCACTGAATCATTTTTTGGAATCCATATCTGAGTATATGGAGTGTATAGATTGTTGCACATCGCTATGTCACTATAATATAATAAATATCCAAATATGGAGTCTTATTTTCTTAAATCATTCGGAAAAATCAAGGGACTAGGTAATGAACACATTAATAGGTCAAAAGAATTAAATAACCCATTTGTGAAGATGAAAGGACATTGAAAAATGAGGAATAAGAATTCCAAAGGACATTTACATTTGTACCCTCTTAAAAGGGAATCACATTTCCAAAATGGACGATGATATTATGAATAACACAAATAAGTTATATAGAAAATGACTACCATAATGGGATTCCATTTTTCCAATCCCATACTCGATCATTGTTTTTTAAAATCAAAAGGGTGGAAATATAATCCACCATAGCAGCTATCATGGAGGAACACAACAGCCATGTATGGTCAAATATTCCCCACCACATCCATCACTCGGTTCATAAATCCCCATGAGCATTTATAAAAAGGAAAAAACTACAAGACCACCATATCCTAGGGGATGGGGGAATTCATTTATTAATCACCATCACTATATACATCACACCCGATAACAGTCCTATAGAAAACAACAGTTTCACTAGATTTACCATTCGACACATGGATGGTGGAATTTCCGCAGTCCTCTAGTGATCGACGCTTTCTACCTTTCTCAAAACCTGACATCTTCCCTTCGTACCCTGAAATCATTCTCTCCCCCAAAGATCATGAGTTACACGAAGGGATTCAGCAGCTCTCGGTCACTGCTCGAGAGTTTAATGATGCTTCATCCCTGCTGAGTTAGACGCTGATTGCTCGCTTCAAGCAGTGACGTCCGTCTGTGTATTTTTTTGATCGATTCATCTTTGGTTGGATGAATCTTCAGGAGTGTTCCACTATGGGTGTTCTGGATTCAAAACATATAATGGTTCACTTTGAGTCGGAGGATAATTTTATCCTGGCCTGGTCCTCTTCCCAGAGTACCTTTGATGTCTGTCTTTTCCTTCTCTTTTGATGATCCTATGATCCTTATATGAAGCGTGACTCTTCTACTATGGAAATATGGGTAAGATTTCTTGAATTACTGCTTCCAATTCAAAATCCTTCGTTCATCCACAAACTGGTAAATCTTGTTGGTTGCTACTTATGCTCAGACAGTAAAACTAGGGCTGTTTGCCATCCGATTTCACCGAGAATTTGTGTTGATGATAACCAATTAAAACCCCCAGTTGAGTCGATAATCATTGCTGTAAGTGAGAAATTTAGATGTAAAAATTCTGTTGTCTTTGAGTCCTGTATTGATTAATTCTCTCAGTGTCTTAACATCGGGAATTTGAGGGAGGATTGCAGAGGTAGTAAGGAGGTTTCGCAGGTGGCATTGGCCCCAAAGGTTGTAGAGATGGTGGCTTTAAAACCTTAGAAAAGGGAGGGGAACGTGGGTAATGAAATCCGGACAGAACCAGGTCATATGAGTACCAGTACATTGGATGGCAGGCGAAGGGGGGAAATGAAAGAGTCTTTGAACCAAAAGGTTATTGAGGTTTTTGGAAGGCTTATAAATGATCTTGGGATGCATACTGCATGAGGTTTGAGAAATATTGTGAGGCAGGCAGTCTAGTCTGCTGAGGTGTACAGTGGCCAAGTGCTGGTTTTAGCGAGGGGTAAGGAGGCAGTGGATAGATCTGTTGAGTCTTTGCAGGCAGAGGGTTCTGCGGAGGATGCTTATGGTTGGGTGAGGGACTCTCCTGGGCAGAAGACTCCTCTTGAGCAGTAGGTGGATATCATTGAAGTAAGAAACTGCTTTTCTGTTCTGGTGAATGAAGAACTAGAGGTAGGTCAGGATCAAACTACACTGGATTTGTTTCCTAGCCGGTTGTCTGCTGAAGCTCTTGAGTTTCATGAAAGTGAGGAGATGGACATGGGTATGACTTGTGCTCAGAATGGTAGCAATAATGGACAGGTACAGAGGCAGTGACCATTCCATTATGCTAAATATCAGGATCATGGTGAAATATGTCATGCTTGTGAGGATTCTTCATGGACTGAAAGTGGTAACATGCAGGTTGGGTTGAACTCCCAGGATTTTGTATCTAGTGAAGGTCTCTTGCAGACCGGGTGCTTGGAGATCTTGAGATTGTGGTGAAACAACAGTGCTTATCACTAATTGACCCTAAGAGTCATGTGGAGCAGGGGAGATGTGTGAATAATGGTCATCAGATGGTTTTTTTACCTAGGAAATGGGAGGACTTATCTAACTATGAGAATGATAATGATGGCAGAGACCGAACCTTGTTTAGTGATGTTTTTCGGTATGGGAAGAAGGTTATGGAAGGGAGTGTGGGTAATATGCCCCCCCCCCCAAAGATGGCAGCCGAAAGACTATTCATCTATGCCAAGGCCGATGTCTACTAGATCTTCTTTGAAGAACGGTAAAATGATGAATTCTTCTGAGGAGTTTTTTTCAATTGGAGACTTTAAATCTCGGACAGAAGTATGTGAAGATTATGAAGCAATATGTATGTTCTGAATGGGAGTTGTCAACCGCAGATGAGGCATTTGACCACGGAGCTGCTGATGGGTATGATGACAGGTATATTTTCTAAATTATAGTAGTATGCTTTTGTTTTCAATTATTGCATGCTGAACTTTTCCTTTATTTTAATTAATTTTCATGGACTTTTTCTCTGTTTGAGATTTTCTGGTAATCATGTTGTTATGATTTTAACAAAAACAAATTCCAAATAGTGTCAAAATTGACATAAAATAGTTTTTAAAAAAAACTATATTATTGGTTGAAATAATATTTCTTAAAATCTAAGTATCAGAAAAAGGGCTCAAATAATTTTATATATTTCATTAATTAACCACTTTAGGTTCTCTTGGATGTTTAGAGTATGTTTATTATCCATATAGTGTAAGAATACAAGAAGACACAATAAAAGTTAAACTATTTAACTAATAGTAAATAAAAAATATATTGTAAAATGGTAACCTAAACATGACTAAAACCTATTAGTTGAGAGGTTTTAGACCCATCACCACCTTATTCTTTAAATAATTTATTTTTTATCTATTATAAATTGAATATTATTTTATTATAAAAAATTATTTTAATCATTTTTAAAGTGACTCTCACATGTCTTATAAAAGGGAACATTACCTTATTTTAATTCCAGACATCCAAAGTTATTTGTCTCAGAAATCCCCTACCCAAATATCATCCCAAATTTCCTCCCTTCCTACTAGAGTCCTTTATTTTGTTAGAAATCCATCTTATGGAGAACTTTTGATCAAATGAAAATGAAGAACCCGAAAAAGAGGTAAATATTTCATCATAACTTTCATGTTATTTTCATCTTCCACTTCCTATTTCTATATTTAATCCATTCTAAAATAATATTTAAAGTTTATTATATATACATTGATGTTAATATAGAAATGGTAAAACCATATTAATTGTTCTATCCATCCTATAAATGACAAAGACACCATACATGTGTACGTACGTATTACCGTCTCGACATCATGGTGTATTTTGTTAATCAAACACTTCATTATTTGGATGAGTATAATAATGAGTATTACTAATTTAAATAATAAATATAACATGTTAAATATTATTAATATATGATATACCATCCAATTACATACGATTTCACCATCAATATAATGATAATGTCGCTCGTGCGTATGTACAGATTACCGTCTCAATGATGTGATCTAATTTATTTCCATGTTCACCATTCAAAGATGATTATAAAATATATGTCATTAATAAGTATGTAATATAAGAAATAATAATTCTAATGGAGATTTATATATATATGTATGTACTTATATATATCTTATTCACTTAGTTACGTTCAATACGATATGAATATGAAAAAACCATTTTGCATACATACGGACTACCGTCTTCATAAACGGTTTTTTCCATTTCATATTTATTTATATTATAAATATTTATACTCATAATATATATTTTATATAAATCATGTTTTATATACTGTAATTATTTAAATCATGATCTATGTGATACAATCAACAGTAACAAGTTAAAAGACGTACAATAATGAAAGCGATTATTATTTCATATGATAATTTAATATGGAAATTATTATTAAATGGGTAGTATAATGTCACAAATGAATCATGTATTATATCATAAACATTAATTTTGTTCTGGTATAAAATAATAACATACTACGGTCTTTATACAGAAGGTTAAACGTACCCTCGACTAAAGGAATGTGCAAGGTGAGGGTTAATTTAATAGTCTCTTCATTATCTGAGGTTTTTTACGTGAGTATCTACTATTAACTATTTATCATCCACATCCGTGCATCATGAAAATATTTTCAAAAGGAATATTTTACGGTTTTATGGAAGGTACCCTTTAACTAGATCATCATTTTTAATTGTTTAAATATTTGTTCTTCTAAATCATTCTCATTAATGTCTGTTTTCAAATTTGTTTTTAATGATTTATTTATATTGACCTGAAGGTTTTTAAAATGTTAATTTCATTACAAAGTTACAATGTTTTATGGGAAACATTGATTCATAAACTTCTTTAAATGTCTTACTTTCAAAATTGTGTGACTTTTAAATGTATTCTTGGAAAATGGACATTTCTCTCAAAGAGTTTTACAAATCATTTTCATCTATGTCAAAATCATTTGATGGATTTTAAACTTGTTTAAAGTTCATTTATTTTAATACAAATGATTCATATTGTATTGATGATTTTGTGATATGATTGATTGTGGATGTGTTATTTTTATACCATTCATAGTTTATGGATAAAGTATTGACATTTCGTATGATAGTTTTAATAAGAATGTTTATGTTATGTTTAAACATTTTCATATAAAGAATGAATTGGTATTAGTATGTGATGGGTGGAGAGAAAAATAGCTCCTCAATGCATCAGTATGTCTAATGAGACAAACTACTATCTTGGCACAGGACCCTAACAAAATCTTATTTTTTGTCTTGGCAGAAGGCATTCACTATGTGGTTATGAAGTATGGATTTATGTATTTCATCATTATAAAAGTGGCTATTGATATTGCATTTGATTATTTAACTAGTAAAATATCCAGGTGAATAAGTAAATGGAATTATTTTATTGTATCATTGTCATATTATGATGAATGTTATGTTTAAGAGGCTTTTTTTGTCTTATATATTTCCTTAAATGATTATGCTTATTTATGAATATTTTTTCTATATTGTTATCGTTACTGAGCATATCAGCTCACCTCGTTCTATGTTTTAATTTTCCCAGGATTCCAAGAAGTGTATTATGATTGATTAGTAGGGTTATGATAGGGAATTATTTGTGTTCTCAAAGGATCATTTATGTTGTGTAATTTAATGTTCATGTATGTAATCTATTTTCCAGGACTGCTAAACTGATTGGTCTTTTAGGAATTGTTTCCCTATAATCATGCCAATGTATTAAATTAAGGCATCGACACTGGGATTCTAGGGTCAGGGCTCTATAGATGGTATTGGAGAAAGTTTAGTGATAACCTTTCTAATAGATTTAGATAAACTCTGAATAGAGTACATCACGCTAAGATATACTTTGTTTATTAGTATAGAAGAACTTCCTAAAATTTTGGTAATTTAGAGATTTTGTGTATTTTCCAAGCAATAAATCTCTGTCTGGATATGAGCAGGTAAAGGAAACTATGGCACAAATTTACCTAGGATTGAGAACTCTGACAAGGAGTGTCGAGTTTAACCCGGGGTATCCTGGTGCATGACAACGTGCCTTGCTGCACTCTTGGTTATGACACTCTAGGGGGATATAATTAAGATAATTCATATTTTAATTACAATCCATTAAGAAAGATTTATGAGTAATGAATTCCTCAAATAAAACATTTTTATGATTATGAATTATATACATAAACTATTCAATTTTCGTCAGTTATTTTACATGTTTGGAATTATGAATTGCGATTAAAAAAACCTAGTGTGTGTCATTGTTTTGAAATGGTATCCAATAGATGATCTATGAACTCTAGAAATATGCATGATCCAAATTGTAAGACTGATCATATCTTTTATGGTATTAAGCTTACATTTTGATAGTAAATAGTCTCCCATGTATTTTCATCATATGAAGAAATAATATCACGAGTTAATAAAATAATTTAATCATTTTCTAAGTTTTTTTGATTTTATGGGATGCGATAGAAGAAATGGATGGTAGAGAGAAAGATGGATAAATGGAATAACGGAAAGAAGGATTTTCCTATATCTGAGAATTGTGGAATGAATAATCATGATATATTATTGATGGGAATGGGATTTTGTTATATATGTGGAGAAAAGGGACACTGAGTGCATGATTACAAGGGTAAGAGAAGGGGTTAAAATATATAATGCTTCATCTTTAATGAATTGGGACACTTGGCGAATCAATGTAAAAATCATCAGAGTATACCCCAAATTCCGCTATTGGATAATAATCAAGTTATGATACTACTAAAGGTGAAGGGAAATGTTTTAGAGTTTTTGTGTTGTCATTAATGTATTGTTCTATTTGAGTATTACATTAATTATGTACATGTTATAATAATTATTGAGTAATTAGGGTTTTACTATAGTACTATTTCATTAAAGACTTGATGTTGTGTGGAACTAATAAAAGTGACACAATGGAAGGCTAAAATTTTGAAAAATATATGCCTGATAGAAAGATAATCCTTAATATGATTCTGATACTGAGGTAGTGACTTTGGAATAATATATTATTGATTTGGATAAATTATATAGAATATTATTTACATCCTTGAAACTGATTAATGATTTGTATCTTCCATCATTGTTGGATTTAATAAAATTTTGGGATAGAAGAATTATATCCAGTATTCTATAATGAATATGGGATCATGAATGTAATCAATAACGTTTTATGGAAATTCAGGGTGTAACCGTGTCTTAAAATAATACATGATGAAGGTATTCACATGTTATTATGTGAAAAAAGGATCTTCATTGTGTTTATCTTCCATATAAATTTGGTACTATGAGTTTTGGTAGAAATATTTTGGATAAGTCTAATGGTTATAATTTATTATGTATGACATTAGATATTATTGTTATGGTTAAATCATTTCTTGATATTATTTTTGGATTATCATGAAAAGGATAACCTAAAGGTTGGGTGACAACCTGTCATGTCCGGCAAGGCCACGAGAGTTGAACCCAGAATCAAAGAGCGACCACGGTGCATCACCTTCCACTGTCATATGTGATATTCTAGATTGTTTATTGTAGCTTGTTAATGATCAAATAGAAAAATTATAAATTCATTTTATTGGGAACCCTACAGGATTTGGATAAATAGAGAATTTTTGAATTATATAATCTTTTAAAGTGAAAGATGAGTTTGTGGTTGAAATTAGTTAAAGGATGAAACTATACATGTGAAGTATATATATATATATATTCCTCTTAATCTATGAATAAAATAATTCTTAGACATTAGAGAAAGGATCCAAAAACCAAAAAAAATTCATCCCAAAACCTAGTGTTATGTTGAACCGATGATATTTTGAATCATCCTAGATTGATGACTTTGAGGCTCTCAATTGTACGCTTCTTTGTGATTGATGACCAATTCCACTACCTATAAATATATTATTTTTTTCTCTAATTATGTGTCTCTAATTTCCACAAATGTTCTTCTAATCAAGATCATAACTGTGTGGTGACCTTTTCATTTCCCTTTCCTTCATATGAAGACTACATTTTATTAACCCAATTTCCACAAAGGTATTTTTCTATTTTTAACCATTTATTTTCAAATAACAATTTCAAATTGTGAGGACTCAATTTGTTGAAGGAGGTGGGAATGTAACACCCCAATATTTCACAGTACATTATCTCATTAAAGTAATTAAATAACATGGGCTACAAATAACACCGTGTTCGGGCACACAACAACATAATAAACATAACGATCAAAAAGCGGTTATATATAGTAATAACTGAATATTTAATCTCTTATACTCTATATAATTTTTACATTCATATTATGTGTTTCTTACATATAATATTAGAAAAAAATCTTTTTTTAGATCAATGAAGTATTTTTAAAAATGAAATTTTACTGCCTTTTAATGAAGATCCCATTTTAAAACCAATATTTAACACTTTTGTATATTTAATTTAATGAAATTAAGTTCTTCTTTAGAAGTGGGACATAAAAAATTATTTTTTATAATTTTTTGTTACTTTTCTGAAAACATTCATATTTAGACAAATAGTGGAAAATACTATGGTTTAATTGAAAACAACTTTTTTAATAGAAATAATTTATAGTGTTAAATTATGAATTTGAAATGTATTTAAGTATAATCAGATTATAATTATATAATTTATTAGAATTTAGGTCATTACAAGTAATTTCACATTTAAATTAGACATAAACACATGTCAATCTTTTGATAGTTTTCACTTTTTAAAAACTCACTTTTTGGTTTTGACAACGGGAATTAATTTTAAATTAATGAATAAAACATTTCTGTTTTGAATTAGGAAGAATAGACTTCATTTTTGAATTCATAATATCATAATTATCTTTCGGTGAATTTTTTTTATTTTTCTGAAAACATTATATTTTTGATTAATAGTGAAAAACATTGCGTTTTTTGTTTAAAACCTACTTTTTATTTAAGTAATTAGATATTTTTTTATTTTATTGTAGGTAAAAATTGATATAAAAAGCTATATAATTTCAATACAATTCACTGGAGTCATTTTATAATAATCTTAGATATATAAAACATTATCGAACTTTTTACCGTCTTTTACCCACCTTTTAAGAGGATTTGCAAATTTTCATAAAAATTAATTTTACCACTTCTGTGAGTTGAATTTAAAAAGTATGAGAGACACAGTTAACCTCATTAAGGAAAATTTGGATCAACAATTTGAAATTAATTTTTGGTGAATAGTATCTTTTCACATTAATTTACCATAGTTAAAAGTAAATAGGTTAAATAAGGGTAAAAATTATATTACAATTACCCTAACACATGTACTAATTCTATTGTATAAGTGTGATTCGACCAAAATCGACCTTACGAATAAATTATGATCATATAGTTCCACTTGGATTAGATTAAGACATTTATTATATTTTAATTTATTTAAGAGTTAAAATCATTAAAATCAAGTTTTTATAACTGAAACATTTTTTATATAGGTTTGTACATATGATAAATTCAACTATAAATATTCATTATAAAGATAAAATCATTTCCAACATAATGGTATTTTATTTATAATTTTTATTCATTTTTAATTAAATTTATTTATGACACAATGATGATGTAGTGATTTCCTTATTAAAAAAATATTAAAACAATTGATATTATAAATACTGAAATAAATTTAATTTAGGACTTATGATGAATTAAACTAAATTTATAGTTTAATATGACATTTTAGGTTTTATTGAATAAATTTTTTTCATAGTAATCATATTGTAATGATTTTAACAAAAAAATACCAAATTTTGTGAAAATTAACATAAAATAGTTTTTGAAACAAAAACTATATTATTGTTTGATATAATATTCATAAAAAACTACTTTTTGGAAAAATGGCTTAAATAATATAAAATATGACATTAATTTACCACTTGAGGTTATCTTGGATGTTTAGAATATTTTTATTAACCATTTAGTGTAAGAATACACGAAGACACTGTAAAAGTTAAACTATTTAACTAAGAATTAAATCTAAATGATATCATTAAAATGGTAACCAAAAAATTTCTAAAACCTATTGGTTGAGAGGTTTTTGACCAAAAACCACCATAAAAATTAAATATTTCATATTTTATAAATTATAAACTGACAATTATTTTATGATAAAATAATATTTCAAACATTTCCTAGAGTGACTCTCACCTCTCTTATAAAAGAGAACTTCCCCTTCTCATAATTTGACACATCCAAAGGCATTTGGGTAGGCCAAAAACATCAAAAATATCCTCCCAGAATTCCTAAAATTATCTTAGGTTCCTTCCTTTAGTCAGAAAGAAAATCTATGGAGCCATTTTGATCAAATCGAAAGGAAGCACACGAAATAGTAGTAAATATTTCATCACATCTTTTAGGTTATTTTCTTCATCCACTCCCTCTATCATTGTAGATTCCATTCTAAAAAAACCACTCCATCATATTATATATTATTTGATTCTATTATAGAAATTTTACAACCATATTAATTGTTCTATCCATCCTATAAATGAAAAATTCACTGTACGTGTGTACGCACGGATTACCGTCTCCACATCATGGTGTAGTTTTTTATTCAAACACTTCATTATTAGGATGTGTATAATAATGATTATAAATAATTTAATAATAAATTTAACATGTTAATGATTATATATATATATATATGATATACCATCCAATTACATATGATAACTCCATCAATATAATGATATTGTCGCTCCTGCGTACATACGGATACCATCTCCATGACGTGATGAGATTAATTTCCACATTCAACATTCAAATATGATAATAAAATATATATAATTACTATGTATGTAATATTTGAAATTATAATTCTACTGGATAAATATATATATATTCTGACATAAATCATATTCACTTAGTTTTGTTGAATATGATATAAAAACGGAAACACCATTTTTGGGTACGTACGGTCTACCGTCTCTATAAACGGTGTTTTACATTTCATATATATGACTATTATACATATTTATATTCTAAATATATATGTTATATAAATCACTTTTTATATACTGGATGTATTTAAATCATCATCTAAGTGATACAATCAAGAGTAACAAGTAAAAACACATACGATAAAGAAAGCGATTATTACCCGAAATGTTAATTTAACATAGAAATTATTGTTAAATGGGTTGTATAAAGTCATAATTTAATCATGTATTATATCATAAATATTAATATGTTTCTGGTTTAATTTAATAACATACTAATGTTTTATATAGTAAGTTAGACGTACCCTTTACTAAAGGAAAGTGCCTAGTAAGGGTTAATTTCACAATCTCATCATTTTCTGAAGTTGTTTTTACATGAGAATCTACTGGGACCTCTTTATCATCTACATACGTGATTCATAAAAATATTTTCAAAAGTAATATTTTAAGGTTTTATGGATGGTACTCTTTAACCAGATCATCATTATAAATGGTTTAAATTATTATTCCTCTCAACCTTTTTCATTGATGTCCATGTTTTCAAAATTATTTATAAAGATTTATATATATGGAAATGAATGTTTTTAAAATGTTATCATGTTTACAAAGTTTCAATGTTGTATGGGACACTTTGATTCAAAAATTTCTTTAAATGACTTCCATATAAATTGTGTGCCTTTTAAATTTTTTCAAGAAAAATAGATATTTCATTCAAAGAGTATTACAAATCATTTTCATATTTGTCAACATCCTTTGATGGATTTTAAACATGTTTGAAGATGATTTATTATGAATCAAATAATTCATATTGTTTTGATGATTTGGTTATATGTTTGATTGTAGATGTTTTATTTTTATACTATTCATGTTTTGTGGATAAATTATTGTCCATTTATATGCTAGTTTTAATACGAATGTTTATGTTATGTTTATTCCTTTTCATATGAGGAATGAAATTGACTTACTAAGTGATAGGTGGAGCCCGTTATAGCTCCTCTATTCATCAATATGTCTCATGAGAAAAACTAGTGTCTTGGTAGAAGGCCTTGACAAAATCTTATTTTTAGTCTTGGCACAAGGGTTTCACTATGTGGTTATGAAGTTTGGCATTATGCATTCCATCATTATGAAAGTGGCTATTGATATTGCATGTGATTATTCGAATAGTATAATATCCATGTGATTATTTAAATGGCATTATTTTGTTGTCTCATTGCAATATTATGCTGAATTTTATGTTTAAAATGATTTTGTTTTAGTCTTATACATTTCCTTAAATGTTTATGCTTATTTATGAATGTTTCTGCTATATTTTTATCCTTACCGAGCATCTGAGATCAATCCTTTCTATGTTTCAATTTTCCCAATATTCCAAAAAGTTTGTTATGATTGATAAGCAGGGTTTAGCTAGGGGATTGTTGTAGTTATAAAAGGATAATTTATTTTGTGTAATTTAACAATCATGTATGTAATCTATTTTCCAAGTATTCTAAACTAATCTTTCTTTCGGGACATGATTACTTGTAATCATGAAAATGTATTAAAATAATTCACTATCTCTTGTCTTTGGGGGTCGGTGTGTTACAAATTGACTCTACACTGGAAAGATAAAATTTCCAACTAGGATAGGAAAATAATAAAAAACCCCCCTCTAAAATAGGGATTCTAGTAAATCCATCAATGATACATTGAATAAAGATATATTCTAACCATTATAATTTATTTCCTAACATGATCCTCTGGATAACATCAGTTCAAGACTAAGAACACAAATGAAATCAAGAGGATTGTTTAGTACATGATAAAAATGATATATGAATGTGTTTAATGTCATATGAAATGTCATCCCTAATAGCATCATGAAAATATCATCCAATACCCACATGATTTTCTATAAACAGCTAATTATTCATGGTGATTTTCTATCTGGTGAATGTACATTCTGGGGGCTAAAAACCCCTCTAACAACTATGAATCTTATGTACATCCATAATTCAACTAACATCATTTCAAAAATGGGATGAGGCAATGCTTTTTTTGAATTTATGATGAGGAATATTTTTAACTTCATAATTTCCAATATTTTCAATAAATTTGGACTCCCTCATATTTTATTGATCGAAAATACCAGAAAATTCTGTTATGTTATGATAAATAAATTTTAATTGGAGTTCAACTTTGAGCCCTACCATTCATCCCACTATCATGCAAAATAATATTGAAATTTAATTTAATTTAATATAATGATTTAAAACATATGATATATGATGTAATTCAATGAATATATTTCCTGGATTGACATTGTCTTTCAAATTTTTTGGCCAACTATACCATAATTCACTCTACTACACATGAAACACATTATTCATAGGTGTACAAAAAAATAATGTATATCCTATATATGATCAGTTTCCCTCTCATTGAATTTTTATCTATTGGATGCTCTCTAAAAAAAGAAATAATAAAATAGTGGATGGGAGAGATGGAGATTCATGATGAGAAATTGTTGGGTACACTACCAGTCCTCAAAGGCAATCAAAATATGATATCCTTATTTTTCAATTAAAATGGACATATTGATTAATTCATTAATGGTGCTCATTTATTTGTTCTGATAACCCAAATGATACCAGAAAATTAGTCCTCCAAAGTTAGAACACAAATAGAATGAACCTTCCATCATGAATAATTTCTATAACAATGGGTTTTACTAATTCTATAAGATGGAAGGGGAAAATATCATGTCTCCACAAAAGTAAGGTTTCTTAAGAAATACATTTCATTAATTCGGTAATGAATCATAAAATCTTAATAAATGATGTTAAACTACAATGAAAACATCCTAATCACAAGACATTATTCATCATGAAATATTATTCCTCACAACAAGTCAATATTCTACATGGATAATGTGATTTCATGGAAATTAAAAAGCACATGATCTTGATATGTGTGAATGAAAAATAAATTGCCAACATCCCTATGTGTGGTTCAGATCCACATAATGAACATCCTATTTTAATAACTATTTTCAACAACATACCTAACATCACATGACACAAAGTTACAATCATATATTAAATCCTAGGTCAATCCAAAATATATAAATCCATATTAAAAGACACCATACAGTGTGAAAATATCATTAAAACATGGTGTTAAAGTGTATTGTTATTCTATTTAAAATAAAGATGATACCTTTGTAAATCACCTCAAAAAGACTTATATCATTAACCATCGGATGCCTCCCATGAGGGGATTTATGGATCATGATTAAAGGGATTTATGATATATTTTTCATTTTAGGTACCCTTTTTCCCTAACACATGATTTCAAAAAACTTGAATTTTCCATGAACTATATATGGATTGGTTACTATTCAAATGAGATACGTCTGAATTCCTAGATTTTAAATCTTGTACTAGCCACCCAAAATACATTATTATCATATATTTCTTATGAATTGATGATGTGTGGTGAAAGAATATATTTCAAATCATTTTTTTACACACTGAAAAATTCTTATCTGGGGTTAGGAATTACGGTAATTGGTTCCCCTGATTTTCATGATATATCAACTCTTATAGGGACTAAATGGTTCTAAATGAAATACCATAAGAGTAACACTATATGTCAATTCCACTAGATTTACACTACATTATTGATGTCTCTAACATGACATCTTAATGTACATTACATTGGCCCTTACAGGAGAAGCATTATATCCTTGTTGTCGGTCTCCCACCACACCATCATTCAAAAATTATGTGTCATAATTCTTATTTTCACAAGATATGTAGTGACACCCAGATATCTAATTATTGTTCTGATTGTAATAAATAAGAAAAAAATTACCACCTCTATATTTTTTTCATTATTGCGTGAGGGTTTCCCATTAAAGAACTTTTTTTGGATTGGTAATTATAATCATATGATTTTATGTTATGATTATATCTTGTTTCGTTGTTCTATAAAAAAAATAAATGGGAATAATCCCCCCTTTAGATATGGGAAGAACCTACATATATATTTACCCATTCAATAATGAGAATTATATTTATTCCTTTTAACAAAGGATACATAGTTCATTCTATATCTCCCATCCAACATCTAACTACATTAACCAATGGAAATAATTCCCCCTCTTTGTATAGTTCAACCATTTATATATGGTATCCCATTTTAGATCTATGCCTCTCATGATTCCTGACACCAAAAGATACATATTTACTCTTAGATATCCAATCATTGTACCACTCATAACAATCAATAAGAAAAATTCACTTCATTAGCATTGTTCATACTTGTATGGAGAGATTCCTTTTTATGAACTATGTGTTGATTGGTTCTGGTAATCATCGGATATGTCGTGACACATGGATGGCCAATCCTAGATCAAGACATAACATGAAAATATCCACCTCCTTGTGTATGATGAATACCAATGCACTAATAATACATATAAGAAATGTATGTGGATTGATATCAGCCACCACAGGAAATATAGTTATACTCAGATCCCAAATCATTGGTCTGTATTCAATATAATTTTCTCGAACAAATGAAATAAAATCGATTTAAAATGGCTTTTAAAACAATACATTAAAATATATTATCACTATGTGTACCCTGAATAGGAATCCATTAAAATTTAATTTAGGACTAATTAACTAATACACATAGGATTCCATATGTGTGAGTATTTTGTGATATCCATGACTGCTGTCATAGTTTATCACACCTTCATTTTCATGTCGGGGGAACCATCATCATTTCTCAAGGAAATTATACTTCTTTGATTTTCATTAAAAAAAAATTTCTTTTATTCCAGACATAACCTGAAATATAGTGATTCATGTATCTACAATCTTGGGTCCTTCAAATATAATCAATGGTAATATTTCCCCTATGAATATTGTTAAGACCATTATAGAGAATTTCTCAATCAATTATGATGTCTTGCATGATTCATGTAATTATGTGATATATAGTTGTAGATACCCGAAGCCTAATGTACATGGATATTACATTACATTAGAAAAATACTTAATACATAACAACAACAGACACATAATGAACGTAATAGTTTAGTGTCTTTGGAAACTTGGAACGTAATCATCTAATCGTGGTGAAAGATCTTCAACATCTCCCATAAAGATCTCCCCCTTTTTTTCTTACCTAAAACCATTCTTTATATTCTGGGGAAATGAAAACACAAAAAGGGTGAGATCAAATTCTTAGTAAGGGTAATCATGGATAAAATAAAACATACCTTATACAATTGAACTTAAAAACATGAACATAGTGTTTAAACATCAAAAGCTTGAGAAATGACATAAAACATGGAAGTATGTAAGGCATAGATCATAAAGAAACATTAATAATGATAAAATGGCATGGAAATAAAACATTTAATTGTGGAAACCATTAATCACATGATATGATTTCCATAGTATCCAAGGCATTGGTGCCAAGAACATCTTAGTGGACAAAGTCCCTTTCTGAATCGAGTTCACTCCTCGTTCCAGTCCTGTATTACTGAACCGGTTTAACTTGACGTTCCAGCCATGTCTATCTCATGAGGTATAAATATTTACCCAATGCATTGGAGGGAGATATAGGTCCCACCCATCTCATAATGAAATCATTCTTTCATGTGCCACAAAATCATAAATCATACATCATAGCATAAACCATGAAATAAAATGGGATTCTTAAACATCATTCCATCATAACATAATCCATAAACAATTGATATTATTTCATCATAAGAAAATTGAAACCATTTAAATCATTGAGAAATTTTACTTGAATCATACCCACATGAAATAATTTCATCTTAGATGGAAAATAGTTTTGACAAAACACTTAAAATAAATTCTTGAGGAAAATATCCTTTCTTCTTTAAAATCATTTTCTTTTCACAAAATTCCATGAAATTTTAAAAGATAAGGGTTTTGTTGAAATTATCATGAAATCTATTAGAGGAATATTCTTGAAAATGAGGTGTTATGAAACTGTAAAAATCTGTTCACGCCGTATGAGTTAAAAATATCATTCTCCTCGTACTTTTGTCGAATAAGTCAAAAAGTACCTTATATGGTAACCAAAGGAAAGATTCCATTCATACAATGTGGTAAAAAGTCAATAAAGGGTAAAAATGAATTTAAACATCCATGGAATAATGGTAAACATTTTATGAATGCATTTTTAGAAATCATGGTCATGGATGATAAATGTAACCCCAGTAAATACTTACGTATAAGCAATCTCGGATAAAAATGAGATTGAAAATTGTATCCCTTACCTTAGGTCTGATATGCTTCTTACGTATCCGAACCTCCTGTATAATGATTTAAATAATGTCATTGACTTATTACAGAATCATATTCACTATTATGATATCATATATGTTTCAGTTATTACTTTATATTACCTGTTCTTTTGTAAATTCCATGATAAAACAACGTTTTGGGTAAAATCATTTCATTTATCGTATGTGTTTCGACATGTCATTATTGATATTATTATATATATCCTGATTTACATAATTTCAGAATTTAAAACATGATTTAAATATATTCATCATATACATATATATATTATAGGTCGATAAAAGGAATGAAATACACCGTTCATGGAGACAGTAGGTCGTACGTATGCATGAACGCTGTTTTCATTTCCTTATTGAATTGAATGAAACTAAATAGATGACATACATACATACATATATATATATATATCTAGTAGTATTATTATTTCATATATTTCATT
The DNA here is from genome assembly GCA_963277665.1 of Viscum album. Taxonomy (NCBI): domain Eukaryota; kingdom Viridiplantae; phylum Streptophyta; class Magnoliopsida; order Santalales; family Viscaceae; genus Viscum; species Viscum album. Next base: position 442,654,770 of record OY728165.1, on the reverse strand, counting down.
ATTATTCATTAAATAAACATTATGATCATTCATGTATGGTTAAAATGGAGAATGAATCTGATCGCGTCGTGGAGACGGTAGTCTGTACGTACGCACGAGCGATGATATCATTTCCAAAATCATTGAATTGAATTGGAGTGGATGAATTAATATATCAGAATCATTATGATGTTATAATAACTATGTATAGTTATTATTTACACCATTATACCCATCCAAGTAAGGTGGTGTTGGAAAAACAGATTACACCACGACGTGGAGACGGTATTCCGTACGTACGCATGCGCGGTGATTTATTTTTCCGTGGGATGCATAGATGGTGAAATAGGGTTGTTTCATACATATAATAACATATCAGTATATGAGTGATACTTATGTTATTACTTCATAATGGAACAACTAAAGAAGAAGAAGTGGAAGAAGAAATAAAGTTGAAAGAATCGGTAACAGACATTACCTCTTCTTTGAAGCGCCTCTTTGAGTCCTCCTCTTAGGGCAATAAAATTGGACTTTGAAGAATACCAACACCTCTAGGATGTTTTTAGGGAAGTTTAGAAATGAATTTGGCAGGGGTGGGCCGAGCTTGAAGGCTCCAAGTGGTGTGAGGAAGAGAGGGAGGAGGTGCCCTTTTATAATGGAGGAGAGGGGAACCTTTGGAAAAACTAAAAGTATTATTTTTTTATAAAGACAAATTTGGTTTTAAAAAGCCCCAAATTGATTTATTTAGAATATAAGGTGGGGATGGTTCTAAATCCTCTCATCAAATATAATTTAGACAATTTTAGGTTCCTATTTTAACCTTATCATTTAGATTTAACATTAAGATAAATATTTTTAATTTTACTGTGTCTTCTTGTGTTCTTACACTATAAGGTTAATAAACATACAATAAGAAGCCAAAAGAACCCCAAGTTGTTTATTATTAATATGTATAACCTTATCTAAGTCATTTGGCCGAACCTTAGATTTTTAGGAATAAAATAACAATTAATAATATAATATTTGTTTAAAACACTATTTTATGTGAATTTTGACACTATTTAGTAATGTATTCTTGTGAAAATCATAACAGAAATATTAGTTCGAAGAAAGTTAATTAAATCAATAAAAAAATGTCTTTTAACCTATAATATTAGTGAAATTCATAAAAAGTATCAAATTACATTTATTTGGGTATTTATAACATCAATTATGTCAATATTTCATTAATAAGATAATTACTGCATCATCTTTGTGTCATAAATAAATTAAATTATTTAATGTCTAAAAATTATAAATAAATTACCATTATGTAGGAAACCTTTTTAGATTTCTAATGAATATTTATAGTCGAATTTATCAAATGTATATCCCTCAATTAAAAATTATATACTTATTAAACTTTGATTTTCACTATTTTAACCCTTCTTTAAATAAAATATTAATAAATGTCCTAACCTAATCCATGTGGGACAAAGTGGTCATATTTTATTCCTAAGGTTGTTTTTTGTAAAATTAAATTTATCCAATAGAATTAGGACATGTTTCAGGATAATAATAATATCATTTTTACCCTTAATTACCCAATTTACTTTTAACCGTGGTAAAAAAAAGTAAAAAATCACTATTCACGAAAAATTAATTTTATCTCATTGAACCAAATTTTACTTACTGACATCAACAGTGTCTCTCATATTTTTGAAACTCCTTTCACAGAAGCGGTAAAATTAATTTTTATGCAAAATTCATTTTTTTAACCATCACTTAGTGGATTCACTATTCATCAAAAAATGAAAGTTTCCAGAAAAATACAAAAAATTAGGCCTAAGCTATCTTTGATATTATGAACTCAAAAATGATGTCTATTTTACCAAATTAAAAACATATCAGTTGCATTAATTAATTTAAAAATTAATTTCCATCGTCAAAACAAATAGCGTGTTCTTAACAGATAATAACTATCAAAAGATAGACACTTGTATATGTCTGGTTTAAAGGTGAAATTACATCCAATGACCAAAATTGTATTAAAATGTAAAAATATATTCTAAATATACTTTAAAACCACTCAAATTAATAATTTATCACTATTAATTATTTTGATTAAAAATATAGTTTTTATTTAAAATTTAGTAATTTTCACTATTTATCAGAAATTGAATGTTATCCGAAAAGTACCAAAATTTCACCCTAAGCTAATTTTGATAATCCAAATCCAAAAATGATGTCCATTTTGAAAAAAAAACTTTTCAAAAAGTGGTTATTACTATTCATAACGGCTAGTTTTAATAATATTTTAATTGCATATTGTTGTTTAGTGAAACTCGTTATTGCGCACTACACACACTATCGAGGAAGGTCGTGATTGTGTGTAATTAAAGGAAAGTCATGGATGTCTGTTGTCTAAGATCATTTTGATGTAGATTACAACACACGACAGTAATGAAATTAAAAATAATATTTTTCATAAAATCTTGGGGTGTTACATTCTACCCCCCTTAAAATTAATTTCTCCCTCGAAATTCGTCTGGGTTATAAATGGTTTACTACTCGAAAGTTTGTTTAATAGAAACCCACATCGTAAAAAGGAATACCCAAACTTGGATGTAAAAACTAATTTATGAAATGTAACGGTTACCCAAATTAACTCATCACTAGGTTTCCACGTAGGAGAACATATGTGAATATATGGATATGGAAGAAAAATCTAACCATCAAGTTCTGATGGAGAGTGGTAGAGAACATGGATATGAAATAGCCAAAAATCACAAAGCCATAGATTTGCGATGATCTAAGGTACCATCTGATTCATCAGATATAAGGTCACTAGGACAACATTTTTGGTTTTCAAGATCATTTCCCTAAAGTTGGTGAATTTAAAGAAATACTTACATGATTTTTGTACAATTTCACTGTTGTTCGTGAATTGAACAATTTCCCCTTCATCCCTTAAAGAAATGAAGTTGAATTTGTCATTCTTGATGTGTTAGCAGATCATGTGATAGAATGATGGGTTATTCCATCTGTTTCAAACAAAATGTTAGGAAATGTTATAAGTCCATATTATGGTTAGATTAATCGTATATGGTTCCAAAAATGAACTTATACTTCATATATAATACCGCTTAATAAAATAAAACTAGTTTCTACTAACCAGGGAATTCATGTAGGACAGTGGTAGGAGATAAAGGCTAGTCGCACTTCGATTGTGCGTTCAATTCCCACAGCCTTTTCCGACGCGATGGGTTGTCACCCATCCTACAGGTTGTCCTTTTTTCTAAAACTACATTACTATAACCTCCCATCAATAATATCGAAAAAACATCTATCCTTAAATAATACTAACTTATGTCCAACATAATCCATTCCAATCTCTTGGCTTATCCATAATACTGCAGTTCACTCTCATAATATAGTGAAAACGGATACCAGAGATTTCATATAAAAAGCATGTCAATACCATCGATGATCCCCATATATCATAAGATATGTCTTGATGGTCACATTCCAAATATTCTAAGGCCATAATCATATATTCTCTTGAAAAATTAATACCCATTGAATCTTAGTAAAAACATGAGTTCTGTCAAAAGTTAACTCATTTCACATACCAAAAACTCAAAATTCTATATACTCAAACCATGATATAACTATTTCCTTATATCAGTCATGAGCTCATGAATACTATCAAACATTTAATTTTCTCCTTATCTCTTCATTATGCGCATATCATCTACATTCCAAAAATATCTGAATAACCTTTTATGGATACTGGTACCATTAATCATGCACTTTCAAAACTCAAGGAAAGACAATAGTGTAACAATCCTTAGATGTCTCTTTATTCCATAGTACCATGATATTACTTATACAACATTACACATGATAAACATGTAATCATTCCACTAAATTATTAAACCATTGACTGAGCTTCAACAATTCTTTCATCTCACATATCATTTGTAGTCTCTTCATCATCATCAACATAAATACTACCCATACTACCATACTGATTCTCTTCATGAGACTTTCACTTAGGGAATTGGTTTGCATAATTCCCGTACATTCCACATCTGAAACATTTAACCATTGCTGATGTTGTAGCAATACCATTATCCTCATCCCTGGTGTTAACTGAACCTTTTCCTTTACAATTACTGGATTTGTGTCCTTCTTTTCCACACCCAAAGCATCTTCTAGTTCCTTTAAAACATTTTACTTGATTTTCTTCCCAAATGATTTACATAGGGGAAATTGAACTTTCTTTCATCTATGATCATCATGAAACTCCATCTTTCTCTTATTAGCCGAGTCAGGAAACTTACCAAATTTTACATTATTGATCATATTATGAGATTGCTGATTCGGCATATTAATGATGTTTCGACTTCCAAATCCCATTTCATTTGGTTTCTCATGAATAATATCATTCCATTGTCTATCATATCCTCCATTATCGTGAATCATCTTGTTTCCATCCATTTTCTAAAACCCAAAAAGAATAGTGTGAGAGGAAAAAATCATAATAAAGGGGGATTAACTTCAATATATAACATCTTTGGTTTAATCTAATATCGTTACCATAGTTCTTGGACAATATCCTATACGTATACTTATCCTTAGGGACATCCCTAGACATACCTTGAAATATCTCAAGGGATATCACTAACGTTTTCGCATCCTAGTTTCCAAACGTTGACTAAACATTTCCTCTGATACCAACTGTAGAGACCTTAAGCTTAACGTACATGGATATTACATTACTTTAGCAAAATACTTAATACATAACAATAACAGACACACAAGGATCGTAATAGTTTAGTGTCTTTGGAAACATGGAAGGTAATCTTCTAATCGTGGTGAATGATCTTCAACATATCCCATAAATATCTTCCACTTTTTTTCTTACCTAAAACCTTTATTTATATCCTGGGGAAAGAAAACATAAAAAGGGTGATCTCAAATGCTCATTAAGGGTATGAAAGGATAAAATAAAACATACCATATACATTTGAACTTAAAAACATGAACATCATGTTTAAACATCAAAATCTTGAGCAATGACATAAAACATGGAAGTACGTAAGGCATAGCTCATAAAGAAACATTAATAATGATATAATAGCATGGAAATAAAACATGTAATTCTGGAAACCATTAATCACATGATATGATATCCATAGTAGCCAAGGCATTGCTGCCAAGACCATCTTAGTGGACAAAGTCTTTTCTGAATCGAGTTCACTCCTCGATCCAGTCGTGAATTACTGAACCGGTTTAACTTGTCGTTCCATCCATGTCTATCTCATGAGATATAAATCTTTACCCAATGCATTTGAGGGAGATATAGGTCCCACTCATCTCATAATGAAATCATTCTTTCATGTGCCACAAAATCATAAATCATACATCATAACATAACCCATGAAATAAAATGGGATTCTTAAACATTATGCCATCATAACATAATCCATAAAAAATGATATTATTTCATCATAAGAAAATTGAAACCATTTAAATCATAGAGACATTTTACTTGAAACATACACATAAGAAATAATGTCATCTTAGATGGAACATAGTTTTGACAAAACACTTAAAATGAATTCTTGAGGAAAATATCCTTTCTTCTTTAAAATAATTTTCTTTTCACAAAATTACAAGCAATTTTAAAAGATAAGGGTATTGTTGAAAATAATAATGAAATCTTGTAGAGGACGCTTCTTGAAAATGAGGCGTTATGAAACTGTAAAAATCTTTTCATGCCGTATAAGTTAAAAATAACATTCTCCTCGTACTTTTGTCGGAAAATTCAAAAAGTTCCTTATATGGTAACCAAAGGAAAGATTCCATTCATATAATGTGTTAAAAAGTCAATAAAGGGTAAAAATGACTTTAAACATCCATGGAAGAATGGTAAACATTTTATGAAAGCATTTTTAGAAAACATGGTCATGGATGATAAACGTAACCCCAGTAAATACTTACGTATAATAAATCTCGGATAAAAATGAGATTGAAAATTTTATCCCTTATCTTAGGTCTGATATGCTTCATACGTATCCGAACCTCCTGTATAATTATTTAAATAATGTTATTGACTTATTACAGAATCATATTCATTGTTATGATATCATATATGATTCACTTATGACTTTATATTACCCGTTCTTTTGTAAATTTCATGTTAAAGCATCGTTTTGGGTAAAATCATTTCATTTATCGTATGTGTTTCGACATGTCATTCTTGATATTATTACATATATCCTGATTTACATAATTTCAGAATGTAAAACATTATTAACATATATTCATCATATACATATATATATTATAGGTCGATAAAAGGAATGAAATACACCGTTTATGGAGACGGTAGGCCGTACGTATGCATGAACGCTGTTTTCATTTCCTTATTGAATTGAATGAAAATATATAGACAACATACATATATATATATATACATTAATCCAGTAGCATTATTATTTCATATATTTCATTATTATTAATTAAATAATCTTTATGATCATTCATGTATGGTTAACATGGAGAATGAATCTCATCGCGTCGTGGAGACGTTAGTCCGTACGTACGCACGAGCGATGATATCATTTCCATAATCATTGAATTGAATTGGACTGGATGATATAATATATCAGAATCAGTATGATGTTTTAATAACTATTTATAGTTATTATTTACACCATTATACCCATCCAAGTAAGGTGGTGTTGGAAAAAAAGATTACACCACGGCGTGTAGACGGTATTCTTTATATACGCACACGCCGTGATTTCGTTTTCCGTAAGATGGATAGATGGTGAAATAGGGTTGTTTCATACTTATAATAAAATATCAGTATATTAGTGATACTGATGTTATTACTTCATAAAGAAACAACTAAAGAAGAAGAAGTGGAAGAAGAAATAAAGTTGAATGAATCGGTAACGAACATTATCTCTTCTTTGAAGCACCTCTTTGAGTCCTTCTCTTAGGGCACTAAAATTGGTCTTTGAAGAAGACCAGTACCTCTAGGTTGTTTTTAGGGAAGTGGAGAAGATAATTTGGCAGGTGTTGTCCGAGCATGAAGGCTCAAAGTGGTGTGGGGAAGAGAGGGAGGAGGTGCCCTTTTATAAGGGAGGAGAGGGGCACCTTTGGAAAAACTAAAAATATTATTTTATTATAAATCCAAATTCGGTTTTAAATAGCTCCAAATTGATTTATTTATAAGATAAGGTAGGGATGGGTTGAAATCCTCTCATCCAATAGAATTTAGACAAGTTTAGGTTCCTATTTTAACCATATCATTTAGATTTAACATTAAGTTAAATAATTTTTCTTTTATTGTGTCTTCTTGTGTTCTTACACTATAAGGTTAATATACTTACAATAAAAAGACAAACGAACACCAAGTTGTTTATTATTAATATATATATCCTTATCTAAGTCATTTTGCCGAACATTTGATTTTTAGGAATAAAATAACAATTAATAATATAATATTTGTTTGAAAAACTATTTTATGTCAATTTTGACACTATTTAGTAATTTATTCATGTGAAAATCATAACAGAATGATTAGTTAGAAGAAAGTTAATTAAATCAATACTAACATGTCATATTAACCTATAAAATTATTGTAATTCTTAAAAAGTATCAAATTACATTTATTTGGGTATTTATAACATCAATTATGTCAATATTTCATTAATAAGATAATTTTTGCATCATCTTTGTGTCATAAATAAATTAAATTATTTAATGTCTAAAAATTAAAAATAAAATACCATTATGTAGGAAATATTTTTATATTTCTAATGAATATTTATAGTCGAATTTATCTTATGTATAACCCTATATTAAACATGATATACTTATTAAACATTGATTTTAACTATTTTAACCCTTCCTTAAATATAATAATAATAAATGTCCTAATCTAATCCAGGTGGGCCTAAATTGTCATATTTTATTCCTAAGGTAGTTCTTTGTCAAATTACAGTTATCCAATAGAATTAGGACATGTTTTAGGGTAATAATAATATCATTATTATCCTTAATTATCCTATTTACTTTTAACCGTGGTAAAAAAAGTAAAAAGATACAATTCAGCAAAAAATATTTTTAGCTCATTGAACCACATTTTACTTACTGAAAACAACCATATCTCTCAGATTTTTGAAATTTTATTCACAGAAGTGGTAAAATTAAATTTTATGCAAAATTCATTTTTTTAACTACCACTTATTGGTTTCACTATTCATCCAGAAATGAAAGTTTCCAGAAATATACCAAAAATTAGGCCTAAGCTATATTTGATATTATGAACTCAAAAATGATGTCTATTTTACCAAATTCAAAACATATCAGTTGCATTAATTAATTTAAAAATTAATTTCTGTCGTCAAAACAAATAGCATGTTCTTAAGAGATAATAACTATCAAAAGATTGACACTTGTTTATGTCTGGTTTAAATGTGAAATTTCTTCCAATGACCAAAATTGTATTAAATTCTAAAAATATATTCTAAATATACTTTAAAACCACTCAAATTAATAATTTATCACTATTAATTATTTCGATTAAAAATGTTGTTTTTAATTAAAATTTAATAATTTTCACTATTCATCAAAAAATGAAAGTTATCCGAAAAGTACCGAAATTTCACCCTAAGCAAATTTCGATATTCCGAATCCAAAAATGAAGTCCATTTTGAAAAATAAAATTTTCAAAAAGTGGTTATTACTATTCATAACGGCTAGTTTTAATAATATTTTAATAGCATATTGTTGTTTAGTGAAACTCGTCATCGCGTACTACACACGCTATAGAGGAAGGTTGTGATTGCGTGTAATGCAAGGAAAGTCAAGGATGCGTGTTGTGTAAGCTTCTTTTGGTGTAGTGTACAACACAAGACATTAATGAAATTAAAAAGAATATTTTTCATATAATCTCGGGGTGTTACAATAGTGATACCTAGATATTGGATACTATGTAAATTTATAATATAAATGTTAAAATTACACCCCTAAATACATACGATAGGGAATTATATAGCTGTCTAATTTAGAACCACTCTCACACAACTTAATTAACTACCTTGTAGAATATTTTTTTTATTCTATGCATGAATCATGGGATATTATGTATCCAAAAAAGCTTCCATTGCAGATGCGACCAAGATTTACAAAAAATTTAAAACCACATCAATTTATCATAGAATTTAAATAAATAATAAATTGTATTCACAATCAGTATATCATTTACTTTTATGGGTGTATAGCTATGAATCATAAGATTAATTTATTCCTCTCAAAATGTGTTCAATACATTCTTGCAATATTTTTGGGAGATCAAATTATTCTTCACTAACATTTTTCCTACAAACCCACATCATGTATACTAGTCTTAGTCAAATACACATATTCATTCAGTTGATACCCATATCATGGAACCCCATACTCATCAAGCTTCAAGATCATATCATTTCCCTATATAATAATAACTGTATATACTAGTTCATCCCAACTGATGCTTTGGTCCTATGAAATCCAATCATAAATACACTAAATAATATATGGAACATTATAGGCTTCTATTATTATCTAATGATAACCTATATCCACTAGTTCCCACCTATATTTAACTAAGGTATTTTTGGTTTATGATTTACACCTTTCATGACCCCGCTATTCATGAGGATTTGGATACTCTCTATTTCATTCTTATGTGTATTGTAAAATTTTTTGATTCATTATTATGAACAATTTTGTGATGCATAAATTATTTCACATACCAAATATACACATCATTCTAGTAGGAATGGAGTTATGATTTTTTTGAGCCTAAAATCACCATATAATAACTTTTCACTTTTGGGTGTTATTGGTCCTCCATGATATTATTATACCATATAATTACCCAAATCCCTAGAAACATTATCCATGGTATTTTATATAAATCACATGAAAAAAGGTTGTTTGAGTACCATTTATATTGGGTATCCTAATAATGATTTTTGTTGCATTCCCCATTTACTAGGTATAAGTGAATGGAAATATTAATGTACATTCACATTGATCAAATCTATACAATCATAAACTCTATCATGTTTTGGTCAAAATTTTCAGACCTAAAATATATTAGTGAAAGAGACATAAAACATGTTATGTTGAAATCCCAAAGATGGGGGCATGAGAAAGTCCACTTCCCCTCTTGGTAAACTCTATCACCAAATATTTTTAAAGCATTGTAGCATAAATGAACATTTATAAATCTTATAGTGCCCAATTTATATCCATATTAAAGGATGCTCCATACCCAATGAACACCCCAATCATGGAAAAAGTAAAAGTAATTTTATTTCACATCCTCTCATTTTGATAACACATTCACAAGATGGAGTTAAAACTCATAGGTTTCTCGATAGAATCTTGGATCAACATATTCCATAAACCTCAATAATTCCCTTTAAGGTTGAACAAAAATGGGCAGTTCCCTTAGTCGATAGAAATATATTTTAACAACATAGAACATGGATTTTCATGATCCTAGTAATTCTCTATAGAAAACTAATAACTTCTACTTGTTGTTCAAAATGGATCAATCCATCAGAGGAAGGCCCCATAAATAAAGGATTCATTCACTCTACCATGTAGAACATTATATGATTCCACCATTAATAATGGTTGGCCTTTACCTTCTATATCAGCCTCAAATTTCATAAAATGTACATATAATATCATTTATAATCGTCATAACCAAAATATTCAAGTGGATCTAAAATCATTTTAATTATTTCATTACGTATTTTAACCTTTCTAAATGATAGAATGAGACACATCATTACAAAATATTTTAATAGACCACACCAAGTAACTCAAGACCATATAGAATAGGTCTCAATCTTTTGGATGAAGAGGTAAACAAACCTAGGGTGAAAGAACTATTCATGGATGGTACTTTTCTCTATGACCCAAATTACAATCATGATGGTTGAGTGATCACAAATCCTCCATGTCCCTTATAATAGACTATGGATCCCCATTAATTTACCATAAATATAATCCATACAGGTCCCATTAATAAGGGGTCTCATATACCAACTAAATGAATATCCTCATTGCGTGTAACGAACATTGATCCTCATGTACCCCAAGAATACAGTGGTGGAACACATCACAGTACTATGTTTTGGGTTATCATTATTATACCTTCCCAAATATTTATTCGTCGAATAAATATTTTTAGTTATGATAAATATTACCCATATTCCAAATATAATGGTAGGAATGGTTTCCCAAGCATTTAATCATCTACCAATATCGTCCTCACCAATTATTCGATTTCCCTTCAAAAAGAGAAGGGATTTCCTCTACATGATAATTCATTTAAAACATATGGGATCACTCATAAGGGATATTAACTACCAATAAGAGTAATTATATAATTTCATTAAAGTAAGTATAATCCTCATGATTTGTAGATACACCATGGTAGAACTCATCACCTTGCGGTCTCTTACGTTTTCCTCAGTATTTACTCACTATTCCAATCATGATCATTGGAGAACCATGGATGGACATAGAAAATTATGGTGTTCTTGGTCACCCCATATTACATTATAATAAATATAATTCATTAAATTTTAATTATATGAAATTTAAATTAACATTCATGATTAAATGATGAATGGTATGTTACTCGTAATGGAAGTACTGATCTGAAAGACTATAATGCATAAAAGGTGAATGGTATAATTATTTAAAACCATAAATTAACCAATTTAAAGAGGAAATTTTTTTTCCAGGTACAAAACATGAAAATGGAATACTAGATAAATGTCATGTCTAATTCACATAGTGATAAAAATTCAATGATAGGATAAATATTGAGAAGTCATAAAATGGAAAAGGATCAATAATTTTAATTTAAAAAACAAATGAGAGGGAATCCATTTAAAATAAGAGTTCACTCCATTTATTAATTCTTCATAAAAATCATATGAAAATTTTATGGAACTATATAAATATATATATGATAATATTGAAGGTATCAATAGATATCCTTAAAAAAATCACCTAATGTTCTATAAGTCTATTTTCATATGAAAATACTAGTGCATTATCCCTCAATGAAATATATTTGTCTCAAATAATCGATTGAATTTTGTTGATCTCAATTTAACAGGTGGATGTACATTAATGTGGAATCCCATGTCGATTCGGTTTCACGTGTAAATATAAAAAATATAATCAAATTTTATTTAATCATTGAAATAATATTGTTTGGGTTTCTGTGATATTATAAAAATGATGGGTATCATTTAGAATATACAAAATATTAGATCAGTGCAATTTCATTCAATTCATTAGTGAAAGATAATAATAGAAATACTTATAATTATAATGATATTAATTCATTAATAATGTTATCATGAAGGATGAATATCAATATTCTATATCCTATCCTATGATTCCATTAAAAACATTTTTGATAATAATTTAATAAAATTAGATGGGATTATTTTTTTAAATCTACCAATCCCCTATGATGAGGTCAATTGTGTACTGATGTATAACACATCCTACCTCTTCTTCTACTTCATTATGGGAAAGGGTTTTCATAAGTTGGGAAAATTCAATAAATATATTCTATGTAGTCTCCAATGGGGATAATTACAATAAAATACCATCATTTTACAAATCTGTGATCACATCAAATTTTTATATCTATGTGGTCAAGTCATCAATATGGTCAAATAGTCGATAGACTATCAGATGACTCTATTCCAGTAAATTTGATTCTTCCCATAAAAATTTATCCATGGAACTCATTTCATAAAAACCATGAATATTTCTATAATGAATGGAAAATTTGTTCCAGGTTACAAAATATTATAATATAATATCATTCAATGTCTAAGAATCAAATTCACATTCCCCCATATTATAAAAAATCATGAGAATCCATTCCTCTTTAACGTGAAACTCCTCCATGTGATTATTATTAATCATAGTATAACTATTCTCCCAAATTTTCATTCATGATACTAGGTTATCTATTACAACTATGGTGGGAATGTCATTAGGATGAATGGTTCATTGAGGTAATGAATAATAATATGGGTAATCATCCTAACATCTTATATCAAATAATTTTACATATGATGATGACATTTAGGGACTATAATCCTAAATAAATTATATAATTCTAATGAAATTTCCATCCATTTAATGATAGTTATTCCCTTGGGGATCTCTGATGTCTTTAATAATTTCAATTGATACTATTTGAAAGGGGTTTTTATAAGTGAATGATTTTTCCTCAAAATGGACATATCTATTTAGTAACCATCATGAGTTATCCTCCACTATAATATATACATTTTACGATTGGAAGATTCGGGCTCCAAATGGTTAATGAATGAAATTCAGATTCATTTCATTAATTTCCAAAATATTCCAAATTTGGGGATAAGTAATGGATGTCATTCTCCTAGACCTCCAACTAAAGGTAGGGGAGAAATCTGTTTATTGAATCATAATTCTCAAGTGAACTAATATGGGGTATGTAGATCTCAAATAATAATGTTATATACCTAGGCCATGATAACAAAATCCCAATTTGACATCATATAATACCCCTCATCGAGAGAGAATCATCCATTATCAATAGTTGTAAATATGAGTGCATAATATGTCTTGATGTAGAAATTATCATTCTATATCAACATTCAAATGACCTCGTTAGGACCCATTGGAATCACATCAAAATTTTATACAATTAGTAGCTATTGAACAAATGAGTTATCGAAAATACTATAATTGTATGGCATTTTTTCTAGAATAAATGATCTCTTATCATGTTAATAAGGAACATAATGTTTCATGTAATAGTTATGGGTTTTTCTTTATATGATATTGCCAAGGAGTAGTTAGAGATGAGCTTGTGTAAGTATGGCTATATTAAGAGTGAAATAATCTATTGTTTTATATTCCACCACCAATTATCCTAATAGATCCCCTAAGAATGTATCCACCATTTTGTAAACACATCCCTTTAAAAACATGTACAAATAACCATTAGATTTTGACTAGTTGATACCCCAATTATCACCCAATGTCCTCATTAAGAATACTCCCCATCCTGAAAGATATATAAATAAAAACCTTCACTATAACGATCCTATCATGATGTTCACAAATGAGGTCATATTATAGTTGGTCATACCCCATTTTAGAATATGAACATATTTATCTGGTCTTTAATGGGAACATGTGATTAACTCATTAAATACTTTTTTACATAAAATTCAAAATGGTATGCATGTCCATTTTAAGGATTTGATTGTATGTGGTATATTACCAAATGTTAATGTAATGAATAATATTTTCACTCATCTCTCTAAGGGATGATATCCCTTTTATTTGATAAATATCATAATGGAGGATTTATACGTCACCATTAGACATATGAATGGAATTGTTGTCAAGAAACTAATATATAATCAAATTGTTATGAAGATTCAAATGATGATAAATGAAAATCAAAGAAATATATGATTAATCAATAAAATAAATAGCTTGGTTATGGTAGGAGAATCATTATCATCTATACATGACCAATAATGTCCATTCACATTCATGAAAAATCATACCACCATCTTATATTTTCCACATGTAGGTATAATGACCTATAACGGTATTGATGGATGGTACGTATTTGATTCAAAAAATTTAAGAAATTCGATTGTGGGAATTATAATAACCTTCTAGAAACAATGGGTATATTGATCTTATATATGAAAACATGTGGTAATTTTCTATGATAAATAAGATATCTTAAAAATTAATCACGTGAATTCATTTAAGGGTATATTACAACATTCGATATGGAATATTTCAATCAGGTGTTCTAGTGATAACATTATAATATATAATGAATCTATATAAAGGAAGACGATGTGACATTGGAGAGAATAAATTTTTGTACATGATATGCACCATAAAATCATAATTTTTGGAGATCACATTATACAAATGGACATAATTTTGATTCGCAATAATCATGGACCTTGGGAAAAAATATTTTCTATATGAGTCCTAGATGCTATATGTTTTCAAACAAAGAGATCAGAATATATAGTTAGGGATCTAGACCAATAATTAAAAATGGCTTAATCTTCACCAATAAAATCACATGAACCATAAAATGGACCATGATCACATGAACTGAGTTAGATAATATGAAGCACATAAACCCAAAATATTCTTGACACTGCATGGTCTGTCATAAGGCTTGTGATCACACAACCCCAGGATAGTCACATTATTTCAATGATGAACAACTAGTCACATTATTGAGTCAATAGATTATTCGAAGCTAGGAATATATCCAAATTGAAGAGGACATTAGAATACATGATTTTTTTGTAAAGTACATGAAAGATAAATTTTTGTGGAGATATCATTTGAAAAAATTCCCACTAAATAGTGTTGTCATCAGTTCTTGAATAGATGTCTTTCAAAAGGGTACATGTGATTAGGTCCTATGGAGTAGTTATCTGATAAGTGATATCACATGTGATATGGTGTTCAATATAAATGGTGGATTTCATAACACTTTTCTACCATATTTATTGGCCACTTTTCTTAATATAAATGTTCTCTTGGAATACCAAATTTCATATATGAAAATGATCAATAGGTAACCCAAAGAGTTAGGTGGGAATTTAATCTATTCTTAAATGATCCCTTTTTAATATGGACCTCTCTCATGAAGGGGGGTGTTTATTATTTAATTCTCACTAAATCACTAACAAAAGTCCTATAATTGAATAAATTAATGAACCATGTGGTTTATACTCTATACAAAACTATTGATGGAGTAGAATGAAATCTATAATGTCAAATCATGATGATCGTATAATCTATGAATGAAATGAAATTTAAAATCCTTCTGTGGGTCATGTAAAAATATCATGCACTATAAACAATCTATTTTTGACCATGTGAAGCCCCTATAATAAACCATACTATTATTGTGATTTTGCCTTGACAAGTGGTGATAGATATTCAATGTTTTACCTATGTGTTATTCAGATCATGGAACATTCCAATTGATATACACATTATATTCATAAAAAACCCATATAAAATAATGTTTGGAAATGTTGAAGGTTCATTTAATGTATAATTATGTATATTTATATTCATGTCTTTTATGTGATTCATGAGGCCCCAATGACCCCACATGGTGGCATGCCAATCAGTTCATGGGATATCTTGTTGGTGTGTCGCCTTCATCATGAAAATGACCAAATACCACACCATTGGGACATGTGATACCCATTTATTTCCACATAATATAACAGGGATTGTTCATAAAAATTATCATGCACCCTCATTAGATCTTTCCTATACCACATGAGTCATCAGAGACAAGAAAAGTGACGATCGATAATAATTCTCACATGACACCTATAATAATCATATAATTACATAATAGAAAATATTTTCAAAAGTCAATGACCCGTGATATGTAATTTATAATGTAAAATTTTAAAAGGATAAATACTCTCATAGAGGGAGATAAATTTATTTTCATGTGAAGGGGTTATCTTACTATTGTGATAATCTCATTGATCCTGAAAAAGCCATGAGCCCAGCTAGGATGGGCTCAAGAAAGGATTATAAATAGTTCCAAGATAATTTTTCTTGGAAATGTGATTATGTGAAGAATATATGATAATCAATGTGTACAAAAAATATGGTAGTGAAAGAGCGTTCTTACAATCAATGTGTATCATATAAGCGCTTGACAGAACCATGGTTATATCATGTGAAGTGCATTATTGGATACTCCATACACAAACTTTTTCTAAAATCTATTATATATTTATAAATAAGGTAAGAATTTAATTGAGGCGGGGTGGTTTATATATCCCACCATGACACCAAAAAATATATATGATTGATAAAACATACACATGAATGTAGAAAATCATACTTCTTGGAGTAGAAGGTCATGCGATCAAAATATTATTCCATAATTTAAAATCCATGGAATTCCATAATTGATAACGTAGAATGAAATTTGTTCCACATGATAACCTTATAGATCACATGAAGGCAATCCAACGTGTAAGATAAATATTGAAAATTTGTATTTATTATGTAAACTGTGTCACAGAAATTATAAACAAGATAATGCATGATGGACATTTAGGGAAATATCTAATAAATGAAAAACAGGGGAGACTTATGACATGGTTAAAAATAAAGTTTCATGAAAATGAATCTGGCCCTGTTCATGAACAGTGCAGATCATGTGACAAAAATATGACTCTTCAGCCAAGTCCAATGAAGTCCAACAGATATGAAAACCATGTTCAGCTATGTCCTCTATGAATTCTATTATGTACTGGAAGTCCTATGGGAACATATCCCATGTCTTTCAAATTCATCCAGAAATATTAGCTAGGACATGTGATTCTCATTGGTCATGAGAACCATGTAATGTGTTTACCCTACAAACTTTTCGACTTGGTCATTCAACACCCTCTTATCATGCAATCTAGATTATGAGATATCATACTACTTTGATGTCTAGATTACAAGATTTCATTTGGTCGAGTCAACTATATCATTAGCTTATCCTTACACATGTTTTCTAGGAAAAATTACATGTACGTAAAACCTCATGCATATTATCAAAATACCATGGATATGTCCGGAAGACAGTCAGGGCATGTTAGGAAGATGCCCCGAGACAAGATATCCTTGTCCACATGACATTTTCAAGCATACCATAGATAGATCATTGATAAATAGTATTCATTACTTGATTGAATATGAAGGATGACTTCCAAAAGAATGATATCCAATTGGAATATACGTCGGTTAATATCTCTTAATACCATATTAAATATTATATAAGGGCCACAAAGACTAAAATGGGTTCATCATTTTTCCTCATTAATCATCTATTTGAGAATCTTACAGAACTAGGAGGAATTTTATTCATTTTATAATAATATTACCATGGATTCATTCCTAGGATCCGAGATCCATTAAAAAATATATTAGTCCTGAACATGTGAATATTTATTATTTCCGTATGTTTTCATACCGATGAATTTGTATACCCTGCTTCCCACACTGATCATTGGTCACATGGTGTTATGGATTTGAAAATTTCATATCATTTTCATCATAAATTTCTACTAGACATGTATACCATATGTGGTAAACCTAATTCAAGGTTATTTTATGGCTACCATTATAAATTTGTAGCTACATTATTATATGTGCTAAAGGCACATGCACAAATTTAAAACATAAGGAAATGACCCCCACATACATTTTTTTATCTATCAACACCCATCTGATGGTTTTTCACATATTAAACATCGATAACAAAAATTTATTGTGAATAAGGATATGTGGGATTTATTCCTAGGATCATGTTAAACACATGGTACCCATTTGATCTCATATATTTCCAATCGACATGATAAAATACATCCCATTTTAAAGGATCAATGTGGGTCTGGATTCATATAAAATAATGATATGTTTGAAAACACACAATGGTTCAATATCAATCTCAAAATAAAAATAAACTAGTTTGACGGTAGTAACTCCATAGTTCTAGGTTATATGGCTTCGATATATAAGCAGCTACCCATTATAATAAAATAATTCGAACTAGTTAAAGAACCTATAAAATATATTGATGATCTACACAATAGAACCCCCCATTTACACATATAAGAATTCAAAACCTGATCATTTTTCAGGGTAACAAGTTCTAAATCATGATTATAAGGATATTTAAGAACATATCATAAATATAAAATAGTTATGGATAATATACAATAACACTATTCAAAATGATGTGATGAGACTTACCACCCATCCTCTCGATTTATGTGTGTTCCTAAGAATCGTTGGTTCTAAAACCCCAAATGAACTCCTTCATTTGGAATGAAGGTTTGTACCTTGTTATGGATATGGGATCTATTTGTAGTGTTTGGAAATGAACATAGTTATATGGGCTTATCTGATTGTTCAATTATTGGAGAACCCCAAAATCAACCATCTATAAGAAAAAATTGTTATACATATTGTAATGTCAAATAATTAGAGATTTTATGAATTACCAATTTCATCGGGCACATAACATCTCATACATTGTACAAACCACATTTAATGAGAGAAACAATAAAAAATTAATGAATATATTTTTTAATAATATATCTTATAATATAAGTATTTATTAGTACATTTTATATTTTTTTAATCATTGAAACATATGGTTTAGATCATGAATGTAATGTTCCCTATAGTAATAATTGTGAAAATATTTATACAGTATTCACAATTCAAATATTATTCATATTACATGGTGAAGAACTCATGTATCATGTTCTTTCAATCAGGTTTCCACACAATTTTTTCATTTTAATTTTACTCGAAGTCATATGATAGAAAATTTTATTTATTCTTTTTTGTGTATTAATTTCCTATATATATTATTATACCCATATGTTGAAATTATTTCCAATTATGATATTTAATTATTATTACATTTTATTACACATAAAACTATTCTGGACTGACCAATTTATTATGGGTATATGTCCACAGTTATTATAGGTGACTATAGAATATTGTAAGAGCACGCAAGAATCAAGTGTGGATCCATTATTGTTAAATCATAATAATGAATATAAAAACTATTTGATACTTTTCAAGACAAATATTACGCTAATCTTTCCACCTAATGGAATTTGGGATTATTTTTGAGTTGTAATGTTTAACAAATAAGAATAATATAAAATAATTGCATGCCTAGCTTGAATTTTTTTAGATGATAACTAAAAAATGGTTTATAATGTTCAATGGATTAGTATAAATATTATAGTGATTATTTTTGATCAAATATTACCATCATAATAAGGGAAAATAATATAAGATATGTCCAAGTAGAGGGTAATAACATAATTTTTTTAAATTATATATTTTGGGGGAATTAATTGTCATAGCCAGCATATATGAATAATAAAATTAGATACAAGGTTTATAAAATATGTAACTACATATAACAACATGAAAATGCATAGGTGGGTATTTACCAATTCATAATTGAGGGAATAATACAGTGGAAAAACTATAGACATTTTTTAAAACCCTCTTGTGATGTTATTCTGATAAAAACATTTAGTTTATAAGATATTATGATTGATTTATTATGTTAATGGATTAGTATAAGAATTATAAGAGAATCAAGTATTATGAAACCATGATTAAATTTTGAATGACTGTGGGTGAGAGTAATTATATTATAATAGTAGGACAATGTGGGGTTGAATTTTTCATGTAATTATATAAAAAATGTAACTTATTTTTTTCATCTATCACAGTAAATCAATTAGTTTTTTACATAATTAATCCCAAATTAACCATGATGAAAATTGATAATTTATTTAATATAGGTACTAAACGTCTAATAAATATAATGGGATAATAGATATATTGTGAAATATATAGATTATATTTCAATATTTATTGTGAATTATGTTTAAAATAGTGAACATAATAACACTAAATAACAAACAAACAATGATAAGAATTGTGTTGAAATAAAATTCTCCTAATAGATATAATGAAAGAAGGGATATTTATCATTAAACATGAAAATTTTTTGGGAAAGGAAAAAGGGAATTTCCTCACATGGGAGGATAATATTATAATGTGTTGGAGGAGGAATGAATGTATAAATCATCTATATGAAAATTGATAGTTTGGTTGAAGTGGTTAAAAGTTATATACTTCAACCAAAATTAATATTGAGAATTCAATTGCGTATGTGTTGTGAACATTCAATTCAATTGTTTTATTTCCCATATCCAATGAATATCCAAGATGATGGGAATCAGTGACCTCTATTACAAATAATACGATGGGAATCATTTACCTCTACTACAAATAATATAATAGAATGCCTATTAAAGAACTAATAATGATGTAGATAACGATATTTTATGTACATGTATAATCAATTATGGAGTTTTAGATGAATTAATGAAGTTTTTTTATAGTATCTATATTATATAAATTTTTTTAAGATCATTATTTATAAAAATTGATTATTTAGATGTCAAAAAAATATTATAGTGGTAGGATAATTGTATTCCATGGTGATTTTGAAGTATATTTATTTCTAGAAGTCATATTTTTCTCCGTTTAGATAAATTTAATATATTTTTATAAATGTATTGCTTCCCTAAACATAGAGGGAAAACTATCTGGTCAATGATAAATACAAATCATATAATCCTACGACAGACTTTTAGTATAGGGATAATGATAAACATCCACTTGAAACCAAACATATAA
Source organism: Viscum album (assembly GCA_963277665.1). NCBI lineage: Eukaryota > Viridiplantae > Streptophyta > Magnoliopsida > Santalales > Viscaceae > Viscum > Viscum album. Next base: position 442,633,386 of record OY728165.1, on the reverse strand, counting down.
TGTATGTATTCAATCCAAATTATGGATTAATATTTTCCTGAATTATTGTAGAAAAAATAGATGTTGTGATAAGAATGTTCTTAATAAAGGGGTATTTTTTTAAATATCATGTGGATGATATCCCTATTTAAATAGTATTGTCTATCATATCTATAATTTATGATCCCTTATTGTGTATTGTTGGTATGTGGTAAATAAAATTGAGAGGGTTAAATTTATTTTACAGAGGGGGGATAATGTAACACCCCTGGGTTTTAAAAAATTTATTCAATCTATAAATAAAATGTTTATAATTATAATATAATTTTTCAATATATATAAATTAGATTATATTTATTTTCATACATTTCATTAAACTTTAAAATGAAAACTATAAACACGTTATTCCTCCATACATGGAATGATACAAAAATATATGATAAAATTATGTATTACACACCATGGATTATTAATCTCCATGGATAAAATACATACACTGAAACAATTAAAATTAATGTGGTTAATGTATTAAAAAGATTGAAATTTTCAAATCTAGAAAATCCCATAGATCATCATCAAATATTAGGATCATATATTTCCACTCAAATTATTTAATGTGGAAGAAAACTATTAAAGGATAAAGCGATATTAAATATTTATAACAAGAAAAAATAGTTATTCCTTGTTAAGTGGGAGTTGAAAGAAAGAATGAATCAATGATTTTTTATATATCCAAAAAATATATATGATTAAAATATAGTATTTTCGAATATTTTTAATATAAATATTTATATATTTATATATATATATTACTAATATATGAAATAAATTAATGTATTTAAATGTAATATATTTGAAAAAACATTACATTAAATGACATAAAAATATGATTTTAATATATTATAAACTAATATATATATATATATATCAAATTGTAATGTATAGGTATTAATATTATTAACAAAATATATAATTTTATAATCAAAACAATGTTTTTGATATTAATGAAATAGAAAAAATAAATAATTAAATATTAATAAATAATATTTATTTATTTATTTTAGTATTTTTAGAAAAAATATTTATTTATTATTATCATAGAATGTTATTTGAATTTTCTATTTTAACAAAAAATATTAAAATAAAATCCATTGAAATATTATTACATATTAAATTATATTTTAACTTCTCTTAAATAAAGAATTGATAATAAATAATATTAATTATGCTTAATGTTTTGAAGAAACATTTTTCAATTATATATGTCTCTCATTATAATTTTTTATTTTATATTAGAAACAAATAATATATTTTTTCTAATATGAAAAACAAAGTGATATCAATTTTCGATTTAGGATTAAAAAAATTATGTTTGAATTTTTGAGTTTTTCTAAAAATGAATTATTTAAGTAAAAAAGTATGTGTTTTTAAAGAATTTAATTTTTTTGATTTGGTAATTATTTATGATTCATATATAATATTTAAATCCTTTATGTAATAATATATATACATATATATATATATAATAAAAAAATACATATTAAAATAATGTTTTAAATTGAAAATATTATCTCAATAGCTGTTAAAACTAAATTAAAAGATTTCATTATTAAAATTTATATTTATTATTTTCATTTAATTAAGTATTTTGATAGAGATATTTAATTTTTATATTTATTGTAAATCCATTTGATGAATATTTTAGAAAATAATTATATTTATTTCATAAAAACCACATTCCATGAATATTATATCTTTTACAAAAAAATATTTCTCATAATGATGTTCTTTTGAAAACATATTTTAAATGTTATGATAGTTAATTTTAAAATTTATATTTTAAGACTATTAAAACATAAAATTGTATAATTATTGAAAAATTTAAATCATAATATTCATATTAGTTAACATTTTAAACCATTGTTTTTATCATTAACGAAGTTAAGATTGAAAAATTATTAATTACTATTATAATATAAAATTTTTAATATTGATAAAAATATTCTATAAATATCATAAAATAGCATTATCCTTTTTAAAAAATTAGCTTTAGAAGAACACTCATGACAAAAAACACCTACCCTCTTATATTTTCCATTTTCTACCTATTTGAATTTGAATAGTAACATTACATTAATGAAAATGTAATGCTTAACTCCAAAACTACACTTCCCTTCAGTTGTAAAAGGGTTATACATAAAAAATACCAAGACACACCTATCCATAAAAAATATCCCTAATACTCTAAAACATTACACATCCCATAGGAATATACCATATTAAAAATATTCATGACACTGTAATTTAACAGAAGGTCTTTAACTCAAAGTTTAATTCAAGAGAATAATCATGTTCATGTAGATTGTATTATAAATTACATTACATTAATTCATAGTTAAATTAATTGAATTTTATTCTATATACATTAATTAGAAGATATTAATACAATTTAAACATTATAATGTTATTATATATACATTCATACCATTATATTTCTATATATATATTTGATTATGGATTATAAAATCATCATTTATTGGTTCGGGTGGATAAACGCATCTATGATCATTGATATTAATTTTACATCACCACCCATCATTGACAGTTCTAGTATTGAGTTTAATGAGGTTATATTATATTAACTACATGTTCATGAATAATTATATATGAAATTATCATTATCAAAATACACCCCCTAACTCATTAATTAACTTTTCATGTAACCATTTGGGAAGTTTTAGTATCCTATGTTAAAAAGATTAAATTATTATGTGATAATAGTATATTGGATGTTATATAATTATAAAACCATGCTGTAATTATATATATATATATGTTTTTAAATTATTCTATAGTGTTTATTTAAATATTTAGAAAATTTATTTTTGTATCACCAATCAATCGTTAGAGACATAGAAAATAAGTTATTATTATTTACCATTTTCATAGGCATTGATCACTAATTTCACCAAATGAATGAGGGAACTATGAAATCAGTTAAAAAACTAAATTTTCCTTCATCAATGATATTTAATTATTATCATAAAGCAACTTATTGATATCATATCAATCCTTCATGATTTATATATTAAATAATAAATAAAAAATTATACATACATATTAAAACTATGTGATTTCTCCAAAAAATATTAATTAAAAATTATAGGAAATTAGGTATATGATATTTTAATGAATATAAATACTTTTATGAGATATTATATTATGATAGTTATGTATTTAATTGGATATTAGAGTGAAGAGGACTTAGTATGACCAAAAATATGGTTTTCTTCTCAATAGTCCAAAAAAATTATATTTTTATGGGGTTATAACCAAAATAAATATATTTTGTTTTTAATAAACCTATAATAAATATATTATATTCATTGTAATTAAATTCCAGTTTAATGATTTATATTTCAAAAGGATATTAACCAAAATATTTTCATGCTGCAAAAAATTCCTTGTATTATATTTAATTTTTTGATACATGTTTCTTAATGTTCACATGGTATCATTAATACTTTCTTATTTAAATCCACTGTTTTTTGTATACCATACTGATGGGTTTTGATGTTGAAGATTCTATAGTTTCCCAAAAATCTCAATCAATTAAAAAGATACGCAACTTGAATGTGTTTTGATCAATTTTTTACTAAAACTATAAGGGATTAATTTTCAAAATTATTTTGAAATCATGATTATTCTTTGATATCTAATCCAACTGGTTAATCATTCTTCATTGAAAAACCTCTCAACATTCCATTTATATATTCATGTGGTTTTATATGTTTAGTTGATATAAGACATTCCCATGACAAATATTTTTATGGAAATGTAACACCTGAGATTCATTAATGGTATGTGAAGATTTATTTTTAATAAAAAATTAATAAAAAACTATTATTCCTTGAATATAAGTTCTAATTTGATTGTATGAATATATATTTTTATATTACTATTTCAGAAGACAACAATTATTAATTTTTAAAAAATTTCAAATAATAATAATAATTTACGTATAATGTTTCATATAATATAATTATATTCCATATTCATTTTTTATAATTTGATAAATTATATATAATTTATAATTTAATGAAATTAAATTTTTTAGAATTATTGAAGAAATCAATTTTATGTAAAAGGATTATTTTTCATAAAACTATTTTTTGAAATGCTTATAAAAATTCAGTTATAATTATTTAAAAAAATATATGTTATTTATATGAAATTAATATAATATATTTCAAAATATAAGGATTTAAATCCATATTAGGGTTATTAGTATTAATATATTTAATGTGAGATCATTTTATGCATGAAAAATGCATTTTTCTAAAAACAAATTTTTTCATGTTTTTCATGTTTATTTTTAAATAAAATTATACCCCTTATATTAAATGAATTTGATAAAATTGAATCCTTAATTTTTATTATTATAATATATATTATTTTATAATTTCAACATAATATTTTCAAATAGTGAATCAAAAATATATTAAAAATTAGTTAATATGGTTACGATCAAACCGGTTTATCGGGATATTAATGTAGACATATAAAGGGTAAAATTATCAAAAACACCTATTAAACCCCCTTGGTTTGTTATATTATTGAAATAACCTTATCGGATTCTAATATGATCAATTCTTGAGACATAATTCCTTGACGGTTACATTACATTATTGAAAAACATTCAGTGATTAAAACCGCAACACTCACATCAATTATTTAAGTGAACATCCTCCCAAAAGTTCATCATATCTCTCAATCCATATATCTTTTTTAAGACATGAAAAAATATAAAAGATTCACTACCAATTGTCACAATGTTAATGTCTTCCTAAAATACCAATATTGCAGTCCTTAAAATAATACGCAGAAGTTTTTTTAAAATAAGTTAATTGTCTTCACCAATTTATTTTTAAATCTTCTTATTATAAAAAAATCAAATATTTATTGAATATAAAAAAATTTTAAAACCAAATAATAACATAACAATTTTTTATATTCAGGAAAAAACAATTATCCTTTTACATCTTCATTAAATGAGAAACATAACTATCATTCTTATGTATGAAAATATATCGCCTCATGAATGATTGAATTTTTTTTCCACCACAAAATGAAATTGAAAGTGATATTTATATAAATAAATAATATTTATGATACTTTTAACATAATATTGATTTACTAAAAATAATATATCATCCACATATGTACACTTTCATCTACTATGTACATGATAATGTGTCTTTGCTTATGTATAACATAACGTCTCCAGGAAAGGATGTGACTATTTTTCAATGTCAAACATTAAATAATGATAAAAAATTAATTAATATTATATAATTAATATATTTTTAAAATTAATATAATATAATAAATCCTTGAAAAATATCATATTGTCAAGAACCCCATTTTTTCCACAAAACATGATTGAGAAAATAGGGTAGTTAAAACCAGAAAAAAAAAATAATTAATGTTAAATACTGAATATGTTATAATATGTTATAATAGGAAAATATATTATATTATAAATATATATAGTGATTTATAATAAATTAATAACATGTATATATCCATTATGCTAGTGGTTAATATAAGTTCAACAAAATGGAATTATGAGGTAAAATATTTTTTCTTCATATCAATTCTGTTGATATGTTTTCTATATTATACACTAATTAATTTTTTGTGGTGTATGTACAACCCTACTGACATATTTAAAATAATAAACTATTTATTCATGATTATTAATTTTAGAATTCATGTTAATTTCTTCAAGGGGATATAATAAATAAGTTACCAAGAGGTATGAATTTATTTTTCAATCCCTTTCTTTGGATTGGATTAACTTTTGTTTAAGTGATCTTGTGATCTATATTTCAAAATATAATTATATCCACCTATAAATAAAAAATTTAAAATAATTAAATTTTTTTCTATTTATATTATATTTTTAACTTTATTCGATAATTGAAACACTTAAATGTAATACATATCTTATTTATATTTTTGAGCAGTCTTATTTTTCCTCTTCAATTTTTTATAGTTTCATTATCGTTTTTTTTTCTATTTATAAAATAATTTATTAAGGAAATGTTATGTTAAATTGTACATTCTAATGGTTTTAATTACTATTTATATGGTTTCTTAATGTATCGATTTTTTCATTCACCGCTAAAATGATAATGAGAATCAAATTTTTGACATATAGTGAAATAAAACACGTCCCAATGTTGTAACCACAATAAGATATTATTCATCACATACATGTTTTTTGAATATTAAATGTCATTAATGAATAATTAATGTAATATTATTCTTTTATTTTTATCATTTTAACAACATATGTGACTCTATTACAAAACATATATTTATGATGTACTCTTTTACATAACATATTTATTATTAATTGTATGGTTGTATTATTGCTACTAAAACATTACATTTGATGTGATCATGGAAAATTACACGCCTCACTAAAATCTACATTCTTTGTACCATCTATATTATTATTTACTAAACCAAATACCACTCTTGCGAATATTTGTTTACTATGATCATTATTTAATTATTTTGGGAAATATTGATATTCTATGTTCTTTTTAAGTTATAAAAATATTTCAATAAATTTTATTTATCATGAATTTAATTTATATTTCAATATATTATATAAAATTGGAAATATACTGTCATCTGGGGTATGATTATAGATATCGCATGGATACATCGATAGGTTTCATGAGAAATAGAATTCAGGAAAATTAAATTTGTTTTAATTGTATACTTACAATCCAATTAAAATTAATAGTTACATGTTAATAATGGTATTTATATCATTTTTTATAATATATATTTTTGTCAAATATTAATATTTACTTTCATTGAAAATTTTGTTATTTTTATGAAAGAGATACATTCATTTATATTTTAAAGGAATGCAATTTTGACCCCAGTTATTGATTAAATGGAATGACATTTTAATTATTTACATTTATATAATGATAATTAATTTTTAAATTCTGATATATTGTACATTATTTATCCCTCATGGAACATTTTACCGCAACATTAATTAATTAAATTTCCTAGGCAATGAAAAATAATTCTATGATTTATATTCATTGATGTTGAACATTTTGTTATGTAACATTTTATATTTTATTCCTAATGTAAAATTAGAAGCACTTAAATATTTCTCTCTACATTATTAATAAAATAATTGATATTTTATGGTTATATACTTGTTATTTACTCTAACACATTATATTAACCACATGATATGGGTAATAGTAGGTCGGGAAGTTACAAGATGTGTTAACAATCATGTAAAGAAAACCTATAATTTTTTATAATAATAAATCTCCATTTTCTATTTCCTTTATTCTTGGTAATTTTTTGAATGATTACTTATATATTTGTTTCCAACTACATGATCGTCCTCAAAAAATTTTAACAATATTTTTATTTTTTATGGATAGATTCCATCAAATATTTAAAAGACTATTTTCTAAATGTTTTCTGGGTGAACACCTATATCCACTATCATCTAATTTTTTTGATACTAAAATTCAAAAAATTTATGAAATTTTATAGAATATATTATTCTCTTTTATTTATAAATTATTTTCCCATTGAATGATTTAAATAATACTATGGATTCTATCATATTCCCAAACTGATTTTTCTAATTCTCCAAAAAATGGGTTTCATCATTGACCACATCCATTGACATACATTATTTTTTATCATAAATATTATCCTAATTTTACCATACATCATATTTCTACAGATGAATTAAGTATTTTACATCACCTTTTGAGGATTGATCAATCACATTACTTATCATTCATAATTACCCACTATATTTTATCATTACATTTCAACCTACTACTTAACATTGTGAATACGTTATTATTGATTAATTCTAATAAAGGGTGTTCACCTATATTTCAAAAATAATTTTATTTATGTAAATTGTTGATTTAACCATATATCCTTGGTCCATATGTTGTAAATACCATATTATTAATATTAATGATTAACTTCTATTTACCAAATTTTTTTCTCAATTTAATTGGATTTCCAATTATTTTCAATGGGTTTATAAAGATGTTATAATTGATTGAATTAATATATATTTTTTTATTTGACCCCATGTGAAAACCATTTATTTTCATTCATTATATATGATTTATTTGGGGAAACTCCTTTTCATTCTGTATGTTATATATGATATAAAGCTAAATTATTATAATTGGGAAGGTTTTCTGAAACTAATTTTATTTATATGGATTCATTAGGCTATGATTATTGATTGAAAATAATTTGAAGTCGCATGTATGGATAATTTCTATAGGGGTCTTATATCTCAATATATTTCATTAGTTTAATGTTAATATATCTATAGATAAGTACTCATGAGTACATTTTTTTCATGTATGAGCATGTAAGGTTATGATGTCTCATGAATATAATTTTACATAAGTAATGTAATGTAAGTTCCAAAGAACATACTTGTTTCTTTGTTAAATTATTATCCTCATGAACGTATTATGATCTCATAGCTCAAGAATTTTCACACATGTTTATAATTACATTTTATTCATGTCTAATGTTATTTGATATCAAATTTAATAACAAATGATATATTCCTTATTTAGTTTTAATTTAAGTCTGTATCATTATTATGGAAATAGTCTTATCTTATGATTGCATTTAATATTCAATTTTTATCCTTTATAATTTCAGTTATTTATAATCTAATTAGACCATTTTCTTATGTTTTATTTCCCCATTTTATGAGGATAAGAATAATGTAAAAAATATATAAAATGGTGTATAGTGTGGGAAAAACATGGGGAAATGTTTATAAGTGGTTTTAAATAAAATTATTATTGATAGTACTTAAAGACAATAAAAATTCAATTCATGATATTTTTGTTGGCCAATTTTAATATTTCATGTTTACCTTATCAATTTGATTAAAAAATGAACATCTACCTTCGATAACTATAATCAAACTAAAATATTTCATCTATAATTCCTCCAAATATGTAGTGTTATATATATGTGGTATTTTAATAAATACGTTAGAGGTGAAAACCTACATAGAGGATTATAGTGATGTGATGGAGAACGACATGAATGAAATTATATAGGCCAATGTTAATATCACCAAAGAGTTAGATTCTTTAAATATCATAAATAATGATATTTGATAATGATCCTATATTTGGGACAAGAAATGGATCCAAATTATTCATAAGTTTGATAAAGATGATAAAAAATAAATAATGACTCAATGTAACTAGAAAAGTAATATATATAAAACAATTCTCAAAATCTGATTAATGAATTAATAAATAATGTTCGTTACTATCTAAACTAATGTAATATGGAAATTAATGATGAAAAAATACTTATATATCTAGTTATATTGAAAAAACAAAAATCAGTTCAGAATGAGGGAAGCATCCACAATATGAAATAATTATTGAATGTTATAATATTGATGAATGTGTAATATATTAATGTTATTTTTTAACATAATGTATAAATTAATATATCCTCACAAACTAATATGGAGAAATATAATTCTAAAATAACATTATATATTTTCAGTCACATCCTATGGTTATTCAGTGATTAATATATATATATATCCACCATTAGGGTGAAGGAATAATTGAACCCTGAAAATAATTTTTTTCTACAAATGATTCATTTTATATAGAATAACTAATGTTAAATCATATTCAATAGTGTATGATGAAAAATATATAAAAATATACCACTATATCTATGGTGTATTAAATTTTTATATGATATTGTTCTCCCGAAATCATTCCAAACTAGGGAACAATATATTATAAACCAAATTCATGGAAAACTAGAAATTTGGAATATATTAAAATCCATAAAAGAAAATATGAATTTATATGTCATTGATAATATTTCAACATGTTCAAGCATTAATTTATAAATTAGAGGGATAATGATTCAAACATTGTAGTTAATAACAAGCTCATATAAAGGGTTATAAATCATTAGATGTAGAAAATAATATAGACGCAAGGGAATGAATATGACGTCCTCAAAATGATTTAAACATATCATAGATCATTGATAAACCATGAATAAATGTTTTCATAGTGATTTGTTGTTCATGTATTAATTTTTGAAGAGTGTAAGTAAATATTATGAGGAAAAATGGCTACAAATGATGAAAAACTAAATAATACTAACTGGGTTAATATCACGAAAAGAACAATGAAATGATTATTCTCTAGAATTTTATAAATATGGATTGTGATTTATTATTGGTTGATATTAATGATAAAAATAAATAATCATTTGCATTAATAATGATGAAGAGTGATGTGAGAGAAAAATATGGAACAAGTGGTACTTTTTTTGGAGAAGATGATTTAAAATGAACACTTAAAAAATGTATCATATGTATTTATTAATTAAATTAATCCTGAGTAGACAGAATATATTATACATGAAAAAATTCAATGTACATTTTTAGTAAATAAAAATACTAATATTTGATGTTTAAGAACCAAAATGGTTTACAAAATTAATATTTTGTGGTTAGATATTTTCTCAAATAATTTGAAACATAAACAATAATTTATTTTGTGACATCCTATTATTTTTATTTTTATTATTTGTAAATGACCTTGATGTATTCAATATATTATTTTATACATTACAATGTGTTTTAACCATACACATTATAATATTTTTTTATCATTTTTAAAAAAATAATTGGAAAATATTATTTATATTTTTTTGTTTGAATTGAAATGAAAAATATGTAATAAAAAATATTATTTACACATGTATAGTAAATATTCCATCATTACTATTCAATAAATGAATTTAAATGTTAAAAAATAAATTTCAGTAAAGAACGATATTTAAGAAATCTTTGTGTTTATATCATAATAAATAAGATTAATCTATGTTGATCAAAAATATTATTTAGGTTTTGATATTATATATTCAATTTGAAATTTTAACAGTCATCAAATGGTTTTTACTACTAATGGTATAAAAATTAAAATAAATTTTACATTAAAAACCATTTCTTCAAAGAATATTCTTCAATTTTTTTTGCTTGATTATTTAAAAATAATAATTTACACCACTTTAAAAAATGTAATCATGAATAATTATCATGTCCTTATTTTCTAAACCGTTCAATTTTTTTTATAAATAAATATTCTAAATATTTAGGACATGGTTAAAAGTTAATCAGGTAATTATGATTTCAAATAATAGGGAAAGATAAAATAAATTTCTCATACCTATATTTTTCTATTCAATGAGTTTAGTTTTTCCATAGTCATTTAATATTATAATATTTGGAATTTTGACTACATTTTCATTTAAAATAAACATAATTAATTTTTTTGTTAAATAATAAATCCATAATTGATCTCGATTTTTAATAACCACAATATTTTATCATTGAGATAGTAGTATTTTTTTTATTTGTATTTTTTATTATAATAAATAATGATTTTTTTATCCTTATAATTTATTTTTAATTTTTAGTGATTAAATAATTACAGGAAAATATTTCAGAAAGAGAGGATAATTCTTCTAAAAGCAACAGAAAAATAAAATTTGATGATCTTAAATACCTAAAAGGTAATATATTTTAAATTAATTTTTTTTCACAGGATAATTATATTTAATATTAATGTAATATTTAATTTTAATGGGTTTTGTTTCGACATACATATCTATCATGATCTATTTAATGTCCAAAATACTTCTAGTTATTAAAAATATTGTATTTGTATTTTATGAAATAAAATATTATATTAAAATATTTAAAATCAGAAAAAATATTTTAGTTCTAAAATGGTAATTGGATAAGTAATAAAATTTCACACATTTAACATTTATGGTACAATTTTTACTAGAGATTTTAATTTATAGAACATTAGTATTTAAAATGTTGGTACCATGGTAATAGAAATTTTTTATGATGGGATTATGAAAAATGATAAAGTATAAAATTCCATATATAAATATCCAAGTTTCATTAGATGAATGAATTTTTGGATATGAAAATATGATCATATATTTATAGAAACCTCGATCCACATTAATAAAATAGAATATATAGCATTTAATTATTTTAATTAATTCCATATGTGTCATTTTGATCAAAATAGCATGTCTACAACTATCAACTATTTTTCCCAAAACATTGAGCCACTTATCTTGACAAAGACGTACCTAAATTCGATCCCAATATCTTTATCCATGTTATAGAGGATATGACCAAATCAAAATTCTTTCAATAATGTACTTTTTTAGAATTAAAAATGAGGCCTCTTAAATCCGAGGTAAGATTTCCTTTGAAGGAGGTCCAAACTGTTTTAATAGATTTCTGAATCTATGTAATTTTAATTCTTATAACCTTTCCCGTAATTTTTATTTATCTGAATTATAGTTTCCTCCTCATATAATAAACATCCAATTCTTCTCCTCATGTTAGTTATTGTGATCATTAGTTTTCCTGTAATTTTATTCAATATTTATTGTCAAAACAATAACCGATTTTGTTATTAAACAATTGGCCTTAGATATCTATTAATTAATATTTTTTCCATCAATATAGTTGTCACTAAAAAATCAATAATTTCATTAATAATATTCCATTATTTTTAGTTAATATTTTATACGTGTTTCACTCCTTATAAAAACTAATGAAAGTAATCTTCTAGTAATATTTTTTTGAGAGAGTTTCTTCCAATCATGTGAAAAATTCATTATTACAGTTAATAAAAAATGTTATTCTAAAATAAATTTGTCATTTACCTCTAGAAACCATCCAAATATCTTCTAAAATTATTATTTATTTTTGTTAACATCCATTGAAGTTTCTTCTGAATTACTAAAGATATGTTTTCACTATATCATCTTTATTATTTCTATGGATGGCTTATGATTTTGATTATATGATTTTCTAAAAACACATTTATTTTCCATTGTTTATTCAATATTATCATGATGATTTTTTAATGATATTTTTTATGTATATGAATTTATTATTATTATGTCATTAGTGGGAACCCAATTATATATCTCAATATTTCATTGGTTGACGATTAATATTTTCTGATCTCAAAGGGTATATGAGTTGTTTTCCCAATCCATAATGACGGTAACTGATTAGTTATCCAACTCCTGAAAAATAAAACATAGGTGGTTACCCCAAGATAAAAAGAGGATAAAAAGAAGGTTATCCTAGCCTAAAGATAGAAAAAATATGGTCAAAAAAATTGTAACATTTCAGGAAAGTCTTTTTGGAAAAATTAAAATATTATTTATTTTATTTAAATTATGGAACACAATGAACCGAAGATTTTTTAAATGATTTTATGCCCTTGTTTTCACCCATGGATCAGGTTCTTAATTCCTTCATCGTTAATGTCATATGAAAATAAAAAATAATCCCATATATCGTATTTATTTTCCATAATCATTTGGGAGTGGTATCCAAATATTAATAACATGTTCTCATATCATTATATTTCTATAATGATTAAATGATCACTTATGTCTTCCCTTTTAACACTATAATGATTCCGGGCTCACCCTTTATTATTTTAACTTTTCCCAATGATGTAATGTATAGTTTTTAGCATAATATGTATTTGAAAGATTTTATTTTTGATAAAAAATTATATGAGATGACGAATTTTTTTGATGTTGTTCATATAAGGATGATTCAACAACCATTTAAACACTAAGGTTCTAAATGTGACCATGATAATGTATAATGTATTTTACTATTATAATATATAATTTTTATTCATGAAATTATTTGGTCATTATAGAGAATATCAGAGAAATTTAGTTACATTCTAAATATTAGATGTAAAAAATTTAATGAGAACCCCTTGTATAACACTATGTATGGGAGGAAAAAATATATTTTTTAAAGAATATATTTAGGATTTCATATAATATAATTAATTTTATGGGTAATATAATGATGATGAGAATATGGAACAAATTTATACATGGATAACAATATTGAATGTGTTGTATTGTATATTATCTTGATCCTCATTAGTGGATGATGATTATTCCCAAGACTACACACCAATATAAAAACACATAGGCGATAAATATGGTTTAAAATAACAAAGTGTTAATATATAATTTGATGGATTTAATAGAACTATAACAATGTCTATACTATGTTAATCCTAAGGTATCATAGATTGAAAATAATATGTAATAATTATGAGATTATATTAATGTTTTTTCATGATTTTATATTTTTCCATTGTTACTAATAATGACCTGGTAATGTTTTCCCTTTATATTAAATGGATATAACATGGAATAGTCAAGTTAAGAATGAATGAGATCAATAATTATTTTATTTTCAAAATGACAAACCATCTTTTTTTTAAATTAGAATGAATAAACTAACTGATGTATTTAAACTACAATTTAATAAATTAATACTTCTGTTCTTCCAAAAAAGACTGATATAGAATTATAATCAGTTGGTTCCTTCATGATTAAGTATAAAAAATCTTTTAGTGGGTCTTCTGATCCAATATATACTATAAAATTGATTATTGGCAATGAAAATTTATTTTCTATTTACTATAATTTTTAAAATTTAATATTTATATTATTAATTTATCATTTTTTGGAGATGCATATATTTTATATAATAAAACCATGAATAAAATAAACCAATAAAAAATTCGATCTATTTAGTGGGACAAGTATAGAATGTTATTTTTTAACAAAAAAAATTATTTTTAGTATTAATATATAAATAAATAATTATTTAATTATGCTAATTTAGATGGATAATGATTCCATTAATACATTTGACGAAAATTTTCCAATTCATGTGAGGTGAACAATAAGTATTATCATTGAATGAAAAACATATATTTATGGATGCTTATTTTTATTTAAAAATTATTTGTAAACAAAATTATGAAAAGGGACATCAATTGATAAAATAAATAAATCAATATAACACAATTGTGGATATGAAGTTTGGTGTTTCCCAACAGTTTTCTTGTTTTGATGAGAAATGTATGATGACATTTAATGGAAATTGTTATAATAAAAATACATGATATATGATGTTGTGTCATACTTTATGGTATACATGTGGAATGAAACAATAAGTAATTTATCTTAAATGTAACTAATAATTTCATTATGTGAGGAAATAAATTTCATTCGTCTTTTGAAATACAATGTGATGAGGATAAGTTAGATAATAACTAGAATATTAAAAAGACACAGTATAATGAATTAACCAAAATCTAGTGGTTCAAATAAATGGTGTTTGGGAATTATATTATGTGTTGATGAGATCCAAGGTAAAATGATGATGATCGATGCCATTAAGGACATAGTCTTTGAGGTAAAAGGTAATCTCATGTGATCACTACTTTGGAAGTGGGGTATCGTAATTAAGTGGTGCAAGATAAATTTTCCACAGACTCTAGAATTGTTAATTTATTATTCTATTATGTATCTACCTAGACTTTTATAACTAAGGATTTTTCTAATGGTATAAAATTACATCATCAATTTTTAGATGCCTATTTTTTGTGAAAAATCATAATATTTTGATGATAACAACATATATATAGTATCATATATGATTGATTTTTTGGGAATGTGATACTTAAAAATTTATTTTATCCTTCTCTTGTTAAATTTGATGTTATTTTTGGAATGGATATTTTTTTATTATAGAAATTTCATTTTCACATTCCGAAAAAGTGTTGTTTCATTATTTATTTTCAACTAATCTATAGTATTCTCTTTTTTCGAGGATAAATATGAACTCCTTTAAGAAATTAAATAAATTGTATGTGATATGATTTCTATTAAAAATTATATTTATATTTTTTGATTAGAGAGACATGAAAATCAATGATATGCTTCTTGTATTGTAGTTTCATTCATTCATTCATTCTAAAACATGATATTTTCATTCATGAAAATAAAGACTTGGATTCTTAAATATGACTCATTCCAGGTGTTAAAACTATTTAATTGAATATATATAAAATAAACCCTATTTTGTTTTAAGAATTAACAAATATAATAAAAGAGAATATTTATATAAGATTTATTTTTCCACGTGAATCACTATGGGATACACCGATAATTTTTGTTAAGAAGTATAATATATCCATGTCACTATCCATTGATTAATGGGAATATAACATAATCACAATCATAAATATGTATCCAATATCATGTAATAATGATTTAATTGATCTTTTATAAGGTCATCAATATGTTTTTAGTCTTGATTTGGTATCTATACATTATATTTTGAGATAAACAATTGATTAAATGAACAATTAATATCTTTCTTCGTCATTTGGTTATAAAAATTACCTTGCATTAATTTGGGATTTAGATAATAGAGTCTTTAGATATTAACATAGTAAGTAGTTGTTAGTATTTATCAATGATAATATTATATGTATTATAGTCAATGAAATCTCGATGGTCCTATCTTAATAGTGATTAATACCCTAACGATGGAGAGAGACTGTGAAAGATAAAAAAAATTGAATTTAGACTAAAAAAGATTCCATTTTTGGGTTATATAATCTAATATTATGGCATATAAATTGATATATCTATGATAGAAGATACTGACCATTATAATATAACAACCATTTTGAATTAAATCTCATGTTTTTACTAATTGTCTAAATATTATCAATACACAATATAGAATTTGACCTAGATATCCACTCAACAATACAGTTAATATTATATGAGATTGATTTTATTTTGGATAGATAAATTTGATGAGTATTTCAATGAGATTAACATAGATTGTTTAGTGAACATGCACTCACCATACCATGCATTGGACCTGAGTTTGTTATAAATATTAATTTATTATACACGGTACTAGGGTTCACCCTGTTGTACATCAGTTTACGGATTCCTTATATCTCTAAAAAATAGATTGAACCAGAAAAAAATTACCCAAATTATGATATGGGGTTAGTTATGGTAATTGTTGACCTGAAGATATAGAATGATTTTCTATATTTATAATGGTTTCATATTTATTAAAATTAAATTTTTTTGATATATGTTCACTCAAAAGGGAAATATTATACCAAAAAAATAATATTTGGAGTTGATTAACACTTTTGACTTCATAATATATTTCAACATTGGGAAGGATATTAGGTTAATAATAATACTATCCCATATGATCATTCTATATTTTCAATGATTAGATGTTACAATGAAAAAATATTTCTATATTTTCATTGGTTGAGTCGCTAAATATAGTATTTAGGGGATAAAAAATTCATTCTCAAATGAATGTTCAACTATCTATACATGTGAATATTAATGGGTTATAAGAGGATGATGTAGAGTTATAAATGATGGTTAGACATTTTTAGAAGATCAACATTAATTATGATTGAATGAAAATTATTCAGGTCCATATATATGTCCCATAAATACAAAACATGATGAAAGGGTTGTTGGATTAATCTCATAGCTCAAAATTATATATTCAATATTTATGGATAATGATTTAAAATGATCAAGAATTGTATTGTTGTTGGGACAACATAAATAGTGTTATGGAAAAGTTTGTATCATATTTTTTCATATTGAAGACATATAATGTAAGTGATAAATGTCTAATATTATGTCACATTAAGGTAGTTCTATAGTGGAATATAGTTCCACATTCTATTGTATATGATCTAAATCTATGGCTTAATTCATAATTCTAGAAAATTATTCAGCATGTTATTGATAAAGTCTATTAATTTAGTATTGTCGATAAACCCAAGAGATATGTCTGATCTAGGGGTACCGTTAAAACCATAAAAGATATATTCTTATCTTATGCTCTATATTTCATTGGGTTTTTCGATCAATATATTCACTAGTAATTTATCACACAATAATAGATATTACTCGAACATTCTTGTCGCTTCATATAAATCTGTAAACGTAATGAAATGTAGAAACCCAATTCATTGAGATGGTTTTGGATAAAATAATACTATTAGGGGTACTTCTAGATGGAAAAGTGTAATAATTGGTTTTTTACATTCCGAGGAAAATTCTGGAATCTCATTGTTGATAGAGGTGTTATGTTAATAATAAATAATGTTATTTTTATTCAAAATATGTTATAATGTATTACCTTTAATTTATCTATTTAAAATGGTTACGAGTTTAGAAAAATGGAATTTTCATTGTGAGGTATTTTATTTACGTTGATATTTATTTTCAAGAAGGTAATATTTATTTTCACATTGTTCATCCATCAAACCTCTCTCATATTTATGACATATTATATATATCACTTTATAGTATGTACATACATTAACAATAACATGAAATAATGTAATTGGATTTTTGATGTGAACATAGTAATTATTACAAACAAAAATCTTGATAAATATGTTATTATTGAGATATTTTTAAATGAATAAGGCCAAAAACCTTATTATTGTTATGTAGAGGAATTAGAATCTAAAAAAGGTTACACGGTAACCTGAAGATGTGAGGATGTAGAGAAATCCATAGTTGTTTTTATCATTTGATGAGACTTTTAGGGAGAAATTCATGTAAATTGGTGTAGAATATAAAAACCAAATATTTAATATGTATTTCCATTAAACAAATCCTAATGTTTTCAATGAATTAATTAAATGATAACACAATGGTTAAATGAATCATGTTATATTATTAAATTTTTATTACTTGATGTCATATTTTACAAAGTGTTATTCATTTTGAGGGTATGAAATATACGAAAATTTTTAAAAAATTATATTGTAAACATACATAAAACATATTCATTTGTTTTCATTTTAAACGAAATTATAATGTAAAAATACATATATATCATAAATGTATGTTTATGCAATTAATATATTTACCAAATAAAATTAAATTATAAACTATTTAAAAAGCATTTTTTTATTTTACGTGGTATATATTAAATATTAAAATGGTAAATTCATTAATTTATTACAATTAATTTGATAAGAATAAATCATGTTTTTTTCTTAATGCAAATTTTTTATAAAAAAACATGATGTTGTTTTTCTCATTCTTATTTTCAAATAGATTTCATCTACTTGATGAAATTTAATAATAAAATATGGGAACAATATTTAAAATTCTTGTTTATAAATTTTATAAATGAGATAAATTCATATTTTCTATAATAAATATAAATCATGGAAAATATTTTACAGAATGATATATTTTAATTATGTAATTACTGGTAAAAATTATATAATATGGACTTCAAGACTAGTGTTAAACCAAAATAATTTTTACTATACGAGTTCATTTTCATCATAATCTTCCAATACTCAATGATATTGAAGCTTGTAATGATTTTTCATTGATAATGACCCCAATATTATCTAAAATAAATTGCCACTCATAAATTTTAAGATACTTAGTTTAATAACTATAATATTTGTTTGGGTCAAACTGATCTTATATTCACTTGCGAATGGTTATTTGAATAAATAATAATTTTTTTGGTTATTTAATTATTCAAATTATTAGTGGTTGAATGATTAAAATAGAATATTTCACAACACAAATATATCCCATGATCAAGAAATACAGGAATGAAGGTAAATGATAATAAAAACATTAAATGTATTAGTTTCTTGGATGAAATATAGTATATTGAGACATTAATGGTTTGTATTCAATTATAATTTATGTTATCAAAATTTGAGAATCAAACTCCATAACTGTGACTTTATATATTATTGAAGAATATGTCAATAGTTCTCAAAAATAAATTATTCGTATTTTATGTCAAAAAATATATTATTTTATTATACAAAATTCATAATCGAGAAATAGGTCAAGGGAAATGGGGTAAGGTTTAAAATTTCATCTTAGTTCCATTTAAAAGTCATGTTTTTAACATAGATGTAAATTTATATGCATTAATAATGGATTAGGTTTATAACCTAGTAAATGATATAATTTATAGAAAATTTGTTTAAAAAACATATATTTTATAATGTCAAAAAAACCTATCAAATTTCATTTGGTGATGCGATTTAAACATTAATTTATCTAATATTTAGTAGTTTTCAAACTATGGGAATCATTAAAAAATAAATTGAAAATGAAATATTTTAATATATTTATTAACATCAAAGGTATAAATTTCATTAAAATTAAAGGAAAAAACTAACATCTATCATTCACACAACTATAATCCATGTAGCTCAAAAAATTCCTAACTAAAACAGTTATAAAAAATTTATTTTGGATAGTGGTTCAAGTCACATAAAATGATATTCTCTGTAGTTATATTGAAGAAAAAAAAATGGAGTAATCTCAAAGAGGAGGAGGTTAGATCATTTATTAATCAAGAGGAACTTTTTGTTAGGTGTCTACTAATTAGTATTATTTTAATCATGATTTTTTATTTCATTGATTTTTATAAATATGCATTATACAATCCTTATCTGATACTACCCATTCATTTTCCCCATCTCTGGAAATTTCTATAGATAACATGTATTCTATTAATATTTTCATCATTGAATAATAGAGTGGAAAAAATAATTTCATGAAAGAAAACAGAGGTTATTTGTCTGTTCATTATTAAAAAATCCATTCCATATGCATGTTTTATAAAAAAAATTCAGAATGTCTTTTCTGATCATTAGAGAATTTGGAATGTTAGTTTTACACAAATTTGAATTTTTGTAAATGTTTTTATAAGAATAATTTTTTGTTTTGATAATGAGGTACTTTATACTTATGGTGTAAACAAATTAATAATTATAATGATTACAACTGGAGGATAATTTCCGACCATAACATCAAATCAATGCATTGAATCTTATTAAGGATACTTCTCTAATTTATTTCAGTAAAATTAATTTCAATTATGTACATTAATTATTTAGATTAAATATTAGTTCATTTATAATTAAAAGTGTATTATCATCTGAAAATATATGTATAATATTATATATGAATTTATCATCAATGATAACATCTTTTGACTACACATATAAATTATAAGTGATATTTTCCAATGATACTATACATAATATTTATTTGTATATTTTAATGTTATATTTATTAGTTTTTTATTACACTCGTTAATTTCACAGGGTTATTCTATAATAATATGATAAATTTTTTATAATCACATGGATTGTATACCAATAGCATATGATTATTTGGAATGATGTCATGGAATTACATATCCATATCAAAATAGTGTAATAATTAATGATTTTTTAGCTCAAATAGTATACATAAGGTTATCATAAGTATAAAAGAGGGAACATGGGAGGTTATTGTTATATCAATAAATGGTACACGGATAGTTATCAAAATCCCAAAAGATTATAAAAGAAACATTTCATAAAGATTGGTGCAGGTATATACTGCATAATCCAATTCCTGGAATGTGATGAATTTATTGAATCATTTCCTTGAAATTAGAGTGATATTGTTACGGTAATTCCACACATTAGACAAATATTTTAAGCGATGATCTAATCCAATGTTATGATATCATGGATCATGTTCTCTAATACCATTATTTTTTATATTATGGGAATACTAAATAATTATCCCATTTATTATGAGTTTGATATATGAATAATTATTTATGATTCCAAAATGTTATGATAATATTTTAATACCCCAATTCTCCTATTATGAATAAATGATTATTTATATTTCCCCTATTTACCCTTATTGTGTATCTTAGACAACCATTTTTCATGTTTTATTTCATCAAGGATATGAAGAATGGTTTTGGGTATGATATGACTAAGATTATTTATTATTATTAATGACCTAGTAGGATATTAATTATATTTTTATATACCATGTATTTATGTATTTTTGGTTCAAAAAACAATAAACCATTGTAGTTCAGTAAAGGATTGTTATAAAAATTATTAAATATTCATTTAATATGATTATATATTTTTGTATGAAATTTTAGGACTATTATAAAATAAAAATAATGGTAAAGAGATATATGTTATAATAACATTATATATGAAGATGAAATCAAACTTCATGATAGGGTTTCAAAAGAGAAATAACTGAAAATATCATGAGTATCCATGTGGTAGGTGAAATATGGATCAACATAATTCAAATGAATATATAAAAGACACAAAAGAATAAAAACAATAAATTATTATATTATATTCACAACATGTAATCCTTAATCACAGATAGATCATTTTTAATTGAGCATCCCACATGTGGTGGGGAAAAAAGAACCCATTCAAAAAAAGTTAAATAGTGATTTGATGAAATTTTATACAAACATGAAGAGTCAGACCTAAAATGAATATAAATTGAGTAGGGTTAAGTAGTTGATTATATATTATTAATATAAGTAATCAAATTATTTAATTTGGAGACCCAAAATATTGACTTATCATTTTTGATATTATTTTTTTGATAATTATGGTGATAAATAAATATGAACATGTGTCCGAAATTGTGTTAGAATAACACACTATGGGAAAATCAATTATTGTGAAAGGTTATTTGCGATGTGAATAAATCCCATCCCAATAAATCTGACGAAATGCATATTTGCGATGAGAATATATGGCAGTCACAAATGGTCAGTCAGTTGCGACGGGAATACAGAACCCATCGTAATAGGTATGGTGTGGTTTGCACGCCAAAATTAGGGAATCCTATTTGCGACGGTGGCCTTCGTCCCGTCGCAAGTACCCGGAGGTGGTAAATACTATTTGCAACGGGACAATTACCCATCGAAAAACACTATTCAGTATGTGTTATTTGCGACAGGTCATGTTGCCAATATCGGCGACGGTAAATAGGCTTTTGCGACGGGGATATCTTCCCATCGCTAATGGTATGTTGGCCTACAGGTATTTGCGACGGGCCCATCCCCAATACCAGCGGTGGTAAATAGAAATTTGCGATGGGGATATTCGCTCGTCGCTAATGTTATGTCGGTAGGCAGCTATTTTCGACGGGCTTGTCGAAAAAACTCTTTTATCCACCGCTCGTAATGAATGCGGGCGAAGGTATTTGTGACAGTACACCATCGCAAATACTCGTATTTGCACCGTGCTCCCGTCACAAATATTCTAACCTATATATACCCCCATCCGTTTCTTTTCAAATCACTCAGATCTCTCTTCTTATTTTTTCCTTTCTCCTTTTAAATTTCCGTTCTAAGTAGAATTTTTTTTTTATTTTAAATTTTTCATACGAGAAGAGCAAAGAAGTAGTTAGGAGGAACAATATTCTTCAAAATATCAAAGGTATTTATAGTTTTTTTAATTGTTAAATTATTTTTAATTGTTAATTTTATTTTTAATTTTTAATTTTAGTTTTTTAATAAAATGTTTATTTATAAATATAGTATAATTCGAATAAGTGGCTGTACCAAATAGTCCTTGTCTGGATACAAAAAAGTAGAGGTGGCTCTGGGATAGATGTACCTAGGAGTGAAAGCTCTGACAAAGTGTTTCGAGATTGACTCAGGGTAACCTGGTATACGACAACGGGCCTTCCTGCATTCTTGGTTTGACACTCCCGGATGTTGTTTTGGTTATAATTAAAAATAAATATATTTAATTAGAAATAATTAGAAATAGTTATATTTAATATGGAATAATTATATAATTATTAAATAATTAATAAATAATTATATTTTATTAAAATAATAATCAAATAATTAGGAAATAATTATATTTAATTGATTAGAAATAATTAAGAAACAATTAGAAATAAAATAATTAGGAGACAATGAAAATAATTAGGAAACAATAAAAATAATTAGGAAATAATTTAAATAATTAGGAAACAAATAAAATAATTAGGAAACAATTAAAATAATTAGGAAAGTATTAAAATAATTATGAAACAATTAAAATAATTAGGAAACAATTAAAATAATTAGGAAACAATTAAAATATTTAGGAAAAAATTAGAATAATTAGGAAACAATTAAAAATAAATAAGAAAAAATAAAAATAATTAGAAAAAAAATAAAAATAATTAAGAAACAAATAAAAATTATTAGGAAACAAATTACAATAATTAGGAATCCAATAAAAATAATTTGGAAACAAATAAAAAAATTAGGAAAAAAATTAATATAATTAGGAAACAAATAAATATAATTAGGAAACAAATAAAAATAATTAGGAAACAATTAGTAAGCGTGATTGACCGCTCATCTACCTCAATTTTCATTTCATTTGTGTGTTAAGGCTTGACATGAAACTTCTGCCTCCACATGTAATATTTTCTTTTACTATCAAAATTATCATCCTCCTTGCCTGCATAAAGGTGAGGAGGGTTATAATTTTGAATGTAAAAGGAAATACTACATGTGGATGTTAAGTTTCCTGTCAACCTCAACGCACAAATGAAAATAAAATTGAGGTAGATTAGCGTTAAATTACGTTTGTTACTAATTAGTAACATTCCGAAAAAGTGTTGTTTCATTTTTTATTTTCAACTAATCTATATAATTCTCTTTTTTGAGGATAAATATGAACTCCTTTAAGAAATTAAATAAATTGTATGTGATATGATTTATATTAAAAAATTATATTTATATTTTTTGATTAGAGAGACATGAAAATCAATGATATGATTCTTGTATGGGAGTTTCATTCATTCATTCTAAAACATGATATTTTCATTATTCAAAATAAAGACTTGGATTCTTAAATATGACTCATTCCAGGTGTCAAAACTATTTAATTGAATATATATAAAATAAACCCTATTGTGTTTTATGAATTAACAAATATAATAAAAGAGAATATTGATATAAAATTTATTTTTCCACGTGAATCACAATGGGATACACTGATAATTTTTGTTAAGAAGTATAATATATCCATGTCACTATCCATTGATTAATGGGAACATAACATAATCACAATCAGAAATATGTATCCACTATCATGTAATAATGATTTGATTGATCTGTTATAAGGTCCTCAATATGTTTTTAGTCTTGATTTGGTATCTATACATTATATGTTGAGATAAACAAGTTATTAAATGAACAATTAATTTATTTCTTCGTCATTTGGTTATAAAAATTACCTTTCATTAATTTGGGATTTAGATAATAGAGCCTTTAGATATTAACATAGTAAGTAGTTGGTAGTCTTTATCAATGATAATATTATATGAATTATTGTCAAAGAAATCCTGATGTTTCTATCTTAATTGTGTTTAATACCCTAACGATTGAGAGAGAAAGTGAAAGATAAAAAATATTTGAATTTAGACTAAATAAGATTCCATTTTTGGGTTATATAATCTCATATTATGGAATATCAATTGATATATCTATGATAGAAGATACTGACCATTATAATATACCAACCATTTTGTATGAAATCCCATGTTTTTACTGATTGTCTAAATATTATCAATACACAATATAGAATTTTACCTAGATATCCACTCAACAATACAATTAATATTATATGATATTCATTTTATTTTGGATAGATAAATTTGATGAGTATTTCAATGAGCTTAAAATAGATTGTTCAATGAACATCCACTCACCATACCTCGCAATGGACCTGAGTTTGTTATAAATAGTAATTTATTATACACGGTACTAGGGTTTACCCTGTTGTACATCAGTTTAAGGATTCCTTATATCTCTAAAAAATAGATTGAACTAGAAAAAATTACCCAAATTATGATTTGGGGTTAGTTATGGTAATTTTTGACCTGAAGATATAGAAAATTTATCTATATTTATAATGGTTTCGTATTTATTAAAATTAAATTTTTTTGATATATGTTCACTTAGAAAGGAAATATTATACCAAAAAAATAATATTTGGAGATGATTAACACTTTTGACTTCATAATATATTTCAACATTGGGAAGGAGATTAGGTTAATAATAATACTATCCCATATGATCTTACTATATTTTCAATGATAAGATGTTACAATGAAAAAATATTTCTATAATTTCATTGATTGAGTCGCTAAATATAGTTTTAAGGGGATAAAAAATTCATTCTCAAATGAATGTTCAAATATCTATCCATGTGAATATTAATGGGTTATAAGAGGATGATGTAGAGTTATAAATGAATGATGGACAATTTTAGAAGATCAACATTAATTATGATTGAATGAAAATTATTCAGGTCCATATTTGTGTCCCATAAATACAAAACATGATGAAAGGGTTGTTGGATTAATCTCATAGCTCAAAATTATATATTCAATATTGATTGATAACGATTTACAATGATCAAGAATTTTATTGTTGTTGGGACAACATAAATAGTGTTATGGAAAAGTTTGTATCATTTTTTTTCAAATTTAAGTCATATAATGTATGTGATAAATGTCTAATCTTATGCCACATTAAGGTATTTCTGTAGTAGAATATAGTTCCACATTCTATTGTATATGATAAAAATCTATGGCTTAATTCATAATTCTAGCAAAGTCTTCAGCATGTTATTGATAAAGTGTTTTAATTTAGTATTGCCCATAATCCCAAGAGATATGTCTGATCTATGGGTACCGTTAAAACCATAAAAGATATATTCTTATCTTATGATCTATATTTCATTGGGTTTTTCGATCAATATATTCACTAGTAATTTATCACACAATTATAGATATTACTCGAACATTCTTGTCGCTTCATATAAATCTGTACATGTAATGAAATGTAGAAACCCAATTCAATGAGATGGTGTTGGATAAACTAATACTATTAGGGGTACTTCTAGATGCAAAAGTGTAATAAGTGGTTTATTACATTCAGAGGAAAATCCTGCAAACTCATTGTTGATAGAGGTGTTATGTTAATAATAACTAATGTGATTTTTATTCACAATATGTTATAATGTATTCCATTTAATTTATCTATGTAAAATGGTTACGAGTTTATAAAAATGGAATTTTCATTGTGAGGTATTTTATTTACGTTGATATTTATTTTCAAGAAGGTAATATTTATTTTCACATTGTTCATCCATCAATCCTCTCTCATATTTACGACATATTATATATATCACTTTATAGTATGTAAATACATTAACAATAACATGAACTAATGTAATTGTTTTTTTATGTGAACATAGTAATTATTACAAACAAAAATCTTGATAAATATGTTATTATTGAGATATTTTTAAATGAATAAGGCCAATAACCTGGTTATTGTTATGTAGAGGAATTAGAATCTAAAAAAGGTTACACGGTCACCTGAAGATGTGAGGATGTAGAGAAATCCATAGTTTTTTTTATCATTTGATGACACTTTTAGGGAGAAATTCATGTAAATTGGTGTAGAATATAACAACCAAATATTTAATATGTATTTCCATTAAGCAAATCCTAATGTTTTCAATGAATTAATTAAATAAAAACACTATGGTTAAATGAATAATGTTATATTATTAAATTTTTATTACTTGATGTCATATTTTACACAGTGTTATTCATTTTGAGGGTATGAAATGTACGAAAATTTTTAAAAAAATTTATTGTAAACATACATAAAACATATTCATTTGTTTTCATTTTAAACGAAATTATAATGTAAAAATACATATATATCATAAATCTATTTTTATGAAATTAATATATTTACCATATAAAATTAAATTATAAACTATTTAAAAACAATTTTTTTTATTTTATATGGTATATATTTAATATTAATTTGGTAAATTCATTAATTTATTACAATATATTTGATAAGAATAAATCATGTTTTATTCTTAATGCAAATTTTTTTAATAAAAATATGATGTTGTTTTTCTCATTCTTATTTTTAAATAGATTTCATCTACTTGATGAAATTTAATAATAAAATATGGGAACAATATTTAAAATTCTTGTTTATAAAATTTATAAATGAGATAAATTCATATTTTCTATAATAAATATAAATCATGGAAAATATTTTACAGAATGATAAATTTGAATAATGTAATTACTGGTAAAAATTATATAATATGGACTTCAAGACTAGTGTTAAACCAGAATAATTTTTATTGTACGAGTTCATTTTCATCATCATCATCCAATACTCAATGATATTGAAGCTTGTAATGATTTTTCATGGATAATGAACCCAATATTTTCTAAACTAAATTGTCACTCGTAAATTTTGAGATACTAAGTTTAACAACTATAATATTTTTTTGGGTCAAACTGATCTTATATTCACTTGCGAATGGTTATTTGAATGAATAATAATTTTTTTGGTTATTTAATTATTCAAATTATTAGTGGTTGAATGATTAAAATATAATATTTCACAACACAAATATATCCCATGATCAAGCAATACAGGAATGAAGGAAAATGATAATAAAAAAATTAAATGTATTAGTTTTTTGGATGAAATATAGTATATTGAGACATTAATGGTTTGTATTCAATTATAATTTATGTTATCAAAATTTGAGAATAAAACTCCATAACTGTAACTTTGTATATTCTTGAAGAATATGTCAATAGTTCTCAAAAATAAATTATTGGTATTTTATGTCAAAAAATATATTATCTTATTATAAAGAATTCATAATCGAGAAATTGGTCATGGGAAATGGGGTAAGGTTTAAAATTTCATCTTAGTTCCATTTAAAAGTCATGTTTTTAACATAGATGAAAAATTATATGCATTAATAATGGATTAGGTTTATAACCTAGTAAATGATATAATTTTTAGAAAATGTGTTTAAAAAACATATATTTTATAATGTCAAAAAAACCTATCAAATTTCATTTGGTGATGCGATTTAAACATTAATTTATCTAATATTTAGTAGTTTTGGAACTATGGGAATCATTAAAAAAATTGAAAATGAAATATTATAATATATTGAATAACATCAAAGGTATCAATTTCAATAATATTAAAGGAAAAAACTAACATCTATCATTCACACAACTATAATCCATGTAGCTCAAAAAATTCCTAACTAAAAAAGTAATAAAAAATTTCTTTTGGAGAGTGGATCAAGTCACATAAAATTATATTCTCTATAGTTATATTGAAGAAAAAAAATATGGAGTAATCTCTAAGAGGAGGAGGATAGAACATCTATTAATCAAGAGGAACTTTTTGTTAGGTGTCTACTAATTAGTATTATTTTAATCATGAGTTTATATTTTATTGATTTTTATAAATATGCATTATTCAATCCTTATCTGATACTACCCATTCATTTTCCCCATCTCTGGAAATTTCTATAGATAACATGTATTCTATTAATATTTGCATCATTGAATAATAAAGTGGAAAAAATAATTTCATGAAAGAAAACAGATGTTATTTG
Organism: Viscum album; assembly: GCA_963277665.1. Classification (NCBI taxonomy): domain Eukaryota; kingdom Viridiplantae; phylum Streptophyta; class Magnoliopsida; order Santalales; family Viscaceae; genus Viscum; species Viscum album. The sequence goes on along the minus strand of OY728165.1, from coordinate 442,604,005 downwards.
TCTGTTCATTATTAAAAAAATCCATTCCATATCCATGTTTTATAAAAAAAATTCAGAATGTCTTTTCTGATCATTAGAGAGATTGGAATGTTAGTTTTACACATATTTGACTTTTTGTAAATGTTTTTAGAAGAATAATTTTTTGTTTTGTTAATGAGGTACTTTATACTTATGGTGTAAACAAATTAATAATTATAATGATTACAACTGGAGGATAATTTCCGACCATCATATCAAATCAATGCATTGAATCTTATTATGGATACTTCTCTACTTTATTTCAGTAAAATTCATTTCAATTATGTACATGAAATATTTAGATTAAAAATTAGTTCATTTATAATTAAAAGGGTACTATCATCTGAAAATATATGAATAATATTATATATAAATTTATCATCAATGATAACATCTTTTGACTACACATATAAATTAGAAGTGACATTTTCCAATGATACTATACATAATATTTATTTGTATAATTTAATGTTATATTTATTCATTTTTTATTACACTCGTTAATTTCACAGGGTTATTCTATAATAATATGAAAATTTTTTTATAATCACGTGGATTGCATACCAATAGAATATGATTATTTGGCATGATGTCTTGGAATTATATATCCATATCAAAATAGTGTAATAGTTAATAATTTTTAGCTCAAATAGTATACATAAGGTTATCATAAGTATAAAGGAGGGAACATGGGAGGTTATCGTTATATCAATAGATGGTACACGGATAGTTATGAAAATCCCAAAAGAATATACAAGAAACATTTTATAATGATTGGTGCAGGTATATACTGTATAATCCAATTCCTGGAATGTGATGAATTTATTGAATCATTTCCTTGAAATTAGAGGGATATTGTTATGGTTATTCCACACATTAGACAAATAATTTAAGTGATGATCTAATTCCAATGTTATGATATCATGGATCATGTTCTATAATTCCATTATTTTTTATATTATGGGAATACGAAATAATTATCCCATTTATTATGATTTTGATATATGAATAATTATTTATGATTCCAAAATGTTATGATAATATTTTAATACCACAAATCTCATATTATGAATAAATGATTATTTATATTTCCCCTATTTACCCTTATTGTGTATCTTAGCCCACCATTTTTCATGTTTTATTTCATCAAGGATATGAAGAATGGTTTTGGGTATGATATGACTAATATTATTTATTGTTATTAATGACCTAGTAGGATATTAATTAGATTTTTATATACCATGTATTTATGTATTTTTGGTTCAAAATACAATAAACCATTGTAGTTTAGTAAAGGATTATAATAAAAATTATTAAATATTAATTTAATATGATTATATATTTTCATATGAAATTTTAGGACTATTATAAAATAAAAATAATGGTAAAGAGACATATGTTTTAAGAAAATTCTATATGAAGATGAAATCAGACTTCATGATAGGGTTTCAAAAGAGAAATAACTGAAAATATCATGAGTATCCATGTAGTAGGTGAAATATGGATCAAAATAATTCAAATGAATATATAAAAGACGTAGAAGAATAAAAACAATAAATTATTATATTATATTTCCAACATGTAATCCTTAATCGCAGATAGATCATTTTTAATTGAGCATCCCACATGTGGTGGGGAAAAAAGAACCCATTCAAAAAAAGTTAAATAGTGATTTGATAAAATTTTATACAAACATGAAGAGTCGTGCCTAACATGAATATAAATTGAGTAGGGTTAAGTAGTTGATTATAAATTATTAATATAACTAATCAAATTAATTAATTTAGAGACCCAAAATATTGACTTATCATTTTTGTTATTAATTTTTTGATAATTTTTGCTGATAAATAAATATGAACATGTGTCCGAAATTGTGTTAGAATAACACACTACGAGAAAATCAATTATTGTGACAGGTTATTTGCGATGGGAATAAATCTCATCCCAATAAATATGACGAAATGCATATTTGCGACGGGAATATATGCCAGTCGCAAATGGTAAGTCAGTTGCGACGGGAATATAGAACCCATCATAATAGGTATGGCGTGGTTTGCGCGCCAAAATGCGGGAATCCTATTTTCGACGGTGGCCTTCGTCCCGTCGCAAGTACCCGGAGGTGGTAAATACTATTTGCAACAGGACAATTACCGATCGCAAAACACTATTCAGTATGTGTTATTTGCGACAGGTCCCATTGCCAATATCGGTGGCGGTAAATAGGATTTTGCGACGGGGATATCTTCCCATCGCTAATGGTATGTTGGCCTACAGGTATTTGCGACGGGCCCATCGCCAATACCAGCGGCGGTAAATAGAAATTTGCGTTGGGGATATTCGCTCGTCGCTAATGTTATGTCGGCAGGTAGCTATTTGCGACGGGCTCGTCGAAAAAACTCTTTTATTCGCCGCTCGTAATGAATGTGGGCGAAGGTATTTGTGACAGTACACCGTCGCAAATACTAGTATTTGCACCGGGCTCCCATCGCAAATATTCTAACCTATATATACCCCCATCCGTTTCTTTTCAAATCACTCAGATCTCTCTTCTTCTTTTTTCCCTTCTCCTTTTAAATTTCCGTTCTAAGTAGAATTTTTTGTATTTTAAATTTTTCATACGATAAGAGCAATGAATAAGTTAGGAGGCGCAAACATCTTCAAAATATCGAAGGTATTTATAGTTTTTTTAATTGCTAAATTATTTTTTATTGTTAAATTTATTTTTAATTATTAATTTTAATTTTTTAATAGAATGTTTATTTAGCAATATAGTATAATTAGAATAAGTGGCTGTACCAAATTGTCCTTTTCCGGATACAAACAAGTAGAGGTGGCTCTGGCATATATGTACCTAGGAGTGAATGCTCTGACAAGGTGTTTCGAGATTGACTCAGGGTAACCTGGTATACGACAACGGGCCTTCCTGCACTCTTGGTTTGACACTCTCAGATGATGTTTTGGTTATAATTAAAAATAAATATATTTAATTAGAAATAATTATAAATAGTTATATTTAATAAGGAATAATTGTATAATTATTAAATAATGAATAAATAATTATATTTAATTAAAATAATAATCACATAATTCGCAAATAATTAGATTTAATTGAATAGAAATAATTAAGAAACAATTAGAAATAATATAATTAGGAAACAATGAAAATAATTAGGAAACAATAAAAATAATTAGGAAATAATTAAAATAATTAGGAAACAAATAAAATAATTAGGAAACAATTAAAATAATTTGGAAAGAATTAGAATAATTAGGAAACAATTAAAATAATTATGAAAAAATTAAAATAATTAGGAAACAATTAAAATAATTAGGAAACAATTAGAATAATTAGGAAACAATTAAAAATAATTAAGGAAAAATAAAAATAATTAGAAAAAAATAAAAATAATTAAGAAAAAAATAAAAATTATTAGGAAACAAATTACAATAATTAGGAATCAAAAAAAATTAGAAACAAATAAAAAAATTAGGAAACAAATAAATATAATTAGGAAACAAATAATTATAATTAAGAAACAAATAAAAATAATTAGGAAACAATTAGAAAGCGTGATTAACCGCTCAGCTACCTCAATTTTCATTTCATTTGTGTGTTGAGGCTTGACAGGAAACTTCTGCCTCCACATGTAATATTTTCTTTTACTGTCAAAATTATCAACCTCCTTGCCAGCATAGAGGTGAGGAGGATTATAATTTTGAAAGTAAAAGGAAATACTACATGTGGATGTAGAAGTTTCCTGTCAACCTCAACGCACAAATGAAAAGAAAATTTAGGTAGATGAGGATTAAATTACGTTTGTTACTAATTAGTAACATAATTAGTAATATAATTAGTAACATAAATAGTAACATAATATAAACTATTATATTACTCTAATATTAATAATTAAATAATACTAATATTATAATTATTTTATTATTATATGTTTAATATTTATAAAAGAAATATTAATATTATTAAAAATATAAAAAATTTATCAAATATTAAAATTATCAATATTTTCAACAAGTTTTGCTCTATTCTTAACATGTTCAAATCTTAAAGGGTCACAAATTTTCAGGTCATGCCTAATTAAAAGTTTGCGTCAACCGTGTCCAATGTAAACTCTATAATTGTTCTTTCTTGGTTGATCACATCGCAAGTATCATTGCAATAGGAAACCCCAAGTCATGTCTTTCTCATCTCATATCACATGACTTTTTACATAGATCATTCTTTCATGAAAAATTAATTGAATGATACTGAAATTATCGTAATTTTTCAAGGAAGAATGATCTATGTAAAGGGTCATGTGAAACGATTCTTAAAGATGAGAACGACATTACTTGTATCGTCCTATTGAAACACAACATGCGACCTGATAAACCATGTAAGGACAATTTTAGAGTTTAAATTGGACAAGGTTGACGCAAAAATTTTATTCGGCATGACCTGAAAATTGACGACTCTTTAATATTTGAACATGTTAAGAATATAGTAAATTCTGTTGTAAATATTGAGATTTGTAATAATTAGTAATAATTTGTAATAATTAATCAAAAATCAAATAAATTCAAGTACATGGTTATAAATTGGAACAATTTCCAGCGGATTGGCGGCTACCTTTTGTTCAACGTCTCATATTTTTGTTACTTTATCCCACTGAAATAAGTAAGAAAAATGTGCTATAATGTATGTCAGAACAATGTTTTCATACTGATTTCAGTCGGCAGAAACATAAAAAGAGATGAGCCGTTGTAAAAAAGAGGCTCTTTTCCCTGACGACTCATCTCCTAGCAAGGAGATGAGTCATCATGCAAAAGCGCTGCCGCCAATCCATTGGAAAAAAATAAGACTAATTAGTAATATAACCTCCACAATGATGATTCAAAAATATTATATCATTATTAACGAATATTTAATTTTTCCATGTATTTCTAAGTATTTCTAAATTAATAATAATTAGTGGGGAAGAATACAACCTAACTATGAAACCTATAATTATTGGTAATTACTAAGATATAACTGTAATTATGTATCTTCTATCTTTAGGATATTGTTTTTATTATATCAAATTATTTAACCAAAGTAATGGTTTTATATTTTGTAGTAACATATATATGACTATGGAACAAGGAAATAGACATCATTTATTATTAGATGACCGTGCTTGGATAAATCAGCGCAGAAATCCAAATGGTTCTAGTTTAAATATTGCATTTGTTGATGGTGTTAAAAATTTCTTATCATTTGCATCATCAAACCCGAAACGTGTTTTATAAGGGAAAAATAAGTGTCCTTGTAAAAATTGTGCTCTGAGAACATTTGATACATTTTATATAGTTGAGCATCATCTCTTGCGTTATGGTTTTCAATCAGATTATATTTTTTGGTATCAAAACAGTGAACGCAGTTCCAGAGATGATACAAATAATTTGATTCTGGATCCATCACGGTTTCAAAATTTAGTACATGATGTTACAGGGTCATCCGTTCAACAAACTGAAATCGAGGATTGTGTTGATTTACCTCCCGAATTGGCACCATCTGAATTTGCTGAGTTTTTTAGGTCTGTTGTGGATGCATTATATCCTGGTTGCAAGATAAGAAAATTATAAGCAGTTGCAAAATTTATGGCTATTAAATTAGATAATGGATTTTCAAATAACTGTTTTGATCAGATATTTTCATTGGTTAAAGAACTGTTACCTGAAAGAAATGTGATGCCTGCTAATTATTATGAGAGAAAGAGACTAGTTCATAATCTGGTCCTTAGTTATCAGAAGATCCATGCATGTTCAAATGATTTTATCTTATATTCAGGTAAAAATGAGTCGTTCGATAGTTGTCCCACATGTAGATAATCGAGGTATAATGAATCTCAATCAGGGAAGTCTGGATTGACTCATGTAAAACAGTTGAGATATTTCCTGCTTACACCCAGGTTGCGGCATTTATTAATGTCTCAGAACACAACGACAATGATGTCAATGCACAAAAACAATATTTCAAATGTTAAAAGATAGATTCATCTATCTGATGGTGATTAATGGAAAAATTTTGATCTAGTGAATCTGTCTTTTTCTTTAGAATTCCAAAACGTGCTATTGGGTCTTTATACTGATGGTATTTGTCGATTTGGATCTTTTGGTAGTCAGTATTCCTGTTGGCCTGTCTTTATAACTCCGTACAATTTGCCTCCATGGGTGTTGAAGAAATAGGCTTATATCTTTTTGACATTATCAATCCTAGGACATCCGAAAAAGAATATTGATGTTTATTTGAAACCATTGATTGATGAGTTAAATTTATTGTGGAGTCATGGTGTTAGTACATATGATGCTACTGCGAAACAAAATTTTGTAATGAAAGATGCTCTGATGTGGACAATTAGTGACTTCCCGGCATATGGCATGTTATCTGGATAGAGTACACATGGTCCAAAATCATTTCCTTACTTTATGGGAGACAAAAAATCATTTATGATCGTGAATGAAAAAAACCTTTCTATTTTGACTGTCATCGCTGATTATTTCCAATCGATAATCCTTTTTGGAGGAATAAATCTCCTTTTATAAAAGGCATAATAGAAAGAGATGAACCCCCAAAAATGACCCCAGGTACAGAGTTACAATTAGTTGTATTTTCATTACCTTCCATCACTTTTGGACCGAAAATAAACAAACAGAAAAATTATGGCTTTGGGAAAGAACACAATTGGAAAAAACAGAGCATTTTTTGGAATCTTCCATATTTTAGTCTGATTTGATGGTCCGACACATGATGGATGTCATGCATATTGAGAAGAACTGTTTTGATAATTTATTTCATACAGTTTTGGATACACCATGTAAAACCAAAGATAATGTAAAGGCACGATTTGATCTTGCCCAAATTTGCAGACGACCAGAACTTGAATTGTTTAAAAATGTCAGATCACAGAGATTAATGAAGTTAAAAGCGGCTAATACACTGACCAAATAGAGTCGCTTATTTTTTTTTGTCAGTGGATTGCAGATTTGAGACTTCTAGATGGCTATGCTTCCAACTTGGGCAGATGTGTTAAAATGGTCATATTACCGGATTAAAAAGTCATGATTGTCATGTTATACTGGAAAGACGTATGCCTATTATATTAAGAGGTTTGTTCAATTCTATGATTTGGTATTCGATAACAGATATATCTTATTTTTTTGGAGACATGTGTGCGACGACAACAGACTACGATACAGTACGAAAACTGGAAGAAGCTATTGTTGTAATTATATGAAAACTGGAAAAAATATTTCCGCCGACTTTATTTGACTCAATGGAACATTTGATATTACATTTGCCACATGAAGAAAAATGTGGAGGTCCGGTTCAGTTTCGATTGATGTACCCATTTGAGAGATGCATGCAGAAATTGAAGAAAAAAATCTGTAACAATGCATCAGTTGAAGGCTCAATTACTGAAACTTATTTTCAAGTGGAAATTTCTTTATTCTGCTCTCCATATTTTGAATCTGAATATCCGTCAAAATTTAACTGCATGGGCTGGAATGAGGGGAATGTTGATGATGATATGAACAATCAATTATCAGTTGTCAATCATCCCGAACATGGCTTTGTTGGAGTTCATGATAGATGGATTTCAGATGATGAACATTATAGAGCTCATACATATGTTCTACTCAACTGTGAAGAATTTTCACCAATTGTACAATGAGTGCTCCAATCCCTTATTCTATAGATTCTGTTACATTAAATTAATCATATTTTATTTGTTGGTTATATGATGATCATATCAAGAAACAATTTCCACAAATTACAGCAGCTGCCTTAGAAGAACGTTGGAAAAAAAAATTTCCTGCTGGTTTCAAAAAATGTTAACATACATTCATTTCTGATTTTACATATAAAATCAACTTATTACTTTTAATAGTGATAAATGTTTTACAAATTTTCAGGTATCTGTACATGCAGATATTATTGATAGTCGATTGCGTATATTGAGTACCCCAACATCCAAAATGGCTAAATCCTATATTGCATATTTGGTGAATGGTTATCTCTTTCATACACGTGCATATGTGGAATCAAAGAAAACAATGAATAGTGGTGTTTTTTTGAAGGGATCACATCATAGAGATATTGATGTTGACTTTAAAGCATGCTTGAAGAAATTATTGAACTATGTTATTTGGGACAGAATTATGTAACAATGATTAAATGTTGATTTCTAGATACTGAGAGAGGCTTGCGTATTTATCCGACTCATGGAATTGTTGATATTAAACATAAAATTCTTCTTGAAGTAAATGACCCTTTTTTATTGGCTCAACATTCACATCAAATTTATTATACAAAATACTGTTCTACTGCAAAAGTGTTGGATGATTGGTGGAGTACAATAAAAGTTAAATCTCGACAACATCAGTTTACTCAAAATGAATGTGGTTCCACTGAAGTGCAAGGAAATGAAATTTTTTAGGTTACTCCTCAAAACACCTCTTTTTCACAAAGAGACATGAATATCAAGGATAACACCCACAGTTATGATTCGATGGTGACGATGTTGTCAATGATGTTACAGCTAAATTTGAAATGACAAGAGATGATGAAAGTGAAACTAATATGGAAATTGATGATGTTGATGAGGAAGATAAAGAATTTGACATTGAAAACTATGAAGATGATGATGAAGATGAACATTCACACAGTAAAAAGCTAGTTAGAATCATAACAAATATATATCTATACATAATATTTATTTTCAACTGTTTGTTATTAACAATCATTTCATGTTTCAGATGGACTCCGAATCGTTTTGTCCGTTGCTGGAGGCTGATCAATGTATGGATGATGAGGTTCTCAAGTCATATGACCCTCAGGATATTGGCACTACAGGGAGCACTTAGAGGGGGCATGTTCTTTCCAGACTGATGATTCCAGACCCTATCTCGCAGCGACGTCCACCTTTTGGATTTGATGCACACACGCAGTGGTATGGTAACCTATGTATTTTAGTTATATTTCATTATAATTTATTTATATTCTAATTGTTTTATTATTTATTCTTTTCCCACAGTTTTACGCATATAGCTATTAGAGAGGGGAGCAATATATTGCACAATTATTTTTCTCAGTCCTGCCTCACATGGGATTAGATTCCCGCTGATGTGCATGACGCCATGTTCGATCATTGGATGGTACGTAATTAAATATTATTTATTTTGAAATTTATTTCATTAATAACATTATATTAGGTTTTATGGTATCCCATTGATGAAAGAATGCATGCCACTATCCACGCGGCATGGGTGGTGTCTATGTATGACTGTTTCCGGCAGTTTTTGTATAACTTGAGAAATACGGCTATGAAGAAACCTGGAGTGACAAAATTTCATGATTCTTGTAGAGCCCACTGACCAGAGTACATTTCATATCACGATTGGGATGGATTTTATACACACTGTTTGGGTGGTGGATTTTAGAGGAGATCTGCATTAGGTTGATAGAATCAGGGGAGACAATAGGCGACACATCGTGCCGATAGTTGTATATTCAGTGCACATAGAGAGCGGCTGGTAAGTACATTTTTTTAAATATTTTATACATCTTTAAATATAAAATTTTTATTTTATATTTATATAGGAAGCCGATAATCCAGTTATTATGATGTATGGTGTTTGTCGGAGGATGTACATTGATGCGGCTGTTCGAGAGATTAAAGGTGACCACCATCGTCAGATTGTAGTCAGTATTATTTTTTTCAGTTTGAAAATTAAATGAATATAATATTTTCATTATTTTAATTTCTATTTGATACTTAAGGAGTCATATGAGGCCGCGACCTCTCAGACATAGGATAAGAGTCAAGACGAGACGAGTGATCAGACTAGTTCCCACCATTTTGATGAGACGACATAGATGCAGGCGCCCCATTATGGCATCGAAAAGGGCCAAGTAGTTGGTATCAGCTCTCATTTGACTCCTGCAGCTTAATATTGTACTGTTGTGATGTCGGTGTCCTGCTCGAGAGGATCTCGTGGAGAGACATCATCTTTTTCCTCATAGTATTAGGAGAAGCTGCGTGCTCATAGTCAGCTTATAGAGGATTTTTATCAGGGAAAGGAGCAGATGCGTCAGCAGCACGATGAGGAGATGCATCGATGGCAGGAGAAGATGTGTCAGTAGCAGCATGAAGAGAGAAGTCGATATGAGGAGCAACATCAGGAGCATATTGAGTATATGCGTCATCTGACTCATAGTTTAGGGATGAATTTTCCTCGACCACCTCCTCCAGGTCCTCCAGATTATCTACCTCCAGTGATATTTTTAGATGTAGTAAACATTTGAGTTCGTTGTTTATTATCATATTAACTATTTACAATTTCACATTCATATTAGTACGAATATTGAATGATTTAATTTGTTTTTATTTTTGAATATTTTATTACTTATTAGTATTATTTTTAATGTCTACTTATTTTAGTAATATTATATTTTATATTTTATTTTTATTTTTAATATTGAGAAGTTTATAATTTTATAATTTTATTAATATTAGTAATATTAATATGATTTTTTCATAAATATGTATGTTTATTTTAATAATAATATTATTATATTAAATTTTTTTTATTATTATTAGTACTATTATTATTATTTTTTGATATTATTATTTCATAATATATAATAATAATAATAATAATAATATTATTATTATTATTATTATTATTTGATATTAATATTTCATAATTATATTATATATATTTTTTATTATTAATATTATAATAATATAATTTCTTTATATTATTATAATTATTATTAGAAGTATATACATAATTTAATAATAATATTATTATATTAATTTTTTATATTATTAATATTAGTATTATTATATTATATTATATTATTTATATTCATATTCATATTATTTTATTTTAATATTTCATAATTATATTTTATATATTATTTTATTTATATTATAATAATAGAATTTTTGTATATTATTAATATTATTATTATTTTTATATAATATTATACGATTTGTATTAATTATATTATTTTGTTTTTAATTTTTTAGTATTTGTGACGGGATTTCCCGTTGTAAAAATTTATTTACTGTAACATTTGCGACAAGAAGAATACACATCATAAAACATTTCTGCGATGGTCCATCGCAAGTACCTTCGTCGCAAATATATTTCATATTTCCCATTTGTGACGGGTTAGAAACCTGTTGCAACTAATATATCTTCGACGGCCCGTCACACATACCTTTTTTATATATAAACAAAAACCCATTTACGACGGGGGAAAAATACCATCGAAAATACTCTTTTTGCGAGGAGAAAACCGCAAAAACACCTATTTGCGATGCCATTTTCGACGACGGGAGATTTGCGACGGATCGCCATCGCAAAAGTCCTTTTGCAACGGGATCCCGTCGCAAATATTCTGTTTTTATGTAGTGACAATACATGATCTGAAAAAGTTATTATGATCGTAGGATTAATCAATAAATAATGTTAATTTAAATATATTGATATGATATTCCATGATAGTTAAATGAGTAGATCATCCATTATTTGGGAGTTTCTAGAGAAGATACCTGAATTTATAATTCAAATATATCTAATTTCAAATATGGACATATGAGTTAATTTTAAATAATTATGATAGAAAAGAATTCAATGAAAAAATTTATTTATATTGATATCTTTTGGCCACAAAAAAAATTAGACAACTATTGGGAGATTAATCATAATTATTTTTTTGTTCCTTTTCTATTATATTGTTAAATAGAAATATTTTTTATCCAAATCATTCCCTCCTTTTCTCTTCACTAAATATTTCTCTATTGAAATTATAATTGAATGACTACTGGTATATTTATCATGAATTAAATGATACTATTACATCTACTGAATTGGTTTTTTATCAATAGGTGGGTCCTAGTAAAATGTAAAAATATCATTATGATAAAAGGGTATTAAAGAATAAAACAAAATCCCAAATACTCATGATAATTTTTAAAATGTTTACTTCGAAAGAAATTAATAATTGATATTAATTATGACAACATGTGTTCATGTTGTATATATATCGATATAGGATGTAAATTTATATAACGTCAATAAGAGATGATGAATAATCGATTTTTAGGATAGTATTGATCCAAATAATGTTTATATGTTTCGTAATTTCCATAATTAATATATTAATTTGTGCTATGGAAAAAAGGAAACCCATGTTTTTTTATTTCAATTTCTATACTACTAATATGGAAATGACATAGATTTTCTTGTCTTCTTTGTGTTTCATGTACATATATTTTTCAAGAAAAATTTTATAAGTGATGAAAGGAATCATGTTCTATGGTGTGATTTGAATGATGAATTATAAATGTCACTGAATATTTTTATTTAAATCACAAATATTTTGTCATATTAAAAACATTGTAGGTGTGTAAAAATTAATATAATTAACATGAGGCAATTTTACAAATCAATTATATGGATAAATTAAAAATATGAAATTATTTATGTTTATTTTAATTATATAGACTTTTATAAGGGTAAATATTTTATATTTCATAAATATAATTGTACCCTTTAAATTATTAAGGGTAATTAAAAAAAATTTTGTTTAGTAAAATGGGTTTTCAAGGAAGTGTGTTGTTATGTTAAGGTAAAGAAATAATGAAATGGTAAATCTAAAATTATTCTAGTATATTAACACTTATATGACACATTTAAAATGTTCATTTGGACTTTTTGGAAGGGTAAATCATATATAATGGATATATCAAATGGTAATATGGATCTTGTATAGGTAATATAATTAAAAATTGTAATCTGCATATAAGAACCTATAATGATGCATTATCTATGTAATTTTAGCTGTTATATTTATAATGGAGACCTTACGTTTAATGATCTATGTAATGGTAATTAAATTTTTTGTGAATTTAATTTTAAATATAAACAAGTGAGATTTATTGAATTAAAATTTAGTTAATAATTAGAGAATATTGATTGTGAAAATTTAGAAATATATTGAATAAAAATTAAACATATTCATGAAAATAATATAATGATAATGATTTTCAATCAAAGAAAAAAAATATGAATATTCTAAAATGACCCTGAAGGATCAATATAACAATTTAAATTTTTCTTTTGTTTTTAGGAATCTATTTGAAGATAATTTTGGGGTGTTTAATAATGAAGACCATCAAAAGTACAGAAATTGGAGTTTAAATAGTTCATTCCAAGATTTTGTAATGTTAAAAATCCATGAATGTTAGATAATTTTAATAAAAAATTTCATAGTATAATTCTCTAAAAGATAATTTGTTAAGATTTATCTGTGTATGAATGATAATTTAATTGCCAACTTACATGATAGAGAGGAAAATTGAAAGAGAATTTTATTTATGTTTCCCCGGATATAGTGTTTGGTATATGGGAAACTGATTTATCTTATGAAGAACTATTTAACGTTGAATTATCCTTAAATTTATTATAATATATTGATTTCTCCAATAAAACATAAAATTAAATGACAATGTATTTCATATTTTAATACAAATAATCACATTGTGTTGTATATTATTAAAACATAATAATAGTAAGGATGATATAATGGGAATCAATATGATGTAAATAATACATTTGCATTACTATAAATTAATTCATCATACATATGTGAATTTTTTTAATTTATATTTTATTATATGAACATTATATAATTAAAATTTCATTATCACATAATGAAAAAAATTTATGTCAAAAATAGACTTTTAGGATGAATTTGAATGATAATTTTTAAAAAATAAGATGACTTTCAATGTCTCTAATTCAACCAAAATCATTTGAATTTTCAAAAACATTAATGGATATAATATTCATGAAATAATTTTAATATATATTTCATTTAATCATGAATGTATATATGATGGTTTCGTGATTTTAATTTATTTGTGGAAAAGTTCTCTAATTCCGTGAAAATTAGTGTGATCTAGTGTCATTCATGTGAACTATTAAATAGATAAAGACATTAACAACATTATAAGAACATATATATTCTATGAAGTAGATGAGTGACGTTGGATATCAATATCTACATAAATATATAATTCATATAATTAAAAAATAATAAGAGGAAATTTATTAAGCCAATATACAATATTTATCTTCTATATAATTGATAATATGTGTGAATTCATATGTACCATTATATGAAATATTTGAAGATGAGAAGTATGAAATTTATATCATACACTCATCTATGGTCGTGATTGATGAAGCTAGAAGCATCTCATCTAATTTTTTCAAGTGGGGAAGAAGATCAATCCACAAACTCTTAGATGAACAAGATCAAAAAATTGGGAATATTATTCAGGGATATGCATTTAAATTATATTGTACAAAGGTGAATACATCCATTTATGTATTGTACATGTTTGGTGATATACTCTAAGATCTACTATAGTATCAACGATAGGGGTGGGTGTTAATCATTTGTCATTGTGTCCATTATAATATGGCTTCTCAACATCATAAGTAATAATGAGTAAACATTTAAAATGTGTTAGAGTTATGTTCAACAGAAAAAATAGAATCATTAATATTCATATAAAAATTTAAACTAAGAGAGAGATAATCAGATGATATTTACACGTTTTAATAAATATTTTCACTACATATATTTTTTATTATTCCCCCCATCATGGATTTTTTTGCTATCCTTATATGATTACCAATGAAGATGAATAAAAATTTTTATAATGAAAAATTCATTCCTATATAAAACAGTAGTTATATACCCTTGTCACCAAATCGTCCAACAATATTGGCCATACCCCAGATCATTCCTTATCATATCCATTTTTTTCAAGCCATTTTATAAAACACATAAAGAATACAACACATAAGATTATAAATCATCCATAAATAAGATCATTCTTTCTTATTTCCTGATATAGCATAGATGGATCATCTCATTCGACCCATGTATGATGGATAATATTGGCATGTATAAAAGTTTATAGATCTTCAAAAAAAATATTAAGATATTTTTTTCAGGAAAAATATTCACGATCTGTGAAATATTTGGATGTTCTCAATCATTTTATTTCTATTAGTTTTTATCGAAATCATAACAGAAATTTTTTTCCTATTAGTTCGATCTGGAATTAATTAAAATAATTATTTTATATAATATATTAAGTCAATTATCATTATTATAATTAACTTTGGTTTTATCACTGTCAAATACACATACATAAACAATGTTGAATCACTTTTGGAACCTTACAATTATTCATCTTCATCATCTAGACACAAGTCTGGTATCATATCATCAAAATGAATATAAACTATATTCGAAAATCAACATATAAAAAAACCTTCACATGATATCCTTTTCATCTGAGAATAATGTTAATTCAAAGTATATTAACTCACATTTGAATGGGATCACATTGTAATTTTTCTACGTGAAATTAATCTCTTTTTCCCACGAATATATAGACTAAAAAAATATTTCCCATCCATCATAATTTCATTTGAATTATTTTCAAATATTCATGATTAATATCAATTACTCTTGGTGTTTCTCAAAAGCTACCCATTTCATTGATTTTCCTTATAATTCAATCATTTTGACCACTGGATAATATCCATAACCACAACAAAATATATAATATTAGAGAAAAAATATAATAATCATTATTAATTGGGTTATAGGAAGATTTATATAATTTTATGAAATATCTATATGATAAAATATCATTTTATATATCCATTTTAGATAGGATTATCTAGAATTATGTTTTTTCAGAGAATTAATTATGTACAAGTAATCTATTAGAAAGAAAACATGTAACCATTTTTCTTCGTCTAAAAAAAATTTATTCATTACAGCCCGTCATATTTTCATCATCCAAAAAATCACTCCACATTATATATTTGGGGGATGTTCATAATATTTATATTCATCTGATGGATGCTAGTTTGTTTAATCATCATTTTGTGGACTCAATGAATATTAAATCATTCAAATAAAAACTTTACAACTAATCAATATCCAACATCACAAATATTAAAATAGAGAATTTTCCATTTGAATACATAATTGAGTAACTGTCTATTGTGGGAACATTGTCTAATGAAGATGATTGAATATATTTTCACAAATTCTAATGCAATCAATAAAATAAAACCTCCCATTATGTTACCCTTTTTTCAATTCCTCTTTCATTTTATTTTCATTTAATACTTGGACTCATCTCCTTTTATATTTTATCATAATGAAAATAAAACTTCATTTTTTTTGTTCAATATATTTGGACTTCATTTCTTTGAGTTGAATATTTTATTCTATTTTACATACACTAAAAAAGATATAAATATTAAATTTATTGAATTTTTCATCAATAATGACATTCTAGTTGATCTTATTTAATTTTCCTTAATTTTCATTTTGAAAAAATCTATAAAAAATATGTAATTCCTATTTCTCAAAAATTTTCATTTGACTTCATCATTCGTAATTTGAATATTGATATTTTGAGAATTTATAAAAATCACAAACGTGAAATTATTAACTATTATTTTATAATAATTCATAGTCATTTTTAACATTGCATAGAAGTGTGTAACTTTTTTTATCCTAAAAACATCATGATGTGGGGATATTTGATGAATGTCTTGCAATTAATAGATTTTTTATGGAATTATATTATAATCATCCAAAAGTAATGTTCCTTTAGTATCATTAATAAACATCCTTTTCAAAAAGTTTATTTCTAATTTTCACTAAACATATATACGGTGCATTATTAAGGAACATAATCTTCAAATAAATGTTGATATATTAATAGAAATCATAATAAAGGACCTAAAAATCAGTCCTTTTTTTATTTTTTCAATACCCAAATTAAATATAAACCATATTCATCATTAAAATATGTACTTAAAATGCTTTCTCGGAATTACTTTTACATCTTCTTGATTCTCTTACGTTACATCAACACCTAATTGATAATCATATTTTAAAAAAACTATCTAATATTCTCATCCTTTATCTTAAAAACACTGGATTTTTTTATCCTTAGAAGATAATATCATAAAATATGTTTTCTGAAAATTATTACATAATTAAAAAACCATTAATATTTGTAAATGAACCCATTTTAGAATAGAAGAATTTATATTAATGTTGATCAACGATTCTCAAAATTATTCTTTATAAAAATCATCATATAATAATATTAAATAATCTTTTATCAAGGTGATATATGGAAATTATTTTCCACATAAATTATATAGTCGTTTTATCATACATTTCATAAATTGAAATTTTTACATGTATAATTTAATCAATATCTATTCATTCTTGTCTATATAATTTTTTATGACTTTGTGATACTAATGCATCATCGTTAATTCCACGCCCTAAGTATAGTAATAAAATCATTTTATTTATTATATAAAGGCTCCATGGTGGATATAATAAATTTGAACTAAAGCTTCTTTAAAACTCCCAATCATCATAACAACATCACCATTAATTCCACACATGTTAGTAAAAAAATGTATTTTGGAATATGTGTGAAATTTAATTATTATATTGGGACTATTCATCATATCCTAGTCTCAAATTATCCAAATTAATATTTTATTATTCATTGGATGTGATTTATTTTTTTTATTGGCCACTATAGATTTTATGAATGATTTCTCCTTAAAAATAGAGTATATTGAGAACAATAGGATCATCTCTTCAGCTTATCTTAAATCACTGTAACCTTGATATTTTATGAATTTATTCATGGATTTTTGTTGTACATATATAAATTTCATAACACCTATTTATCATTGAAAATTTTCTAAAATCATATAAACTTATTTTAAATTTTGAAATCACAATCTAATGAATATTTATTGTAATAAATGTTCTCATTTTCTGGTACTTGTATTTTTTTATGTTCTTCTTAGAAGACAATATTTCATTCACCTATATTTCACACCTTGTTTTTTTTCTCTGGAAAAATAACTATGAACTCATTCTTTTAGTACTCATCAATATTGATCTTCATTCTATTATCTAGTATTTTACTCTCTAGTATTATCGTAATGCAAATAGGTTCATTATTTCATTTTTTATAGTATCTATATTTTTCAATATAAAATCATTGTAAACATCATAAAAAACATCAATATTTATTCATTATCATCTCACAATATGTAATTTTTTAGATTCCTAGTAAACAAATGCTTTACCAATATGGCTATCAGCAAACCCAAAATCACCATAGCACCAAAAGTGAATAACGAATATTTTTCATTCATACTAATAGTAATAATTTTTAATTATTTTTGTTAGACACATTTTACAAACTATTAGTGAAATTATTTAGTCAGAAACTTTTATAAGTAATTTTACTATATCTCAGTGGAAGAAGATTTATCATAATTTAAAACATTTTATAATGAAATGTCAGCACAGTCATATGTGCATTGACATTTTTTTGGACCAAGAACATCATATTTCATTGAAATTATCTTTTTAACTTCTAGTATTAAATCATAATTAAATCCCCCATAATATTTGAAACAACCATCATATTTATTAACAAACATTTTTTTAAAAACATTGAATCATTTTCATCCTAACATCTTCATATCCTTTAACATATTTTAATTATTTTATAACTTCAACATATTCTTCATACATTAATAAATAAGGGTTGTTTATTCCCTAAATTAGTTTTAATATACAATGATAATATCATTGAATCATTTGTGTTTTCTATCATGCTCAGAAATGTTTATTTTTTGAGATCTAGTCTCATTGTGGATTATATTATCTATTTTGAATCAATAACCATTCTAAAAATCTATTTCATTAATATCATTCCTTCAATTATTCATTTTAGTATTGAGGTGTGTATTCTCTTGAACTTATTATTTTAAATTTTAATTCATATTTAACTCAATTCATATTATCAGTTCACCACCATCATCACTACCAAATGAATCATTTTCCATTAAAGATTAGAGTAGAAATTGAAATAATATTAAGATTCATTTCTTAATTAATATTAACCTATATCTATTATGTAAAAAAAGTTAACTCATGTATTATAGAAACATTTTATTATATTTTATCAATATAAAATTCCATGATATGATATATTCTTTAACATACTAAGATAAATCATTATCATTCATGGAAATAATTTATGAAAAAACCCATTATCATTAAAATTCCAGTATTTAAGTTAATGTTTCCCTTTTACATTATAATATTGCATTAATAATTTGTTTAATATAAGAGAAATAGTTGTGTGGATATCCAAATATTCTTTGTATACCTTTGAATTAATATGATCGTCTTTTTAATAATATTATATGACATTACCTATTAACAATACAATCAAAAAAATTTAATTTTATCATTTTTCTAATTAGTGAATATTTTTCCAATTCATATTCGAAAAAAAACATATCGGATTTCACATAGAGATAAGTTTTCATGATCTTTTAATGTTTAAATGTGGCATAAAATCATCATTGAATTCTTCTCCTACATTTGTTAAAAATTTTATAATCACCAAACTACAAAAAACGAATCATCTAATAATGTTGATAATATCATTAGATCTGATAAATTATTCATTATTAATTTCATTATAATTCAACATAAAAAATTCAAACATAGTCACCCAGTTTTTTTATAGAGGATCCTAAATGATCCCATTTACATGAAAACAAATTCTTATAATAGTACAATTTTTCTTGATATTAGAAATACCATAATCATTATAATAACATTTTCAATTATTTTCGTCAACACAGAATTGAAATATTTCCTATAATAATTTTAATATATATTATGTCTAGATAACCATTGAAATCTCATTAATGAGAGGAAATACCACTGTATAGAAATATATTACTCAATGAAATGAGATATAAGATATTTTAACAATCTTTTTTCCAACAGTTATAGTTTTTGATATAAAAAATATTGAAACCGTTATTAATCATTGAATAAAAATTCATTTCCTAATAGTCGGATACATTATATTTAAAAGGGATTAAAATTGTATTGATGTCCCTAAAACCATATTATATGATTAGTGAGAGTAGTGTGGTGACTCATTGATAGCATGATATTTTCAAAAAACATTTTTCAGATTTATGATAAAAAAAATTATCCTATGAAATTTTGGTATATTTGTCATCAAATAAAATATTAATCATATAGTTATATTTTTCATCAATATATATATATATATATATAATTACATAAGATATTTAAAATGTTTGTTAAAAAGTAATACTTCATAAAATCTGGCTTATTCACCCCAACATTGAAACTTTTACTTTCTTCAATGGATTTTAAAGTCACATGTATAAACTCAATGAACAACATAATATACACACATTTAGATATAATAGGATCTATAACCCAGAAATATACTCTTCTTATATATATGGATATCCTAAATATATCATTATCAAATTTACTTTGTTTATATTTGGTCACACAATGTTGAAAAATGATTTTTGGAATCTTTTTACAACACAATAAAATTTCACTTTCCTTCTCCATTTCTGATCCAGAGTATAATGTACTACTATTAAATCATAAGGACTAGAAATTATCATTTCAAGTCTTGGAAAATAACAATAACTAAAAACTGAATAGAAAAAATGTTTTCCTTGGAAGATTATAGTGATCGATTTTATACATGGATAATCAATATATGATTTTTCAACGCTTCAACAATAAGACCTCACTATAAATGGTTTTTCTGATATATTCATCTCGTTTTGAAATTTCTTGTTGATGAGTTAATTATATCACTATAATATTATCCTTTTTATTCATTTTTATGTTATATACTTTTGATTCACATCCATAGATTGAGTAAAAACGCCCTTTGAGTATCACACTACTTTTTAAATATCCGATGAGAATATTTTTAGAACCCCTTGATGAAACGGAATGTGAGCCTATTGACAACCACATATTTTCACAAAAACATCAAAATCTCATGGATTCCATGTGAGGAGAATATTAACTCATACTGTATGAACTCCAATTCATATTGGTGACTATTATTCTATTTCTGTTGGAACATAGATGAATTTTCCCAGATATATAAATTCCAAAAAACATATTTCCAACCCATTTCCTTCTCTATGTAATGGCTCTCAACTATTGTGTAAAATATTAAAATACACCTAATGTTATTTGAAATCTCTCTAATTCATTGATAATCAATATTATTCATTATAAAATTACATTACAAATCATCATTATCGTGATTAAGATATAAAAAATTAGAGAAATGTATAACAACAACATTTTTAAAAGGGATTTTAAATGGTTCTCTATTGGTATTGATCCTCCATCTGATAAAAATTATTCATATGTATAACATGGAATCTCCACTACCCAGTGTATATTTATTTGTGAGTTTATTATGTTGTATTTTTCTTATAAGAAATTATAAATTCTATAAATTTTTTTGTTTTATTATTTATATTGAATTTCACTAATTAAAATTAAATTTCTCTCTAAAAGAAAATATCCAAATAGTCTATCTGATATATTTTAGTTCAATGGATTTTTTTGAGAAGGATATTTTTTCTAATGGATGTCCATATAATTGATATTAATCTTGTTTAGTCGTTCAACATACCAACCTTATTCAGAACAACTAATAGATTATATTTATTGAATATCAATATATATATTATAGTGTTTTATCAATTTTAAAATATCATATAGAAACTATTATTCCATAGAAATTCAATGGTGAATATTCATTAATACATTGTTGAAAAATATAAATTCATCATTCAAATGAAGTATTATATACTTATTCTCTTTATATAAATCATATACTTGCTTATATTTACACCAATCATCATTTCTCCACGATTATATTTTTATATATAAATACTAAATATATGAATTATAATTTTAGGATTTCTCCACGTTTGAAGATTATTTTTTAAATTTTAAATTTTCATTATTATTCATTACTCATTTGAAACACCTTAAACAAATTTATTTCAATATCTTCCCCCAAATGTATATATTATAAATCACTATTTGGATTTTTTATCATCAATTTATAAAAAAAATTATAAATAAAATAATAAATAGTTCTCAAAAATATTCTTATGGTTTCATCATCGAACATTTTTCTAATGGAACTATGATTTTTTTTTGGAAAAAATAGAGTTAGAATATTATGTCATTAATTTTTTACACTATATTTGAAATTTACAAATGTTTATAAATTTTTTAAAAAAATTCATAGACTTAAAAAAATTTAATTTTGTTTTTTTATTGCTGAAACAATTGGAATCTATACATTTTTTCATGGAACACTCTTGTAATCCTCCATAGTGAATTTTCCAACAACTTCCATGAGAAATATCCTTATGAAACATTTTTATATAACATTTGAAATAATATTTTATTTGATATATTCCAATATAATTCATAAAAATATAGTAATACATTAAAAAATTATAATTTACATATAATTTGGAATACATTTTAGCACATAGAAACAATTTTCAATGTTATGCACTTTCATAAGAATCATAGGATAGTAAATTACATTATCTATTTTTGTGGGATAAAAAGTACTAAAAACTCACGATGTAGTATTCATTATGGAATTAAACCTTGAAAATATACCATATTCCTTCAATTACAGATTTTATAATATATATATTATTATTATATAATGGGGAGATAATGAAAGATATATATACTCACTCAATAAGTGAATATGATCTAAATGATAAAAAGGAAATTTATTTTAAAATATTACCAATAATGAATCACCCTTTCATATGGTGTTGTAAAATTCCACTTTTGAAATTAATATGGGTTGCCCTTCAATTCATTGAATCAAAGGCATATAAAGGAAAAATTCAAAGGAAATATTCCTCTTTATTTATTTTACTATGTAAACTACGGTATTCATGGAGAATATATCAAATGAATATCTTTATAGATTTCGATGATGATGAATCCATGATGTAATAATCATACTGTGAATGTAAATGGGGAGTTTATAAAAAATATATATAATTTAAAAATATTCTTCCAATATGATATGTAAGATGAAAAAAAATAAGTGGAGAAACATGTGAGCTGATAGGATCTAAATGAATATGTTCATAAAAATTACATATAAATGACAAAACTAGAGGATATAAATGATGAAATAATATATGGTTATAATATAGAATACAGAAGGGTTAATATTGAAGTTTCTATAGAATATTTTAATGATTATAAGGATAATAAAATAAATAAAATATTGTTTTATATGATTCTAAACTATTGAAATATTAATAAGGATAAGAGAACAACAAGTTGAATTAAGAGAGTAAATAGTTCATGTCTACAAATTCAATAAACATAAAAAATATGTTGAATAATGAAAAGTTTCTATTTTTAAGCCTATATGATTAATAAAATATATAAAAATATAAAATTTGTGGTCAAAATGATCCAGGGGATATAATATAAAATCATGATGTGGCAATTAATTCGTGATAATATAGTGATAAAACAACTAAACGAACATTTTTATGTTACCTTTTATGGGTTATTTGTGATTATATGAATGATCCTTAAAATTTAATATAAAATTTAGACACATTTTGTTGATTTCAATTAATTGTGTACGTCTAATTTTTTAATTGGATTGATCAAATGAAAAAGGAAATTATAGTTGATACAATACTTCAATCTCCCACAAACCATATGAAATATGATTTAAATGTTCTGCAATAGTCTCAAACTGATATATATATATATACACTAAAGAAATTAATTTGTAGTGAATCTTCATATATTGTTTTTGGGGTATATGGCATTCAATATTTGAAATTTCCAATGAATAGACACATATTATGTCTTAAGGGAATTAAATTTTTAAGATAATTTTACTACAATCATTATGTTTTTAATACCAATTATTTTTAATTTTATACTTATTTAAATAAATTATAGTTTTTCTCCTAATGTGAAATATAATATAACTAAACAGATACCCAATTAGTATTTTATCAAATATAAACATCATCATTTTTGGTGGAAAATAATAATCAATTTACAACCATAAAGGAAGAGAATTATTTTATTTATTTATATGTGGAACTATATAGAGATTTCTTAGATGAAGAAAAAAAGATAAAATGGTTTTCATATGGAAAATAGAAAATGGAAAATGTTATTGATATTTATATAAAAAAGATATATTGTGATGGAGATCATATCCTTGATATTTAAATCAGTTAACTTTTGGTGGAAAACCCTATTCATTTTAGTAGAATCAAATATAATAAAATATTATTTTCTTATTTTTATATTTATGGATTTAGAATTTTAGGATATGTAAAATCCAAAATTTCTGGTAAATAACTGATGTGGATATATTTCATAGATGTTCGTATAAATGATCAAAATTAATATGTGTAATAATTTTTTTTCTCAATATCTGTGACATATTTCTTGTTTAAGTCATGCATCATAAATTGAATATATATTAAAATTTTGATTAATTTAAAATAAATAAAATGAAATATATACTTCATTGGTTTAGAAGTAGAAAAATATTTCCAATAAAAGGCTGGAGATAACATCATGTTGTAGAAAATACATGGACACAAGATCTAAACTTGCATAAAAGAATTAGTAAAGAACCATAGATCTCAGGATGTGTACAAACATTCACAAGATTAATATCACATGGGTTATACAATTAAAAATTGGATGATCATTCAAAAGGTTTATAATAAATCGACATGAAATTATTGAAATTTTATAGGTTATGGAAAATTGATCTCTATGTAAAAATATAATCAAAAGACTTGTGAATGTATTGTATTCGGTGTTATTTAGAAACTATTATAAAATAATTTAATGGAATCCATTACATTATTATAATCCAAATTTATCATGGGTATAGCCTGATGATAATGGTTGGATGAGAAGCTCTTAAGGTAGAAAAATCAGTATTATGGATTAATAATTGAAAATAATTTAATAACACTATTGTGGAAAAATTCCATGAAGTAATGATAAAGATGCTCATTTTAGAGGAGATGTCTCTATTTAAAAATTGATTTGTTTAGAGGATATACTAATTTATCAAAGGCATATCTTGAATGATGACCACCGATAAGGGTCCAATTGATATTTATTTTAATGATTTATTGTTTCCATTGGTTTATATGTCTAATACTTTTATTCAATATTTTATTTCATAATTGTCACCATATGATATGCGATATTAGAAAAGCCATAATATATTACAATTTCATGATGTAAATTATTAATTCTAAAAAAATATAATAATAAATAAATTAATACTGATTAAGATGAAGTCATTTTTCGGGGATAATAATTTAAAATTAATTAATAAAAAATTTGTTATGAATTTAATGTGAAATTTGTTTAATGACCATAAATAACAAGGTTGGGGAATGATTATATTTCAAAATACATGGATAAAG
Organism: Viscum album; assembly: GCA_963277665.1. NCBI lineage: Eukaryota > Viridiplantae > Streptophyta > Magnoliopsida > Santalales > Viscaceae > Viscum > Viscum album. The sequence goes on along the minus strand of OY728165.1, from coordinate 442,578,427 downwards.
TTATCAAAATATTGATCTTTCCAAGGAAATTTATATTGATATGAGAGTAGTGGAGGTAGTTCAAGGAGCAATAAAATAAATAATAATAGAAATCGAATGATAATGAAAACAAAGTAAAATTTATCCAATGAAATAAAAAAGTAATGGTGAAATTATTGAAGGTTATGTCATTAAATACTGATAAAATAGGAAATAATCATAGAGGATATAGAATGTAAAACACATCATTTATCTAATATGGAGCTCATGAACATTGAATATGCCTCCAATTATGTACATTATCTGAAATAAATATATCATAATTTTTATGGAACTATAACAATTCAAACATGGTAAATGTTATCATGGAAGAAATATATAAATATTATTTAATATGAATGGATGATCTGGAACTATGGAATTTCAATATTTTATAAAATATTTCACATTAAATAATTTGAGTTCTTTAATAGAATGTGTGACATAAATGAACAAGTTTATATAAATATCAAAACATTAAAATATATTATGTGTTTCTTATCACAATGTTGTAGGATTGTATGCTACGAATATTTATAGCTAAATGATCAAAAATATGTTTTATAAAAATTTATAAAATTATTATATTAGTTATAAAATTAATATAATAAGAAAAAAAAATTGAAAAAAATTATATTTTCATCAAAATATGATTTTATACAGAGAAAATATTTTCCTTAAATGAAATTAATTCTTTTTATTAAATTATTACAATAAAATTTCACAATTATTTTATTTAACATCTATTTCAAAAAATGAGCATATAATTTTCATTGAAATTTATGACAATAAATCAATTTTTATTTCTTAAAAATGATTTTTATCTAAAAATTAACATTTTTACATTTTTGGCACATAAATAAATATTAAAATTTATAATTTACTTGATTTCAATTAGATAAAATGTATAGAATATTTTTAATTAGGGGGATAAATACTTCTCAGTATACAATGTTTATTTTTGTTCAACACTATGGAAAAATTTGTCACCTTAGAAAATCGTAATTATTTATATCTGGATTTAAAAAGGGTGATAGAATCCAATCTATTCATTTAACTTATAATTTGATGATAGGAATTAGACCCATAAAACCATACACTTGGAATGGAGTTGTTTGTTGGACTCTCATCTAAAAAAAGCAAATATGTATTATTAAAATAATTTAATTTTATAAAATGATACACTTTTTTATGATAATATCATTTATGTGTTAATAAATGTACAACGATAATTTATGTATGAATATTAATTTATATTTTTACTTGATGAAATTAAATTCAATATGGTTTATTTATTTATTTTATTTATAACAAAAGATTATTTTTTCAGGGAAAATTCCCTTATTATTATTATTTCATGTTATATAAAATGTCTAGAGAATATAATAATATGATTATAATGGAATAATGAAAGAAATAAGATTTATTATAGAACCTATAACAATTGAATTGTAAAATGAGTGTTGGAATATTAAGAAGACAATGAAGTGATTTAATATGAAATATATAACAGTAACATCAATTGTGAAAGTATAAACAAAATATTGGAATCTTATGAATGAAAATATTATATATTTATATCATGCAATAGGTAAATAAATGTTTTAAAAATAATAAATTAAGTAATGAAATTTTTACAATTGTATGTGTTTATATACTATTTTATAATTAATAATATTTTTCTAATGAAATTTTATTTTCATAACTCATATTCATGAATTAATATTTCATTATCTTATGATTATAAGATAATTTTATGAGACATTAATTAACTTTTCAAACTGTCATAAAATCTATTATAATTTTAAGATATGTATATGTTAGGGTAATAATAATATTTACATAAAAATTAAACTTCTCAAATATGGAAAATTATTTTAATAAAATCTGATCTATTTTTTAAATCTACATATCAAAAATTGGTTACAGTGACAATTTTAGATTTTTCTGAAAATGTTTAATTTTTTGAATGATGAAATACATTAATTCACCGTATTTAACATCATAAAAAATACATGAATTTTTTATTCATTTATGATTAAATAACCCATTATTTTTTACTCACATGCAATAATTACAATAATTAGTCCCAATGATAAAACATATTTATATTATTGATCATGTGTAAATAACTAATGAAAAAAATAACAAAAAACACCCCTCCCCTCCCCTATAAATACCGCCACAATAAACATCATCTCCCCACAACTATAATTCCATGAATATTTTATAAAATTGACCAATGTAATTTTTACATCTCTACCCCACATCTAGAATCCTTTTTTCTAATAAAAATATAAAATCTACATTCCCTAAGGAGGACCTCAAGATAATAATTTTAAGTGGTAAAATCCTCTTCCACTTTCATTAAATTTATTTTCAATGAATTATATATTCTTATACCCTATACACCAGCATATCTAAAATTTAAATTATAACAGAAGTTTCTTTTATATATTATAATTATTTTATGGAATAATCCAACATCAAATTAAATCCCTCTTGACTTTTTTTGGAAAATTTAACCATCATCCGTCATGTATCAATTAATAGCCATCGTGGACAATGCATTTTATTTTTCTAATACTATATTCAAAATTGTTCATAAAACCATTATTATTATTATAGATGATTTTTGTAAATATTATTGGTTATATATTGTTTTTTGGGTAATATATATAAATAATATTAAATAATATAACAAAAAAATTTCATGACGATCCAAAATTCACAAAATTAACTAACAGTAATCATTAAAATATTATCTAATGAATAATTACAATATCTAAAAGAATTATACATGGAACCACATAAATTTTTTATGTGCTTAAGAATAATTAAATTCCAGTTATGGTATTTTTCATCAATTTTACCTGAAATTTCATAATTATATAAATGTGAACCGACCATGAAATCATGAAACAAATGCTACCAAAATAAAGAAATTGAATCATTTATGTCATAAAATACTATAAATGAACATAATAAAAAAATAAAATATCAAATAACAGTATTATAGGTTCTGAAATAATTAATTAATTAATCTAATCCTTTTTAATCAGAACATTATTTGCATGTGAAGTACAATTTAATACATAATGTATTGGATTATTTCTGAACAACTATTTTTCCATCGTGTTACATTTTATATATCATTAAAAAGATATCACTCAATATATATTACATGTGGCCTCATAAATTGTGTGTGTATGTTCAAAAAAATGTACTGATATCAATTCATCTTTCATTGATGGAGAAATTTGTGATTTAAAAAGGTTCTCTTCTCAATTCCCCCGGATTAACAAGAATGATTGAATTAAAATGTGAAATTTCATTACCATTTTCATATAACATAAATAATCATTTTTATTCACCAAATATATTTCTAAAAAACAATAATTAGTCATGAAATTTAATCTTGGGTTATTAATTGTTTTTTAAATGATTATTCCATTTCTACATTAAATGTTATTTACTGTTTTCCCTAACCTGTACAAAAATATTCCATATTAAATGTTTACTAAAATTTATTTTATAACGTTTTAAATAGATTTTGACATCACTTATCATGAACTATTAGGAGTTTACATCATGAAGGTTCAATTATGAAATAAATCCTCTCTTTTGTGGTCTCCATTATGGAATTCCCTCTTTTGATAACATATGGTTGGACTATACTACTGAATTCATTCAATGGGTAGCTCTTATGATTGATTCATCAAGAAAAATAAATATACATTAGCATGTTATTATGAGTACATGTATATTTTGCTCCAATTCCATGGTTAATGGATTTTCCCCTTAGACATCATGTTTGAACTATGAGTGAATTGATTCCTTCAAGGGACATTGTCCATCATGTTTAATATTCTAAAAAGTTATCCATGACTCGGCTTTATGTCCTAACTAATTTTTTAAAAATTCGTATGTTTCCCTAATTAAGTGTTCTCATGTTCTATGTGTTATGATTCCATATGTTTATTCATGTTCCATGAGTTTTTATAAAACCATTTTATTCCTTCTAACCAATGTGCTATACTTTATTTCTATATTCTGTACCTTAATAATGTTTGTAGAACATCCCTTTATTCGTGAATTCTTAGGTTTCCATATAATTATTTATGAGGTTGAAGGACATGTGGATTAAAATAAGTAATTTATGTAAAATATGTTCTTATTCTAGTTTTACGTTTCATAATTTATGTATGTAGTTTCCCAGAGACAGTAGAAATTGTTATCCTTTGTTTTTATTTAATGATTAATTATGATTAAAATCATATAATAATATGTGTAAATGGGTATGTTCATTGTACTTGGAATCAGAAAATGTTATAATTATTATTATTGATTGGGATTAGAAATATGTACTAAGAACCCTAGGTATAATTCTATCACCATGGATATCCATGATTGAAACATATTGATTCACATGATTTTATAGAGTTTCGATTAATATGTTTATCCATCGATGTTCAATGTTATATATATATATATTAGCTATGTATTCATGAAAACATAATTTCACATTGTCTTTCTTAGTTAATGGATGCAAATAGGAGAACATGTACCAAAAATCAATGTGATAAGGAAATGTGATTATTTAACTTATTAAATTCCAAATATTATTGTAAAAGGAGATCAAAACATCATGGAAAATACAAGAAAAAAATTGACTGATGTTGTAAATAATAACATGAATACTGTTGAACACCCTCATTTTCCTACAAAAGATAATGTTGTTTTTAGACTCATTAAGCAAAAATGTCCTCATGATTACAGTGTATATTTAGGTACCACTATCATTGAATAATGGATTACATTAATTAATAAGATATTTTATATCCCCTAGTTCTTAGAGAATGAAAACTTCTAGATGAAAATCTATCTATTTGATGAGAAAGATGATAAATGGTGGATTCTAATAAAAAAATACAATGTACATGGGGGAAATTGATTCTATGGATTGGTATGAAATCCTGAAAAATGTTTTTTAAAAAATAAAATCAAAGAACTAACCATCTTATATTTGATATGGTGTTCATACAACTAGAGAAAAAATTATGATTATATCAGGGTGTATGAAGAAAAATTCACTCTACATTAAAGTGAATCCTCATGAGTTTTCATTAACACATAATTTAAGGTGGATATATTATATATTATAATAATAAATTATATACCTGAATTATTGGTTATTTGACAGCATGACAGTTAGTAGGAGGTTGACTTCTGTGGCCATAAGGTTGTAATATAAATGGGAGACTATGAATGGTCTCATTTTCCCATAAAAAAATTTGGAAAATGGAGATTAACATTAGAGGATCAAAAGATTAATCCCATGATGGAATGATAAATTTACATTCCCTGTGTCAAAGGGGTCTGAAGAATCATCCTGGAAACTACCTAAGGTTGGCTTTGAGATGCTTCAAACAAGGAAGAGATGGGAATTTGTATAATAATTACTAAAGTGGTATGAACAGTCCTAGGAATGTGTAGGATACAAGGATGGTTAAGATAAATATAAATACTATAGTTATGTGTTAAATCTACATGGAGCATGGTTAATTTTTTAAGCCAATCCCCCAATACAAGAGTTTTTTGAGGAACTAAGCAATAATATCCTCCAAGGGTATAAGGGAATATTTTATCACTACTATTGATGTATAACCCAAAAATGATGTGCTAAAAGGTACACCAATTATTCATTCAAGTAGTGTGATCATGATATTTGATTCTATATCAATGAATTCATTCATATTTTTTATATTTATTTGATCTATTAAAAACCACAATAAAATTTATCAGTTGAGTTATCAATGACGAAAAAATATGAAAAAAATATTGATTTTAGGGTTTATAACATCTACCTAGTTAATATTTTTTGGGATTAACATAAAATTTGATATTTTCATATATTATTTGGATTAGTTAGATGATGTCTTTACATAGATTGACTATTTGATACAAAACCATCATCATCATCCATGGAAAGGGAGATATATATTTAAATCTAAAGGCAACCTCTAATTCTAAAAAAGTGTAATGATTAAAATAAATCTCATTCAGAATAATTTTATCAACTGTTTATATTACTATCTTATGAGAAATAATATCAAATCCAAATGATTGAGACAAATGAGTGAATCATCACCGAAAACATACCCATTTGAACAATTACACTATAGTGTTTCGTATTTAATTATATAGTATTTATGATAACTATTACGTTGTCTTCTGAATTAAACATATCTGAAGATGTCTAGCAATATTAATGACACCTTATAGAATATACATTATTGAGTAGGATGAACTAAAGATGATGTCACTAGAGAATCTAGAAAAGTATTTTATACACCCATGTATTTCACTGTATGTTGTTCCATTCCACTTAATCAAGAAGATGGACAAATAAATTATCCATTGTATTGATTATCTTGAGATCAATGAAATCACAATAAAGATTAAGTATCCCCTACGACATATAGATCAATTTTTTTTGACTATTACGATAGGGCCATGTATATTTGTAAGGATTACATTATGTCATGTTATCACGAATTAAAGGTAAATAAAGAAGATATTCCAAACACATCCATTAGAATTATGTTTAGACACTATGAGTTCATAGTGTTTCATTTTGAAATCTAAAATTCTAGTGTTATTTTCCATGAATTAACTAATAGTGTATTTAGTTATTAATTTGATAAATTGTTTGTAGTATTTATCGATGATTTTCTTATATACTAAAAATGAAATGAAGAATTTGATGAGATTATGAATAATGTGATGAAAAATTGGGATGGAATAAAATCAATGTAATGTACATTAAATATTACCATTGGATGGAGGATGAATCATTCTTGGGGAATGTTATCACAGGAAATGAAATATCAATAGACAATTGTTAGATAAAAGAAACTGAAGAGTGGCCTTAGACAACATATATAATGGACGTGTGTAGTTTACGTGGACTAGAATAGTATTACATCTATTTTTTGAAGAATTTATCATTATTTTAAAACCAATTAACCATGATGACCTGGATAGGAGTAAATTTTATCTAGACTAATGAATGTGAATACATCATTAATTTCTTAAAAAATAAGACTTCCACCACACTGGAACTCAAAAATCCATCTTGTGGGGAACTATTTGTTGTATAGATGGATGCTAAGATGAAGTGATTAGGCTATAAACTGATCCAAAATGATATAGTGTTAGAATAAACCTCATGAAAAAATAAATATCATGAGAAAATCATTCCCATGCATAATCACGAGTGGGAGGTTGTGATCTGTCCATTAAAGATATGGTGGTATTATCTATAGGGGTTATTTGTGATATGTATACTAATCATAAGAGAATAATTATATATTCACATAAAAGGATATTAATAAGTGATAGTAATCATAGCTAGATATCTTCAAGGATTACAACAACATAATCCACAACCATCTGCATAATGCAAATATTGTGGTGGATTCATTATGTACAAGTGAACCCAAAACTATATCAGTGATGTAAATTTAGAAGGAATAAATCTTATTATATTTTCAACAAATAGACATGGGAATCATTAAGAAGGGACCATCATTAATCCTTTCTCATATTATTTATAAAACATTCATTATGTATAGGATAAACAATGATCATTGAACAGATGATGAAATATAGAGAAAGGTATAATATTAAAAAATATATAAATCCTCATATTTCACAAGTGCGAATGAAGGATTTGTAATATTTGGTTTATGACTATGTATACCATCAAATCATTTTATATAGGTGGATATTCTATATGATCCACATATCTCATCCGTTTCCACTCTCTATGGGAGGGAAATGATATATAGAGATCTCTATGATTATAATTGGTTGGAAAATATTGGGAAGGATATCATTGAATGTAAATAATATTTTCATGTACAACATCAAAGGAAGGATTAAATAAAAACACTAAGGTAATGATGTTTTCATTAGCAATACTAATATCGAAATAAGAAAACATAACCATGGACTTTTTCACAAGACATTCAAAGACATGTTGCAGATAAAATTCTCTAAGGGTTGTTATGGATCATCTTACAATGACATCTCAAACTATCATGATTCAATAGGATTAATCACTTAACCAACCATCACATATATACATTAGAGAAGTTTTGGTGCTACCAAGAGTACCATTATTGATTATATATGATAAAGAACTGATATTTACCACTGTATTTAGTTAATTCTTACATCATTCTCTAAACAATGAGGTTAACTTCTCTATAGTTTTTCATCCTCAACACGATGGCCAATAATAGAGGACTATTCAAACACTATAATTATTTTTGATAGCCAATAAATTTCAAGTGAATGGAGGATGGGACCAACATCTACATCCATCCAGGTACTCATAAAACAATTAATTCCACATGATCGGCCATATGGATCTATGTGAAAAACATTATCGAAAATGTTGAAGAACACTATCATGCTGGGATGATGTCACTTAAAATAAGCTGATAGGACCCCAAATGGTCGATGAAATAGTAGAAAACTTGAAAACTATTCAGTAAATCATGAACGCATCCAAATATTGAAAAAAGTGATATGAAAGAAATCATCGAAGAGACATTCCCTTTAATGTTGGATACTTGGTATTCATCCACATATCTCCACGGATGATGATCATGTAATTTTAAAAGAAATGAGATCTTTGTAAAAGATGTATCTCTCCTTCAATGTTATTAATTGTGTCATTGAATTGTCATGTCGACGTGAACATCCAACTACATTGTCTATTGTAAATATTTTATTTTGTGTATCCCTCTCGAGAGAGTAAATACCAAAAACCCCACACGTACTGAATCTAGAGGTGGTACAATGGTAGAATAACATATCATGTGAATGGAAAATATGGAAGATCTTGGTTCGTGGATATAATGATCTATGTAACCAGACTACATGCCTAGTCAAATTAATATGGTATAACATTAAATACAAATAGTCTACATGGGATTCAAAGGATATAGGGAATGAGAAGTACCACCTCCAATTTTCAATATATTATAATAAAAAAAATAGAAGGTGAAATTTCATTAGTGGGAATAATATAACAAATAAAAAATTTATCAATGTAAATAACATCATATAATTATTTTATATATTATAAATCACATATACAAAACAATAAAATGTTCATAAATGAATAATGATTGAAATAAGATGTATTAAAGAACCTATATAGAATGAATTGTAACATGACCATTGGAATAGTAATATTCTTATTTAGAATATTCTTCCATATAACAGAATAGTATCCTCACCTATTAATGTATAAATAAAATTTTGGTATCTTATGAATAAAATTAAAAAAAATTGATATCATGTAATATGAAAATTAATTTCTTAAGAATCATACATTATCTTTTGACATTTTTGTGAAATGTAACTGTATATATACAATTTAATAATTAATAAATTGATTGAAAAGAAAATTTACTTACATAAAATTATTTCATAAATTATTTTTTTGTTTTCTTATAAATTTAAGACAATTTTATGAGAAATAATTATTTTTGCAATGATTCAAAAAATTTAATATAATTTGAAAATCAGTATTTTTCATATAAATGATGAATTTATTTAAAAAAAATCAAATATATAAAAAAATAATTATTATTAAATGGTATCATTTATAAATTCGGAATATTGGTAATTCGATGTGGTATTTTTTTGTATTTTTCTTGAATAGTATACTTTTTACTAAATATTAAAATAATATATCATGCTGTGTTTAACATTTTAATCCAAATAAATTAATTTTTCAGTCATGGATGATTTAAGAACCCATTTTTTATAAATAACTACAATTATCTAATAAAATTATCCAATATATTAAAAATATTGACACTCTATAGCTAGAACAATAATGTGAAAAAAAAATTAAAAATAAAAAACAATTTCCTCACTAATAAATACCTTCCCCCACATCCTCCACTCCTCACTTCTACAAATCCATAATGAATGACCAAATTCATCCTAAAACATGTCCCACATATCTGCCCCTTCCAAGGAGGATTTTGTCTTATATAATGGTAAAACCAAATTTCCATATGGTGGTTCTCGAGGTGAGGAATTTGAATGGCTAAAATCCTCTTTCTTTTTCAATTAATTTCTTATCAATTTCATCTCATTTATTATACTCGCAACACCTCCCAATGAAAAATTATAAGGATAAATATATTATAAAAAATATATATAAATTTTATAGATTTAATTGAATAATACGTCATAAAATATTTTACCACTTCCTTTTTTTTAGAAATTATAACTTCATCACACATGTGTCAATTTATCATTATCATGGATTATGCGTTTTCATTTTCCATTACTGCCATCATGTTTGGTAATTAGAAAAATATTATGATAAATGTATGTTATATTATACATATTATATTTTATATAATGTTATGTAACTAATATATATATATATATATATAATATTGTGCTGATCTTAAATTCATCAAAAATTACAAATGTACATCATTACAATTTAATATAAATAATCATTAAAAAATTTGATAAATAGAACATAGAATCATATTGATGTTTAGAGGGTTATAAATATCACATAATTACACTTTTGGATATTCTCTTCCATTTCAAATGAACATTCATAATTATATACATGTTAACCGACCATAAAATAAAGAAATGAACACTTCCGAAAAAATTATATTAACCCTTATAACACATAAAAAGGGATATAAAAGAACGTAATAAATATTAGTAAACAAAATAAATGTATAATTGGTTCAGAATTAATTAATTAATGGATATAATTTGAGTATATAGGGAATTCAGGGTAAATACAAAATAATTTTAGAAACAAGGTAAATGATTCTCTTTAAACATCCATATTTTATTTCGTGTTATGAATTATATCTCCTTACCAAAATGTAATTATTAATTCATAATATGTAGTTATTATAAATCTTTTGTGTAGTATCAATTCATCGATTCATTTATCAATTATTATTTATTTGATTTTGAAATACATGTATTTATATAGTTCCCTTATCAGTTCTTCCCCTTAATCATGCCTAATTAAAGGGAACTAACCCATTTATTGCCCTTATCCATATAACAAACAAAATCAATTTAAACCTATATTATTTTTATAAAATCAATCATTTTATTTTGAAAATATTTCATGGATCATATCTGGTTTTAAATAAATGATTATACATTTTCTTTATTATGTTATCTTTAATACTTTCCTTAATGCATGATAATATGTATCTATTTTTATATTTTTAGAAAATTATTTTAAATTTGTTAAAATATCTTGGAATTCACCTATCATGATATATTCCCACATTATCTAATTAATGTTCATCTATTGTTTAAATACATTTTTTCATGGACTCCATTGTGATGTTATATATTTTTATGCATTATGACATAATTATGATACCCAATTATGTCCATGGGTAACCATTATTATTGATTCTTCATGCGGAACACATATAGAAGAACATGTTATGAATGGTGTTCCAATATATACTTGAATACATTAGGTAATTTATCGTCTCATGAGACATGATTTTGGAAAAGGATGTGAACCTGGTTCTTTTATAATACTTTCTTAGCCGTGTGAAATAGTCTTTGAAAATATCCTTGACTCAGGTTAAAGAAAGTATTTATGTTATTTAAACATTCCTCTTATCCCATAATTTGAAAATCCCATTTTACTCGTTATTTTTTCTTCTATTTATTCATGATTCGTGCCTCATCATGTCATCATGTTGTGTTATCTAACCCATGTGCAATGTATTGTTCTCATGTTTATTTACATTGATTTTTTTCTCTTTCTTTTGTTCAGTTTTTCCCTAGGATATCCTATGAGGATGAATGAAATTGATGTATGTTAGGGTAGAATATTGATGTTTAAATAAAAGATCTTTTTTTCTTGTTCTACAATAATGTACCTATGTATACAATGAAACCATATCTTTGCATCCTTGGTTTATATTTAATGGTTAATTATGAATAATATATTTTAATAATATGTATAATGGGATGTGTTCATTATATTGTATATTATATAATTACTTTAAGGGCTTTAGAAATACATAAAAAATATTTAATAAATTAATAATAAAATAATAAAATGTAAAAAAAATATAAGAAGTTGAGTAATCCGTGAAAGATAGTATGTTATATTAATTTAACCAATGAATATGACATATTCATATTATGTTAAAAGATTATATTCAAATTCATGAATTTTCTACATTTCTCCCAAGTCTAACTGAATGAATAGCATAAAAATTGAGAATATTCATATTTTACCAATATTTTATTTCATTATAATAGAAAAAAAATATTATATATCACAAAATAAAAGATAGTGGTCACTATATGGTCTATAATGACATATATTTACTATTTATGGTCCAATTTAAATATTATAATGTAAATTTATGGCCTTTTATATTGAAAATGTTTATAGAGTAGTTAAAATTGAAATTGGTTAACTAAGGCTTAAAAATTTATACACATTTAAATGACACCAAAACATCTCTAAATTATATTGGTTGAAGGTATTTATACATTGAAAAATATTTTCATCTAATCAAATTCATTGTTTCTTACTTTTTATAGAGAATAATTTATTTATAATTTAACCTCGTAAAAATTTCCAAAAGTTACCCTCATGAAATTTATTATAGGGAAACCATGCGATCAATTCATTAAGGAAGAACGCTCTATTATGATTAATGAAACTCTATCATATTCACTTTTAATATTTATTAACCAAATATAATAATTTTTTTCATACTAGAAGAACACCCAAGGTCTTACTATAGGAGCTCTAAAGGATACCCATCAATGAAAAAGTAATAGCCTTAACTAAAAACATCAGTTTATATGATAATTTACCTACACTAAATCTAATGTATTAATTATAAAATAATAACTTCAGTATCATAAATATGATTAATTCTATTGCGATGATTAAAATACGCTTATATAACCTCTCTACTTTTAAAATAGAGGTGAATTTCATGCTCTTGCATATGTATGGCTTATCATCACCTTATAGCGGTTAAATTTACATTTTCTTAACATATTATATATATAGTTGTTATGATGGGTTTAATGTATATGTTTAACATTTATGAAATATGTAATGCTATGAAATTATATTATCATATATAAATACATATAATCCCATCATTTGAGAAATGATACCATCCTTCATGTCTACGATTGGACATCCACCATCACAATGAGTTTTGATTAATTGGTTTATATTAAACATAGATAGTAATGCAGAGATTTTATATAATTTTATTTGTTATATAAGATTTAATAATTATCTTTTTATATTTATATTTTATACCATTATTTTATTCCTTCTGTTGAAAAATGAATTATCATTGATTCATAATTGTGACCTTCTAAATCCATGAACCATACAACCCATTTTTTATCTCTAAATTAAATGGAAAAATAATATTTTTTATAAAATTTTTAGAAATGAAATTTTTAATAGTGGAACGTATTATATATATAATAGAACAATGAAATATGTAAATGGATGTGATATATTGAACTGATATACTCATGATAAACTAAATAGTTAAACCCATAAAAAAATTAAAAAGAAATTATTGATAAAAGTTGTTTTCAAATGTCATTTTGAGAACCTATATGATATAATAATATCTATAGTTACTATATTTTTGGATAATAATAAAATGAAAATTAGTATATTGTATGTTATTGTTATTTCTTATCATGGATAACTTCAGGTATGTATTTTATATCTCAATATCTTCAATTTTTAGGATTATTTGTGACTAAGTTTCTATAGTGGAATATTTTTTATCCATATAATTTATTAATATAAATGTATTAAAAAATGATTCCAACATTATCCTATTACTTGTTAATTCATTTTAAACAACATTTTAGTTTTTACCAAACTATATGAATGGAATCATCTTGTCATTTTATAGATTATTTTCATTATACCTTTTCTGATAAAAACATGGGAAGAACGATTCATTAAAAATCATGGAATGAAATTATTTTCCTTATTTCATGATTATATTTTACTTGAAAAATCATTTAAATGTTCACATTTTTATTTTCATCGAAAATGTTTTCCTTTATATTTGTGTATCTTTTAAAAAAAAGTGATATTTCAAAATTATATGGTAATTTTTTTCAAAATTATTCAATGTTATCTATAAAAATCATTTCCCATATAATATGACTTCTACTGCTATAAACTATTATTTATATCATGATATAATCATCTGATAAAATCATTATTCTTTATCCATATTTTTTATTTTTATATTGGGATGATGAATTAATTATGAAACCCATTTCATTTCAATGAGTTATGTTATGATGAAATGTTTAAAAAATACATTTTTTCATAGGGTCAAATATGGTGAATATTTTATTATACTATATTTAACATATTTATGATTTCAATAATTTGGCCATTAAGTCCAATCTCTCCTTCCAATACATTTGGTAAATAGTGATACCTCAAATGATAAATGGTACTAAAATAGAATGTGAAACTAGTTTAGTACAACTCTATATCAACTTTGATATTCTTGGGTGTGAACCTAGACAATAATGACTATTTTGTGATTGATACCATTTCACTATGATCATCATGGATGTGGGCCTCTCTTACAATGGAAATGATATTCTATGCTTACACGCAATCCACAATTCCATTTTGTATGAAAATGATTTTATATGATACCTTATATTCATTAAATCCATTAGGATACATGTCTTATAATATGAAATTATTTATTCCATGATTCATAATTATGATATATGATTTTTACATATTGGTTTTGTAATATTATTATCATATTCTTATTACAATTTTTTAATGTAATTCTTATATTCTCATTGATATATTCATTGTATACTATAGATGAGAATCAACGAACATCATTTCTTTTTTTTCATTCCACGTGTTATAATAAAAATCAACAATTAGGAAATTTATCAAAAGATTATTAGTTATAAATGAATTACTATAATATAATGTGGATAACATATTAAAAAAATTGTATACATTTATAGGAATCTGATAATACCATAACTATATGATTATTGTGTGTATCATAATGTTAGCATATTAATATAGAGATATTATGATGAAATGTCATTATATGAGCCTTTTGGTGTCACTATAGTTGGTGTTTGGGAAATTATTAATTACCATATATGAACTTTTAGGACTAATCATTAACAATAACCTTTTGGATATATCTATGTATAAGTTATAATCATAATATTTTGGTAATGATGTTTATTGGACTATTTTAAGCCTTTGGTTTCATAAAATATGTTTGCATGAATTAAACATCCTTGAAATGATTTTTGATAGTTATTTGGTTTCCAATTATGAGTAATATTTATCAAACTATGATTTTTGGATTTTGTTAATGGTTAGAACATGATGAAAATGTTTTAATGCCATATGTGTAGGGAAATTAAAAGGAATTTCTTGAAATGAAATTAATTTTTTTAAGATGGAATGTGAATGATTTTTTCTATGATCACACAAAATAATGATGTTATGGGCCATGAGAAATATCTCAATAATTTTTTTTAGATTTTTTCGGTGAGTCTTCCATGAGAAAATTTCTACCAACATTTAATGGGTCTGCTAATCCACTGGTCAATGAAGAATGAATTAGTACCATTGAAAAATATATTTTTTATTCTTTAGTGTTCCAAACATGGGATATTTATTTCATTTTTTTATCATTAGTGGGCGAATCTTATCTATGGTTGACTATTATTTGGAACACTTTTGAATATGATGAAATTTACTCCATGGATTGGGTTGAATTTCAAATGTAGTATTTCAACAAGTAATTTCCTCATATCATTCATACAAAAATTTATAAATCACTACTTTATTAAAAATAGAAGGATGATGAATGTATTGGAACCTATGAGGAATTTTTTACAATAATTTCAAAATTCCATTTATTTTTTATCATCCAACATGAATATATGGTTGTTAATTTTTTCAATAGCTTAAAAAAGTGTCACTTAATGACCTTACACATAAGGGACTTAAACAGATATGATGAAATAGTTATATGTGCTATAATGGGGGGTGTCACACAACGAATCTAGTCGCCATCAAAAGCGACACTCGACCTATCCCTCAACAGGGACCAAAAGGCGTTCCCAATCCACAAGGGCTGGAAAAAGTTCATGGGTATCATAAAATGAAAATTGGGAATGATTTATCCGAGTTTATAAACTTATAACACCTAAAAATTGAATAAAACGAATCTGGATTTTTCAATCCAAATAATATTTTATAAAAATTCAGAAATGAATAACATATTTTAAAACAACTCAAAAATACTATAAAAAAGTTAAAAACAAAAAGGGAACAACCCATTAACCCTCATTCAAAGGGGCACCGCCCTTAACACATCTCCACAAGACTTCACCACCAAGGACCTGCTAGAAACCCGAACTACCTTAACTAAAAACAATACCCAAACTGCGAAAAAAAAATAACTAGGTCTACTTACAACCAAATGTATAAGTAGAGTGTGAGAAAAATCCCAAAAGGATACCACCAATAATAGATTCCATGGGATATAATGACTAAAAGCATGCAAGTTTTCAATAACATGAAATGCAAGTTACAATTTCTAAAAGATGCATCATTAAATAAAAACAGTTTTCAAGTGGGATAATTTAATTAATAAACACATTTAAAATAAATACCAAAGCTAATGAATTTTACATCCACATATACCATATGTCTATGGTAAGCACAAAATATCTAGTGAGCATAAGCAATGGGAAATAACCCCTAGGCACTATCTAGATCTAGGTCCCAGGTACCTCATATTTCGGTGAGAGAAACAATCACAAATATCTATTCTCGTGCACCATCCACTAATAAGGAACAAACCCATAACCTAGTATTCCCCAATCATCATCATCATAGTGTAGTTAGAGTTTTAAGCGTCAATCTTACTAAGTGAAACTAAGGCCAAACCCCACTGATTCACTAGAATTCTAGTACACATCCACGGAACTAGATACTCGGGTTTTCCTGTTTTTCTCAAACAAGTTCAACAAGTCCATGAATATGATTTTCACATAAAAATGTCATTTTCATATCATAAATTCACCAAATATCCCACATGTATACAACACAAGTCACAAAAGTCCACTTGTCATTCAAATTGATTTTGAAATCCGACTCATAACAAAATAACTCACAACACCTTTCATAATTCTTTAACACTTCCATAAATACATTAAAAAAATTTATAAAACCATTAAAATATATTAGAACTCTCATAACATCCCACTATCAGTTTATATAATACACTTTTTACCTTCAAAATCATTTTATCATCAGACTTACATGAAACATCCCACGAACAAGTTTCGCTCCAAAATCCCAATTTAATTAAACATTTCTGAAATTTACAAATCATTATAAAAAATTTGGACCTCTTAAAACATAACATCACCTTAAAAAACCCCTTAATAGTTGAACAATCAGACCAAACAGTAAAAATTCACCCTTTTCCCACTTTAGTTTATCAACTAAATCATTTACAATTTTCAAAAAAAAAGAACCTAGGTGACGTAAATATGACTTGCACACAAAACCCATTTTAAAAACCCCATTTAAGAAGAAAAACCATAAAAATTTATATCCAAAACAGAATTGGAAGACCTAGAGGAATTTATAAAACCAATTTCATGTTTTATAAAATCACTTTGAATAATACTACAAATGATTCAAAAGAAAACACACATTTTCATTAAATGATCTCAAGAAATATAACAACGTTTTACACATAAAACCAATTAAAAACCCCTATTTTTTGGACCATATGAACCTAATAAATTACCAAACAAGAACATTCAAGACAATCATGATTTAGTAAACCAATTCAATATGGTAGAAAATACACCCAAATATTACCACATGAGTAACACATGAAAACACCAAATTTCAAGTTAAAATTAAACTATAGAATTAAACAATTAACCAAATCAACCATTAATTGTTTTTTACCACACCCAAAATATTAAGAATATGAAAAATGAGTAAATACATCATTTAATTCATCAATAATTGTTTACATATGGAACCACCTACCGAAAGTGTTGAATCCCTCAAAATTTGCTGTGAAACATCAACCTCACCACTGTTGCATCACATTGAAGATAAATGCATCCCTAGACCACAATTTTTAACCAAATAGACACCAATAAAACCATAGGTTCATACCCAAACATCTAGAAATTTTAGAACATAATGAAAGAGGAAGAACCTCTAATGAGAAGCAAGAAATTGAATAGAGAAACACTTACTCAAAACAATATTGAATAAAATGACCAAAAATCCATCTGTATATTAATTTGAAAACATCCAACCATTCAAGGGAGGTTTGAAAAATAATTAGGAGATCATTTAGGAACTGTAATGGGGGAAAATAGTAAAAATCAAAAGAGTTTTTAAAGGATCAATTTACCTCTCTAAATATGGGTGATTTCTAAAATCGAGAGCATTTTCGACCTATTTTGAGATTCCATTGAGCTCCAAATTGAGGGAGGAGAGAATGGGGGAGTGAATTAGGTAAGTGGGATTGGGTGAGAGTTATAATCACCTAATAAACATAAATATTGAAGGATATATTAAATAATTAAAATTTATTTTTAATGTAGAAAATGGGCTTTTAGGTAGGCCCAATCCCTTAAATAAAATCACATATCCACCATGATTATGGATTTTAATATTGATCAAATTAATATTTTGGTGTTAATAGGTCAGGGGATGACAATTATGAAATTTAATGGTTAAATAATGTTGAAAAATAAATATTTTATAAAGGAAGCAAGATTTATTTTTAAATTTTAAATTGGGCTCACGGTTTGGCCCAATTCCATAAAACTTACTCAATCATCCATAAAAGTTTGGAAAAACCCCAAAAAGCATGAAAGGAAATTAAACTGAATTTACCTTCAAAATATGTAATTTATGTGACAATGAATTCCACCATGAAAACTTTTTTCCCCAGAATGTCACATCAGAGCCAAAAAAATAACCAAACCCAATTGAGAAACCAAGAGGTACTCCCTTTACAAGTTTCTCCCCCAAAGGACAAAAAACCTCCAGTGATCATTTAATATACTACAAATATCACAACCAAAACATACACCACTTTCCTAAAATGTTCAATCACATTCATACTTTATACCAAAATAAAACTCATTAAACACTGTTTGAATAAGACTCAATCAATTCACCCAAAGGAACAACAACATCGAAACAATGTTAGAAATTTCTTGCTATAACTAAACCATTGTGCACTCTCCAATCTCAATTTTTACCCAAGGAAGATGTAGGTTTCTTCATAAATCCTAAAGATATTACCTCCCACCAAGACAAAACCATGGATAAGTTTGAGTTACTGGTATGGGGAATCAAAAACAGGCTCCCCACCACAAGAGACAACCAATATTTTTTTTTCGAGACAGAATCCAGACACTAAAACGGGGAGGCATGGATTTACTCCTTTGTACAAAGTGTATAATTCAATCAGAAATTTACAAAATAACTAATATAAGATTCATAGTGGATCTCCCCACCATAAGAACCATCCATCTTAACCGACCAGCACGAGATTGTACAAATAGACCACAAATTTTAAAGAGTTGCGCTGACAACATGGTTAGTCCGCACAGTTTGGGAAACCTTGAACTAATAGTGGGGATCCTTCTATCCACATGGTTTTCTATGGAATGGTCACTACTAACCAAGTGTAAACCATGTGCTCAACCTATCTAGAAAAACATCAAACCATTCTCCAAAGACTCAATGGAAGTCAATGGGGTAGGGAATAACATAGGGAAATGACATATGTATAAGGCCCTCCACCTATTTCCACCGAACATTAACAAAAGTAGAAGGATGAATACACCATTGGTTTATACTCTTCCTATCTTTCATACTGTGGATATGAATTTTTACAAGGGTTTAAAAACCCTGGAATTTCCCTGGACTATGTGCCACCTTCTCTCCGAGACCTATGGCTGGAGCTCAAATGATGGAATCATCTTCAGCCTCGCGGTTAGGATTTGGAAACCCCCTGAACAAGAATTCTTCATTTGGTGAAACTATCAACTACACCGCAATCCTCGATAAGTTTTCCAATACATACCACATTCCTACGCACTTTACCCTAAATTGATATTTCACTAAAACAAGGGCTTAGAAGATGCACACACATCACACCTTGTTTGTTCGGGTGAGAAACAATAGAAGTAAAGAACACCCATACTCACCTTCCTATAAAATAGTATATTTTTATTTTTTCCTGAGGGAGTCATTATTCCAACATAATAGAGACCCTCATATGATTTTACTACTTTCACCTTTACGATCAATCGATCAAATGACATCATAGGGTATCACCGAACCTGACCATTGCGACTGATGTAAACAATGCATGGAGAGGGACGTCATACAACATACCCAAACAAAAACAAATCTAAAATGTGGAAAAAAATATCCTATCATAACCATATTTCCCACACAGGTGATTTAACATGAACTCATTCTTCAATGAAACTGTGAAGAACCCAGAGGCCCTCTTAGACACCATCGAGACACTCATCCCCACTAACAACCCTATACCACCTCCAGCTTTGATGAATTAGGAATCTTTAAAAACTAAGGTCACTTTCCACCTTCCACGAGCAGTCTCCCACTACAAGTGGATCAAAAAATAAAAGAAAAGAATTGGTGTAGACTCATTCAACAAATATCGATAAATGATTCCTCATATTGATCAACTGGAGGGTTTTCCGATGGCGAAACAATTCGGGTTGCACTTCAGTTATGCATTAACCAATATTGGGGGCGTACCTTATCCAATGAGAGAACCCAAGAACCCAAAAAAGATGGTCATTTGGTCAAAACAATACATAAAAAAGATCCAAACACATTTAGGGGACCACCATAGAGGTATCCCGCAACATATATCTGAGGAGACTACTAACTGGTCCTTCTACACAGCTTACAGACCAAAAATTAACCCATAACACAGTTCAAACAGGAGGGGTTATTTGACTCAAAACATCCCACAACATCATCATTCTCCAATAACACATAATATAAGTCATACCAATCAATTCATCAATACATCATTTATTTATTTAAAAACATTTCTTGAAAACAAACAGTTCAGCGGTTAGCGTATCCACCAATGGTATCTCATGTGCCTTACACATGCAGGTTTCTGTGCCACACTAGGCACATTCCTCATATCCATCCAAACACTCATCCAGTCATGCCATAAACCATGAATCATCCCATATAACCCCATGCATGTGGTTGCTTACGTAAATAACAATGGTTAAAACAAACATTCTTTCCACATTTCAAAACCATAATAGTCAACCAACACATCCTTCTTCTCAAAACTGCTTACTACAAGATCAAAACCCCAATTCAAATCATACAAAACATTTCAAAAAGACATTACCATTTATAATATAACTCACTTTCAAGATATAAAAATCTATTTTAAAACATATCATTCCATTAAAACACCCTTGGATTGTTTAGAAAACTATATTGGCAACAATTTTCCAAACCAACATAAATATAGATCCTACATTCAAAAGAGGACTAAGCACACCATTTTCCATTTCAAAACAATTCTGAAAATTTAGTTCCACCATTTCATAAATCAAACAATTACCTCTTTATTTGAAAATCATTTCGCAAAAAATTTACGCTTCTTAAAACCAAAGTGCCATGTTTTCAAAACTAAAGCACAAAACAATGAAAGAGGAAACCAGTTTTAGTGGGTGACTTTGACATATGGTTGGAAGCCATATTCCAATCAATTCACTGTCACAGAGAGTGTTATAAGAAATTTATTTGGCTCCACATGGATTTCGAGGCTTTTTGATCTCACTAAAACCATTAGACCAACTCATTTTTCATTTCCCCTAACCATCATCAAACCATGAAAACCAAAGGACATAGATAAATACAACCTTCTATAGAAATCATGAATTCCATCATGTGGTTTGGTGATTAGGCACACGACCCATAACTAGAATTCCAAGTCCCAACAATCCTAACTCCAGACTCTACTGAATCATCCCCAAATAATATGACCCAATAAGATTACATGAACCTCCTCTGATACCATTTTGTCACGAATTGAATCGGGCCCCCATCAAAACCAGCACTCAAACAGGCCCACTATAAGTCATGAATGGAGTTCCCAATCCCCACAGGCTGCCACAAGTTCTTTGGTATCATAAAATAAAAATTCGAATCGATTTACCAAGGTTTATAAACATAAAAAAACAATTGAATCCAATAAAACAAATCTGGATTTTTCAATACAAACAATCTATTAGAAAAATTCAGAACTGAATTACATATTTTAAAAAAACTCAAAAAGACTATAAAAAATGTAAAAAACTAAAATAGAACATCCCAATAACCCTCATGGTAAGGGGCACTGCCCTCTATCCATCTCCACAAGACTCCACCACCAAGGGCCTGCTTGAAACCCGAACCACTAGAACTAAAAACTGTACACAACCTATGAAAAAAAAACAACCAAGTCTACATACCCCCAAGGGTGTAAGTAGGGTTTTATTAAAAGACCAATAAGATACTAACACTAATAGATTCCATGTGATAAGCATTTAATGACGATATTAATGCAATTTTTCAAAAACATGAAATGGTAGTTAAAATTTCTAAAAGATGTATCATTAAATAAAAATAGTTTTTAGGTGGGATAATTTATAGAATAACCACCTATAAATTTAATACCAAAGTTAATGAATTTTACATCCACTAATACCATATGCCAACAGTAAGAACAAAATATCTAGTGAGCATAATCAATGGAAAATATCCCTTAGGCACTAGCTAGTTCTGGGTCCCAGGTACCATGTATCTCGATGAGAGTAACCATAAAAAATATATGTTCTTGTGCACGAGCCACTAGTAGGGAACATACCTATAACATAATGGTACCCAATCATCATCATCATAGTATAGTTAGAGTTTAAAGCGTCAATTTTTCTAAGTGAAACTGAGGC
Source organism: Viscum album (assembly GCA_963277665.1). Classification (NCBI taxonomy): domain Eukaryota; kingdom Viridiplantae; phylum Streptophyta; class Magnoliopsida; order Santalales; family Viscaceae; genus Viscum; species Viscum album. The sequence continues at coordinate 442,555,234 of OY728165.1, read as the reverse complement.
TACACCCCACAGATTCACTACCATACTAGTACACATCCACCCACCTAGATAACCGGGTTTTCCCTTTGTTCCCAAAAAAGTGCAACTAGTCAATTAATATACTTTTCACATGAAAATATATTTTCCATATCATAAATTCACAAAACAGCCCACTTGTATACAAAAAAAGACACAAAATTCCACATTTCTTTCAAATTGATTTTGAAATCCGACTCACACCAAAATAGCTCACAAAACCTTTCACATTTCTTTAGCACTTCAACAAATCCATTAAAATATTTTACAAAACCATTCAATATTTATTAAAACACTCATAATAACACACTCACTTTTTACATAATACCATTTTTTACCTTCAAAATAATTTTATCATCAAACTTACACGAAACATCCCACAAACAAGTTTCTCTCCAAAATCACAATTTAATAAAACATTTCTGAAATTTAAGAAACATTCCATAAATGTTTGATATATTAAAACATTAAATATCCTTTCAAAACCCCTTTATAGGTGAACACTCATACCAAATAGTACATATGCACCCTTTTCCTTCTTTGTTTAACCATCTAAATCATTTAATATTTTTATAAAAAGAACCCATGTGATGTCAATATGTCTTGCACAGAAGACCCTTTTCATAACCCCTATATAAGACAAAAAAAATACAAGTTCCTATACAAAACAGAATTTTAGCCCTAGAGACATTTAAGATACCACTTTCACTTTTTATAAAATAACATTGAATAATTCTATAAATGATCCAAATGAAAACACACATTTTCATAAAATGATGTCAAGAAGTATAACAATGTTTTACAAACAAAACCTATTCAAAAACCCTCTTTTTAGGCCCACATTACACTAATACATTACCAAACCATAATTTTTAGGCCAAACACAATTTAGTGAACCAATTAAATATGTTATAAAATTCACCCAAATAATACCCCACGAGTAGCACCTGAAAACACCAAATTTCAAGTTAAAATGAAACTATAAAATTAAACACTTAACCGAATCAACCATAAAAACTTTTCAAACCACAACCAGCATTTGAGGAATATAAAAAATGAATAAATACAGCAACCTAACTCATCAAAAATTGTTTACACATGGAACCACCTACCAAAAGTGTTGAATCCCTCAAAACATGTTGTGAAAAATCAACCACACAGCCGCTGCATCTCAAGGAAGATAAATCTATCCCTACACCACAATATATAACAGAAAAGTCACCAAATCAAACCATAGGTTCTAACCCTAACATCTGGACGTTTTATAACATAATGAAAGAGGGAGGAAACCCTAAGGAGAGGGAATAAATTGTAGAGAGAAACACTTACTCAAAATAATCATGAATACAACGACCCAAAATCCCCTAGTATCTGAATTTGAAAACACCCAAGCATTAAACAGAGTTTATAACAAGGATTAGAAGATCATGCAGGAATTGGAATGTGGGAAAATTGTAAAAATAGAAGGAGTTATGAAAGGATCAAGTTTCCTCTCCAAATATGGGCGATTTCGGAAATGCAGAGAAGTTTCAACCAATTTTGGTGATTCAATTGATCTCAAAATTGGGGGAGGAGAGAATGGGGGAGCTCCTTATTTATGTGGGCTCTGGTGAGAGTTAGAATAACCGAAAAACATAAATATTGACGGAGATATTAAAGAATAAAAATATATATTTAATGCAAAAAAATGGGCTTTTGGGCAGGCCCAATCCATTAAATAAAAACCATATCCACCATGATTATGGATTTCTAAATTTTCCAAATTAATATGGTGGTATTAATAGATCTATGGATGACAATTAAAAATTGGAATGGTCGAAAAATGTTTATTAATGAAGGTGTTATAAAGGAATCAATTTTTTTTAAAATATTAAATTGGGCTTATGGTTTGGCCCAATTCATGAAAACTCACTCATTCCACCATAAAAGCATGGAAAACCCCCAAAACAAAGCATTAATGGAAATTAAATGGAATTTTACATTAAAATATTTCATGTATGTGATAGGGGGAGATATAATTTTTAGTTACCCATTATATGTAATTGTTTTTATGGGAATAGAATAAATGAAATTCATAAGAAATTATAAAATACGTTGAGATAAGAATATATGACGCCATTTACACTAAAAATTTCGAGGAGAGCATAGTGAAAATTTTTATAATGGAGACTCAAGATTTTTGATGTATGGATTGTAGTTTAGAAAGAAATTGAATAATAATGTGAAAAAAGATGTTTGTTAATTATTTTAATGGAGTTAAATATCTACATAATTATATACCCACAGTCTAGGGACTTAAATGAATGGACTATGGGAATTATGATATGTAGTGCCCATACATGAAGGATATTGAAGATTCTAAATGTAAAAAACCACTTAAAATCATATTCAATGAAAAATATCATGTGATTATGATGAGGTGTATGATAATAAAATTTTTAAAGGTTCACATAAATTACTATCTAGAACGTCTATTTGATTATAAAATACTAGATATAAAAAATAATTTATATAAAAATATATTTCTATTGGTATCACAATACATCCTGTAAAATTAGTTGTAGATTTGTTAGTAATAATACATAATGGAATGATGATCAAATTCATATTATATTTTTCTTATAAAACGACCTATCATCTCTTATCCATGTGATAAATAAAATGTTTATCCAATGGAAACATAATATATCATATGGGTCAACATTCCTATTCAAAATTGGAATTATTATAATATAGATGAAGAGAAACTGACTATTGATTATATGCATAATTTACCCTAGATTATTAAAATCCTTAAAAAATTCACTGTTAGTCATCCAGTGAATTATGAAGATGATTTTTATAAAGAACTCATACATGGTTACACAACTTATTCAATGAACTTATATAGAATGGACTTGGTTGAGATGCATGAATTTAAGAAGTATCTTAAGGAGAATCATGAAATGGGATTCAGTAGTCCATGTGTTTCAAATAGGTTTTTACATTTTTTTAAGGTAATTGATATGTATATATGTAAATACTCAATGATTAATGAAAACCTAACAAGATTAATAAATGGAATATACATCATCTACCCCGCATTGAGGAATTGTTTGATAATCTTTTTGTAGCTCTATATTTATCCCTAATTAATCATCACTGTTGACATCATATATTATTTTTCAAGATGGATGATATACATAAGTTATAATTTTTTACAAAGTACATACACTATGAATTTATATTTATTATATTTTTTCATACTAATTCCCCCACCATCATAATGGATTTAATTAATATGGTCTTTTAAGATTTTCATAACAACATTATTTCGATCATCATAGATTATATTTGTGTTCATTCAAATAGAATGTATGATCATTTACATAATTTCATAATTCTGTTAAATAACCTCTAGGTTTATATTCTAATGAAATGCTATCAATATGGGAATTATTTCTCTAGAGATATTAATTCATGGGTAACATAATCTATTATGGGTTTATATCACTATACCATTCAGTTATAGAAGTAATTTTATAATGAACTAGATGATATCATTGACTAATATCTATTTTTTGGATTGGATTGTTTTTATACGGAATTTTTGGAGTTTTTTATGGATATAGAATCTTCTCACAAGGATAACCGAATGGGATCCATGTTCTTATAAAATAATGAATGTGAGGAATGCTTTATGGTACTAAATAAATGGCTAGATTGATCTAATATTATTACACTATATATTATGTAGGTAATTTTTTTATCCACAATGATGAACTAAAAATATATTGTGGTCTTTCCCCATATTGAATAATATTTTTATAGGTTATGCCTCATAGAAACTGAATGGCCAGGAGAAAAATTATGCACCTCAAAATTTGGAGTAATAAATTTTTATTTTTTCTATAATATATATTCACAAAAAATATCTATGGTGAATTGTTTGATATACATAATGATTAAAAAAGAATAAAATTTATTTTCACCGAATTGTTTTTAATATTAACCATGGAATTATGTTGAATTAGAATAAAGGTTATGAAATTTAAATACACTAGAACCTTGGGAATGTTAACAAGGTGGAATATTCTATATTATGAAAGGATCATTATAGTTTGTTGATAATGAGGATAAAAAGGATCAACTATTTATAAAAGCAGAAGGTATAGATCATCAAATAAAGAAAGAAGTGTAGGATTGTCTTATTTTTTCAAATGAGTTATCAGCTATATATCCATGTGAATATTAAAGAGTCATAAAATGAACATGTAATACATAAAATGAATTCAAATAAAATTCCTATTTTAAATATTTACTATGATGGAAGAATATAGTTTCAGAATAGTGTGTGAATACATTTAGTACTATATTTAAAGATATAGATTATGGATGAATTCAATTATTCTTCATTATGTATTCATAATGTATGTATGATGTCATATAAATATTTGAACGCATATTTTCTGTGGGACGGAATGAAGAGATAAATTTTATAGAATATATCTCATTTTTTTGTATGTTACTATGTTAAGGTTAATTGATTTTTATCTAATGGTATGTTAACATCATTAACCATAATAGATTGTATTTGAAAAAACATCACTATATTTTGTGTCATCAGACTCCACAATAAATAAATAGGGAATTGTTTTATATGGGTTATAGTTGATCAAATTTTTAGATAATCCCTCTTCATCTATAATAGATAATAGATACCTATAGGTAAAATTAATATGTTATACATTGATAAAGTGGTGTGATTTGTAGATTTACCTCTAACAATTGTATCTGAACAGGATCCATGATTTACATTGTTGTTTTTTAGAAACATATTTCAAAAAAAGTTAATTTTTTTAATTGTTACATAAAATCCTATGAAAAATTAATATACTAAAAGAACCACTAAAAATATAGATGGTGAGTTGAGATCATGATCTATTTATTTTTATGTTTGTTTGTATTAACCCCTTCTTTTTCAGGAAATTTCATACAAAAATAGTTTTAAATTAAAAATATTGATAGTTCTTTATGAATCCCTTATATGGATGGTTTTCCAAATGACTAAGGTGATGTAATTATGTTTTGGGTTTTATGATTTTGGTTTTTGATTTAGTTAATGAAAATAAATATACGATTAGTGACATTTAATACCACATAATAGAATATAATAGTGGAAAAAATATATATTGAATATCATTATAATGTTCTTGATTTTTTAGTTGATAGAATGGTATTCCTATGAAGATATCGTAGAATGAAAGTTATGATTTTTTAAATCTAAGGAATTCTATGAAATAGGTAAATCTGTCCATTATAATTTATTCATTGTATTGGGGTGGTATCATTTTGATTGGTTCTTCCAATAATTTTATCTCAAATACATGATAATTTCCACGTATATGTCAAAATAAAATTTATACTAGATCCTTCACATGTATTGAACTCCAAATTAATACATCAAGAGATTTATTATTATTATAATTATCAACTAATAGAAAATAAAGATGATATAAATAATGTTTTATGAAACAATAAAACTGTCTGGGTCAATGTTTTGTGTTGAAACTGCTAAATTGAATATTTTTTGTCAGAAACTATGGATGTGATGAGGATGAAATATCCTCATCGTTTCGTATTAGGATAACATATTTTAAGGTATAAATTTATTTTAATGGTGGAGTAATGAAACAAACCATGAGTTTTATGAAATATTTATCTTTTAATATTATCATTTATTCAATTTCTTGCGTTACATCTAATAGTGTTGTTTAGACGAACCACATAAATTTAATAAATTTTTATATTTCAAAAATCCCTTAATGATTGGATTTCATTTTCTTAATAGTAATAACAGAATTTAAAAATATATATGGTTTAGTTAATTATAAAAATTGGACACAAGTTATAAAATTATAAGAACTAAAAATAATATTTAAATATATATAAAAATGTTTTTTTTCAAAAAAAAATTTAGTGGCATGATTTATTATTTACAAATTAATTTAACACTTCTTGGTCAATTATATCAAATAAAGAAATTTATTATATACATGATCAAATTTTTTATGAATTCAATAAAATACTAATCATAGGATATGAATAAATCTAGATTTTTAATTAAAAATGAATTAATAATAAAAAGTCATTTTAGTTGAATTTTTTGAAAAAAATTTAAATTTATTTCCTACTATTTTAAGTATTTAAATAGATAAATTTATTTACATATTAATAAATTGGTGGTTAAAATATGAAAAATGTCACTTCTTATGTTTGGTCAATATGAATAGAAATAGTGGTAACATTTATTATCTTGTTAAATTGTAAATGATTTAAACCAAATATTAAATCATCATATTATGCCATTAATATTATACTTTATTCTATTTAAATAAATAAAATTCTATTCATAAAAACTTATTTTTAATTTTATATTTTTAATGGAAACATGTTAATTAAAATGACTTAAAAATTATTTAAATTATTGATTGTTACAAAATGTCACTCTTTTTTAAATATCTTTTATGTGTTAACATGGGGGGAAACAATTAATTATGAATTTATATCAATTCTAATTCTATTAATTATAATATAATATACATTTTTTAAATTTATTAATTATTTTAAGGTAATATATAATTAATTCAAATTCTTACACCACACCAATTCATTATTTTTCCACATTCGGATAAATAAAATTTACGATATTAAAAATATTAAATGTTATAATATCTGTGCGGATAATAATTTTCAACGAATATAATAGGTGAATGTGACATTTTTTTATTATTAATCTCTAATTGAAACTTTTTAATTATATAATTGATGTCAATATATATGAATCATGTCACAATTAAGATAATTTTATATTATCAAAATTATAATAATATTTAATCAAATATTGATAAGGTAATAATTATCTTCAAATTAAATTTTATTTTGAAATTTTCACCTTATATGTATCAATTACAACACTTTATTGTTGAATAATTTGTTTATATTGTTAAAATACAAATTTTCTAACTATGGGTTATTCAAAATTATAATGCTCAAAAAGGACAAAAAAATCACTAAATTTATATTAGTGAATAATATTTATACCCTAAATAACCTTATATTTGAACCCAGTTAAATTTATTTGAATTTACATGGATAATGAAATTATTATTTTTAAAATTTTAATAATACTAATAGTACCCATCACATTAATTATTAAAGGTAACTACCTCCATTACATTTTTACCCCGCATTAAGAATTCATGATCAACCATCCTATGAAAATATCCCATATCAACTTCCTTAGACTTCTAAAAATTAGTTAATTTATCCAATAAGACAATCCCCAGATCCATTTAGAGGAGATGTAAAGGATTTGTTTAAAGTAAGAGACAATTTCCTTAAACGACCAGTTTCATTTATAATCTAAATTACATCCTATAAATTTTATTAATTATTCTTAAATTATATATTAATTATCCAAAAAATTCTTAAATATTATTATTATTTTGATAACACCCCATTACTCTTTATTTCCTATTAAATGATTAGTAAAAGTATGGCTTTAGTGTCTATGCAGCACACCATCTCCACATAGCAATACAATTAATTTTTTATCACAAAAATTTTATAGAATCTTTTTAATGTCTATATATTATAATTATGGAATAATTTTTCTTCTTAATATATTTTATCACATATACATACAAATCAATTTAATTTAAAAAAAAATGTCCTTAATGCATACATGTAGACCATCACCTCCCAAAAGTGATGTGAATAATTTTTCAATTATATTTCAATTTAATGTTAGAGAAGAATAATTTTAATGAAAATAGATGATCTATATTATATAATAATTATGATATAAAGATTATTTAATATTTTCTATTATTTTTTCCAATTCATCAAGTAATGAAAAAAGTGTTCATCTTTATATATGGATTATCATCCACATGAACTATGAAATTCAGTATTTTATCACTACTTTTATTATAATTATAAATATGAAAATACATAAAATTTATGATATGAATATCCTGATAAATATTCCAAATATATATTTTTTGTAATAAAAATTTATATGGACCGAAACTATAGAACAAATATAAAAATGTTAACTGAATAATTTAACCGCAATAAAAATTTAATAATAAATTATTAAAAATGGGGTTGTGACATTTCACAAAAAGAAAATATATGACACAATAATTATTAAAATAATTTAGTATAATATTTTAATTAAATAATATTTCTTATTCAGTAGGTTATGATTCATTTTTATAATGAATTCCAGAGATATGGGTTTTGTTTAAAAATCTCATAAATATTTGAGATTATTTATATTTATGTATCCAATAAGAAATATTATTCTGCGATATATTTTATTCTAAAAATGTTTTAAATATATTTTTCTACAATAAGTTATGATTGTTTATACAAAATTTTATCCATGTTAGATGTTATATAAAATTGTTTGAAATTAAACTTCTTTCGTTTTTAAAATTACTTATCTTGTAACATTCTTAAAAAATGGATGAAATGATTTGGTGACATAAAAGGATTGAAAATATTTTACATCCATCATTGATTTTTTTATTTTAATATTCCTTTACATTTAACCATGTTTATTTTAAAATATATTTATTTCAATTTAATTATATATATTTTATAAAAGTATTTTAATTTCAAAATAGAAGATTATTATTCAAAAGAATTATTCAATGTAAACATTAAAATAAAACTACATATAAGATTAAATCATATAAAGTTTCCTATTATTTTATAGGGATATTTTCCAAGGATAGGGTATTTATTATGTCTCTAGATTGTGTATATAATGACGCTAAACCTAGTATCCAAAATTTGGTGGACACATTATTAAAATTTCACTAGATAAAAGAAATCACATCTCAAAGAACTAAATAAATGGGTAGTCATGGTAAATAATAGAAATTAATAAAACTACTTATAATTTTTTTTAAAATATATAATTGTTTTCATTGATAACTCTATTATTCTCAATACCATGTCCACATTTATAAATCACCAAACATTTCATGGTATAGTTGTAAAAATAAAAAATAAGAAGGGGGTATGTTCAAATAATCCATTAATGTATGTCTACAACAAAATATATTTTGAATAAATAATAATAAATAGTTTAAAATATAAATAATGGATTAATATTTCATTTAAACAACAACATGAGTATAATATGGTTGGAATTAATTATTTTTAAAATATCTATATAAAAACATCACATGATCCAAAAACCTATACATGGATATTCAATAAAATTGAATAATAATATGCACATCAATAAAAAAAATTAATAAGGAGAAGAATAATTTTAGACCTCTAAAACATACCATTGATTCCTCGTCCAAGAAATATGAAAATACCTTTATGGATTTTTACCATGATATCTACATAAATGTGTAAGCCCTCAACCAAAACCAATTCTAGATTGTCTTAGGAAGCCTGTAGTTTCATTAAATGAAAAAATTGGTCCTTGCCGATAAATTACTATGTCTAATTCATTCCTGATATGAAATTGGGAATTTAAAACCTATTTAAACCTTAACATTGAAACTAGTATATGTAATTTAATAATTACCTAAATCAATAAGAATAATCATTAACAATATTGAGTAATTTCATGAATTATATCAAAATATTATATCCCCAGTCTAAATGTTTATAACCCATCAAGTATAATAATATAAATAATATTTTATGTATTTATAATCAATAAATAATATGATTAAACAATTTATTATGTTGTTGATTAAAATAATATTAAAAGATCATTGATTAATTCAAGAAGAAAATACAATTTTCTCATTGATATCGCTTTTGTTAAAAGTTTATCAATTACAATGGAAAAAAATTTCATAAAAAAAATTATATGAGTAAAAGTGACATTAAAATTATTTATTATTCACGATTAAGTAAAATAAATTCATATCTTATAAGATAATAAACATTCCACCCATGGTATTTTAGAAATTTTAAAAAGTACATCCTTTAATAAATGAAAAGTTGATTCATTTCAATACATTTATTAGAAATTATAATATGAGTACAAATATAAATTAACAATCATTGGATAATATTAATGTATATTTGAAAAAAAAATATATTAAATAAATGTTTTGGAGGAATATTCCTCAGTGGATAATTAATCATTAACGATCCCAAATAATTATGTGATTGTAAAATAATCCCTTCCCTCAAATTAGACTTTATTAAAGTGTGATTTAAAATTGGTTATAAGAAAATAATTATATATTTTATAGAAATTTACTAATTTTTATCGTTCCATATATGACTAATTAAAAATATTTTCTGAACTGTTTGTTAAAAATTCATTGTAAAAATTAATTTTCCTGGTAATAATTCATGTGCTTTTCATATTTTTTTGTTTGGTATTTTAATTATTTTAAAATTTATTATAATTAAGTAATATATAGATACATAAATAGAATATAAATATCATATATAATCATTATATATTTATATATTTATTTAATCCATAAAATATAGAGAAATGAAATTAATTAAATTGTTCATAGAAATTGTAGAATGTACATACACCTGAACGTTATTTTCATACATTTAGAGATGAAATAAAATGAATGTAAATAATAATTAAAAGTTAAAAATTATTATTAAATCATATAAATAATTTAGGTTCACCATATCTATACATTTTACCATCTATATAAAAACAACTGAACCACGTTGATTCAGGGAGGTGGTAGTCCATATGTATGAATGAGTGATGTTATTGTTACCCAAATCATTTTAGGGATGAAGGGAATATATTATAAAAACATTCTTAATGATAAGTTATTATATATATGATGGATATACCTGATGAGTTGTATCTATTCATGGAGACAATATGTTGTAAGTCCACAAGATCCACACATTCACCTCTCATTTTATTAGAATGAGGGTGTCTAATTGTGAATTTATAATAATTATAAAATTTTAGTAACTTTATGAAACATATTTCAAAAAAAATTATAAATAACAATTAACTAGAATACATATATTTAGAAACAAACATAAATTGATATTTTATGTTTATTAACTCTTTAATATAATAACTTTTTTGGATCTCATCCTATGGACCATAGAGTTGGACATTGGATGTCAAAATAACATCTATAATGTGTATAAGGATGTTTAGAAGTTATTTTTTAATTTTTTAAATGATATGGAAATCTAAATGTGTTTTAATTAAGTGTTGGTGGATATAACCATTTATAATTAATGCAGATAACACATTTGGATTTTAAAAAATTATTATGTTTTAAAATAATTCTAGTGAAAAAAGAATTAAGGGGTGATGAATTCGATGATAAAGTTGATAGTGTTGAAATAAAAAAATCCAATTAAATATATTCATGTTTTTATACAAATTGATTACTTATATTTTAATTAACAATATGGTTAGTGTAATGGGACGTGTTGTTGTAGGACCGTCACATAGTAAAAAACTGATGCTTGAGGTGTTCGGGGTTGTCTCGGAGGCCATACCAACTTCTCGGTGAAGTTTGAACCAAGATAGGCCTACATGTAGCCTTAGCCTACCGGTAGCAGCCCTACCAGTATCACGTTCTACCGGTAGCAGGCCTACCAGTAGGTCGTTCTACTGGTAGCAGACCTACCAGTAGCTCGGTCTATTGGTAGCCTGAACATACCAGTAGCTCGGTCTACCAGGAGCTGCACACTACTGGTAGCTCGTCTACCAGTGGCTGTTAGGCACCTGTAGCTCTCGACTACCGGTGGCTTCATCTTACCGGTAAATAGGCTACCGGTGGCTGACAGCCACCGGTAGCTCTTGACTATTGGTCTCTGCAACATACCAATAGCTCGGCTATTGGTAGCTGTGAGCCACCGGTAGCTCTCAGCTACTGGTGGCTCTTGCCTACCCCGACGGGTTTTTCCAGCAGGGCCTCCTTCTTGCGCAAATTGGGTTTTAAACACTATTTTGACGCCTTTAAGCCTGTTTTAAGGCCCATTAACGCCAATTAATGTCGTTTGATTAAGAGAGATGCCCTAGGTGCATCGGCTTAAATATCCCCTAATGGAGACGACCCCTTTAATGACGTGTGGGGCCAAGTGGGTTCTCTGTGGGTTTCTTCTTTTCTCGATCATGCTCCAATCGTTTGTCTACTAGTTCATGAGCTCCCGAGGCCCCAACCCTGCGAATCGATCATCTTCTCTTCCTGGCATGTGAAGATAAACTTTGATCCTCGATCAATCATGTATTGAATTTCTCCTTCATATCTATTTTTTTTGTGTATCACGCGGGGTGGGTATGCTATTTATTCTTGTAGAATTGGATTAACCATACCTTAATGAAGATATTGAACAAACTCTAGGAAATGAAGGAGGGGATGTGATCGATGATGCTGCTTTTTTTTATGACCTTCTTATTTGAATTGTGCGAGCTTACGCCTACTGAAAATCAGGGTCGTTGGTGGTCTTTCTATGTTCACTAATGAACTCTTACCTCTGGTGATGTTTAAACGGATTGTATTGTGGTTGTGAACACCTTCCAGGTAAAGGAATTTGGTTAATTACGTAAATCCAGCTAAATAAATTTAAAAGCACCTGGATTAAGCCTTTTAAGTGATAACCCTGGTTACTGTACATCGGAATTGGAATCATGGAGTGTGCTAAATCATTAAAATCTGAAAGTATCGGCATGGGTCTTCTTTTCTTTGGTGGTATTGGTCTGATTTTTTTTTCATTCATAGACGATTTCTGGGCAATGTGGGTGGGGATGGGATCGACTATTTTTATGCTTCCAGTTGTTGCGAATTTAAGGTCAGGTGGTTGCTTTTTTATATCACGAATTGGGGTGGGATCCTATGTTGTTGAGAAGTCGTTGGCTCGTGGATTTTGAGAAAATGGGGATGTACCTTGGGGGTTTTTTTTGGTTATAGTACATCGAGGGATCTCACTTATCCCTTTGTTGTTGTGACATTACAAGAGAACCGGGTGTGAATATTTATGTTTTTATTTTAATGTACTCTTTCTGTGGCTTCTGATATGCTTGCTAGTTGCCTAAGTAGGTCCAACATCTTATTTAAACATTATAAATGAACATGAAATAAGGATGGGAAAAATGTGTTTTGGTTTTGTGTGAGTCATGACTTGGACACTGATTGTGTTCTTTAGGCTGGTTGAAGAAAAACCTCAATTGGGTTAGTGCTTGTTACTTATACATATACTTGTAGTATTATGTTTCTTATTCGTGCCCCACCCATGTTGAGAACATAGTGCCGAACACCCCCATTTCAGGGGGGAGGGTGTTTTTCCCAACACTTCTATTAGTGGCTGGTTATTATCTCCTTTATGCTCTCTTTCCCGGATGGCCCAAGTATCTTCGGGCAGGCTATGATGGCAAGAATTCTATTATTATCCCAAGAACCTTCGGGCGGGGTATTCTAGTGGTTATCGCCCAGGTGTGTGCGGGCATGTGGTTTCCCAAGTGTCTTCGGGATGAGGCCCAGGTGAGTGTGGGCAGGTTGTTTCCCAAGTGTCTTTTGGATGAGGCCCAGTTGTCTTTGGGCGTTGCTGTGGATTTTCTATCCCAGGTTTCATCAGGCGTGATGGTGGTTATTCTGGCCTATGTGTTTGCAGGCGTGGTTACGTGAGATAGTTATGGCCCAGGTGTTTGTGGGCGGGGTGTGGTAGTGGGACTGCAGTGAGAATGGAGGGATTGGTTCGATGCATAGGATATCTTAAATAACTAGTGGGAAAGTGGTGCGGGGTACCCAAACATCGATGTGCTTTATTATACATTACATTTCTTGCGTTATTTGTTGAGTGTGGCCGGTGAGTGGGATGGGTGAACTCCTCAATAGTGTTGGTTGTCTATTTCTCACGAGACTTTAATTTGTCTCCCCACTTGTGCACGAGTGTCTTTGGTTTCTCCCTACTGAGTATACATGTATGCTCACCCTACGTATATCAAACTGCTTTTAGGGTTCGAGGAGGACATTGGGGATTGCGTGTGACCATACTAGCTTGGACAATTGGGGTAGTTTCTATTGCTGTTTTTCCTTTTTTGGTACTTTACCATTGTATTCACTTTATACTTTGTGGTATTTTCTTTTGGAACGTGCATATGAGAATAGTTGTTTTGACTTTTCATTCACTTCTAGTTTTGGTATAGTGAAATTTACAATCTTTTCTCCCAATACTATTAAATGAAAAAGGTTAATACCTACCATTTAGTGATTGATTCTATACCCTTGGAACAAGTCGCCACTCCAGGACCTATTGATGGTGGGTTTCAGGGGTCATTATCTCTCCTTCAACTTGAAGAAGGAAGAGCCTGGCAATCTGCTGACCCATCCCTCCTTTTGGTGATGGCGGGTCATGACAGAATGGTATCAATGGTGAGGTTGACAGATAGGATGGTGTCTGGAGTTAGGAATAGTGAGGATTTCCTAGGATGGTAGGGAAACGGTGTTGGGTGAACTTGGTGCAAGAATTAGGGCAGGTAAAACCGGCTAGGATGTGGGATTTCAGCCCCCCCCCCTGTGGTCCGATGCAAGGACTCTGGACCTACCGAATGACCGAGTGAGGTCACATTGATTGTAGGGTAGAGACCCTAGGAAAGGTACATGCATCATAATTTCTTGTTTTCTCGTGTTTCATGGGTGTTTTTGGAACGGAAATCAATAAGAAGATTAAGAAATGTTAAGATCAATATTCTGCACTACTTGGGCTTAGGCAATCCTTGTTTACATTGCAGCTATGGAACCCGGGAGATGACCACATGTGGTGCAAGTGATCAAGGACACATATACTACATTGTTCGATCGCTAGAGATCTGATCGAGAGGAGGAGGAAGACCAGTGGTAGAAGACACTTTGGGCCTTCCAGCGATAGACTCTCAAGAATTATGAGTGGAGCACCTCTGACATGAAGAAAGAGAGCTAGCTAAAGGATATGGTGATAGCCTTCGGCCTGATTCGGGCTACGACCGAGTACTGGGATCCTCTGGCCGACAACCAGATGTTGGGAGCGGCACGTCAGTGGTGGACGCTTTACCCGGGAGAGAGGAGAGAGGCTGAGGTGGCTGGGCTGATTTCGAGATGGAGTTCCAAGAAGAATTTCTCTCTTCAACGATGAAGGCGGAGAATAGGCAGGATCTAATCTCCCTCCATTAGGGGAGTATGTGGGTAAAAGAGCTGGGAATATAGTTCATGGACATCCTACATTTTTCTATGGACCTCTTTCCTGATGAGGAGTCTCGGGAAAGACGTTTAGAGGAGGCGCTCTGACCCTCCCTCTAGTATGTTGTTACCCCATTTTCCCTGTCAATGTACATGGAGGTCCAGAAGAAGGCCAAAGTGGTAGAAAAGATGCACATTCTAGGAGGTGTGTAATGAGAGGGGATCCTCCTGGGACCATCAAAGGGGAAGGCCATCAGCTCCAGGCCTCCTGCGTCAGGACCCTCCAGGTTATGACCAGAAGGGAGCAGGCCGTAGCAGTTTCAGTTCCGGTCCCCTGGGCTTTTCCCTTTTCCTTCACGCCCAGGACCACGGTAATTCATCTGTGGGGGCCATGGACATCTCCTAAGTCAGTGCCCAGACTGATTACATTACAGCAGTGGTAGACATGCCCATCACCTGCCTCGGCAGCAGTTTCCAGCTAAGCCCTTCCAGCAGTAGCAGCAGGGGCAGCGAGCTCCCGCTCCTCCGGGGGTAGGCATTATAGGAGGAGTCCGACCTCAGGGACCTCGACCAGGGCATGGTTTGGGAGGTGGATGATAGCCGAGAGGTAGAGGATCTGGGTGTGGGAAGTTGTAGGTGGCAGAGGCAGCACTCCCATTGGGATAGAAGATCGTTCGAGGTACGATCAGTTTGTTTAGCACTCATGCTTATGCCTTGTTCGATACCAGAGCTTCACAGTCCTTCATTACACCCAGTCTAGCCCATGCTTTGGGCCTATATGCCGAGAGACTTCCAGTTCCCCTGGTGATGAGCACACCAGTCGGAGGTCAGCACAACTTGTTATATGTTTATCGAGGATGCAGACTGATGATAGGGACACATCAGTCGGTCAGTGATCTACTACTGCTATAGATAAATCCATACGATGTCATCCTAGGCATCTAATGGTTGTTCTATGTGTATTCCATAATTGAATAATTCCGAGGAAGGGTTATGTTCTCCGACCTGGGCGGTCGGCATGTTACCTTCACCGGCGAGCGGAGTAGTCAGAAGGGTAGCAGGCGAGAGTAACCCCTCCTATCTTTTCTAGCTGAGCAGTCTGTAGATTCAGTAGATGCTAAAATGGTGGAGGTTCTAGATATCATCCGTGAGTTTAAGGAAATTTTTCCGGAGGAGGTGACAACTCTACCCCCTCGACGGGATATCGAGTTTGGGATAGACTTGCTTCTTAGTTCGTGTCCGATCTCGATGGCTCCTTACCGGATGGCACAGTTGGAGCTACATGAGTTGTGGATTCAGATTGATGATCTGATGAAGAGGGGTTATGTTCGACCAAGTGTGTCACCATGGGGTGATCCATTCTTGTTCGAAAAGAAGGAAGATGTTGGTATCAGGTTTTGCATAAACTACATGAGGTTGAATCAGGTAACGATCAAGAATCGCTAACCTCTTCTGAGGATAGACAATCTTTTCGGCCAGCTGTAAGGGGCAGGGTGGTTCTCGAAGATCGACCTGTGGTCTAGGTATCACCAGTTGAGAGTGAAAGAGCAAGACATCCCGAAGATTGCATTCAGGTGTAGATAAGGACACATCGAGTTCGTATTCATGCCCTTCAGAGTTACGAATTTTCCATCAATGTTCATGGGGCTTATGAACTCCATCATTCGGGAGTACCTCGATTGGTTCGTATTTGTGTTCATTGACCACATCCTGATATATTCAAGATCAGAGGAGGATCATGCAGAGCACCTGAGGACGGTTTTGGAGGTCCTCCGGCAGCACCATCTCTATGGTAAGTTTTCGAAATGCAAGTTCTGGATGACAGAAGTGCACTTCATTGGGAACCTAGTGTCCGAGAAAAGGGTAGAAATGGACCCATCAAAGGTTGAAGCAGTTGTTTCTTGGGCAGCACCCAAGAATGTGTCAGAGGTTCGTAGCTTCCTCGGGCTAGCATGTTACTATCAGAGGATCATACCCAACATCTCCCACTTTGTGGCCCCTTTGAAAGCCTTGACCGAGAATGACCAGGTTTTCATGTGGAGTGTGCAGTGCAAGGTTGCCTTCAGTTATCTGAAGGAGAATTTGGTCAGTGTCCCAGTGCTGAGACTACCCGAAGAAGGGGTGGGTTATGAGGTGTTCTATGATGTTTCATGGAAAGGCCTCATATGTGTGTTGATGCAGCGACAAGGGGTGATCGCTTATGGGCCTAGGATGCTACACCCTCATGAGCATAATTATGCCACCTAGGACCTGGAGCTTTCATCGGTCGTTTTTGCACAAAAGTTATGGCAGCATTACCTCATCGGAGAATGATTTTTGGTCATCACATATCACAAAAGTTTGAGGTATATCTTCTCCCAGCCGGACCTAAACATGCGGCAGCAAAGGTGGGTGTAGTTCCTCCAGGATTACAACATTGTGATTTCCTATACTTCAGGGAAGGGGAATGTAGTGGCTGATGCCTTGAGTAGGAGAACAGAGAAGGTTTCGGTCCGAGAGCCGGCAGACACCTGGATGGAAATGGAGGAGTTGGATGACTTATTCCTGGATGCGAGGATGGATGGCTGTAGAGGTCACCTATATTAGATGGTAGTGCAGTCATCTCTATTTCAGAAAGTGGTGGAGTCTCAGTGGGGAGACCCAGAGTGCGAAGTGATGCGTGACCGAGTTGACCAGATCAGTGCTCCAGAAGGATGGATGGAGGATGGTAAAAACCGGATGTTTTCTCAGGGGAAGTTGTTTGTTCCATACGTGATGCACATCAAGGTTCTCAATGAGTTACACAACTCACCAATAGCAGTACACCCATGAGTTTCAAAGATGTACCAGGGTCTAAAGAGATAGATTTGGTGGCCCGAAGTAAAGCGAGCAGTGGCTGAGTTTGTGGCCAAGTTCCTAGTGTGTCAGCATGTGAAGGGTGAGCAACGAGTTCCAGGTGGTCTGCTGCATTCTATAGATGAACCCAAGTGGATGTGGGAGGACATCTCGATGGATATCGTCACGGTTCTACCCAAGGTTCAAGGGGGATATGATGCCATCTGGGTAGTAGTGTACCAGTTGATGAAATCGGCTCACATTATGGTGATTAAGGAGTCAAGTGCAGTGGATTCTTTGGAACGAAGGTATGTGGATGAGGTGGTGCGGTTTCATGGAGTCCCGAGTTCCATAGTCTCGGATAGAGAAGCATTGTTTACCTCACGAGTCTGCAGAGGATTAACGCATTCTTTTGGAACATAGCTATGTCTTAGCACTGCTTTCCATCCACAGATAGATGGGAATACAAGGCGCACCATCCAGACCATGGAGGATATGATGCGGGCATTCGCTCTAGACTCAAGAGGATCATGGGTGCGACACATGCCTCTGGTAGAGTTTTCCTACAATAATATCTATCACTCTATCATTGGTATGGCCCTAATTTATGACATTTAAGGGAGGAAATGCCGCTCACTTGTGTGTTGGAGCGAAGTCAGAGAGGCGAGCATCCTTGACCTGGAGGTGGTCTAGAGCATGACAGGGAAGGTTTATCTTAGGAAAGGCTGAAGGTTTCCGAGGACTGACAGAATCTGTTTGCTGACACTAGGAGGAGGCCCTTGTAGTATGAGGATGGAGACCATGTGTTCTTGATGGTCTCCCCTCGGCGAAGACAGTGGAGGTTTGGCAAGGGGAGTAAGCTTTCTCCCAGGTTCATCGGTCCCTGCGAAGTGTTTTAGTGGGTCGGCGAAGTGGCATAGGAGCATGCGTTACCACCGCTACTACTAAGGATACATGTCGTCTTCCATGTGTCCCAACTCTGTCATTATCTGCACGATGATTCACACGTCCTTGACTGGGGAGAGATAGACATCAAGGATGATGTGACCTTTGTGGATAGACCAGTGATGATAGAGGATCGCGAGTAAAAGGTGCATCGTGGGAGAACCATTAACTTGGTTCGTGTGTTATGGAGACATGGTGTGCTTGAGGGGAGTACGTGGGAGAGGGAAGCACAGATGCATGCCCAGTACCCAAAGTTGTTTTGAGTTTTGTGCATTTCTATTTATACTTGTTTTGGTGGATCGTTTTACCTTGTTGGCTATGAAATATGTGTTTTACTTTCCCCTCTGAATGTGTGTGAAACATCCAAGATATGGGAAGAGGAGGATCAGACCCCTAATAAATATGAATTAAGGTGTATGAGATTAAACCCGTGTGGATGAGTCAGTGCCATCCAAATTGGATACTATCTTGACATGGGGGAAGAGACTCCCCAACCCACAGACCGGGCAGCCTGACATGGTATGTTGCTTAGTTCATAAGAGAAAGGTGTTTTTAGTTGACGATGAGGTTCACTCCTAAGAGTTATCTTTCTGAGGTGGTTGTTCGGACCCTCTCTTTCCTTATGGGTTGTCTTGATTCTAGAGGGTGATAATATTTTGAGAGGTATCTGATTTAATGGCTCGGGTTGTTGGAGGACCACTACTTAGTAAGAATCTGATGCTTTAGGTGTTCTATGTTGTCTGGGAGGCCATCCCATCTTCTCGGTGAAGTTTGAGCCACGATAGGCCTACTAGTAGCCTTAGCCTATCGGTAGCAGGCCTACCGGTAGCTCTGGCTACCGGTGGAAGGCCTTCCAGTAGCTCGACTACCGGTGGCTTCTAGTCCCCATTAGCCCGTGACTACCGGTGTCTACAGATTACTGGTAGCTTGGCTACCGGTGGATGTCAGCCACCGTTATCTCTCAGCTACCGATAGCTCTTTCCTACCCCCACGGGTTTTTCCAGCATCGCCTTCTTTTTGAACAAATTGGGGTTTAAACCCTATTTTGACCCCTTTAAGACTGTTTTAAGGACCATTAATGCCAATTAATGGCGTTCGAGTAAGATAGATTCCCTGGGTGTGTTGATTTAAACTGCCCTTAATGGCGAGGACCCCTTTAATGACGTGTGGGGCCGCATGGTCAACCCATGACCCCCGCTCCATACACAGTTTCACATTCTTATCTCCACCGTCCCCATCCCTTATAAAGTAATGGGTTCTCCATGGGTTTCTTCTTTTTTAGATCATGCTCCCATCATTTCTTCTGCTAGTTCTTGAGCTCCCGAGGCTCCACCCCTGCAAATCACTCATCTTCTATTTCTTGCGTGTGAAGATAAACATCGATCCTCAATCAATCAAGTAGGGAATTTCTCCTTCGTCTCTCATTTTTTGCGTATCATGTGGGGTGGGTATTCTATTTCTTCTGTATAATTTGATTAACCAAAACTAAATGAAGATAATGAACGGACTCTAAGGAATGATGGGGGGCTGTGATCGATGATGCTTTGTTGTTTTAC
The DNA here is from genome assembly GCA_963277665.1 of Viscum album. Lineage (NCBI taxonomy): Eukaryota > Viridiplantae > Streptophyta > Magnoliopsida > Santalales > Viscaceae > Viscum > Viscum album. Next base: position 442,534,716 of record OY728165.1, on the reverse strand, counting down.
GATCTTCTTTTCTGAATTGTGAGGGCTTATACCTACTGAAAAACATGGTCGTTGGTGGTCTTTCTCTATGCACTAATGAACTCTTACCGCTGGTGATATTTAAGTGAATTGTATTGTGGTTGTGAACCCATGTCAGGTAAAGGAATTTGGTTAATTACGTATATTCGGCTAAATAAATTTAAAAGCACCAGGATCAACCCTTTTCTATGATAACCCAGGTTAAAGTGTAGTGGAATAGGAATCCTGGAGTGTTTTTAATCTTTTAATATCTGAAAGTACCGGCATGGGCATGCTTTTATTTTTTTGTAGTGGTCTGATTGTTTTTCATTCACAGCCGATTTCTGGGTGATGTGGGTGGGGATGGGATCCTCTGTTGTTATGCTTCCAGTGGTTGCGAATTTAAGACTGGGTGGTTGCTTTATTTATATCATGAAGTAGAGTGGGATCCTCTATTGTTGACAAGCCATTGGATCTGGGATTTTGGGAACATGGGGCTATACCTTGGGTTTTTTCTATTTGTTCCAGTACATTGAGGGATCTCACTTATCCGTTTGTTGTTGTGACTTTACAAGAGAACCGAGTGTGAATGTTTAAGTTGATGTTTGACTGTACTCTTTCCTTTTCTTGTCTTTTTCTTTCTAGTTACCTATGTAGGTGCAGAAACTTATTTAAACATTATAAATGAACATGAAACAAGTATGGGACAAATGGGATTTGTTTTGGTGTGAGTCTTGACTTGGGCGCTGATTGTGTTCTTTAGGCTGGCTGACAAAAAACCTAGATTGGGTGAGTGCTTGTTATTTATACATATACTTGTAGTATTATGTTTCTTATTCGCGCCCCACCCAAGTTGAGAAAATAGTGCCGAACACCCCCATTTCATGGGGGGGTGTTTTTCCCGACACTTCTATTAGTGGCTGGTTATTAGCTCCTTTCTCCTCCCTTTCCCAGATGGCCCAAGTATCTTCGGGCAGGCTATGATGGCCTAATGTCCATTATCAGCCCATGAAACTTCGGGCGGGGTAGTTTGGTGGTAATGTCCCAGGTGTGTGTGGGAATTTGGTTTCCAAAGTGTCTTCGGGATGAGGAGTATGTGTGTGTGGGCAGGTGGTTTCCCATGTGTCTTCAGGATGAGGCCCAGATGTCTTCAGGTGTGTCAGTGGATCTTATAGCCCCAGTGTCTTTGGGCGTGACAGTGGTTGTTCTAGCCTAGGTGTTTGTAGGCATGGTTACGTGAGACAATTGCGGCCAAGGTGTTTGCGGGCGGGGTTTGGCTGTGGGACTGCATGAGGTAATGGCCCAGGTGTGTGCTGGCGGGGTGTGGTAGTGGGACTGCAGTGAGAATGGAGGGATTGGTTCGATGCGTATGATGTCTTAAATAACAAGTCGGAATGTGGCGCGGGGTACCCAAACATCGATGTGCTTTATTATACATTACTTTTCTTTCTTTATTTGGTGAGTGTGTCCGGTGAGAAGGATTGGTGAACTCCTCGATAGTGTTGGATTTCTGTTTCTCATGGGACATTATTATGTCTCCCCACTTGTGCATGAGAGTGTTTTCTTTCTCCCTACTGAGTATACTTGTATGATCACCCTACGTATATAATACTACTTTCAGGTTTCCAGGAGGACTTCGGGGATCGTGCGTGACCATACTAGCTCGGACCATTGGGGTAGTTGCAGTTGTGGTTTTTTCTTCATTGGTACTTTACCATTGTAGTCACTTTGAACTTTGTGGTATTTACTTTTGGAACATGCATATGGGAATGGTTGTTTTGTCTTTTCATGCACTTCTAGTTTTGGTATTGTGAGAATTATTGTCTTATCTCCTGATCCTATTAAAAGAAAAAGGGTAATGCCTTCCATTTAGTGAGTGATTCTATACCCTTGGTGCTGGTCTCCACTCTAGGACCTATTGAAGGCGGGTTTTGGGGGTCATTATCTCTCCTTCAACTTGAAGAAAGATGGGCATGGAAATCTGCAGACCCTTCCCTCCTTTTGGTGAAGGCGGGTCGTGACAGTTAGTATTTTCATCACATCAACCACATTAACCAAATATTTAATAACAAACGGTTAAAAATGATACTATTTATATACTATTTACATATTAATGGACCATATTTGACATTTTCCGATATATTACATTAATATTTTCTTAAGATACTCATTTATTAATTTTAAATATTTTAAATATAAATTATTATTAAAACATATTTTTAATTTCAATTTAGACACAATTCATTTAATTTGATATCAAATATTTCATGGAAAAGTGGGAATATAAATATATATATTTAAATCCAAACCTAATTTCAATATATGTATATCTCTGTGGGTGTGTGTGTAATTTGCTAAATCTTTTACCCATTCAAATTATATAGAATTTAAAATTTTTAAAGGCACGTACATTTATTAATTTTATTTTAAAAAAAAGTCTATTACTATTGTTGAAGAATTTAAGAAATCTATATAAATATTATATAGATAAAAAATAAATCTCACCTATGATTATAATTTCATTATTCTAATAATTCTAATGTATTTCAGTTAATATTTTTATCTAATGTGGGCATGTGAATGATATTTCACTCTAAGAGCGTGACATGTTATTTTTTTATTTTAAATATTATATATAACAGTTTCATAGAAAGTTATACCTTAAAAATTTATTTAAATCCTAAGGATATGAGGGTCTATGTTTAATTATCCTTAAAAAATTATGATGATATTTTAATAACATGACATTTATTTTTAATCGAGAATAACCAAATTGACCTTATAGAAAGGTCCTGCATTTTACAAAGATAATTATTAATAATGTCTTAAAATAAAATGGACATATTTATTAAAGTTTAGATTCATTATTGAAAATTTTTATTCCATTTATAAAATTTAAATCTCCATAAATGGATGAATTAAAATATTAAATAAGTGTGTAAAATAAGATGAATATAATTATTTATAAAAATTATATTTTATAAAAAATGCCTTTTAAAAAGTATTTTTTATATTAAAATAAATTATGTAATTGATTAAAATGAACCTTTTTTATAATAATAATAGAATTTAATTTATTTTACAATTATAAATTTAATATGTATTGTAACATTTTAAATCTTATAAATAAAAATATATTTTTCATCAAATAACATCATTTATAAATATTTTATAGAAAATAAATTGTATGAAATTTTTTTCCCTTAGATAATAATAAAACTAATATTAAATTTATGAAATAAAATTAAAGAAATATTAATAATATTATTTTCTATTTCTATAAATCAATAAAAATTATGAATAACACGTATTAAAGAAAGATGAAATATCTTTAGTGAAAATGCTGTACTAATTACAAAAACATAATCCCATGGATTTTTATCAACAAGGCCCTTTCTCCTATATTTAATAGTTCATATAATACTAATCAATCCTTAAAATGTATTATCATGGTAACAATAATATTATTTTCTAGTTCATTTCAGTTTGGTGTTGTGTGATGTATTAACTATAAAAGATAAGTCTTTCTTAAATACCATTGTGTTACCTTCCCCCTTCAATAAATTGAATCATCATAATTTGAATTCTTGATTAGTAATATGTTGTTTTATATGTTAAAATACCATTATGGTAAACCTATAAAAATAAATGGGTAATTAATTTTTTATTTAAAAATTTTGGATAGGAAAAAAAATACAACACTAAACATGGATTCTGAATATGAAAATATTATTGGGAATCAAAAAAATAAACATTGAATAAATATAATTCCAGTGTATTAATAAAGAATTTATAAGAGAATTTTCAAAAGTGTAGTAGACAAATAAACCATAAATCATTCATGTGTTAAATGTGATATTTTTTTTAATTAGATATTTAAATGAATAAATTGTTTATTTCAAGGACTGTTCCCCAGTAATGATGGATTATTTTACTATCTAGAAATATGGAACTAGAAAATAAACATATAAGATTAAATCTATGTCTTAATAATAATCTCATATTATTTTTTCTCAGATATATTTCAATTTCATTTCCAATAACATGGAATGTTGATTTATGCTTAAATTTACATTCATCATATACATTTAAACAATGAAATTATCAATCTAGCATTCCATCAAACTCGAAAACATTATGAAATCAATTATTCTTTGTAAAAGTGATATAATATGTTAATTAATTCATTAAATATAAAAAATAATATCTACTCTTAAACATAATACATTCCAATATTATCCAGTAATATAAATCCTATCAAATATGGATGTCCAAATAATTAATATATATATAAATATTGGAATAATGTTATAAATTTTTTAAACAATAATAATATCATTAGGCCCTTGTTAATTTACTCTTAATATAATATTTAATTGATATTATGAAATATTAATAACCTAAATAACAATATAACATTAATTAAAACATAGATTCTCCAAAAATCATATATTATCAAATTTATTACAAAAATAAAAAACTGATGTAATCTTCATCATAAATGATGTCACGAACAATTTTCGTGGTTTCAAATACTATACTATTGAAATCCATTATATGATTTTGAAAATATAACGATTATCATTCAATTTTCATGAAATCTCAAAAAATATATCGTAACCACAATTAAATTTTCTTTTTTATTTGTTGAATTTAAAAAATTTAATCAAATCCTTATAAAAACATTACACAATGCAGTATTTACTCATATCAAGATTCTAATAACTAGAAATAATTTGATAAAATAATACTAAAAATTTTTCATGAATCAAAATAAAAAAACAAAATTATCTATTCCACATCAATGTTATCAATACCATAAACATGTCCTTGATCCCTTTTCACCATATGTTATTAATTCCCTTATCTCTCAAAGAATTTTGTTACATAGTTACCCTTCTCCTTAACGTTGTAGTGATATATATTGGTAGTTTCATTAATTCACTTAATATCAAGGTACATTTCTCCTTTCACTCTAATATAGTAGCATACTCCTATTCTATAAAAGAATTTTATGGTTTTGGTGTTTTTTGTTTGTATTTTTCTTGTTCTGTTTTCTGTTCTCTTTAATAAATTTCCATTCCTATTCCATAAAAGAAAGTAACATGGTGTTTCATTCCAAAATTGTCAAATTTGATAAGATCCTTATTTCAATAAAATCCCTAATTCAGTTTTTCATTATCTATATTTTAAATACATATATCATTAAAAAAATACATATAGAAATATATGTTTTTCATGATATTATATTATATTATATCCTCATATGATGATTTCTGTAGAATAGTTCCCATCAAATTATTAGCCTACTAACATCATAGAAATATCCACACAAACTCTTTTGGACTACATATGTTCTCTACAATAGTTTTATACAACCATGTTATGTGTGATTCATACATTTCAATATTTTACAATTCATTTTTAAAAAAATAATAATTTCCCCTTATATCTCCTCATTTTTAATGATGAAAATATTATACAATGAAATGATCCATATATTATCTCCACCCTTCTATTTGAACCTTATACATTTTATTTTGAATAAATGAAAATGATTTATCCACATTGCCTAGGATATGATAACTTATCATAAAATAAATTCTGTTATTCATTAGATCATATAGTGATAAATATATTCTCTAAGTAACATATACATTATTCAACTACTAATACATTTCTACATCTATTGAATGATCAAGATCACTGATGAATGGAGTGTGCTAAAAATGTCACCTTATTTTGTGGATATGTATGATGCCCCATATTGGAATGCATATTTGTCATAACCTTAGACATATATTCTAATATAGTTATAAATTATTCAAATCCATCTACATATTACACTACAACATCAATATATTACAAAGATTGTAAATCCCTTCATGGATTTCATACGTAAACAATTATCCATTCCTTCTTATAGGATCTATTTCTAATGAATAAAATATACTAGATTTCGTAATGAATCATAATGTATAATTTAGAAACAACTAAAACAGATAATGTAAATTTAGAATTTACGTATTATTAATCTTAAAATAATATGATTGGTCTAATTTTCTATATTATCAATATTATTTAGAGGGGTATGATTCCAATTCTCTATTTACCAAAATATATTTCAAAAGGTTTCAACTAAAATATCTAACACCAAATATAAAGAATCTAACCCAATTATCCAGGATCCAATGGTAACCATATTATATTAGCACTAGATAAAAGATATCACATTACAAATGACTGAATATAATAGTAGTCTTGTAATATTAGATAATATTTTATGCTCATATTATATAATAAAAACATAAAATAAATGTAATTTTATTACAATAAGATTTTTCCAATTAACATTTCTCTATATATCATTCAAAAAACACTTCCTGATATCCAAGGGATAATGAAACACTGGAAGGTGTGACATTAAAATCAAATATGGAATATATGTAAAACAGAATATATCATGAATAAATAAGAATAAATAATATGTAATGATAGATAATTGAAAACCATTATATTTGAAATGTAACATCATAATATAATGGATGGAATAAAGTATGACTAAATAATCCATATAAACTATCACATGAGCACAAACATATCCATGAATGTTTTAACTAATCGAATAAGCACATTGACATGAGAATGAAATTTCAATATGATTTAATACAAATTTATAGACATCTGAAACATACAATCATTGCAACATTCATGAAATGTAAATATTAATTCATGGTCCTGTTCCAAAATATCTACACAAATGGGTAAGGCCTCAACTAAAATGCAATCCAGTTCATCCATTGATATCAAGAAAATCATCGACGAGCTATAGAAATCATATACGATTATATACAAAGTTACTATATTAAGCATATGTATTGGGTGAACAATAATCAATATAAATTAAAATATTTACATTAATTTATGAAATATTATTAATTAATACAATAAAAAAACTCATAAAAATACAATGTAATAAAAATAATGACATTAAAATATTACAATATGAGTAAGAATAAAACAAAACCAACATATAAAATATTATCAATGGTATTGTAATTGAATAACACCACTAATTTATAATATTCAATAATTATGTTCACATTGATGAAATTACATTAAAAATATATTTTTAAAATTAATAAATATAAAATAATTTCACCTTAAAATCACTTATATGTAAAATGATGCTTAATTATAATGGAAAAAACTTCCTTTAAAAGAACATATAAACATTTATAAGAAACATAATGTGAAATACTATTTATAATGGTGTCAAAATCCATTCATTACATTTATGATTCAAACGTTTTCTATTCAAAATTTTGTAAGAAGGATAAAGAAGTATCTTGTAGGGAATATAAAAGGACTATTCTTTTAATACTATTTTTTAAAAAGTAAACGCTGGGTAAGAATTGATTTTTTCAATAATAAGTTATTTTTTAAAAAAATTGAATACAATAGTAAAAAAATTGTTATAGAAGTGTATTTTTCCAATTGGAATCCAATAAATAATCAATATTAAATATTTATGAGATTTTTAAATCTATTCCTATGTTATGATTGAATTCAAATATATGTGGTCAGAAATCTCATATAATAATTATTGATTAGTTTGAAAACTTCAAAAATCATACTAAAATATATGTTATGAGAAAAAAAGTTGTTAATGGGGAGTGATCCTAATTCATTATGTTACTATGTATATTGTGATAGTATTGTGAGTTAAAATGGACTAATATAACAGATTCAGGTGTGAACTCATTTCAGTATCACCGTTTTTGGAAAGATCAATTAAAATGATGAAAATGTTTTTCTCAGCTTAGGTATATTACACAATTCGATTTCTTATTAAATTATTTTCCTTAATAGACAATATTCATCAATTAATTTATAAATAATATTATCAAAAACTATACTTTTTTCTGTGACTCAAGAATATTATATATGACATACATTGTTTTGGATTAAAATGTAATATTCTTGTTTTTAATCATTATTTATCATTTTTTGTTTATATGATCATTAATTCCTCCATTTTTACATCTACAAAGAATTATATCTGACACAATCTTATTTTTATGTTCCATTGTTTATGCTAACATGCAATAATAGTGAAATATCTAATGATAGTTGGTGATATGATAAAATATGCGGTATATGATATATATATTTTAAAATCTAGTTTCTTTATGTTTCCTTATTTCTAATGATACTATATATAAACTAATCTACTATGGATTGAAATGTTAGAAAATGAATTTTAATCAATAAATATATAATATATATTTATAAAAATTTGAGGTCACTATATGAACAATTATAATAATGATTAAAATATTTGAAAGAAAAATGAATGGAATGTGTAAAATGGGTATTCACAAATAGTTGAAATTGATGTTTGGAGAAATTTACATTCATTGTAAAGATGAATATATTTTCTCTATTTATTGAGTTTTATGTGTAAACTGTATTCAAGGTGTTCCAAATGGATTTCAAATTATAAATTCATAATTGAATCATTGCTGAGAATATATAGATTATTAAACATAATTGACTTCTTATAGATAATGAATAGGGAAAATTTTAGTAGTTGAATAAGGTATTGTTCGGGATGAAACATGATACATGATCTCGGAATTATATTATAGATCAATACATTATAATTAATTTATTTTAATTAGTTTGTTTTTGTCACAATATCTATATCTTTAAAGACATTGATGAACATATTTTGTTGAATATTTATGTGGATGATAAATTTTTAATAGGATTCGATGAAACAAAAATTAATTTATATAATATACAACATTTGAAATCTAGATGATCATGATTCAGTATTTAAAATTTAACATTAAAATATAAGTAACTAAATAAAAGAATTAATAGTTTATTTAAAATTAATATTGAAAGAAGTGGTCTATTAAGGTTTTTCAATTGAATATTCTAGCTTGATGATAACTTGTATGGTTTCCCAAATAAATGATATAGTAGATGATGATGGAGAGATGTTTAATTTAATAGAATAAATAAAAACTATAGTAATACTATTATGTATAATATAAATAATACCCAATATTATGACTTCTAGATTATAATATATATAGTAAAAAATATATCACATGGAATGACACACTGTATAAGTGAATATAAATTTCCATTATATCAATATCATATTATAAAATATAATTTTATATCATATAAAATTAGAGGATTTATTTATTATCTACATTAATGTATATTGGGATGTTATAGTATATGATCAATAATGAAAATTAGGTAGTTCAGTTTATCATTCACGATTTTGTATTTCATTGATGATAATATATATATATATATATCACATTTCACTAAGAAAAATTATTGTGGATTTTGTGAAGGTAGTCAATCATGTAGTCAATTTCTATGGATATAAAACCATATTTTAAATTTTAACTAATATTTAAAATCACTTATTACAAAAAGCGGTTATAACTCGATTTTTTATTAATAAATGAAAAAACTATTCCTATTATTCATTCAGAAATACCATGGTGATAGGTTATAATTTTTTTGTAAATATGGTTTAACAATAGATAGTTCCATTGGATTACATGTCCAAAAATTATTAGTGATATAACATTAGATGAAGACTTTTTCCAATGATTATTCTAAAAGGTAGATATTTTCTCATTGAGTAAAAAAATCACTCTCCATATTGTTATTTTGGAGAACGGTACACCATTCCACAAAGATACTTTTTACTTATAGAAATGTGTGATTACAAATGTAATTTAACTGTATTAATTTCAATCACTATATTTTTATTTTAGTAAGATATAATTAGATTCATTAATATTGTTGGTAATGTTTCCATGAGTTGGGAGTTGTTTTCTTTTAATTAAAAATAATATGGGTGGGTTTGTTATTTACTATTTACAAAGTTTGTGAAAGAAATTGATTGTGATTGTGAATGGGGGAGAATAGGTAAATCCCTATCCATGATAGAATATTTCTATAAATGAATGGATGTTATTATAAATTATTATATTATTTTCATCTTGGATGGTTTATTATAAATATTATTCCTTATGATTTCTTTTCTCATGTCAGATTACAATTTACAATTACCGATTTATCAATAAATTAATTTAATTAGAATTATTTCACACTATGTTTCTGGTCATTTCTATTTCTTCAATAAATTATAAGGGAATAAATTTAGGATTTATTTTCAACGATCCCAAATGGCATGATTGTTGAAAATATTTGTTAGCTGATTTTATGGGATTTTTGACATTTTTTGTCAAATGTGGAATCCATAGGATCTTTTAACATAACGATATTGGTTGAAAATGTATTCTATGGATCTTGAAGAAGATGTTTTAAGTCACCATTCCTGATATGTTTCTAATTCAAATACCTATTCCCTTTACATGAAATGTTATTGTTTTTGTATTAGGTCATTAGGTTTTTATATTGTAGAGAAATTCATTTTATAGTGGGAACAGATGAGATTTAGGGTAATAAGTATTTAATATCATATTAGATATCCATTCAGTTAAATTTCTAGAAGAATTATGAAGGTGATTTCTAGTAATATGTCAATTTCATGAACATATATATATTTAAAGTCTTACCTATTTATTGACATGTGGTGTCCTCTAAGTAATGTGTGAGGGATTTTCCGTTTTCAATTTTTTGATAGTAAATAGTCATTATCATTGTTTAATGGAAATTTGAAGAATGTTATAATGAGATATTTGCTTGATTTTTATTGTCATATATTATCACGTCCTGAATGATGGTTACACCATGATGTATTGGTGAGAATTATTAATCATTATTTGTCACATGATATAATTTAATTATTTAAAATAATTATGTATAATCAAGTTAGGTTGTTGATTTATTTCAATATATATAGATCCACTATTCTGAATGTCTTCAAGATATGGATGATGGTCGTGGTATAGAGTCATGATGTGATGATCATGGTAGGTTGACTTTTTTAAGGGATATATGGAATAATTAATTTTCAGGATTAATCATGATTAATTTTTTATCATTGTTGATATTAAAATAATCTTCTGGGTAAATAGTCATTTAAAATCTTTTATACAAATAATAAGTAAGTGTATATAAATTAAATAATGAAAATTGGGTGATTTTTTAATATTATTTAGTGTATTATAAGTTAAAATAATTTAAAAACTAATATTATAGTAATTATAATAACTATGTTCTTATAATACATTTCAACATACAATAATTGATGTGATGATTGAAACACATAATCAAGAGCTCACATTTAGAGTAGTGGGAAACTATAAATGACTATAACATTTTGATTACTCAGATTCACAACCTATATATATTACATGGGTATTATAATAGATTGTACCTAAACACTCATCAAGAGTAACAATCGTAGAACATCGTTTAGAGTGATATAACCCGCAATACAATATAGGATTTTGATTGGGAAAATGATAAATTGATAGAAACAATTTAACACAAATGGCATGTAGATAACATGAAGTAAAATAAAAATAATGATAAACTGTTTGAAATATAATTTTATAAAGATATTGATGTTTTATGATCATTAATACATCTTCAGTAAATAGTTGAATGTAAATGTAGAAACATGATAATAGAAATGGAATAAAATTTGTTTTTATTCTTCCATGTATGTTCATCATCAGTGTGCATTATGTGAATGTGGTCTAAAATAAAATTTATGAATATTATTTTAGTCAAATTATCACATAAAAGAGGAATAAAATTTCATAATTAAATAAAATATAATCATTGAGAGAAAAATTATATAATAACCTTATTCTATTACTTAGTAAATACAAATACATTATATTATTATTACTTGATTTTAAAAACTACATATAAAACATGAATTTTTTAGGTGGGTGTTTTATATATCAATTAGAAAAATAAAAAAAATTACAATATGATAATTTTTAAAAGGATGTATAATTCCTATTTAAATAACATGTCAAATTAAAACAATAATCCTACAGGTTATTCAAAAATAAAAAACCGACAAAAATTGTGTATAATATAGAATTCATTTCTTCCATATATGTGGATAATATATTTCTAATAAATTTTTAATGAAACTTATATTATTATTTTATCAAAAGATTAATGTTTAAAATATTATTAATAAATTAACATCACAATAAATAGGAAAAATAATGAAAATTATATTTTTGGGAAAAAATGTTATCGTACAATAAATAAAAATACAAGTTGGTAAAAAGATGTGTCTTCCACTTATATGTTAGCGTTTCACGATATTCCACCCCATGAGCTACCATCAAAATTATATAAAATTAATGTAAGAAGTAAATATCAAATTGATCTACATTTTAATGAGGATTTGAAATATTAATGTTGCATTGTAAATTGATTTACCAAGATGATATGGCATATAATGATGATGGAGTACAGTTCTATCACCCTACATAGAGGAGCCACCGATATGTCTATCTACTATCCCACCATGCTTAAAACATAAATTCATATTCGTATAAAAATATGTACCATCATTGAGAGGTACTATATTCATTATAATACACTATGAAGAAGTTGAAGGTGATGTATTCTGTCACATGGATGAGTGCTAATTTATAGTATGATTTATGGTTCTATGGTTGAGAAATGGTTACACCATCAGTTGCTTTTGGACATTATTTTGAATTTTCGACCATGAAATTTTTTAGAATTTGTTCATGTGATATGGATATTTTGCATCATCTTATTTATTTTCAAACTCATCCATATATATTGAATGAATGATAAGCCTTATGTAACTGTACTTTCATTCATCGATTACATATTATTAAAAATTAAAATGAATAAAATTATATATTGAGTGATTAAAGTATCTAAACAACATCACCTCATTAAAATCAATATAGAACACCCATGTTTCAATTAATTCAATCATAAGTTGTCCATTCATTGAAAACATAACACGATAAATCAATGGGAAGATCGAGGTAGAATAAAAAATGCTGGAGAGATCGAACAACCCACGTTTTGTCGATTAGATGGGTTGTTTTATATATGCTTCATAATAAATTGATGAATAGTGATGTTTTTCGAATAAGTCTCACATTGATAGTTCAAATGAAATGGTTATACTAATTATTAATATTCAAATGTTGATGGTCTGGTCTGATAATGTGGTATTAGCATGCACATTCAATGTAATGACCCGCCATTTCTCATTGTCTTGAGAGCCCAACTTGTCATTACTAGGCCTTCAACGATATCCTCAAGGCGCCAAAGGCTGGAAATAAATTCTGAAGGGTTTCAAAACAAGTGGGGGACGATTTACCCTATTTGAAAATACCACAGATCCAACAACCATAACCAAACAGATCCACTAAATGATGCATGATAAAAGCTAAGACTACTCAACCTTTTATTTTATCAAAAACCAACCATAAGTACCAAAGCGGAAACAAACACTAAATCAGAGTATACAAAGAAAAGACAAACTAAAAGACCACAAGATGACAAACCAACTCCATGCTCCACAAGCTCCAATCTCCAACATCACGAACCATCCCAATCATCACAATGCAGTTCTATAAACATGTGATGCATTATATTTTCCAACATCCTGGTATATGACATCTAAAAAATCACCAACGTGCCAAAGCAAGGGGTGTGTAATGAAACTCAGTATGTTTTCGCCTGATGGCTTCCCAACCTATGCCTCTAGGATAAAACATGTTAGCACATTTATATAAAACATTATATACAAAACAATTCCAAAATAGTTCACCATAAACAAGTTCTATGTCAAAACCATTTTCCAACAAAAACCATCTTTCCCAAGAAGAACAACCAAACAAGGTTTCCAATCAAATTCAAATTTCCATTTTGTCACATCCATTCCATTTCAAAAATCAACCCAACCAACCATGCATGCAACCTGGACCTCCCTATACTACCGAGTGGTGAGTTTTCCTTCTACTAAGTCTTCAGTTAGTGAACTACCTTGATGGGGGTACTTCATGACCTTTTCCGCCATTTCTGATGGGGGTACTTCTCTCCCTTATCCATCCATCCTTTTGATGGGTGTAATTCCCACCCTTATCCTTCCTAATGCATATGAAGACATACCACAACCCATGCAAAATCCATGCCCAAAACCAAGTGTGTTCAAAACCATTCAATAAGGCCTCAATCCATTCATTGAAAACAATTCCTTTCATGCAGAAAAACCATTTTCTTAATCCAGCAAAGCCATATTTTAAAATCACTATTATAAAATTCAGAAAACAATACACTTTGAACAACCCATTATTTCAATTTCCACAATTCAATCAAACCCATAAATCATCACTAATGAAAATTTATAACATGATTTTCACCACAATTTTACAATCAAAACCATGTAATTAAACCAAATTCAACTAATCCTTAATGTTATAAGAAAGAGGAATCAAAAGAGATGCCACCTACCTCAAAGGTTTTGATGAAAATCCTAAAAAATAGAGAACACGCAAGAAAACCCGGACAATTTACAAAGGATCTTCATTAGATATCTTATCCTAACACAACCATGACCAAAACTCATCATGTTTGGCATCCACACACTTAGATCTACCCATAACGGGAATATATCTAGAAAACTGAGAGAAGAAGAGAAGGAGATCTAAGTAGATCTGAGAAATCAATCAAGAACTATCATATACCTCATGAATTAGACTTCGATTTGCCAAGATAAGCCTTCAGATCAACTATGGAATGATGGGAGAACCATCTTTTACCTTAGGAGAAACAAAATCCCAAGTTAGGATTACATAGGAGCTTAAACGAGCCACTTATAGGAAAAAACATGTGAGATCCACTTTTATTGGATTTCATTTAAGTGGTCGCATGATTAGTTCGCACAGTTTGAAAACCCATGCGTTGACCGTGCAGAAGCCACTACCTAAAACACCCACAACGCACAGTTTTTCCGCACGGTTTATACAAACTGATCTCCTCCCGTGCAACTTCCCCTCTTGCCAAAAACATAATTCCATGTTATTCAAACTCTCCTATTCAACACCCTTAACATTAAAACCATGAAAAACATCATGTAAGGGTTACATACCAGAAACCAGGGGTACTAAATTCTCCCCACCATTGGATTTTTCGTCCCTGGAAAGTAGAAAATCATCGCTTTCCTAAAAGAGTTCTGGCCACTACTCTTTCATTTCTTTCTTGTGTTCCCAAATCTCTTCCTAAATCCGAACCATGTTGCCACAAAACCCGCACTAGACTGATGCTTTTTCCATACAAGACATTATCGTACCTATCCACAATCTGTACCGGGATATGTATCAATGAAACATCTGGCTATAGGTCAACATGATCACATATGATCCCATGGTCATGATCAGGCTGATACATCTTCAACTGAGATACATGGAACATATTATGCACAGCACTAATCTGTGGTGGTGATTCTAACTGATATACCTCCTCACCAACCCATTCCAGTATCTCAAATGGGTTTATATATCGAGGTGATAATTTTACCTTCTTCGCAAAACGACGATGTCTATGCCTTATAGAGATTCTCAAAAAGACATGATCACTCACCGTAAAAGACATTGGTCTTCAGCGATGATCCACATAATATATCTGATGACTCGGAGCCGTCTCCGTCCTCTTTGTAATCAACTATATCTTCTCTGTTGTTTCTTGGACATGGATCAGCCCAAATAGTGAAGTCTCACTTGTTTTCACCAAACAAAATTTAGAATGAAAAGGATTCCCATACAATGATTCAAAAATGATCCATGTGTATCGAGGCCTGATAATTGTCTTCATATGAGAACTCCAATAAAGGTATATGATCCTCCCATGAGCCCCCAAAATCCATTACACAAGCCCACAATATCTCTTCCAACATCTATATTGTCCGTTAGGATTGTCCACCCATCTGCGGATGATACGCTGTACTCATATTCAACTGAGTTCCTGGGGATTTCAGTAAGGATGTGACGCCCCATCCCCAATTACCCAGAGTCGGTGCATTGTTTTAATACATTGGCATGATTACAAGGAATCAAGACCAGAAGGACCGATCAGTTTGGCAGTCTTGGAAAAATAGATCACATACATGAATGTTACATTTTCACATTATGACGTACAAAACAACAAAAATATTCTTTATGAACGCCATTATTCCCTTGGCTTAACCCTGCATTTCAATCACATTACACTTCTTGGAACCCTAGGTAAAATAAAACATAGAAAGGGGTGAGCTCAAATGCTCAGTAAGGGTAGTCAAAATAGTGGAAACATTAAAAATTAAGCATAAACATTTAAGGCAATGCCTAAAACTAAAAAAATAGACTTTTAAGCATGAACTTCAGCATAATATGGAAGAAATAAATTGAAATAATTCCATTTACTAATTCACATGGATATTCTACTAATAGAATAATCACATGCAATATCACTAAACACTTTCATAATGATGGAATGCATAATGTCAGACAATCAAAACCACATAGCCAAGGCCTCGTGCCAAGACTACAGATAAGATTTTATAGAGTCCTCCTGAAAAGACACTAGTTTGTCTCATGAGACCTACTGATGCATCAAAGAGCTATAGCGGGCTCCACCCGTCACTTACTAAGTCCAATACATTCCTCATATGAATAGGTTTAAACATAACATAAACATTTTTATTAAAATTAGCATATGAAATGTCAATACTTTCTCCATAAACCATTATTGGTATAAAAATAACACATCGACAGTCAGATATATCACAAAACCTTCAATGGATGTTTTTTATAATAAATCAACTTCAAATGAGCTTAAAATCCATCAAATGATGTTGACATAGATGAAAATGATGAGTAAATTATTTTGAGAGAAATATCTTTTTTGTAAAAACATTTAAAAGTCACAAATTTATAAAGGAAGTAATTTTAATAGATATTTTTGAATCAAAGTGTCCCATAACACTTTGAAACATTTGAAAAGATTTATCATTTCAAAACATTCATGTCCATATAAATAAATCATTAAAATCATTTTGAGAACACGAACATTAATTAAAAAGATTTAGAAAGATAAATCTTTAAAACATTTGAAATTATGATCTTGATAAAGAGTACCTTTCAAAATACTTAAAATCTTCATTATGAAATCATTTTTATGAAAAATGGACATGGATGATAAAAATGTCCCATTTTATACTTACACATAAACAATCTTGGATAATGATGAGATTGAGGAATTAACCCTTACCAATTTGGTAACATACGAAACATACAACCCATGAAAGAGGTATCATACAATGAATATGTAAATACACATAAATAAAAGATTATTACACAAAGAATAAAATTATGGGCAGTACATACACCACACAAAAGGTAATAGTGGCAATATGGTATGAATCTCACGGGAATAATGAGTGAGATGAAAACCACATACCTTGCATAATCCTTTAGTCAAGGGTACGTTTAACCTCCTGTACGAAGATCATAGTATGTTATTAAATTATTACAGAACCATATTAATATTTTTGATATCATAAATTATTCATTTATGACTTTATATTACCCATTTAATAATAATTTCTTTATTAATTTAACATTTCGGGTAATAATCACTTTCATTATCGTACGTGTTTTAACTTGTTACTCTTGGTTGTATCACTTAGATCATGATTTAAATAATTCCAGATTATAAAACATGATAATTATATCATATATATTTAGAATGTAAATATGTATAATAGACATATATATTAAATGTAAAACACCATTTATGGAGACGGTAGTCCGTACGTACGCGTAAACACTGTTTCTATTTTCATATAGAATAGAACTAAAGTAAGTGAATAAGATATATGTATGTAAATAAATCCATATATATATAAATATATATATCTCCAGTAGAATTACTATTTCATATATTACATACATATTAGTAATATATCTAGTTTTATAATCGTTGATGAATGGTGAACTTGGAAATGAATCTCATCGCGTCGTGGAGACGGTAATCCGTACGTACGCACGAGCGAAAATATCATTCTTTTGAAATTAAAATAATATATAATTGGATGGAATATTATATATACAAAATCATTATCATGTTATATTTATTATTTAAATGAATTACACATCATTATTATACCATCCAAATAATAATTTATTGAATAACAATTACTCCACGACATGGAGACGGTAAACCGTACGTACGCATGTATGGTGACATGTTATTCAAAGGATTGATAGAATATTAAATATAGTGGTACCATATTTATAATAACATCACAGTATATATAAGATACTGGAGTTATTATTTTAGAATGGTAATAACAAATAAATAATAAGTGGAAGAAGAAAGGAATTTGAAAAAGGGTGGTGAAATCATTACCTTTTCTTCGGGTTCTTCCTTTTGATTTGATCAAAAGGGCTCCATAGGATGGCTTTCGTATCAAACTAAGGCATCTATGTTGAATTTATGGAAGTTTATAGAGTATTGTGGCAGGGGATGGCCGAACCAAAAGGCTTTTAAGGTGTGAATAATTGGTTAGAAGTTGGGTCATTTTATAACAGGGGAGGAGGGGCTCTTTAGAAAAAAACATAAAATATTAATTTATAATAAATTAATATTCAGTTTATAATGGCTCAAAAGTGGATTATTTAACGGTTAAGGTGGGTATGGGTCTAAAACCACTCAACCAATATAATTTAGACTGGTTTGGGTTATTATGATAACCTTATCATTAAGTATTAACTCTTAGTTCTTTAGTTTTACTTTTACAATGTCTCTTTGTATTTTTATCTTATATGGTTAATAAACATACTATATACAACCAATAGACCTCAAAGTGGTCCATTAATGATATATATTTCATGATATAAGTATTTTGGCCGAACCTTAGAGTTTTAATAAATTAATATCAATTAATAATATAATATTTGGTTTAAAAACTCTTTTATGTCAATTTTGACACTATTCAATAATTTATTTTTGTAAAAATAATAATCGAATGATTACTTCAATAAAATTTAATTAAATAAATCCTAACAAGTCATATTATCCAATAAAATCTTTTTTATTTATAAAAAGTCTCAAATTACATTTATTTGGGTATTTATAATATCAATTATTCTAATTTTTCATTAATTAGTTAATTACTGCATCACCATTGTGTCATAAATAAATTAAATTATATAATGTCTAAAAATTATGAATAAAATGCTATTATGTATTAAATCTTCTTATATTTATAATGACTATTTATAGTATAAAATCCAACATATATAACCCTATTTAAAAATTGTTTTTCTAAAAGATATATGCTTATATCATTTTTGTATTTATTTGAACATACTTAAAATAAAGTGTCCCTATCACCTACAAGTGGCACCATGGGGTCCCAAAATAGACCCAAAGATGAACATGGTCGGAAATGTATCCACCAATAACTTTAGAACACGTTTTATGGTAATTTAGTATTATTATAATATTATTGTTTAACCTTTATTTAACGGATATACCTTTTAACCATGGTAAATAATATATTTACAGAAATAATTATTCAAAATGTATAAAAATAAAAGATTCCTACTTACACAATTTGGGCATCCTGATTCCAAATATGGAATCCATTTTTCCAAATTCAAAACATAAAATTGGCATGAAGTTAATTTAAAATTAATTCCCGATGTGAAAACAGAAAGTGTGTTTTTCAGATATAATAATTATCAAAAGATTGATGCTTGTTTATTTCTGGTTTAATTGTGAAATTATGTCCAATGACCAACATTGTATTAAATGGTAACACTATATTCTATATATACTTTAAAACCACTCAAATTCATAATTTATCACTATTAATTATTTTGAATAAAAAAGTTGTTTTTAATTAAAAAATTAGTAATTTTCACTATTCATCAAAAATATTAAAGTTATCCGAAAAGTAACAAAATTTTACCTTAGTCTAAAATCAATACTCCGAATAAAAAATGATGTCCATTTTGAGAGGTAAAATTGAATTTTTTTTAAAAAAGTATGTATTACTATTCATAACGGCTAGTTTGATTGGTTTTGGTGTGTGTTAGAACTCGAAGTTGCGTACAACACACACAACTGTATTATTCAAAGGAATGCATACCGTTGAAGCTTGGGATGTTTCATTGTAAATTTTTGATGTCCCCATTCTAAAAAGTAAATTTATTTAGCCAAATTTAATATATAAAAGTTTAAAATATATGATTCAAAAAGGGTTCAATATTAAAATTGGAAAACTTGAAAAAAATGAATTTGTTCTTACATAATGTCTAAGAAACTCATAGTATGGATTCTAAAATTATAAAGATTATATAAAGTTTAAAATTCAGTTAATACTCTTAATAACCTCTTTTGAAAGGCTTGTTTGGTAAGTCATGTTGTGCTTGAACTCGGTGTTTTGTGTAGTGCAAGTTAAGGAATTATTTTTAAGAAATAACACACTAGGAAATCTTGGGGTGTTACATTCTCCCCTCATTCAACAAATTTCATCCTCACAATTTGAAATTGTTTTTTGAAAATAAAATGTTGAATATAGAAAATATATTTGTGGTAAAACCCACATCGGAAATTGGGTTAATAAAATCTAGTCTTAATAATAGGAAAAGTGAAATGAAAGGGTTCACCACCAAATTATGATCTCTATTCAGTGAACATTGGTGGAAATTAGAGACATATAATTGGAAGAAAAATGTAAATATTTATACATAGTGATTGAGGTCATCAATTAAAAAAGTGGAAATTTGAGGGCCATAAATTCATCAATCTATGATGATTTAAAATACCATCGGTTCAACAAAACATAATGTATTAGGATAACACATTTTTGACGTTTCAAAATATCTTTGTTCAAATCCCACATCGAAAAATGAATTAATCAGGCCTCTGTTTAAAATAAATAGTGGAAAGTATTAAGAATACCGAAAATAACACATAATATGGTTCCATGTAGAAAAATATGGATATGGAAGAGAAATCTAACCATCAATTATCTGATGGAGAGTGATAAAGAACATGTATATGAAAAGGCCGACAATCCCAAAGCCATAAATTAGTGATGATCTAAGGTACCATCAAGGACAACATTTTTGTTCTAAATTCCTTTTCTTAATTGTTGAGGAATTTATTTATTGGATTGGCTAATATCATAAGAAGATATACTTACATTATAATTAGAGTTTTATCAATTAATAAATTTCTACCACGAACTCATCTTTCTCCTGAAAACATAATACAACTAAAAAATACTCTATTTATCCTAATCGTATAAGTTTCCAAATATAATAAATTTTTAATTCACATATCAGACCCTTTATGAAAAAAAACTACATTATACCATCCAAGAACATCATTTAGCACAATAGTAGGCGATAAATCCCAATTTCACTATGGTTGTGGGTTCGATTCCCACAGCTTTGTCTGACACAACGGGTCGTCACACGGTCTGCGTGTTGTCCTTTTATAAAAACATAAAAAACCTTTCAAACTAAATCCATTCCAACAATTGGACTTATCCAAAATACTATTATCCAAACTCACAGTCCAATATTTTCAAGGAAGTAAAACATAATGAGGATCCTTTTTTCCAGGTAATATCATGTGAATGCCTTCCTCATATATTCTTTTACAACACCGCAACATCTTGAATTACCAAAATCAACCATCTCTTATTCCAAAATCACTACCTCAATATTAGGACCATATTAAGGATTATCTTTCCTTCAACCAAGTAATTTCTAAAAATTTTAACTCACTATAGTATCACTTTAATTAGTACCATAAAATCTCAAATCCTTAATTAAATAGTACTGCAGTACAATCCTTATTTATTTCCAGAACATCATTGACACAATACATAAATGAAATAATTCTAAAATAACAACATACGAACACTTTTCATTCCTCTTCATCTGTGGTAGTATCATAACTTGATTATTATCCAATAGCCTCATTTGCGGCATAGTATGATGACTGGGACATTGGTTCGCATAGTGTCCAAACTCCTTGCAGATGAATCATTGTATATTTGAAACGTTTTTCTTACACTTGCAGTCTCGTACTTGGTGTCCTTTTTCTCCACACTTATAACATTCTCCCATTCCCTTCAAGCATTTTCTACGGTGATTCTTTCCCCAGTTATCACATAGAAGATAAACCCTTTTTTACCTTCTTCCCTTTATCTGTCATTCTCTCTACCATCATTTTCTTCTCTGGATTGCAATCAAATCCATAGGACTCCGTTAATTCTTTACTCATCTTATCAACACATGATATTATTTCTTCATATGATGATAATATGTGGGAGACTATTTCCCTTCTAAATTCTGGATTGGGACCCCGAAAGATATGATCTTTCTTACTCTTTGGATCATACATATTATGGGAGTTCACATTCCTTCTACTGGGTGCCATTTCTATACAATAGCATAAACTAGTTCAGTTTATGAATTGCAATGAATAATTACCAAACTTGTAAAATACCTAACACAAATTGAATAGTTTATGGATATAATCCATAATCATAAAAAAAATTTCATTGATTATGTATATACTCATGATCCCTTCATAATGGTTTGTAAAGAAAATGAAAATTATCCTAATCATATCCCCATGGAGTGTCGTAACCATGAGTGCAGCAAGGCCCGTTGTCGTGCACTAGTTCCCATTCGATTCTAGCTCAAAGCGGGGTTCTCGGGTTTTCCCCCTAGGTACATTTGTGCCAGAGCCGCCTCTACCTACTCGTATCCAGATAGGGATGTATTGCTCGGAAAACTCACAAAATCTCTACAATACCAAAATTCTAGGAAGTTCTTCTATATTAATCCTCGAATTCTATATTAGGGTTATGTGCTCTAATCAGAGTTTATCTAAATCTAGTTTCCATGGATATTTCTAAACATCATCTGATACCAAATATAACGCCTTCACCCCAGTTACCCAGAGTCGGTGGATTATTTTAATACATTCTCATGATTACAAGGAATCAAGTCCCGAAGGACCGATCAGTTTAGTAGTCTTGGAAAAATAGATCACATACATGAATGTTACATTTTCACTTTAAGATGTACAAAACAATATAAATAATCTTTATGAATGCCATTATTCCCTTGGCATAGCCCTTCATATCAATCACATTAAACTTCTTGGAACCCTGGGAAAAATAAAACATATAAAGGGGTGAGCTCAAATGCTCAGTAAGGGTAAGCAATACAGCGGAAACTTTCAAAAATAAGCATAAACATTTAAGGAAATGTATAAAACTAAAAGAAAATCATTTTAAACTTGAATTTCAGAATAATATGATAGAAATAAAATGAAATAATTCAATTTACTTATTCACATGGATATTCTACTAATAGAATAATCACATGAAATATCACTAACAAATTTCATAATGATGGAATGCATAATTTCATACTACCAAAACGACAGAGCCAAGGCCTCGTTCCAAGACTACAAATAAGATTTTATTGAGGCCTCATGCCAAGACACTAGTTTGTCTCATGATACCTACTAATGCATCAAGGAGCTATAGCGGGCTCCACCCATCACTTACTAAGTCCAATGCATTCCTCATATGAATAGGTTTAAACATAATAGAAACATTAGTATTAAAACTAGAATACAAAATGTCAATATTTTCTCCATAAACCATGAATGGTATAAAAATAACATATCTATATTAAAACATATCACAAAACCTTAAATGGAAGATTTGTATAATAAATTAACTTCAAATGAGCTTAAAATCCATCATAGGATGTTGACATAGATGAAAATGATGAGTAAAATTTTTTTGAGAGAAATATCCTTTTTGAAAAATCATTTAAAAGTCACAAATTTATAATGGAAGTATTTTTAAAAGAGATTTTTGAATCAAAGTGTCCAATACAAATTTTAAACATTTGAAAAAAATAATCATTTCAAAACAATCATGTCCATATAATTAAATCCTTAAAATCATTTTGAAAACATTAACATTAATTAAAAAGATTTAGAAAGATAAATCTTTAAAACATTTGAAATTCTTATCTTGATAAAGAGTACCTTTCAAAATCCTTAAAATCATAATTTTTAAATCATTCTTATGAAAAATTGACATGTATAATAAAAATGTCCCAGTAAATACTTGCACATAAACAATCTCGGATATTGATGAGATTGAAGAATTAACACTTACAAATTTGGTAATTTACGAAACATACAACCCATGAAAGAGGTATCATACAATGAAAATGTAAATACACATAAATCAAAGTGTATTACACAATGAAAACAATTATGGGCAGTACATAGACCACACAAAAGGTAGTAGTGGCAATATGGCATGAATCTCATGGGAATAAGGATTGAGATGAAAACCCCGTATCTTGCACTTTCATTTAGTCGAGGGTACGTTTAACCTCCTGTACGAAGATCCTAGTATGTTATTAAATTATAACAGAACCATATTAATATTTATGATATCATACATGATTAATTTATGACATTATATTACCCATTTAATAATAATTGCCTTGTTAAGTTAACATTTCAGGTAATAATCACTTTCTTTATCGTACGTGTTTTAACTTGTTACTCTTGGTTGTATCACTTAGATCATGATTTAAATAATTCCAGAATATAAAACATGATAAATATATCATATATATTTAGTATATAAATATGTATAATTGACATATATATGAAATGGAAAACACCGTTTATGGAGGCGGTAGTCCGTACGAACGCATAAACATTGTTTCTCTTTTCATATTGTATTGAACAGAAGTAAGTGAATAAGATATATGTAAGTACATAAATCCTTATATATATAAAAATATATATATCTAGTATCAATATTATGTCATATATTACATACTTATTAGTAATATATATATATTTATAATCGTCGATGAATGGTGAACTTGGAAATAAATCTCATCGCGTTGTGGTGACGGTAATCCGTACGTACGCATGAGCGAAAATATCATTCTTTTGATATTAAAATATTATATAATTGCATGGTAAATTATATATACAGAATCATTATCATGTTATATTTATTATTTACATGTATTACACATCATTATTATACCCATCCAAATAATAATTTGTTGAATAACAATTACACCACGACGTGGAGACGGTAAGTCGTACGTACGCACGTATGGTGACATGTTATTCGAAGGATGGATAGAATACTGAATATGGTTGTACCATATTTAAAATAACATCAAAGTATATATATGATACTGTATATATTATTTTATAATTGTAATAACAAAGAAATATGAAGTGGAAGAAGAAAGGAAGATGAAGTGGAAGAAGAAAGGAACTTGAAAAAGGGTGGTGAAATCATTACCTCTTCCTCGGGTTCTTCCATTTGATTTGATCAAAAGGGCTCCATAGGTTGGATTTCTGATCAAAATAAGTCCTCTATTATGAATTGAGGGAAGTTGATAGGGTAATTTGGTAGGGGTTGGTGAAACCAAAAGACTTTGAAGTTGTAAAAAATTGGTTAGAAGTTGGGTCCTTTTAAGGGGGAGGAGGGGCTCGTTAGGAAAAACATAAAGTATTAATTTATAATAAATTCATATTCAGTTTCTAATGGCTAAAAAGTGGATTATTTAAAGGTTAAGGTGGGTATGGGTCAAAACCCACTCAACCAATATAATTTAGACAGGTTTTGGTTATTATGTTAACCTTATCTTTAAGTATTAACTCTTAGTTAATTAGTTTCACTTTTACATTGTCTCTTTGTATGTTTGTATTATATGGTTAATAAACATACTATATACATACAAGAGACCTCCAATTGGTTTATAAATGATTTAACTATCATGATATAAGTCTCTTGGCCAATCCTTAGATCTTTATAAATTTAATATCAGTTTATAATATAATATTTGTTTTAAAAACTCTTTTATGTCAATTTTGACACTATTCAATAATTGATTTTTGTAAAAATCATAAAAGAATTATTACTTAAATAAAAGTTACGTATATAAATCCTAACATGTAATATTATCCTATATAATTATTTTTATTTATAAAAAGTCTCATATTAAATTTATTTGGTTATTTATAATATCAATTAGTATATTTTTTCATTAATTACATTATTACTACATCACCATTGTATCATAAATTAATTAAATTATATAATGTCTAAAAATTATATATATAATACCATTATATAGGAAATAATGTTATATTTCTAATTAATATTTATAGTCGAAAATTCAACATATATTACCCTATGTAAAAATTGTTTTTCTAAAAGATATATGCATATTTCATTTTTGTATTTATTTGAACTTAATTAAAATAATGTGTCCTTATCACCTACAAGTGGCTCCATTGGGACCCAAAATAAACCCAAAGATACCCATGGTCAGAAATTTATGCACCAATAATGTTATGACACGTTTTAGGGTAATTTAGTATTATTATAATATTATTTTGTAACCCTTATTTACCGGATTTACCCTTTAACTATGGTAAATAAAATATTTACCAAAGTAATTATTCAAAATGTCTAAAAATAAAAGTTATCATTTTACACAATTTGGAGATTCAGATTCAAAATATGGAATCCATTTTTCCAAATTCAAAATACAGAAGTGGCAGAAATTAATTTAAAAATAATTTCCCCTGTCATAACAAAAAGCGTGTTTTTCAGATATAGTAACTATCAAAAAATTCATACTTGTTTATGTCCGGTTTAATTGGGAAATTATGTCCAATGACCAAAATTGTATTAAATGGTAAAAATATATTCTAAATATACTTCAAAACCCATAAAATTCATAATTTATCCCTATTAATTATTTTGATTAAAAAATTTATTTTTAATTAAAAATTTAGTAATTTTCACTACTCATCAAAATATTAAAGTTATCCGAAAAGTACCAAAATTTTACCATAGGCTAAACTCGATACTCCAAATCCAAAAATGAAATCCATTTTGAGAGATAAAATTTATAATATTTTAAAAAGTAGGTATTACTATTCATAACGACTAGTTTGATTGGTTGTGGTGTGTGTTAGAACTCAAAGTTGTGTAAAACACACACTACTGTATTAATCAAATGAAATCATACCGTGGAAGCTTGGGATGTTTCATTGTAAATTTTTTATTTCCCCACCCTAATAATTAAATTTATTTAGTCAAATTGAATATATAAAAGTTTAAAATATTGGATTTAAAAAGGGTTCACTATTAAAATTGGTAAAAGTGAAAAAAATGAAATTGTTCATATATTATGTCTAAGAAACTCATAATATGGATTCTAAAATTATAAAGATTATCTATAGATTAAAATTTAGTTAATAATATTCATAAACTCTTTTGAATGGATTTTTTGGTAATTCATGGTGTGCTTGAACTCAGTGTTTCTTGTAGTGCATGTTATTGAATTATTTTTAGGAAATAACACACTATGAAATATTGGGGTGTCATAAAGGATCTCTAGAAACGAGATGAGAACAACATATCTCTGTCTTACACGATTGAAACTAGTATTCCATGTCTCTTTACCACTTCTCAGATATATATTTTTGATAGATCTTCCACCGAATGAGTTTTACGAATAGGAATGAAATTGGCCAACTTGGTTAGATGATCCACTATCACCCAAATGGAATTGTGTTTCCTAACCATTCTGGGAACACCTATAAAAAAAACCATTGCTATATGATCCCATTTCCACACTGTGATAGGTAATGATGGTAACAAACCAGCTGGTCGTTGGTGTTCTGATTTAACATGATGACAAGTTAAATACCTTGAAACAAATTTAGCTACCTTCCGTTTCATGCCGCTCCCCCAAAAATGCGCCTTCAACAAATTATACATCATTTGTGTACTCGGATGTATATCCCTTCTTAAATGGTGGTAAGAATTAAATAGTTGTTCATGAGCAGCTAAAGGTACAACTATTTGATCTTGAAATTAAAAAACTAAACTCCCATCCAGCTTTTATCCCTCAATGGTCTCCCCACCATTGAGTTTTGTATTCATTGCAACACAATCAACATCAGATGCTTGTGCCTCCTTTAATATCACCACCAAATCAGGAAAAAGTGCAACTGGAAATAAAACAGCAACATCACCTCGATCTTCACATTCCACATGCATGTCGGCTAGGACCGACATCGACTGCCACTCATCTAAAGCTTCTTTCGCCAACTGAGCATACAACTTTCTGCTTAATGCATCAGCCACCTAATTTCCCTTACCTGGTGTATACATAAAGTCGAAGTCAAAAATTTGTGGATACTCAATCTATATCCTTAGCCTTAGATTCAAATATCGCTGTGAGAAAATATGCCTCAAACTTTTCTGATCCATATTCAAAGTAAATATCTCACCAAAGAGAGAGTGTCCCCTTGTTTTCAAAGCATGGATGATTGCAGCCAACTCCAAATCATGTGTTGGGTAATTTTTCACATGCACCCTCAACTTTCTTGAGCCATAAGTGACAACATGGTTTCTTTGCTTGAAAGCACAACCCAACCCTATTCCTGAAGCATCACAATACACCACATAACCCTGTCCTGATTCTAGAAAAATAAAGATGGGTGCCGAAGTAAGGTGAACATTCAACACTTGAAAAGATCTCGGACATTCTTCAGTCTATTGAAATGCACTGTTCTTCTTTGTCAATGATGTCATAGGTGAAGCCAGTCATGAGATGTCATGTACAAAGCATTGGTAATAACCTGGTAGACTAAGAATACTTCTTATTTAAAAGACATTCTTCAGCTGTTTCCATGAATGAATAGCTTCTATCTTTTCTGTATCCACTAAAACACCTTTCTCAGAAACAACATGGCCCAGAAAGCATACCTCTTGTATCCAAAAATCACACTTTGAAAATTTGGCATACAACTGATGGTCTCTCAAGATTTCCAACACTGTCATCTAGTGTTTCTCTTGCTCGGTCCTTGTTCATGAATACACCAATATGTCATCCACAAACACCAAAACAAAATAATCCAAATATCACTGATATATCTGATTCATCCATGCCATAAAGACTGCCGGTGAATTTGTAATACCAAAAGTCATGACTACATATTTTTAGTGTCCATATCTGCTTATGATGGCTTTCTTCGTAATATCCACCTTCCTGACTCGCAACTGGGGATATCCTGACCGCATGACAATTTTACAGAACCACTGAGCTACCCTCAATTTATTAAACATGTCTTCAATGCGTGGGAGTGGATATCTATTCTTTATCGTATATTGGATATGTTTAAAATAATCCATACATAGCCTCAAAGACCTATCTTCTTTCTTTTGAAAGAAAATGGGTGCTTCCCACATAGACACACATGGCCGAATGAAACCCTTGCATTCCAACTCCTATAACTACACTTTCAATTCACATAACACTGTTTGTTCCATCATATAAGACGAAAGGGAAATAAGAATGATCCCTGGATGGAGATCAATCATAATATCCACGTCACTTAGAGGTGGTAACCCTTAGAAGTTCTTGGGAAAGAAATCTTGAAATTGATCCACCACAGATGGAAAACTATTTTCCACATTCACTTCCATTGATGCCAAAGTCAATACTGACAATTGATGAGAGATCGTTCCAACCATTGGTGCCAACAAGCTCTTTAAACCCTTCTTTACTATCCTTTCTTCTCTAAAGTGATGGTCAGTTCCGTCCTCAGTCATGAAACTAACCGTTTTCTTATAAGAGTCGGTGTGGCCCTTAATCCTTTTCAACCAATACATACCCATGATTATATCATAGACATCCATATCCATCATTGAGAAGTCACATTCCAGCTCAGCTCCATCAACAGTTATAGCACATGCTCGACACACTAATGATTGACATTATCTTTCACCAAGAGGAGTTTGCTGTTTCAATACAAAAGGCATCATTTCGAGTTTTAAACATATCAAGTTGACAACACAATAAGCAGTGAAGGAATGTGATACACTGGAATAAAAAAACATTTTCACAATGGTATAATTCAAAATAATCGTCCCTCTTACTGTTGATGGTCCAACCTGATCATCAATAAACATCTTCTAATCTCCATACAATTGCTTCGTCGCTGCATTGTTCTCCTTGTTTCCTTGCTGAGATTTTCCTAGTTGAGGGGTCATGGTATTTCTAGAATCTCCATGGCTAGCTCTGTTATGCTGACCAGACTGACTCTTCTGTCCTCATCCTATCGAATCATACGATGCTTGCGATGCCTTGGAAGTGTCACGTGCACTCGACCTCAAAGTATTTCTCAAATAGTGATGTAGATGACCCATCTGTTTGCAATTGTGACATTTTCTAGGTTGCATTATACACTCTCGCATTATGTTATCAGTCGAGCCACATTGAAATCACTCGGCATTTAACATGGGTCATGGAGGAAGATTCACCGATCCAGCCGTCTGATTCTGATTTTTAATCCTACCTTTGGTGACTGAAAGTTAAATTTTTTTATTATCAGAAGACTTTTTAGGAAAAGTAAGAATCCCCAAGATGATCCCGGTACACCACTAATGTGAACCACATACTTGTTGAAAACTAACTTAAGCCTACCAGAGGAATTCTTCCTACAAAATTCACAGGAATGAAATGGAACATGTAAGCCTTAGTCATCTATCATTATATCTTCAAAGAGTATTGAAAAATGATCCCAAAACTATAGGAATTCATCAATGTTGATCTTCCCTCCATTGAAGCCCTGAATCAAAATAAGGTTCTGCATGTCAATCCATTCACTTTTAATACTATTCGTGACCACACATATCTCTCTTCCAATCATCCATACTGCTTTCTATTTTGTGGAATTAATTGTAAGGACTTTCTCCTCTATTTCTTCTGTTGAATTAATAAGAATCTCCTATGCTTGTTTATGTTCTATAGCATCTTCCCACTGCTATCCATTAGACATTCCAACAGTGATAGTAGCCTCTTCTTCCAACTTCACATCCTCAGATTTCAATAGATTCCCTCCAAGAAGGTCCCCAGCCCGATGATCTTCTGCCTCTCCTTATGAAGACGCCATTGTTTCGAGAAGTTCTTTCCCTATTGTAACCTCATTGAACTCACCAATTAGCCCATGATTCCTCTTGCTTCCCTCCACTCCCTGAAGCTCCTCCTTTTTGATGTTACTGCATTTTTTAGTCGACAACATCTCGTTGGTTTGGGTAGGCATGAGTAGTCTTTATGCCCCTTATTTTTCTTCTTCTTGATGGAAATGAAACTCCCTGGATCCTTATTTTCCTTATTCCATCTCTTCCTCACAGGGCTGTGAAGAACCTTACTATACTCTCCAATTGCATTGACATTTTCATTGTCATCTGAGATTTCCTTTCCTCAATCTGCTCCGGAGAGGCTACTACTGCTGACCTCTGCACAACCATCATCACCCAGATGATCAAAATGGTTATTCCAGTTAATACAGGACAAGGTCCTTCTCGGTTTGAGTCCATTTTTATCGTTTGACACTCTATCATAGCCATGTTTTGGTTCTACCCAGTCCTGGACTTCCTTAGAACTACCCTCCCCCAGTCGGTTGGGACACTCCTTCATCATTTATACCACCACATTTTCACAATGATAGTGCATAACTTCCATGGCTATAATTCACAGTGCCATCCTCGCTAACCACCCCACTTTACACTAAACCTATAGGTTCCTGCCCAGTAACCTAAGGTGCTCCCAGATCCTTCCACATGAATTCGAATATATCATTCACCTTCTTATTGTCCTTTGTTCTCTTATCCAATAACTTCTCCACCTTAGGTTGGTCCCTAGAGGCACCCAGTAATGATGGCTCCATCATCCCCTCTCCAGATCCAGTAGCAAAACTATTACCGCAGCCTCCAAAACCAGTATTCAACTCACTACCACTCCTGCAATAAGTGACGACGTGAACAATTTTTTTCCACGAAGGGAAATAATCAGACCAAGATTCAAACAAAACAGGTTGTTTCCATCGTAATTCTTCCCCAAATGTAAGCCACACAAAATCAGCTGGCCTTCTAGACACGTCCACTTCCACATATATTCGAGGAGCTACCAGATGACATACTGACCAGGTTCTACTATAAGAGCACAGATATCATACAACCAAGTTTCCTAACATGTGAAATATCGAAGGATTTTGAAATGGTAGAGGAAGATCAGGTAGACTAACCCACATTTCCATTGTCGAGACATTGCACTTCGTATGAAAATTGAAGGACCACCTGAACAAAAAGAGTCGGGAACCGTGGCATATTTGGGGAGAACTGGTCCACTCCTTGATCCACCTTAGCATGCACCACTATCACCCACCATTGTCGTGCATGATCCTCCATCATATACGTAGAAAAATTCACTTTTAATTATTCTGTAGTGTATTTGAAATCGACGATACGATTCATCCTACTCAGCCACACCTACACCCTTTCTGGTTCAGAATTACCTTAATAGATGGGTGGATTCTGCTTCTGGAATTGGATGGAATGGTCTACATGCCTTGAATCATCCCTCCGATTACTCGTGTCCATAGCCTGGAAAGCATGAATGATACTATGAACCAACTCTTCTTTCACACGTGGTTCAGGTGCTACCACATTCTCCGCAGCATCTTCCATTTGGTTTCTACGACACCTAACGAGTTCCATTCTCTATATAATAAACATATGCCGTTAGTCTCACTTCTTAGAAATTGAAGGCTTAAAATTTCAAATTATATCACATCAACTATCACCATATTTATTTCCAACCATCATGATTTTCAACATGATCAACCATTTTCAAAAACATCCCACATGATTTTTAAAAATCCACACGTTTTTAAAATATACCAAATATCCACTTTTCAAATAATTTCATTTCAAAATCAAATTCTGCATTTAAAAAAAAATAACATTGCCCAAAATCATAGATCATTATTCATAATTATATATGAAATCCTAGTGGTAATTCATCTCTCTAATTCATCTCATGCTCATCTCATTGGTAAAACCCATGACAATGAGATTTCCAAGATTCTAGAAGTGTATCCAAAACACTTATGTACCGAACACCCTAGTAACTTTATGTTCAGCATAAACGGGTTAGCTATATAATATTATGTTATACAATTCATGATCCGAAAATCCCAATCCTGTCTATGATCCTAACCAAGGAATAGATGAAACGAAGTTTAAACTCCAAAACCAAGATCATCGATTACCACTTTTTTGGCAAGGACCAAACATGCTGTTACTATTTGTAATGACTCACCAATTCTCATTGGCTTGAGAGCTCAACGTGTAATTACTAGGCCTTAAGTGACATCCCCAGGTGCCAAAGGCTGGAAATAATGTTGAATGGTTTCAAAATAAGTGGGGGATGATTTACCCATTTTGAACATACCATAGATACACCACCCATAATCAAAAAAATCAACTAAATGATGTGTGATAAAAGGTAAGACAAATAAACCATTTATTTTATCAAAAACCAAACAAAAGTACCACAGTTGAAACCAACACTAAATCAGAGTAAATAGTGGAAGGACAAACTAAAAGACCACAAGACAAAAAACCAACTCCATACTCTACAAGCTCCAAGCTCCAACATCACCAACCAACCAAATCATAGCGAAGTTGTTCAATAAACATGTGACGCTTTACCTTTACCAGCATCCTGGTATGTGACATCTACAAAAGCACCAACGTGCCAAAGAAGGGGGTGAGAAATGAAACTCAGTAGGTTTTCCCTGATGACTTACCATCCCATGCATCTAGGATAAAACATGTTAGCACATTTATATAAAACATTTTACATAAAAAAATTCCAAAACATTTCACATTAAACTAGTTCTATGTCAAAAACATTTTTCCAAAAAACCATCTTTCTCAAGAAGAACAACCAAACAAGGTTTCCAATCTAATTCACATGTCCATTTTTGCACGTCCATTCCATTTCACAAATCCACACAACCAACCATGCATGGATCCTAGACCTCCCTAAAATCGCGAGTGGTGAGTTATCCTTCCACTAAGTCGTCACTTGGTGAACTACCTTTATGGGGGTAAATCACAACCTTATGTTTCCCTTTTGATGAGGGTATTCTTGCCATTATCCATCCGAACATTTGAATGGGGGTACTTCTCGCCCTTATCCATCCCAATTCATAAGAACACACACCACAACCCATGCAAATCCCTGCCCAAAACCAAGTGTGTTCAAAACCTTTCAATAAAGCTTTAACCCTTTTATTGAAAACCATTCAATTCAAGATGAAAATCCATTTTCCAAATCTTGAAAGGGCATATTTTACAATCACTATTTTAAAATTCAGAAACCAAAACACTTTTCACAACGCATTCTTTCAATTTCAACTATTCCATCAAACCCATAAATCATCACTAATGAAGATTTATAACATGATATGCACCACAATTTCACAATCAAAACAATGAAATTAAATCAAATTGAACTAATCCTCCAAGTTTTAAGAATGTGGAATCGAGAGTGAAGCCACCTACATCAAATGTTTTGACAAAAACCCTAACAAATGGAGAACGCATAAGAAAACCCTGCAGATTTACCAAGGATCCTACTTAGAAATCTTCTCCTAACACAACCAGGACCAAAACTCGCCATTATTGTCATCCACACACTAAGATCTACCCATACTTGGCGTAGATCTAAGAAATCGAGAGAAGAGGACATGTTGATCTAAGTAGATCTGAGAAATCAAACAATAACAATTACATACCTCAAGAATCCGACTTCGATTCGCCAAGAGAAGCCTTCAGATCGCCTCTAGAACGAGGGAAGAACCCTCTTTGACATTAGGAGAACCAAAATCCAGAGTTAAGACCTCTTAAGAGATTAAAAAAGACACTTAGAGGAAAAACACGTGAGATCCACTTTTATAGGATCTCGTTTAAGTGGTCGCATTGTTAGTTCACATGGTTTGACAAACTGTGCACTAACCTTAAATTAGAAACTGCCTTGACCACCATTCTCGCATGGTTTGGCCACACTGTTATACAAACCGTGTGCCAACCATACAGAATCCACTGCCTCTAAGACCCACTGTGCACGGTTTGGCCGCACGGTTTATACAAACCGTGCGCCTCCCGTGTGACTTCTCCTTTTGCCTCAAAACAGAATTCCATGTTCTCCCGACTCTCCCATTCAACACCCAAAACCTTAAAAGCCTGAAAATCAACAGGAAAGGGTTACATACTAGAAATCATGGGTACTACACACACTACACATATAATCACATGCCTTGTGAGATTTTAACTCTTCTTCATGTCCTACAAGCCTAGATCATTGGATTCTTACTATGGTGCACTCATACGATCCTATTCTATAAGGTCTCACTCTCATAATTCAATAGTTATTACATTAGGATAAATATTCCATATGGTTAAACCTAAGGTTCCCTATGCGATTGAAGGGCTATAACTTGGGGGTTTTCATGGTTAACCATATTGTTATACCAAATGTCACCATGATTTTTATTAGAAACATAAAAAAACTAAATATTTATTAAACTTAATACTATTATAATATATTAAATACTCATTTTCACCTGCAATAAAAATTATTTAATTTATAATATATATTTCATTAAATTAAATTTTAGATAATTATTGATTAAAAAAATTGTTGTTAAAGTATTAGTATAGAAGTTCAAATAATAATAATTCCTATCTCTATGTAAATTTCAAAATCTATTGTATTTTAATTTCAAGAAAATTATATTCCTTTTTACAATTTATCAGAATGTATATAAAGTTTTTATCAGTAGAACATTCTACATTTAAAATATTATTTAATACCAATAATTAATAACGTATTATTATTTTAAAATTTAACAATTCATTATTGCATACATTTCTATAGATTTTTGAAATATATTCTAGTTTTAAATAATCTATAATTATAATAAATATATAAATTACGATTCTATCATAAGTATTTGAAACTACATTTTGTCAAATTTTGAAACATATAATGATCTAGTAAATAGATTAGAAAAATTTGTTTAGTTGGAATAAATTATAAATAGGTATACCCATTTTATATGTTATCCATTAGAAAATGAAATATAACATTTATATGACTTGTACTTTAGTGTTACACATGGACTATAAAAATTGGTATTTCCTTAGAATTATTACAGAAGATTGGATCATAATAAAACTAATATTAAATAAACATAATTTGTTCTGAATCAATATACATTGAGAATAAGAAAAGAAAATCAACACACTTAGCCATAACATTAGGTAGTGATTCGGATGGTTGTTTCTGAACACAAAATGACATTAATAATTTACCAGAAAATAGAAACATAATCATTGTAATATTCTATTCAAAAAAACATCTCCAATTTGTAAATCAAATTATTATATAAAAAATAATGGATTCAATAAAATAAATAGCATCCTATATTTCCATTAATATATATAATTAATCACTCAATATCATAAAGGTTACATTCCTTAGTGTTATAAATAAATCAATAATATATATAAATGACCTTGAAAGTCCTTGGAATTTTTTTTCATAAATACATGGGATTTTTACGAGTCTGTGAGAATTTACGACGCTTGGTTCCGAGGCCCGGTGTGCCCAGAATAAATTTTTGATGTTTTGTTTGGGTATGTTAAGTAAACGTATGAGCGGGATTTTATATCATTTGAAATAGTTCTTGGAATTGAAATCCGAGTGCACCGTTGAACTCATAGAATCTATGATTCCTTAATGAGACCATAACTGTAGTTTCATTCTAACGAGAATGGAAGTTATATTTTGTGGGTTTTTTAGTTTTGTTAAATAAAAATAACAGTGGAACATAGTTTTATTGTGGTGCTTAAAACCTCCAAGTTGACACTAGGGGTGTGGGCCACCCCACCCTAACCTCTCATTGGAGGTTACGGTGGTGGGTCCCACCCATGCATGACCTCCCTTGGGAAGATAATTAATGTGGGGGCCACCCAGACTTGTAACTATGGGAACCACGAATTGATGTGGTAGAAACCCATCAAATTACTTTAATTAATTTTTTTCCAACCCTTGAACTTCTCTCATAAGTGTGACAAACCACACAAAATAAATAATGGCATTAATTAATTTATTTGAATTCTTTTGAATTCATTTGGCCAATAATTAAATAATGTGTTAGCTTAACCCATTATTTTGGTTGGCACTTTATTTTTAGTGGACCTTTTGATAACCCTAGGATAACTTCATCCTTCGAATGAAGAATGATGAACTTATTCATCGATCTTCGACCGAGTCCAAATAATAGGAGCTAACCGTCAAGAACGCCGATGATGCTTCTTCCCTAGATGCTTCTGGACATCAACGAATCAATCCTGCCTTTCCACTTCTTCCACTGTCAACGAATGTCAATCAAGGTAGGGGGATTTGAATAGTTTTTATTTTTGTTCTTCTTCGTTCAATTTATGGTTGAGATATGCCGATTGATATCAACGTACGTGGAGGGATCAGACTACAGGAACACAACCCCACCCTCCCCC
The DNA here is from genome assembly GCA_963277665.1 of Viscum album. Taxonomy (NCBI): domain Eukaryota; kingdom Viridiplantae; phylum Streptophyta; class Magnoliopsida; order Santalales; family Viscaceae; genus Viscum; species Viscum album. The sequence goes on along the minus strand of OY728165.1, from coordinate 442,497,167 downwards.
CTTAGATTCTTCTTGTTTGATGATGACAGAGGTGGAGCAACGCAACCGACGTCCGACCGGCCGCAAAGAAGCCGGCAGTGGAAGGCATCGGGTCTCCAAAAGGGCATGACGTTGCCGGTCCGCACGGAAGTAGAGGCATGACCACGATGGGCCGTGGTGGAGGTATGCAGCATTGTAGCACCACACGAAGGCTAATAGAGGGTTTCGTCTAGGGTGGGCCTCGGCAAAGGGGTGCAACTCCTTTGCGTCGCGTCGGCGGCGTGGAGCAGCAGGTCGCTCGGGCCATCCGGTAGTATCGGGACCCCGTGGGGTCCCGTGTGTGCTGGATTGGTGCCACATGAAGCTGGTTTCAGATCAAACCTGAGTGGCAGAGCAGTTCGGGGGCCATGGGGGCGTGCCTCCCCCCACTGGGTGGGCTAGGGTAGGTTGTCGGGTCGCCTTCTGTCGGGCGGCCCTCAGCCAGACCGCACTTCGTCGGGCCGCCAATGGTCAGGCCGCCCTCAGGAAAGCTCACACCCTCGGGCCTGGCCATTTTTTCGGACCAGACTTGAACCACGAACTAGGTCCGACACCGGTCAGACTGGGTTGGACTGTACCCGGACCCGTTTGGCCAGTTTACACCTTTTCTCCCCTTTCTTGGGCTACGAGTGTCTAATCATGGAACCGTCTATGGAGACAGAATACATAGATAGAGAAGGTTATTTTGGAATACAAAACATGTGGTTTTCACATAGTTGTATTATGGTAGGGTTGGTATGAACCTAAAAACGAACCGGGTCCCTTGAACAGAAATGCCAATAACTCATAGACCAGGCGTCTGATTGACGCACCGTCTATCGCGCTGGAACCCTTACGACATGGCGGATCATTGGGTTAATAATTTTTAGATATTACTGGTGGTTTATGTATGACTTATATCTCTAGGGATGATTCTATGGAACTTTAGTGCATTGGGTGTGAGGAATCTAGTAGCTGATACCGAGGCAGAGGTTGGAGATAGATCATATGGAGCACAGCGCTCAACGGTCCTATGTGGGTCAGCGCATACCGATCATGTGTGGGTCAGATCCTATGTGATTCAGTTCTCAATGATCCTATGTGGGTCAGTGCATACCGATCCTTTGTCGGTAAGATCTTGTGTGGGTCAGCTCTCAGTGATCCTGTTAGGGTCAGTGCATACCCATCCTGTGTGGGTCAGATATTGTGTGGGTCATTGCGGGGGTTTGTACCTATCAATATTTTATGGGTTAGATCATGTTTTAGTCATTGTGGGGGTTAGTACCTATCTATTCTGTGTGGGTCAGACTCCGTATGGTTATAAGCAGTTCCTCTTGACAGAATAAGATGACCTAGCTTAGCGACTAATCATCTGTACTTCTATACTTCACTAAAATCCTTGTTTCAGCCAAGTCAATGACATTCGTGTTTTCCTCAGGATTGAGATGGGTTACTTAATAACATAGGTATATGTATGGGAATATACCTAATTAGGGGTTATCCGTTGACTCTTTACTCTGTGGTTATCCTTGTTGGATTTTCTGAGAACATAAGGGTCTCGGGGTACCTACTGAGTATCGTTATACTCATCCCTATATGGGCTATGGATGCACCTCATTGTGTTGGTTGAAGTCAACATACAATGCGGATCGGCACTAAGAGTAGCAGAACTGGATGATACTCGGAGGTGGACCACACGGCATGAAATACACGGAGTGGATGTACGGACTTAGGGAAGTCCCGATAAGGGACCCGAGGGATGGGTCGCGAAAAATTTTTGTCAGAGGTTTCGGTTCTATCGAATAACATTGGAATCTAATATTTCTTTTCTGTGACGAAATATTGTTCAGGGTAATGAATGTAGTTCTCAGTTAATGGAGTCCAATGTTGATGCGGGGGTCGACGTATCCATACAGCAGAACCCTGTCTTCTGATTTCCGACTCAGTGCACGAAAACACTGATTGCGTGTGTGTTTTCAAATGTTTTTGTAAGTTAGCTCATCCAGGTCACCTCACTAGGTATACCTTAGAACTGTGTCTCATTTTTTCAAGATCCATCCATGCGTACAACTAGTTAGAGTTACGATAGAGTACACGATGACCGCCCACCAAGCGACGAAGCTCTGGTGCAGAGCCCTCTTACTATGTTGGCAACTACAGGTGGTGTATCTCTAGCACCACCAACTGTTGTGCAGCAGATGCCACCACCCACAATGGCGGACGATGCACTCCAACTGAGCATGTTGCACTAGTTCCAGTGATAGAGGTCTCCGAGGATACGCGGACACACAGATTCCCAGGCAGTAGAGGACTGACTGGAGGTGATTTCAAGAGTTCATCTCCTATTTGAGACAGTAGTGGAGGATATGGTGAACATAACTACTAGTGTATCCCAGTGAGTGACCATGAGGTTGGTTCGAATAGTGAAAAAGCATCGGTATGTGGACCATTGACCGAGATTGTACCATCAGGTAGTGTGTCAGCCATATCACTGCATGTTGGCCAAGAGTTTCAACCGGTTGTACTGGTAGATGACACATGTAGGCTTAGTGCCTTACACGTGTTTCAGCATCAGATACCCCTCAGGTTCTGATGTGAGCCTGACATATATGTTGATGAGTACTTGCCTGAGGAGGTGGCTGAGAGTTCCCTATAACATCTATAGCTTCGGCAGGACGACATGTCGGTAGCTGAGTATTCATCGAGGCATACCAATCATTCCCGGTAATCGATGAATACATTATGAATAGTGATTTTGGGGCTCATACTACCGAGTGATGTGTGTTTTAGGACATTCGAGCCATAACCTTTTCTCTATATTATAGAGAGAACCTTTTCGGTTGAATGTTCATTGGCTGAGCGGATACAGCTAGTGAACATTAGTAGTGGGAAAGAAGGAAACTAGCGCCTGTCTCAGAGACTCTGGTGGGTAAACTGTTTCGGAAAGAAGAATTGTTAAGGATGGATGAATCTGCAGATCAACAGACGTGGTAGTAGATCTTGGAGAGCAGCATGAGGTGGTGTACATTTCGACATGTTACAACCACCCGTCATTGTAGTCCCTATCAGGCTCATTGAGCTGGAGGGTAGGGAATGAGAGTAGTTGCATGCAGTCAAGGAATGTGACTCAAAGGCTCTAAGAAAAATTCAAATTACAATTTCTGTCTACTACTAGATGTCGTATCAATAGTCATAGCTACCAATCTTTTCTCCTTCCGTCCATGAATCTTTTCCCAAACCTAGTGTTTCCAGTTAAGCCATTGGCTTGACCCTCACGTCTGGAGGTACCTTTGTGAGAAGACTAGATAATCACACATACATCGTTGGTGTGATCTGACCCTTCATGTGATTTTTTTGGTTGCAACCTCTTGGTGTCAGCATCGAGGCCTTATGACGTTAGTTTCAGTATGGACTGGGCAGCCACAGTTTATATTCAAATTGAATGTATTAGGAAAAAAGGTTGTGGATTATCTACAATACTGGGATGCGGTTTTCATATATGGAAAAAAGGATCCCCAGGAAGCACATGTTATACTCATGCATAGGAGGGTGAAATTGATCACTCCTGATCGGCCAGCCTTACCCTCGTGGTAGCAGGAGTTCAGAATTTTCAATTCCAAACAGTAGTGACAGAGCAAGGGGACAACTTTTCAAAAGATGTTTCCAATATTACCCACCAAATGGGGGCGGGTTGTCTGATTTGGATTGATACTACCAGTGATTCGTTCCAGACATCTCTAGAGTTGCATCACCACTATCATCCATGATGAACATGGCGAAACCCTACGTGTGGTCAGAGAGATGCCAGCAGATCATTCAGGAACATTGGAAGAGGTTGACTAGTGCCCCCATCCTAAGGCTTCCGGAAAAAGGTGTAGGGTATTTAGTCTACTGCAACGCATCAGGGACCGGACACAGGTGTGTTTTGGTGGAAGAGAGAGCTATGATCACGTATGGTTCTCTGCATCTGAGACAGCAGGAGCAGAACTATTCTACCCATGACCTGGAGTTAGCATCAGTGGTATTCACCTTGAATATATGGCAGCACTATCTGATGGGGAGAGTTTAAAGGTCTACTCTGATTATTAGATTCTCAGGTATATCTTCTCTCACATGGAACTTAACCTGAGACAACGGCGATTTCTTGAGTTCCTCAAGGACTATGACATTGATAGAGTCTATACACTTATGAAGGTGAATGTTGTAGAAGATTCTCACAGCAGGAGATTTGGTATACTACTGATAGGAGTGGTGAAAGGGTAGATGGATGCCTAATAGATATCCTTTTTGGATAGGTATGGAGCTGTCTATCTACAGTATCTTACAGTCCCTCATACACTTCTTCAGCGAGTTAGGGAGGCGCAGTGCGGAGACGCTGACTGTGAGACATGTTGTGCATGGATATCCACAAGGCAGACAACAAATAGATTTTCTAAAGGTGGGGAGCACATCATCCTCTTCAAGGGACATATTATGGTACCAGTAGTACATCAGGAAGAACTATTGAGGGAGTTCCATACTTACCCACTAGTGGTACATCCAAGAGTAGAGATAATTTACCAGGACCTCCGATGAGAGCACTGGTGGCCAGGTATGATGAAGGCGGTAGCGGAGTTTGTATCACGATGACAAACTTGTTAACAAGTGAACGTGAAGCATCAGTACCAGTAGGCATGGTCCATCCTTTACAGGTCCCAGAGTGGAAGTGGGATGAGATATCTATGGACTTCATGGGGGGTCTTCCACGTACATCTAGGAGTCGCGATTAGATATTGGTGATCATTGACCGACTCACCAAGTCGGTCCACTTCCTACCGATTAGTGAGCAAGGCTCAGCAGAGAGCTCGGGATCCCTTTATCTGTAGGATATTGTACGTTTCCATGGAGTACCATCATCTATTATCTCTGACCATGACTCATAGTTTACATCCCGACAAAATAAGGGGTTGTAGTAGGCTTTCGAGACATAGCTTCGCTTGAGTACCGCCTTCCATCATCAGATAGATGGTCAGACTGAGAGGACCATTCAGACCCTCGAGGACATGCTCTGTGCATGTGTCATTGAATATGGTCGCAACTGGGATGACCACTTACCATTGGTGGATTTTACCTAAAACAATACCTATCACTCCACCATAGGAATGGCACCTTTCGAGGAGTTGTACATGTGACCTAGAAGATCACCCTAGTACTGGACAGACCCTGGGGAGTCTGCACTAGTGGGACCAGAGATGGTACAGGCTACCACGAAGAAGGTGAAGATCATCTAATAGAAGATGAAGACTGCACAGAGTAGGCAGAAGTTGTATGCTGACAGGAGACAGAGACCTCTGGAGTTCGAGGATGACGAACAGGTCTTTCAACGGGTCTTACCTCGACGAGGTATATAGAGATTTTTCCGAGGTATCAAGTTATCTTAGTGATTCATCTGACCACTATAGGTCCTCAGCAGAGTTTACGTGGTGGCATACAGCTCATCTCTTCGACCTCAGTTGCACCGGGTGCACGACATATTCTATGTATCTCAGCTAAGAAGATACGTGCACAAAACTTCCCACATCATTGACCATGGGAAGCTAGACATCGCCGATGGGGAAACATTCACAGAGGTTCTAGTGAAGATTGATGATCAATAGGTGCAGGTCCTATGTGGTTGGTCGATACCTCTGGTGCACATTTCTTGGAAGGACGGGAAACTCCAGGAGAGCACATGGTAGCGGGAGGCTCAAGTTTGTTCTTAGTACCCCCATTTATTCCCATTGTTCGAGTTGTAGCTTATGGGGACGTAATGCCCTGAGGTGGGGGGAATGTAAAGTCCTGGAAATTCCATGGTAATTTTTTTTTCTTAAATTAATGGGATCTTTACATGTTCGCTAAAATTTACGGTGCTTGGTTCCGAGGTCGGGTGTGCCTGGAATCAATATCTGTGGTTTTTTGATACATTCAGTAAACGTACATGCAGGATTTTATATCATTTGAACTGGAGCTCAAAATTGAAATCTGAGGACACCGTTGTACTCACTGCATTGGTGATTTCTTAGTTAGACAGTCACCGCAGTTGCGTTCTAACATGAATGGAAGTTTGATTTTGGGGGGTTTTAGTTGAGTTAAATAAAAATAAGAGTGGAACTTATTTTTATTGTGGTGGTTAAAATCTCTAAGTGGAGATTAGGGGTGGGGGCCACCACACCCTAACCACTCATGGGAGGTTATGGTGGTGGGTCCCACCTGATCATAACCTCCCTTGGGAGGATAATTATGATGGGGGCCACACAGACTTGTAACACATGGAACCCCCAGTTGAAGTGGATGAAAGCCTTCAAATTACATTAATTAATTTTGTCCCATCCCTTGAACATCCATCATATGTGTGACAAACCACACATATTAATTAATTGAATTAATAAAGTAATTTGAAATATTTTTAATTCTTTTGGACAAAAATTAAATAATTGGTTAGACTAACCCATTATTTAGTTTGGAACATTCTTTTTTGTTGAGCTTTGGAGAACCCTTGGAGAACATCATCTTTCCAACGAAGAATGACAAAATTCTTCATCGATCATCGAACAAGTCAAAAGAAAAGGTGCTGACTTTGAAGAACACCGACAATGCTTCTTCCTCAGATGCTTCCCGACATCAACGAATCGATTACATCCATTCATCTTCTTCCACAGTCAATAAATTACAAGTGAGGTAGGGGGATTTGAATTATTTTTATTTCCATTATTCATCGTTCAATTTATTTTTGAGATATGCCGATTGATATCAACGTAACGTGGAGGGATCTGACTGCACGAACATGGCCTAACCCTCCTCCCTTTGATTGTTACCATTTGATGACGATGGAGGAGGAGCAACGTGACCGGCGTAGGGCCGGCCGTGAAGAAACCGGTGGTGCAAGACCGTCGGGTCGCCAAGAGGGCGTGACACAGTTGTGCCGCACGGAAGGAGAGCCGCGACCACAATGAGCCATGGTGGAGGAGCGTAGTGCCACCGCGCCACACGAAGGCTAGCAGAAGGTCGCAACAAGGGCAGCCTGCGGCAGAGGGGCGCAGTGCCGGCGTGCCGCGTCGATGGCACGGAGCGGCTGGACGCTCGGGCCAGCCGGGAGGAGCAGAACACCATTGGGTCCCGCGTGTGCTAGAGCAGTGACACCTGGCGATGTTTTCACCTCACACTGGAATGACAGAGCCATTCAGTTTCTAGGGGGTGTGTGCCTCCCCCCTGGGCATGGCTAGGGCTGGCCACCGGGCCGGCTTCAGCAAGAACGCCCTCGGCCGGGCCGCAAACGGCTGAGCCGCCCTCGGGTCCGGCCTCCCTCGGTCGGGCCGCCCTCGGCCCGGCTCATCCCCTCTAGCCTGGTTGTTTCCTTGGACCAGATCAGAACCGCATACCAGGTCAGAATTCGGTCTGGACCGGGTTGTGCTCGGTCTGTCCGACTGGGGCAGACCAGACCCATACCCATTTGGACAGTTTACACCTTTTTGCCCATATCTTGTGCTATGGGTGTCTGATCGACAAACCGTATACGACAACAGAATACTTAGAGTGAGAAGGTTATTTTGGAATAACCCAGTTGAGGTTTGGACACAATTGGTCTACGGTTGGGTTGTTTTGAACCTATAAACCAACAGGTCCCCTCAAAATGAAATGCAAATAACTCACAAACTGAGCGTCCGATTGACGCACTGTCTATCGCGTTGGAACCCTCATAACATAACGGTCCTTTAGGATACTTCTTTGTGGATTTCATTGGTTGCGAGGTTCGACCTAGATCTAAATGGAAGATTCTAAGGAACTTGAGCGTACTGGGTGCGATGAATCTAGTGGCTGATAGTGAGGTGGAGGTTTGAGACAGATCAAACAGATGTCAGTTCTTAGCGATCCTGTGTGGGTAAGCGTATACTAATCTTGTGTGGGTCAGTGCACATCGATCCTATGTGGGTCAGCGCATTCCAATCCTGTGTGGGTCAGATCCTATGTGGGTCAGTGCTCAATGATCCTGTGTGGGTCAGCACATACCGATCCTTTGTGGGTTAGATCCTGTGTGGGTCATTGCGGGGGTTAGTACATATCGATCCTGTGTGGGTAAAATCATGTGTGGGTCGTTGTGGGGGTTAGTACATATCAATCCTATGTGGGTCAGACTCTGTATGGTCAGAAGCAGTGCCTCTTGACATAATAAGATGACTTAGATTTTTAACTAATCATCTGTACTTCTATACATCACTGAAATCCTAGTTTGAGCTGAGTAAAAGATATTTGTGTTTTCCTCATGATTGAGATGGGTTACTAAGTAACTTAGGTATATGTATGTGCATATAACTAAGTAAGGGTTATCCGTTGACTCTGTACTTTGTGTTTATCCTTGTTGGATTTTTTGAGACATTGAGGGTCTTGGTGTCCCTACTGAGTATCGTTATACTAATCCCTGCACGGGCTATGCCAGCACCATATTGTGTTGGTTACAGACGACGGAAAGTGATAATCAGGTCAGAGAGTTGCGAAACTGGATGTTACCAGGAGGTGGACCACTCGGTGAGACATACATAGAGCAGACACACAGTCTTGGGGTAGTCACGATACAGGTCCCAAGGGACAGGTCATGACATATATAAACATAAAAATGAATATCATGTCTAATATAGTTGAAATGAGATACAAAAACGAATCTATAAATATTGTTTTTAGTGTAATTCCAATTGTATTTACATATTGATCCAAAAATAGTTTGTTGTTGGAGATCATTAGAATTTTCACTAACCCACTGTAATAATGTCTACAAATATCTACAGGGTTTAACGAATACAAAGCTTGATTTAATAAAATAACATGTTCTCCTTGATTTAATTCTAAAAAAAGAAAAAATAATAAATTATTTTGTTAAAATAAAGAAGAATAATATTATAAATAGTATAAAAATATATTGAAATAGTAATTCATTTGATGATCTGAATACTATATCACACACATAAATTTTTAGAACAAACATACCATCCGATTATAATTTTTTTTGTCGGGTAAGATCAACCATTCCATTAAAAACCAATTTTTTGAAAATTGAGTTATCCATTCCTTCTATGCTCAAGGATATTTATTAGGAATCTATAATCATTAATAATGTTTAAAGTTTTTTGAAATTTATAATTTTTTTTCATTTAGTAATTTGACATTATCTTCCTAAAAAATCAATCCATTTAAAAATTAACTTTTTACAACCATTTGATATAAATTACTTTTTTTAAAAAAATGAAAAACATAATAAGATTACATTTTTTATCATCTATTCCATAATCATGGGAATAAACTTGGGGAACTAGTATTTCATTATTAATAAGTACATATATAGGTCAATCAAAATTGTTATAAAATAGTGATTTATTTAGTATAAATAATAATCAGTTTGTAGTTCAACTAAATATCACAAATTTTTTTTTCAAATATGTCGAATTAATCATGAATAATATACATTCCGATGGAATCAATTAAATCGTAATCATTTTTTGTAGGAACAATATTAATAACAAAATTGGTAGCAACAAAATAATGTTAAATATATTTTAAATATTGTATATAATATTCCCTATTACAAATTAATTTTAAAAAGGGATTATCATTAATAATTATTCACTTTATATAATATATTTTAAAATTGGACTTCTCCCTCTCAATTCATTAATTTCCATTATCATTGTTATTATATTTATAAAAATTCAATTCCCTATTTTCATCATTATCTTTTTTTGAATAATAATGTTTCTTATTATTGATATCTATATTATAAATAAAATTTAGAAACACATAAAAAACTAAAATTAACTTGTTGAAAAATATATGTGATTATATATTATTAGAATACAATATGATGATTCCTTCCCCACATTTAGAATAATTTTTTTTGATATTATATTTTTTATATTTAAGATAAAGAAGTGTAAACCAAATAGTCTATAATATATTCATTTAGGATTCAACCATTTAAAATTTTCATATGGAATTTAATTAATAATTATTTTAATAAATAAATTATTTAAAAAAAAATTTGGTGTCTTCTCTACAACTATCAAAACAATTAGGAACATTTAATTCCATAACAATAGTACTATCCATTTGTTATATAGGTATAGTCTTTATTTCTACCACACTATTCTATTTGTATCATAAGGGATAAAAATAATGTTAAAATGTATTTTATTTAGATATTTTATAAATGTATTCAATAAAAAAACTATCATCTTATATAAAATTAAATAGAATTGATTAAATTATTTTTTTAATTTTTAATATGCTTAAAAAAGTTCATAATTTGGATCAAGATTCATTTTAATGGGTTTGGAAATAATAAATTTTAAATGTATTCTAATTTTTGACTATTAAACAAATATTTCTTACCCTAAAACATGAAGTATGTCTAAGAATAAATATTCCATTATGTAATCATTCTTTGAATATAGTTCTACAATAATAATGTATATATTTGAATGTTTATTTATGCTACATACCATTAAAATAGAAATCAAACATAAGGTAAATGCACGTATATAACGATGGAAACTATAGAACCTATATTGTATTTTTATAGTTTGTGAAATAGTCTTATTATCTTAGAAAAAATAATCATATTCCATAGAATGTTGTATTCTTCAAATAATCTAAATAATAAACCATTTTTTAGTCATATCAGATAATGCAATATAATAAACAATATCTTTTTTTACTTTATTATAATAAAATTTGTTTTTATTGAGGAAATTAAAATTTATTTTCAAAAAAAATTATTTAATAAATCATTAAAAATTATCTGAAAATACCACTCCATCCAAAGATACAACATTTAGGGGAGAGGGATAATGACCACCTGAGTTCCACTTACAGTTGGCCACAAGATCATGAATGTCACGTATGTAATAAAAATAAACTTAAATGGGTGGAATTACCATATATAATAAATTTGGACTGAGAGATAAGATGAATGATCAACAAAAAGACCCAGGACATATTATGGAGTAATCAAAAACCATAAAATATTAGATGTATAAATAACATTTACATAATGAAATTTATTAAAAGGTAAATTCCCAAAAGTAAAGTTGAATCATTGACATAGTAGATATCCAAATATCCAAACTTGTTATATATATCATGGTACACAAAATCCCCATCAAAAACTATGAATCATTATTATATATACTGGTGAGGATACATGTATAATTATTAGGAAATCCAATGTCTCTCATATAAATTTTTAAGAAGTATACTAATTCACTGACGAGAGTATATAAGAACAGACAACACCATCACTAGCCAACTATCTTCCATATCATGTCTATGGAAAACTCACTAAATAATGCATGAAATGTAATATAATATAACATGTGTCAAATAGATAATGGGTATCCCCAAACTTTCTTATTGTCGGTATTCCACTCTTATACCCTAATGTCATATGTCTTAGCCACCCATCTATTATGAATACCACAGTGCCCCACATTCAAAACCACATCACATAATTCCCAAAAAATCTAGGCCACCAAAAATAGACAACCATAATGAGAGTAATAGGGTATTGAGATCATGAACGATATCAACATTTTTCTAGAATCCTACCATGCATAAGACACACAAGAATCATCCTCGTCTAATTTCATATTCAATACAGACACATAGACCATGTCTCGTATCACCCTATGACACATGGGATCTCTACCCCCACATGTATGTTGACATCACACATTACTCAAAGACACATGGGATATCAATACCCCAATTCGGTGCATTATCAAACCTGAAACAATCATAGTCTACGAAATACCTTCCTTAAAAAGTTAAAGGATAAGGGAACAATTGGATCATAACTATTTTTCTCTCTGATAAATGTTTAGAAAAACATATTATTGTGACTGCGAATATTTTACCATAGTGATAGATGTGTGTGGGTTTTTTAAAGAAACAATAAAAATATATAAAATTATATAAACATAGCCACAAACAATAAAAAGAAAATTACCCAACCCATAAACACATTCAATAAACCATAGATTAACATATATAATACCAATATATACTCATAATTTTGGTGAACTCATATCCCAAACCAAATAAATATCATTATAGTGATTAGCCAAAAAATATAAAACCATTGGGAATTGTTATTTAACTCATTTCATATTTCAAAATGAAATAAAAAAAACCAAGTGTAAAAAAATGTATAATAGGGTTGTAAATACTCTACAAGGAGTCTAGGTTTGTTATTGAATGAGAGAGAGGTAGATTATATTACAGAATTAATGGAATAAACCATGAAAATGAGGAAAAAATCTGAGAATACCTCTAGATTTAGAATGTATAAAATTTACATGACTTATATACTACTCGTATTCCAAAAATTCTATATTTAACTAAAAATGTATCACCTTAATCATTATTTATTACATGAATTGAATTCCATATAATTTAATTTTTATTCATCTCATAGAACTCACTTCTTCATAAAAACAAGCAATGAACTAGATGACTTTACATGTCCTGAACCACTTTTCTCATCAAGTAAATAGGGCATGACATGAATTTCATACTGTATCCATGTTTCACCTCTAAAAATCCCAGAAACACTTGTAACCTCCCTTGAAAAACTCCAACCACCATAAAGAAAATAATAATGTGCTTGTATGTTATAGTATGTTACAACAGATAAATCACAACTAATTCTCTCCATAAACAATCGATAACCATGCCCAGAAAGAACAATGTCTGAATTACCACCTCGCGTGATACATATCAAGTATCACATCATATAGAAAATGTTAACAACATAAAATGAAACCAAATCAAATTCCCTCAAAATAGCTCACAAAAATACCTATCCACACAACCATGTTACCCTGACCATCCAAACTCAACATATACCAATCCAACAAATTTAAAAACTATCAAATGATACCTACCTAAAAATAAGAATTCGGGAATTCCAAACTGCATTCCATGATACTAACTATAATTGAAATAAATGAATCACTCTCATGAGATTAACTATATCATAGTATAATGCATCCCGATTAGGAATCAATCCCCCCTTCCCATATGTTAGAACATTATTATGTGTCCCAATTCTAACAACACATATCTATAGTATTGAATATGTATAATCTCATTAAAATCCATTTTTAGACATCACTTCGTAAGAAAATTAGAGGAAATAAAAACTCGAAATAGCTCATGTACTAGGAACACATTAAAATCTCTGACTAAAACGTACTCTCCTCTAAAAAATCATGCATACAAAAAATAAAAACCATATAAATGTACCTTCCTTATAGTAACTTCTCTGGGTGATCCATGTTCTTATATAAACTATACATTAATTTCACCCCATCCTTGATATCTGACCTTATATATTCAATGTTGTGGGAATCATAAAGAAGATACATAAAGAATCATAGAGATATGGAATCTATTATAGATCCTCCCTAACAATCCAAAACAACTAAAAGGTCCCAAAAAATATGGAGAATGTGTACTCCTCCTCTAACTAATATTCTACAATTATTTAGGGGGATGTTCAAGAAAATATGGGCACCTAAATTTGAACACAAAGGGCCTCCTACTATGACCTTCATAAGAATTATTCGGTACATGTGAATCTTTTATCCCCAATTGACCCAATTGAAGTCTCCCACATATGATATAAAAAACATTCTTCCATGAACATATTCTTACACAACCATCATCCAACATAATATATAATGACATAGTCCCTTGTAAAACCCCTTAAATAGATCCATTCCAGTGGAATTGTGACTGATTTGGAAGAAAAAAACTATACTAGTGGACGTTTTCACACGCAAGATCCACCAAATTCCAGGATGCATAACCACAACATATACTCCATAATTTGGTTATTTTATTAAGTATTTTCATATTTTGGGGAGAGGATTAAATTAATGAGGCATAACTAATTTCCATAATGATTGTCACAACCCCCACCGAACACTCTATACATATTTTACATCAAAATTTGAGACATTAAACTTATAAAATCACCTCAACATGTCCTCATCATCATCATATTTCTTAACATATGAGTCTAGGTTTTCAAAAGTCTTGATTTCAATGAACTGAGTCGATTTAAATTTCTAAACCACAATCAAATAGGTAGAGTAATAATGTCATTATCACTGAGGTAACCATTAGAACATTTACTTCTAGATTTATTCTAATTTCCCCTCAGTAACATCCAAAGGCTAAAATAAACTTCACTGTGACGTGATTATAATAACATACCTAGTAAAAAACTTTTCAACAAACCATGACACCTCATGTTTCATCATGTTCCAACAAAGTATAATAATAAATACTTGGAACATCCTGAAAAAAAATGATGTATAAACAATGGATAGTTATGAAACACATTAATGAATCCCTCACACATCAATAACTCACAATCAACCCACCATGAAACAAAATATAGATCTAAAAATTCTTGGACCACCACCTTATAGAACTACCATGGAAAAAAATAGAAAATAAACACTTCCAGTAGTTCTCCCCACTATTTTTGATCCACCTTCTACAACATAGAGGAATAAACCATCAGATAGAAAAAACTAACAACTATCCACACTTGTACTTATGGATGACGCTTCAACGTCCTCTAGGACTCTCAATGAATCGATAGAATCCAAAAAAAAGGTTTACATGACATTATTCTCATTGAATCATCCAGAAGATATCATTGGGATATGGTTTAACATATATAAAAATCATTATCCTAATGAAAATACCGAAACCTCCAATTTCCCAAATATATATCACATAGAGAAAAGATAAGCCTAATATTATTTGTATCCATGAATTCCAAATATCACTAACCAATTAGATAATATTTTCACAACATCATCATTGAGCCAATCACTACAAGCATCAGACCATGTTTGACACTATTACACACCCATTAGAGGTCACATCCCTCTAATACATCCACACATATCCCAATACTATATTGGATAAATAACATTATACCTCAAACACCACATCCCCCAAATGAAAAATGAAGAACATATGAGCTAGACACCCTCATGTTCTAGTAAACATACAATGCTTGGAACAGAACAATATATAGAGAATCACAGTCCTTCATAGTCAATTCTATTAATGCCAAATTAACTAAATAGAAATCAGGAGAACCCCTCTGATAATATCAATAATGATCTGGAAAACATTAATCCACTACGACATTCATGGGTACATCCCAAGAATTAGCTTCCATTAATTTTTATGGGTCTACTACCACTACATACTGGGAAACCACATTCCCAAATAAATGAACCCTCATTATCCAAACCATACACCTAGAATCATTACATGGAGCTGGTGTTTTTGAATAACATGTTATATTTCTCAAATATGATATATGTAAACCTCCTCTAAGTAGTAGTATATTATTAAATAATCAATGAATATGAGGAATAAGGGTTTACTATCTCAGGGAACATGGAGTTCATAATCCCCATGAAATAATTTTATTTCATTGAAATACCACATGCCATGAATAAAGAAACAATTTTCCAATACCTATATTTCAATGATTTATTTGATAAATCACCAACATTTAACCTTAATTTTTTATATCAAGACTATTGATCGATCATTGATAATGAATTCACCACTCTCATCTAGAAGAAAATAATATCAATCCTGGTAATAGGGTTATTGTTCTTGTACATAAAATAATTAAACCCATTCTATTATAAACACAACCTCATATTGTGGCCCTCCTTCTTGTGAAAAAAAAAACAATAGAGAAAAACATGATGACACACATGAAAAGTTATAAACCATTTGTATCATATCATCTATCATAATCTATAACACATGAAAATCTAATTGATCCATCTAATAACGATCCAATGAAACAATATAAGCCCCAAACTACCATTATATCCTGAAGTAATCAAGTCATTGATCGCAGTATCATCATAATATAAATTGGAAAAAAATCAACGTACTCCCCAATAAATGTATTGAAGTATAATATCCATGTATCTACGTTTTTTGGTATCAACTCATCAAAAAAAGAACAAAATGGATTTTCTTGATGACTGAAAACCAACATATTTTATTCATAATGAAACAAAAAGTTATCTATACATATCTAATAAACATTCCCCCTCTATATGAATTTGATAAAAACACAAATAATATAGAACAATTCTATGTCGAGGATAACATTTAATGGATATATAGAAAGAAGGATCGTATCCCCAAGGGACTAATGTGGCCCCATCATAAATATACACATTTGCAGACATAATTGAAAACCAAGGAAAATAAAAAAACTGGAGGTAATAATAATGTTATTTATCCCATGTGTATCATTTTTCTCAACTATATGAACTAACTATTACCAACTCTTCCAAATTTTAGATTACAATGACCCCCATGACCCCATACAGGTCGAGGTCCCTAAACACATGGTACATCAAAATTTCATACTCTACCTAATCCACCACCCCTTGGTGAATCATTAACTTACATCCTATTCTACTGATAAGATTTCACTATAATATTCTAGTGAGACTTGGATGAACCTATCCGCCTCCACCAATCAGATATTAAAAATAGTTGGGCACCGATTTTGGTGTTGGGCATCAGCAATATAAAATAAAAACACTAGATTAATTTCCACGGGGAGGTAATGTAAACCATTAGCCCACAAATACTAAAAATAAGGCTGAATATGGGAAATCTCTATTAGAAGAATATAACAAGATATTAGTTCCTAAAACCAACCTCTGAAAACCTTCTTCCCTGAGGAACAACACTGATTCCCCTCCCTATTAAATCCCCTTCATGAGTTCATCTAAACAATATCTTCCTCCTTATTATGAACCACCAGAAACATTGGAAACCAAAAATGATTAATTTTATACTAGATATAAATATGTATTTTCTCATCAATATGTATCACAATATATTTATAATCTTAAAATATATTTTTAGAGAAACATATAATGTCTCTGATCATGATTCCTTCATCAAAATCTAACATACTCTATAGTTGTTGATGAATAATATCCTACATGTCCAATGCCTTCATGATTAATTAAATTAACTCATCCTATAACTCATTCTAGAAGATATCAAAAAAAACATATTCCTCCATATTATAACCCTAATATATCATCTACCACTAATATAAAGCATAAAACATATTAGGAACTACAAAAATTGCCCAATATCATACCTAGTCATGGATTAAACTTATATTTATCTCGAGCACTACCAATTAGCTACATGTATCCACATTTAATAAAAAATCCCCATATGTCCCTAAAACCATCTAGTGGATGGAACATGACATCCCCTATTACTTATCTTCCCCCCCAACTAATTTAACCCTACGGTGATCAACCAAATCTACTTGTTAAACTTTTACTTCCACATCCACATATGGATGAATAAATATGTTCCAAAGCATAAAGGAAAATATTTTTTTATTAATCATGATAAAATTTAAATTTATTTATGTTTATTTTAATTAAAATTAATAATTTTCACCATCCTATGCTTACCAAATTCAAACAAAAACACACATCTTCATGTGGAATATACCTCACCTTGGTATCAACCCAACAAATTGGTCTTCCTCATATTTTCATTCCATAAAATCTTTATCACAACACTAGATCACCGAGGGCTCTAAAATTTTCTTCCATTTCTAGCCTCCCTATCCACTTTCACTCACAAAGGCCAACTGAAACTATTTTTATAAAAACCGTAGAATCCCTCATTGTTTGAAACAATAAAATTCATCCCATCAATCAACCATCATTCTATGGTACCACTCTATCATGACTAAGTCTTTCAAATGTTTCTATAATTAGGAGATATAGATAATGAACGTATTATTCATACATCAATATTCCCTAAGGTTATATACTAGGACCAAGGCTATAAAAATATAATGCAATTTTGAGGCATTATCATATACAATAAAATTATATGATGAGATAAGTTGAATCAACATAATTCCACTCCATGAAATTTTATAAAATAAATCAAGACATCACAATAATGAATTTATAAATTAAACTAATATATGAAAATGTCCCCACAGATAAATACCAAAAATAAAATCAGTTGTTGTGACATGATAAATATCCAAATGTATGAGCTTGTAATTTCTATCATGGTTCATGTAATTCTCCTAGAATACATAATATTTATTTTCTCATAAAAGGAGAGAGAATACATGGATACATTGAAGGAAAACCGTAGTCTCTCATTAAAATATAATAGTGGATTTTTAATGGTCATGTGATTTTACATAAAAACTTGCATCCCTTAAACATGCCCTAAATCATTCCCCAAAGCAACAAATAATTTTCAGCAAATAACTCAAGAAATGTATTATAATAAAACATGGGTCACATAAAATTTGGGTACACAACCCACCGTTCTTACTAATAATCATATATCACACTCTAATAAAATATGTCATAACACTCTCATATATTCTGAATCCATACCTCCCCACAAGAACGGTCATGAAACATTACACATGTAGACACCTTATCTTCTCACCCCATAATAGTGGTCGCACAATATCTAACCCAAAATCACCAAGGCCACAAGACAACCAAATCCATAATAGAAACCATTGGTTATCATGAACATGAACTAAATCAACCTTATTCACTCCTCCTACAAAGAACAACCCCCCCCCATAAGACACCTCAGCACATCTAATCCTACCTGTAGAAACATGGGCTACATTACATCATGGCCAAATACACATGGGATTTACACACCAAAAGATTGAAAACGTAACATATTCATTTAATACACATGTGATATAACAACCACAAACTACTTTACATTCAGACCTCTGACCAACACATCATATGAACTACCACGTCTACTAAAATAGCAGGCATGAAAAAGCTGTTAACCATCCATATATCCTCCTAACCATATGTCCTGAATAAAAACCCCAGCTTGAGAATAATGGTTTTGGCACATATTTCTCAACATGTGTGGGGTAAATGTAAATAATAATAAGTTACATACATCTATATAAATATTTCCACACACAATCTCAACCATTGTGTTGCATAAAAAACATTATCCTAGTCACAACATCCCATCTATCGCTACCAGGTGTAAATACCTTCCACCACACAATCCCCAAGTCAAATTTCACACATCCAACCAATTAACATTTTATAAACAATTCATTTAATTTTTAAACATATCAACATTTAACAAAACATTCAATAATTTTTTTCATCATCCATTTCTATCTGATAAAATGAACCAATATCACAATAATTTCAAACATTATTGCAAATTTTATTCCATCATTACTCATGCATTTTGTACAACACAGCCACATATTATAAGAAGATTAATGAATTCTTCATACCCTCTACTTACCTCCCCAGCTTCATTCCCATGTAACCCCCACATCCCATCTACAATAACATGGCCAACCAACCAACACCTCGCCACACCAAATAACCTCCAAACAACTATCATCTCACCATAATAAAATTTATAGCTATACAAAAACCACATTGTTGAACCAATGAATGACCAAATAAGCAGTCATCCCCACATTCCCCTCGCACATATAAAATTTAAATCAACATACAAAAATAAGACTCATATATAACAGAAATGATCATTTTATATATTTGAGAGAGGATATTTTTCCCACTAAAATTTATTTTAGGGTATTTATTACAAAATCATAATGATTTGAAAATTATTTCCTTAATCCAATATATGTTATTAAGAGATTTAATTTTTGAGTGATAGAACAATAATCAAAATAAAAATAACATCCACAAAATATATCCCGTAGAGGAATAATATCCCCCAATGGACACAATGTTTAGTGTTCAATAATGATTTTTTAATAAAAATATCCCATTAATATCAAAGTTATAAAATCATAAAAATATTTCAAAATGACCCAATTATATTTCAATTAAATAATATATATACCAATGATTAATAAAAAACATATCCCCTAGAGGAATAACCTCAATACCCTCCCTCATGGTACATAGTAATGAAATTGTAGGATTCCATACCTCATAGATGCTTTGAGTGCTTTATATGCACCACAGGGTGAAGAGGAAACACCAAAAACCCTCAAACACATATGGGAAAATCTATTTAAATTAAATCCTCACCCATGGACCCTCCTATCTTATGAATGCTCAGATACTAAAAAAATAATCAATAATTAATATATAAGAAATGAATAAAAGAAAACCATGGGTAATGGAGAAATCACTCACAACGGATTGTCAAAAGTGAACCACTGGAACAACATGTTTTGAGAGAGGAGAAGGGGGTAGAATTATATCATGGGGAATATAGGTTTTTTACATAACATGACAGGGAGAGACAATGAAATAACAAAAATATTGGGTGATAAAATGAATTGAAAACACGTAATACCATTGGTTTTAAGTGGTTTGAAATTTTAATCACATGTAGTGAAACTCATATCCAAAAATTTTATTTTTCATTGAATGAAATGTTTTATAGAACATTATTTATAATAAATCATGAATTTCACCTACTATATGTGTAATAAATCTTTATGATTATTCATATTTTTTCAAAATAACCTCGACTTAGCTAGATTTATATGTTTTGTGACACTATTTTATGTAATGTAATTTATACATTATGATTATTTCCGAAAGAACCACTAATGTACCTATAAAAAACATCAATTACTCATGGAAACAACCCTAAACATTAAAAACCACCAAAAATAGAAGTTTAATATTTCACGAAAACATCGAACAAAAGATATAAAACAATTTGATAATGTATTCAACCGTAAAAAAAATTTATTTAATAAATCATTCATAAAAAACTAACATCCCCAAGAAATTTAATCTTTAATATATCCTTTATAGTTTTATTCAACTATTTTTAGACCACCATGAAAAGAGTTGAAAGCTAGAAATGTTGAATTATCCACTTCCAGGTGAAATGGAAAAAATTGAATAAGTAGCACGAGCCTTTTAGACATCAGTAATATATTACCATTAAAATAAATAATAATGTACATTATTTTTCTTCCCCTTATTAAATGGGTAAAATTGGATTAGTATATGAAAATTTAGGAAACAAACTATATTTATAACATTGATTATATGGATATTTAGGAAGTTCATATATAAATAAAGACCTAGTATTCCCAAACAAATTACAAGTCATTGAAAATATTAATTAGCATAATTACCTTTCATTATAAACTACAAATATGTTATACATGAAATTGAAATTTATATATTTAAATAAAGGTAGTCTTATTTATGATATGTGATGAACTATTATATCCAATACAATTATTTTTATTATATTTATTCATCATAGAAATAATTTATTCATATTGTTCCATACATTGAAAAATGATAATAGATTTACTTTAGGATTGACAAAATCCTTTTTAAAATTAACATTTTATTTTTTAATATATTATATATCATTATATTTTATCACATTATTGAAATATGAATTATTTTATAGTTTTTTATCTTTTATTACGTGTCATAAAATTATTCACAACATTAGTTAATCTTCCAAAATATAATTACATATTGAAATATTTATCATTCTGTTCAAGATGGATTTTACTCTCCCATTATAATTTTAGAATATCATAATCAAAACATTCTTTATATTATTCATTATTGGGAATAGTTACATTAAAATTACCACATTACCTTTAATTTTTCTCATTTTTGTTATTTTTTTTTTGAAATTTTAATTTTAATTTTATTTTATTTTAAACTACATAGATAATATACTTTTTTAATAATATTTTTTATTTATGATGTTATGGGACATTAAAATTAACAATAATATAATTAATAAAATATGTCATAATATTTTTATAGATATTCTTGTATAATTTCTTTATGATATGCAATAATTAGCGTAATTAATTGAGTTAAAAGTGAATTATCTAACCCACATTATACACCCATTATAAAAAGATTTCTTTTATCTAATTCACTTGTAGACTAACATCATGAGTAATAAAAATTAGAGAAATCTAAACCCCCAAATAAATTAGTGGGCTCTTTAATCATATTTTCTTTTTATATACCATTATGTTTTATTTTTTAATAGTCCATCTTTATTTAGCCTTTTATCCAAACCTCATTTCATATTAATTTTGAATCATCATTATTATTTATATAATAATAATTCCTATAAATGTTTTTGAACTGTCTTCATCACCATTTGTGTTACGAAAAGTTGAATAACAACTTGCAAATTTTACCCTTCACATTGTAAAATTCCTTGAACATAGATTTATAAGTGTTATATAATACATTATTATTTTACATAAATTATATATCATTATTCATTTTATACTCCCCTTTAATAATGTTTTTTCAACTACTATTCATACAACAAATAATTTCTATTAATTTATCTGTAGTATACTCTATAAAATTCTTACTACCATTGATGGGTACTTTATTTTCAATGAATATTTTGGGAAATTATATTAATTATAGAGAATTGTTTTGTTTTCATATACTTCTCTAAGATAAATTATACCATCTTTAGTGCAATTGACCTGATGCATCATATGGTTCACTAATATTTCATATCCTATCATGATGTCCGAGTATTCGAGTCATAGATCTCCCATCTTACATCTTTTGATATTTTAAATCCCATAGTGTGTGACTTGATGTATTCTCCATATTTCATGGGATGTCTTGTATGATTAAAAATTCTATATTCCCTTCTACATAAATAAAAGTTTGAAAACATTCATATTCATTTCATTACCTATCAGTGTCTGTAGATGAACCGTGGGTATCTCATTTGCATAATCCATGATAGTGTAATGATATATTGTTAATTGTTTTAGATTGGATTCCATTATGTCATTCACTTGTCCATAGTCACATCCATCAAGTCATTTTTGTTTTTTAGGATCCGTCCATCATTGGAAATCACATATGCTATCTTTATAAGATTTAATTAACCATTAGGTAGTTTGTTCTATGAAGTTTTATTTTTATATTTGTTATAAATAGACTATATACTGATAAAAATAAAGATTACCACAAAATGGTGTCAAATTATAAGAAAATAACCTCTAAAACAAAATGGTTGGTATCATAATATAATATTTAGTAATCATAAAAATCAATTTAGAAACCTCCTACAATAAATTTTTTTTGATCATTATTGATGAAAAAATAGGTTTTTTGGGTGAGGGGTGAATATTCATTTATATTATTTTAAAATAATTAATTAATTATTATTTATTAATAAATGATTTTTTAGTGAGTATTGTGTTACACTTCTAATTTTTGTAACAAGAAACATAATGGTAATTTTTTTTGGAGTAGCAATATTATTATCTACAACTATATAACCTTTAATAAGTGATAATATTGGAATAAACTACGAATAACAATCTTTTGGAGGAATGAAAACCAATTATAGAGTCATCCTATTAAAATACCTTGAGGAACATCCTAATGTTTTTCTACGAGTCTTAATGTAGTCCAATACTGAATTTATATTGGGATTCACAACTCATGGTTTTATTTTTTTGTGATAGAAATCAAGAAAGACCAGATAATAACGGTAATATCTTATATAGACTTAATAATTAACATGAATATTCTAAAAATATAACATAAAAATAAAAAATTACAAATGAAAAACTATCTAGATGATCAGAGGATGAAGAAGGTGATGTTTGATGATAATGGTACCATAAATAATATTGTTTTTCCAGTATATGTTCAAAAATGATAATATTAATAAAACATAATTATAAGAGTTCTAGATTATAAGTGATGCATGAATGTGTACGACACATTTGGTCTATCAAATATACATTATATACATTATTTTAATCTTTATATTACAACCTAATGGACTAATCGTGTATCATTAATTCAATAATCTTCCTATATCATCACATTATCCAATAATTGGATTTCACATGTTTGTGAATTTGGAAACCGAATACTACTATTAACTTTATTGTGAAATATAAGACTGAATATCAGATAGGTTTAATGGTCTTTTATATCTACACAAAATAACCTTATA
Organism: Viscum album; assembly: GCA_963277665.1. NCBI lineage: Eukaryota > Viridiplantae > Streptophyta > Magnoliopsida > Santalales > Viscaceae > Viscum > Viscum album. The sequence goes on along the minus strand of OY728165.1, from coordinate 442,473,047 downwards.
ATTGCTATAGTAAGATCATTATCACAAACATGTATATTTAATATTTAAAAAATAGTTAATATTATATTCATAAAATTAAATTTATATGAATATAATGATAAATAATAACAATGTATCGTGATGAATATAATTCATGGGCATATTTGTATAAAACATTTCTATGATCGATAAAATCAAATTTGTAATTTTACATTAGAAAAATTTAAATAATCATAAAAAATAATTGAAAAAATAATATCATATTTAATTATTAAATAATTAATTTTATTCCTTGAATAATATTTTAACATATGGTAGACCCAAATTACTAGAGGTAGAATGATGTTTCCAGGATAGACTAGCTATAGAAACATGAGATATTATCGCCCTGATATACCGTGAATGTACCAAATACCATTTATATATGAGATATTATGGAAGATGTGATCCACTATTGGTGATTCATGATATTGTAATCTACCATGAACTGATGATCCCTCTTGAATTCGGTGAGTGGTTCTACCATCCATTATAAACAATCTACCATTATATGGAAGAACCATCCCATTGAGTAGCTTCTGTAAATAAATGTAGGAACACCAAAAAACAATTGTTAACAATTACAAAAACAAATTTGATCTACTAGTTAATTTCCTAAATTAGGATCTATCATAACATGCCTAGTAGTCCTTCTGTGGAACAGAAAGGGTGATAACAGCGGCTGTTGGGGGAAGAATGTGTTCTTCATCGTTCATATAGAATGTGGAGGATCGATAAAAAAATTATGAATAGTGTTATTATTCTAATCAAATAGTAAAATTATCATTATATATATTGAACAAATTTTTATCCTCTGACATAACGTTTTTATTATATTTTATTGTATACATCAATATTATTGTCTAAAAAATATTTAGAGTCATTGCTGAAGAATGTCAACCTGATAGGATCATTAAATTGATAATAGAATTCCCATGATAGACTTGGTTCTGTCATCTATGATACCTATATGAATAATGGTATATGTGAAATAATTAGGTAGCTCAGGGTAGAAGGAACAATGGGTAGATAGATAGAATAGCCAAGATTCTACAGATCATATCAGCAAGGTTCTTTAAATATCATTAATGATGGTTGAGAAGTTATCTTATACTATAGTCCCAAATTGGTACTTTAAATGAAATAGGGCACCATAATATTAATATTTTGTTCACTACTGATCTATGATATATGCCGAGGATTAGCTACTGCACACCCCAAATGTACACATTGGCCTAACAGGCTGGTACCTCAATGTGTAGGCCCACTACTATAGACCAATGTTCTATAAGCAGGGTGTGAAGTTATGGTCCATTACATTTTCCAATATCACTCTTACCACAATGAATTTTCCTAATGAGTGTCTCTCCAATGGGGGTGACCCTCATAACCCATATGTAGTTGATGGGAGGGCCCTTCGGGAATGTAATGGGTTTTTATGTTTTTTTTCAATAGCACACAAATGAAATACTTATCATGGTAAAAAAAGGGAAAAATGGAATCATTAATAACATATAGATTATTAATTATCATATTTAACTGAATAGATCAGATTTCGTTAGAAAATTAATTTAATTAATTTTTTAGAAATTGTTGTTTAACAAAACACAACTATTAATTTTTTAATAAAAAAAATCAACAATAAAAAATATATCATTAACATATGCATGTCATGAACATTCTAGGATTTATGATACATTATATGATGTATATTTTCATTTTGGAGAGATTTTTTTTTCAATATCATTCGTTTGGAGGGGAATAAACATTATTCTTAGAAGGTAATATTAACAATATGAAAATATAGATTTAGCATACCTTTATACCCATGTTTAATATATTTCCATAGATAAATGGTGTGATTGGAGTGGAAATATTTAGTCTATCATAAACGCAGTTATAAGAAATATTTTCACAAAATAATGAATGATAATTAAGGACTTAATATGGGGGAAATATATATATATATATATATATATATATATTATAATATGATATATATTGTTCTTTTCAATAAGACTAAAATTATCATGACTGATGAAAATGAGAATTCGTGATATTTGAGAAAATGTTAACAAAAAAATATACATTACATATTCCATCACACAAAAGATTCTCAGAGTTTCTAATGTGGATGAAGTTTAAGATTGCTAATACACTACGAATAGGGTAAACTTGTTTTTTGTTTTTGAATATCAGGAAACACATATTTTTGAGTTATATTGATATGTTTAATTGGATGACAGTAGTTTTTTATTTTTTTATGGTAGAAATCTTAGAATGAAAGGCATAAAACTCCAAATATCTACGAAAATAGAACACCTAGTGTTCTAGAAAGCTGAATTTTTTAATTGCATGCTTGTTGGATTATCCAAGCATGGGTAAACATGATAAATATAATGTCTCCCTAAGATGTTTAATTATTTCTATAAATCAGTTGTGATGGATATGAATCTTCCTAGTAATGGTGCAATAATACTATTGGATACAGTTATGAAAATTAAATAAACAAAACATAATTCAAGTCCCTTTATTGGTATTTATCCTACTTGGTGTCAAAATCATCCCAAAATATAAAAATTAATTCCTCAATGGTTGATCAATATTCAATACACTATGATAAATATCAAAAGATATTTTTCAAACATAGAGATAACTTCCTCATTAAATAATAATAGATCTGATATATTTCCATAATAAAATAACAAATACAGATCATCATTTGACTAACCCTTGAGTGAATCTCTATAGATCCCAAAAAAGTTTCAAACCACAACCTCATAATATTCAGGTAGAGAATACTTGAGTAGTTAAGTCAAGTATGATTACAATTTTATAAGATATAGGAATACTCTACCAGTCTCCTCATCTATATCATGGTAAAATGTATTATGTTACTATATCATCCCCTTTTTATCTATACAATTTGAACCCACATTATCACTAGTCTTATTTATTATATAATATACAACTTCCTTTTCATTATCTACTATGTAATTTATCTCAAATTTATAATCCTATAATAACTCCATTCTCCAAGACTAATATATATTTCTATCAAATTGAATGAATGAAAACCAATTTTTTTTGGGTGTGCTATGACAATGAAAAATTTATTTTATATGATAGATTAAATAATACATAAATGAAAAAAACAATCCCTATAATGGGTTTATGTGTACAATATCTATGTTTATTAATTCATATATATCAATACACATAGGATTTCACCACCAACTATTGTCTCCTAACGGAAAATAATAAATAAAAAATAAGATTAATAAAATTTTCTCATACATGACTCCATCATTGAGAAAAAAATTAATAAATGAACTAAAAATATTCTCAATCATATAAATAAACATAGTGTGGAACTGATATATCTATAAAATTTCATAGTACAATATTATTAGTGCTATTAATGTATCAATAAAAAAATATAAATTAAACATGAATACATAATAATCACATGTAAAAATAAAAAAATTATTAATATATATAATATTATCATGATACACCCTTGAAAAATCCACCTCAGCCCATGATGGTTCAAATTATACTTCCAAATGAGAAACAACATGCTAAATAATTCTCACATTTCATAGAGAGAGATTTTATATGGGAGTATTTTTAGAGATTCGATGTCACCATTGTATTTTTATTACATTCATAACTTTTTAAGAATTATTTTCCTCCAACAGAAAATACATTAGGATATTATCAAGGAAGGAAATAAGAAACCCATCCATACAGTCATAAAAAATAATTTTTTATCATTCCCCTAAAAATATATGGTCAATTTATGATACAAAAGGTCATAACATTAATCTTAATATGTTCATATCAAATCCAAATGGGTGTATTTGTTATGTCTTCTACATCCACTATTATTAAATTATACAATTACCAAAAATAAATATTATAAATTCAACTATAGCACATTAAATCATTGAAAAATAAAATAAATCCCTATGAATAAATTTTTATCCTACATTATAACAATGATGAACTGAAATTAATATTTGTACAACTGTAGAATAATATTTTCCATCTTCAAGTATAACACCTGAGTCCCCAAGCTAGAATAATATGCTAGATCAAAAACTTATATAATAGTTCATATATTAGAATTTGTATCTCGATCAATTCAGATAGACTGATTCAATAAGGTTTTAATAAATTCCTAGAGACAATGAGGTTCAACACTATTCATGGGTTAATGTGATTTTTTTCACTGAAAGTGAGACATCATCATATATAAAAACATTTGGAATATCATCCAAATGATAAAAAAGAATAACCCTTATACCTTGATAATCCTCCTCCAAATAAATATAAACTACTGTGAATGAGACTCTACAAACTGATAATAAATTAAATGTTAATATTCACTAAAGAACATTTAACTTTTTCATTCAATATTATTGAATAAATTATAAAATGGTTTTATTCAATAATATCCAAGATAATATAAAACTAATATATGAAATAGGTAACATCATTTGATTTTATAGGTAATGATAAATGATTTATAATCAACTAATGTTACTTTACTGCAAACACAATCCCCAAAATCCCTCAAATAATTTAGACAAACATAAAAATGGTGTAGTAAACAATTTTTGAATTAGAAGGCTCTGGAACATGATTCCGAGAGTTTACATGAACAAAATAGAATAACATAGTTAAAAGATCCGAAATAATACATGAAATATACCGAGATATAACATATGAAAATGGTTCTTTGGATGTAATATTATATGCTACTAGTAGAAAATGAAGAAAAATTATCTAACCATTATTACAACAACTACATCACTATCTATATTGACCACAAACAATTTGACATAAAGTAAAATTATATCCTTTCATATTATGGTAATCACTTGTGTTTCTTCAAGATTATCTATCAGAAATAATCTATAAAAAATGAACACTAATCATTGTTGTGATGATATATTCTTTATAAGAACTGTTGAAAATTTTCTACAGAAAAAGAGATAAAATCTCCTCATAAGGATAGTTTTTCAATAAAACAGTCAACTTATATTAAAATACCAATTATAAAACCATGTCAACATATTTTATTTTTTATAAATACCTATTATAATAAAATGATTAGACGAGAGCTAAAAATATGTTATTTCTAGATCAAACCGAATCTACCTAGAAAATAAAAAAAAATTGACTAATTAAACAATTGAAAATGTCAAGACATTGATTTATTCCACTAAATAATATTACACATATGGTATTTAGATATAATGATTCACACATGAATGATCTTTATTACCTCCATATTGACTACAATGTAAATATAAATCATCAATGTAAATGTGGTGATGTAATGAAAAATCCCTATATGTAAAATGAAATATTTTTTTCCATAGCTTTTCCAACAGAAATAAGGATAGAAGCTAATAAAAAATATCCCATGACTTAATTTATAATTTATTTGAAATTGGAAAAAAATTATTGAATGGATGGATAGTCAGGCTTTTATCCCACCTCATCATTTTTGAAAATAATATTTCTTTAAACTAACATGTTAAATTCCACCATTATAAATAATATTTATTAGGTTATTTTATTAATACTTTTTACCATTTAAAATAATCACAATATAAGAAGATTTTTGTTAGAAGAATCAATTAATTGTTCTTATAATCGATCCCAAAATAGAAAATATCCAACTCTTATATCTATAACTCTATTTCTTATTCTAAAACATAGGTCTCATATTTTGGAATTCATATATAGTTAACCTCACAAAATTGTGTCATCTGTGAATCATCCCTATTATAGTCAACCACCACATTACTTATTGAAGAATTCTATTATTCCTCTACCACATAAAAGACCCAAATAATCCTCCAAAATATATATTTACATAAATATATTAAAATATTAACACTATGAATTTTGAGATTAATTTTAGAAAATTTATCTATAATAAATAAAATTCCCTAACATCTAATGTTTTTAACTACACGAGTAATTGTAAAATATGCATTTATTAGACCTATGAAACTACCTTGAAATCTTCTTAACCTCCAAAGTATGTTAAAAAAATTTGAGCTAATTTAAAGATAGCATAGAGGTATAAAATTACATATGTATTGTGTATGGTCATATCTATAGTAATTATATATTGTAATTATTTTAAAAAAGAATCCACATTGTTACATTCCCAATATTATATTTGGTTTAGTGAAATTGACAATTGGGACTAATACATTCAAAATAAACATTTACATTAAATTTTTACAATTATATTTACTATCCATGTCTTCTATAGAAAGTATTAAAATAATTGGATGGTTTTTTTTAATTGTCAAATCATAAAATTTTTCTCAATATATATTCCATGACAACATTTTTTCTAAAATAACATGATTTCATTTAAAACATGGAATGAAAAAAATTATGTGGGGAAAGAAAAGGAATACAATTTTTAGTCATATTAAACCCTATAGAAACATTTTCATTACAAATAACATTTTATTCAGAAAAAGAAATCATCGATTAAAAAATATCAATATTCTACCTTCGGAAAGTAAATATATTTTCTATAAAAATATATGAAATAAATATAATATATAATTAGTAATTTTATGAAATAATTTTCAATATCACTATTAAAATAATTTAATCTCTGTTTAATACATAGGTAGTAACCCTAATTGAAGCATTTCTAAAAATTATTGAAGTATTATTAATATATTTTTAGTTGATATACATAATAAGTTATCTCTATTCCATTACCCAATTCATTAAATGGATATAATGAGCTCACCCACCTTATGATTATCATGGAACCAATTTCCTCATTAAAATTACCTAGAACAATAAAATAATCACTGAATATAAATATTTTATAAAATAATAATTTTTCAGGAAATTAACTATTCCATTTTGAAATAACTATTCACTTGTACAATATAGTTCAGTCAAAATAATGAACATGTTTATTTAACGTAAAATTATAAACATTCAAAGAGTGATAAAAAAATTTAAGACAAATTAAATGGGGAAATTTTGTTTATTATGTATATGAAAAAACAATTCATTTATGATTTTTTAAAAACTGTTGAAAGAGTATTTTTAGAAGTGGTTATCTGAAAAGAATTTCCATGATCATATCAATGATATGTCAAATAATAAAATGAATTGATGTCATCTATTAATTGTAAATCGGCATAAAACATATGAAAATACACCATCATATATTCAATTTCATTCATTGATTTCAATATAATCACATAATCAAGAAGAATATATTTTACAAAATGAATGGAAATTTGGTTAATAATTTATTTACATAAGGTTGAAAGTCCTTAAAAATACTTCAAATATCATTTATAATGGTTAAATTAATTTTTTTAACTCATTAAAGATCCATAATCATATTTATAATACATATTTTTTATATCTTATGATCCATTCATTAATAATATTTCATTATATTTATGGTTTCTGGTGTATTTTGATTCATGGTTTCATGATCATCTCATTTGATTATAATTATGAACATTACTATAAAATGGGATTACAACAATGAGATTGGATTGGATTTATATTAATGAACATGCATAATAATTAACTGTCCAAAAAATAATTTTATTTGATACAATAGGAAGATTAATTTGATAAAACATTAATGATAAATGATTAGTTTTTTTCGAAATATTGTGATATAGTTTCGTATTATTTAATATTATATCTATATATTAGTTATAAAACATGAAATATGTCATTATATAGCTATTTTAATCATATTCAACCATAATTAATCATATTTTCCCATCCATAAAGGGAGTAACCAAATATATAAAATCATTACTCACTGAGATGGTAAATGGTCCAAATATGGAGAATAGTTTTGTTTCATTGAATACGAGGATATGAGAACTAAATATTTTATGAGATTTTTATTAAAATAATAATAAACCATAATATACATGATTATTTATTTATTATTCATATATCATTGAAAGACCAGGGTAGAAAATAATAGAACAGAATTAATTAAGTGATGTAATTTGAGAATATTACCTCGTGAATATGACATCCATGAGAGACCATTGGGGACCTCTAAATTGGTCATTTTGTATTTCTAAAAGTCCTTGGAAATGGTGATTGTTTGGAGGAAAGTTTTCGGTATATATTTTAGGATATTTATGGCTTGTGATGTGAATGTCGGGGTGAGAAATGGTTTCTATAGTGGAGGAGGGGTGGGTTTAAGTGATTGATGAGTGAATATTTTATAATTAATGCTATAAAATTTGAGGTGTAATTAATTTCCATGATTTTTATGTTAATTAATAATGTGTATGATGGTTTGGGTTAACAAATCTAAAAATCAATGATTATATTTTTTCGTTATTCTGACCCTTTAGATATTTAACATTAACTCGTTTCATTTTTTTACATACACTGTGATCACAAATATATTTACTATGGTTAATTATTTATTCCTAAAAAAATTAATATGATCATAATTTATAATTTGAACATTTCTATTTATATAATTGAATCCATTTTTACAAATTCAATCCAGATAATATGAAAAATTATATTTAAAATTAAACCCATATATAAATTGAAAAATAGGGGTTTGAATTGAAAGGTTCAAAACCATGAAATGTTTTTATATCTGATATCAATATCATATTGGTTTAAATGACCCAAATTTAATTTGATGATGTATAGTTGAATTAATTAATTTTTAAAATCAATTTAAAATATTATTTTATTATACTAGTATATAAGATGAATAAAAATTTTCATAATAAAAATTTACTATATTTTATATTCATACGAAAAATGAATCCTATCCCTAAAATGCCTACATATCAATCTATAATAATTTTGTTATATATATGTCAAAAATGATGTTAATTTTGTAAAATAAAATTAATAAACATGTTAGTATTTAGTTTTAAATAATTTATTTCATTAAAAGGTGGAAAATTTAGCTATTAGAGAAATATTTATTTTATGTTTAAATTTTAGCTTATTATTATATTAACCCTGTAAAACCCATTTGATAAATTTTAAGAACAAATTATTATAAAAATTATATTTTACTTCATAATGATCCTTTTATAAAAAATAATTTAATTAATTATTAACAATAAATTGAAGTCATATTATTCAATTAGTACATGGGTTGTTACATTATCTCCCAATTCTGGAAATTTCTTCCTCAAACATTTATTAGAATTTTAAAAAAGTTGGGATAATTCTCTATTTTATTAAATTTAAATTTCCATGTATCCTTTTTAAAAGTATGTATTTTATATAAATATATAACATAATGAATGATCTCATTCCAAAACACAAACTATCAGTGCTCATGAACATTAATTGGTTATTTATCGAAGGAATTATAATATTCAAAATGATCTAATTCAAGGATCGAAACATGAGTTGACTCACAATCATAATTATTTATAATAAAAAGATGATATTAATTTTATACCTAGTATTAAATATCCATTATATTAACTCAATAATACAATGATCCTCATTGATCCAAAATTTTCTACAATCTAATGAACCCTGTACTCTTCATCCAATTCTTTCCAAAACACATGACACTTTTCCATGTGGAAACTTTGTAAATGACATGATAAATGAAATTGAATGAAATTTATCTATTACATTTATCCACAAAACTTCACTTCATTCTCTATGGCAACATCAGGTATTTATGAAATATCTATATATTCTCCACCATTTTATGTACCAGTTCAGGTACTAACAATTTTCATTCACCTTACTTATCCCAAAATTCTAATGTTTGAGAACATGTTCCACATTATTTTTCAAAAGGTGATATCTGAGTACTAGAATGAAAATTTTATAAAAAAACCATAGAAATAAATATATTTATCCAAAAATCCTATTTAATTCATCAAACATGATGGAATAATATATTCTAATTTCTTAATAGTTCACTCTGACTATCTGTCAAATATTTGATGAAATGTAGTTATGAAATTTAATTCAGTTCCAAATTAAATTTTTAGTCCTTTTAGGAAAGTGCTGGTTATTCAAGGATCACAATTAGATTCAATTGAGACAGTGTCTCTGTAAAACTTGAAAATATCTATAACATACATTCGGGAAAGATAATATAATGAAATATTGTCACTGATATGAGGGAAATGTGATTATTTAGTTAGTTTATAAACAATAACACTAATTTCATTGTTTCATTAGGATGTATTCGAAAATATCAAAATAAAATAAATGAATACATTTAAAAAAAACTCATTTACTAGAATAATTTATTGATTCTCCTTCGGTAAATATTGATCTTCTAGAAAATTTTAACATGTAAAACAATTAATTTTTAATTTAATAATATATCTTCCCACACCACTAAAAATATTGTCAACGGTCTTCGTACAACTTATTTCTTCCCAAATGAACATAAAACAAAGATCTTCCAGAATCAGATAAAAACTATTTCCTTAACATAAAATCATAAGGAACAGATGATCTCTTCCGAAATCCAATAGCACATGTTTTCAATACCAAATTCAAAAAACATACCGAATTTAACCAACACTACATATTTATATAAGTGATGGCCTTCCATTTTATCATTCTAAATTCTCTTGATAGTGATGATTGAAAAAATAGAATAATAAATATAGATTTATTCAATCCATTAAAGACATAAAATAAAAATTCAATAAATCAATTAACAAAGGGTAGCATTACAAACATATCATGGTTAACAAAGATTTGTTTTTCAGAAAAATACCATCAACCACCTTATTTACTTTTCTAGGATGATAATGAATAAGGCAATCAAAATTTTTTATTTTTTATAACAATCTCATTTTTCTCAAGATGAATTAATTTTTAGTTAATATATGATTCAATTTTATTGGATTTGTATGTATTCCCAATTTACAATATACAAATTTTTCATCCAAATTTATAATGAAAAATAGTTGTTAATTCTAAATCATTTTATGGGTAATCGAACTAATGAGGTTTAAAATGTGATGAAGATTAAGAAATTAACTAATAATTATAAATCATGAATCCTTCATATCTTTTCTGAAAATAATCACTATATATGATAAATTTACCATTTCTAGAATGAATGGTTAAAACTAGATCATTTAATAATATTCATTTAAATTCTGAAAAAAATTACTTCATTCTTTTTTAAAAATAAATTTAACTCTTTTCAACATTAACACATTTAGTGGAATAGATATGTGTAAAAAAAATTCAACTGTCATTGTTATCTTGTTCATTAATCAATATTGTAATATCGATAACATTGATAAGTCATGGATACTCATCAACAACTTTCTTTTAAAGGTATCAATTGTTATAAAACATTTGGAAAATAATATGTCCATGTAATGAAAGTTTTTCCAACCAGAATTTATCATTGATAAAATTTACATTTAGATTTTATTCATTAATGGATTGACAAAAATACATAAGATTATTTCATCTTCCATCAGGATTTTATAATATACTAAAATATCAATTATAAAAACAAAAAACTGTTCAAAAAATTAATGAATACTCTATTCATAAGATTCCTAAATACAACTTGTGTGTAATTTAACCAAAAGTAAATATCTAGACAATAATTATTATCAGTACTCATATGAACCATTGTCTTCATAATTTCATCCTCATTAACATTTATTTGGTGGTAACTGGTCATTATGTCATCCTAAAAAATTATCGAGCTCCATGTAGCTTGTTAAACAAGGAATTGATCTGAGTAAATGGATACTTATTCATATAAAAAATTCTATTAAAAATTTATAGTCAATAGAAACACTATAGAACCATCATTTAATTTAACAAATAATATATTGCCTTCTCAATGTGAATTATTGTGTTGAATGAAACCATTTTTTAGAAACTCATGGACCAATTTTTCAATTAAGCATGTTGTATTTGATCCATTCGATAATGGGGTTTTGAAATTGGATTACCCATAGAAACTAAGTTAGTAGTAGTTTCAAAATACCAATCAAGAATAATACAAAGAATCAGATCCGAGAAAAAATTACACATGCTCATTCAAAAATATCCAATCATTAATCTGAATAGTTCTATTTTATCTTGCAATAAATATATAATAACCTTAACTTGTATCATTTAACAGTTTCACATATTTATAATATTTCATAAACATTATGGGTCCATTCTTCTACAAAAATATATACTAATTATGAAATAAAACCTCATTATATCTACAATATATCTTAGTATGGTAAAAAAAATCCAATCTATTCTAAGAATTAATTCACTTTTTACTAATGGGAAAATAATAAGGTTTGGAGGTAAAATTTATTCAATGATAAATATTGGTATATTTTTAAAAATTATTTTCATGATATTTCCCTTTTGTTTCCATTCTAGATGTTCTAAAAAAGTTTATAGAGTTGGAACATACAATTAACTATATGCTCTTTCATAAATGAATCATTGTGTAGACCCAATATCAAACAATAAATAAACAAAATATGAATAAAATTTTTACATGATACCACTTCAGTTGATTTCCCACCACATAAGAAGTAGATTAATATGATATGAAGATAGCTTTCTGGTTATACCCATGATGCATCCCATTATTCAACTTCGACATCATACACTCATTTTTATAATAACACATATTTTTATTTTTAAGACATTTAACTTATTTAATTTCAAAATTACTCTTACCACATTCATAATACTTATAATTTCATTTAAGAATCCTATTTCCAGACATAACAAATTATAAAACAATTACTCGAATTTAAATGGAATTTCCCAATATGTTTTTTACCATAATTCATGAAAATTGAAAACCTAGTTTTTTTTACGATCAATAATATTTTATTCTTTTTTACTTTTTTACTTCTACATAAACCACTTTTTCTACTCATTTTCAATGAAAAAATAATAATTAGATAAGTCCATTAATACAATATCCACATATTGAAAAAAAATTTCATCGCATCTGAATTCTTATTGGAAAATTATCTTAGATATTTTGGCTTATTTCCAATTAAAAAAATAATTGAATTTACATTCATATTCCCCACTAAATTTTATAGTTAAAATTTCTAAACACGTGCCATTTTCATCACATGAAATGACTTCATCCCCTTGAAGCATTAATTATAATATTTTTTGTCTTAAGTCAAATCACTTTAGGAAATTGATACCAATGAATAATATTTCTGGATTCTTCCCATTATAGAACATTAATGTCCTCACTCTTTCTCATATTCAAAACCATCATCTAGGATAGGTCAATATCACCATCACAACATTAAATTGAAAGACTACACATTTGATGGTTTGAACACCACATGAAAACCAAAATATTTTCTTAGAATTTAATCAACCATTCAACTACTAGTAAGTCAGATGATCTACTAAATGATGGAGTATATGTTCCACTATTAACATATTCATCTTTGGATGATTAGTATGTACTCGAGCAAGGATTACACCTCCAATTTTGGATTTTCTAAACTAATAAATAACTATAAAAAATGTTATATTTTATATTCCAACCATCCGAGGATGAGGATTTGAATGAATGTTTTATTATTGATATCATCCCACCATCATTTTTTTATTTATTATATGTTAAAAATTTATGAAAAAATATACATTAGACGAATAAACATGGAATTATTAAAATTATGTAGAACATTTCAACATAATAGTAAATTAAAATTCATTTATTGTATCATAATTAACATTATTATAACCCCAAAATATGTCATATACATTCTTGGATACGAATATAATCCACATTATTACAATCCTAACATAATTTTGGGATTATGGATTTAAATAATTAAAGTAAAAATATAAAAATATAATACCATACATCACATGTTTACACATAGTTTGAGTTATGTAACCCCTTATTATTAATTTTTATGTATTTTAATTTATTGGGATTATTTGATGATAGTATGGATGTGTTTTTTGATGTATTGGATGTTTTTGTAGGGGTGCGCGGTTTGAAAATTATTATTGAAAAGTGTGAATAAAAATCATCATGACCATTCAACATTATACAGATGGCTAATTCATGGTTGGAAAAGATATTTTATAACTGTGTAATTCAATATTGTGGGGAACCATTTAGGATAGTTGCAGTCACACAGTTACCGCATAGATTGTCTAACTGTGCCAATTAACCATGCACGTATTTAATAAGAGGGTTTTTTAAATATGATGTCACAATATATTTTCCCCAAATAACTCATATATACTCCCAAACCACGAAAACTCATGTTTTCTTTTTGTAAAGGGTTTGGACTCCTCTCCAACTAATTTTAGAAGAAAATCAAAGGGGATTCAAGGTGCGATAATTGAAATTCATATCCAGTAAGTCTCCTGTATTGGTTGTTTCATTGTTTTCCCTTATATATACACATATAACTCTCATTATTTTATATATCTAAATATTTGACTTGTAGATCATGGGTAGTTGTTTCCGAAAAGGATGAGAGTTGGGATTTGTGGCTTTTGGGAAAGGGAAAAAAAGAATTTTTCTGGTGATGTTGTACGTTGGTAAATTTTTCCAAAACCCTAATGTAGGTGGATTCAATATCATATCACTTTTGGTAAAAATAGAAGGATTTAATTTCAAATTAATAGTTTTCTCATGATATATAAGGTTTTTGTAATGTTGGGACATTCTGTGACTGTCACATACATGAAATATTTATAGTTATTTTTCATTTAATTTACATCCTTTCTTGGTTTTGGTGGTTTTCATGCATTTTTTAAGGAAATAGTGGGTTTCCAAAATTTGGGCCAACCTAAGAGCCCATTTCCAGTTTTGAAAGTATATTTCGTTTCTTTAATAACACCTTAGTTTTTCAACATTTTCAACCATTCAACTTCCAAAATTACCTTAATTTAAATATTAAAACCACAAAATAATTTTGGGCCCCTTAAAAATTCATTAGAATCATGGATTTGGGTGATAAAATTAGATATTGGGCCAACCCGAAAGCCCATTTCCAGTTTTAAAAATGTTTTGTAATTCTTTCATAAAATATTTATTTTTTATCCTTTTTCGGTGATTCCACCTCTCACACATTCCCATAGAACCCAGACACACCCCCGTTTTCGTTTTCGCCTCTTTGGAGTTCATATTGATAGAGATTTATTGCCGAACTTCTGAAGCTACAAAAAATGTCGAGATTTCTCAAGTAAGTTGTTTCTCTTCCCTATTCCTCCATTCTTCATAGGGTTTCTTCCTTTTTTATTGAATCCAAAAATGTCCAGAAGATGGGTTTTCGTACCTAGGGTTTTAGTTTTGAGTTTCTTGGTCCAATCCTCTGGTTTTAGGTTCAATCTTACTCCTTTGTGGTGCGGCGGAGGTGCGGTTGAAGTGACGCACAAGGATTTAGGGGTTTTGACTCTCTTGGTAGGTGATTTCATATGTAGGTATTGTATAATGAGTTGTCTTGCTGTATTTAGGTTTCCATTATGTTCATCATTCAGTATTTTGATTTCAAAAATTGATTTGGGTAGCATTATAAAAGTGGTAGATTTTTAAGTGCCAATCTTGTGTGAAAATGGGTGTTTTACATGTGTAACCCATATTGTACCTCTTGGTGTTGTTTTATAATTCAGGGATTGGATTTATAAAAATGTTTTGATGCTTAAATTTATGTTTTGGTATAATATTGGTCTCCATTTTGTTTTAAATATGGGATTTTAGATGAATTTAATGTGCAACATTTGATTAATTTTCTTGAAATTGTTTTATGGAAATTATATATGGTTTATTGAGTTATGCAAAAGGTGAAAAGAAGGTGTAGATATTGTTTTGAATGTGTGTGACCAGAACTGATATTTATATGTGAATATTGCTTTTGGTATCATGTGGTGACTATTTGAGCACAATACGGGAAACTCGGGTATCTAGATGGGCTAACGTGTACTAGTACGCTAGTGAACGGAGGGGTTTTGACCATGGTTCACTTATCAAGTCTGACATGGATAACACTAACAAAAATATAATGGAGATGATTGGAGACCACTAGGTTATGGGTATGCTCCCTACTAGTGGCTCGTGCACGAGAACAAATTTCGTTATGGTTACTTTCACCGAGGTACGAGGTACTTGGGGCTCACAACAAACTAGTACCTAGGGGTGTTCCTATGCTTGGTTCTCGTGGCCTTTTTGGAATTTAAACTTTCTTTATGGAATTTTGGGGTGTGAAAACTGTAAGCTTGAATGTTTTATTCAATTTAACTCATTTTTATAGTTATCCCCATTGAATGTTATTTTCTTTTCAAAGTTGCACTTTTAGAAATAAATGCCACTATTATATATTTATAACACTTCCAAGACTTTTATTTTACAATGCCTATCACTTGAAATCCTTGGGTGATATCCTATTGGGCGTAGTCTCACACCCTACTTACACCATTGGGTGTATGTAGGCTTTATGATGTTTGACACAGGCAAAGGAAAAGCCTTGGGCGATGGCGGTTCGGGTTGCTAGTTTCTCTCGATGGTGCGGTGTTGTGGAGACGACTTGTGGGTGATGACCCCTTGTCATGTGGAGTCTCATGGGTTGTTTTCTACTACATTTATGTACCTTTGGACCTCTTGTGTCTAGTTTAAACTCATATACTAAGTTCCGAATTTTTATTAATTCCTTTTTGGCATAATTTTTCAGATTTGGTTTGTTGTGTGTTTTTGGTTATCTTATGAACCCAAACTCGGGTAAACCATTCCCAAATGAATTTTTATGATACCCGGGCACTTGTGCCAGCCCGTGGGGATGGGGAACGCCCTTCGGGTCTTGCCATGAGCCGGGTTTGGTGCTGGTTTGATGGTGACCAGATTCGGTTCGTGACAAAATGGTATCAGAGCTGGTTAATGTTTTTAGGTTATATTGTTATTTTGGGATGAGTCAAGATAGACAGGAGCTAGGACTGTCGGGGATCATGGTTTTGGTTGTGAGTAGGGTGTCTGGCCCACACCTCTCATGGCATACCCTGAGTCACCAGGGGATGTTGGAATTTAAAGATTGACTTCACTTCCAAGTGAGACGTGTGGGCTGCAGACCACATGTGGACATCATGCAGATGTGTTGTAGTTGTTTATTTTATTACTGAAATGAGTTATGATTATCTATATTTGAGGTATTTGATTAAAATTTTCAGAATTGTGGTATTGATTATTATTTTTTGACTGTTACATTTTGTAGCAACATGCCTCCCCGGAAAGCTCTCACGCACCCACGGGAGGAAGCCGGAGAGAGTTCTCCCACACCAATTGATCAGAGGCTAGTTGAGGCCGTGGTCCGGGCTATCCAAGCTATAGGATATGGACCATCTCCAGTACCAGCTCCTATTAGAGAGGATGAGACGGGTCCTAGAAAGGACAAGGCCCAGGAGATCCAGAAAAATAAGCCTCCAACCTTCCGAGGCAGCTCAGAACCCCAAGAAGCAGAGGAATGGCTCGAGAAGATCGATCGTATGTTTGAGTTCCTGGAAACACCCTAGGAGCTCAGGGTGAAGTGTGACTCCTCTCTGTTAGAGGTTCCCAGCCATAAATGGTGGGAGTCAGTGCTTCAGGATAGGAAGAATGAGCACATGCACTGGGGAGATTTCAAGGCTGTCTTTAATGAACAGTATTGCCCTGAGGTGTTAGCTTATGCCAGGTCTAGAGAGTTCTTGGAACTTGTTCAGGGAAATCTATCTGTGATCGAGTATGCCAACTGTTTCACTGAGTTGGTTTGGAATGCTCCAGAAATTGTCTCTAATGAGCAAGTGAAGGCCCAGAGGTTTGAGAAAGGCTTGAGACCAGAGATATACTCCCAGGTGTTCTTGTTTAAACTGAGGACCTATTCTGAGGTCATTGATCGGGCGTGCATGGTGGATATTGATAGAAAAGGCAAGACTGGTTTCTATGGTTCTGTATCAGTAGTGGGAAGTGGAAGCTCCTCAGAGATGAAAAGGAAGCGGGAGGATCATGTGAAGAAAGGAGGAGGCAGTTCGGGGAACTCTTCTAGGCAGTTGTCATCAGCGGCTTCTGATGTAAGATCTGTCGTGTGCCACCAGTGTGGGAAGCCCGGGCACATCCGTCCAGCATGCCCTCATCCTCCGAAGACCTGTTTCCAGTGTGGAGGTATGAGACACGTGCAACGCTTTTGCGGGATAGCGCGTCCACTTCAAAGTGGGGCAGGATCCATGGCTCCCAGAGGAGTGCCAGCACAGTCTGAGCCATCGAGGACTGGGGGATCTCGATTTGGAAGCCATGGTGGTAGGGTTGGGTAATCATTTGGGCAGAGCCAGTTTAGGGCACAGCCACAGACTACAGGTCGTCTTCAGGCAGAGACTGGACATCTCCATGCAGTGGATCATGCACCACCAGGATCAGAGGCGGGACCATAGACTGTTCGAGGTACCGTTTTGATTTCATCTTCTATAGGTACTGCTCTTTTTGATACTGGTGCCTCTGTTTCATTCATTTCTGCCCATTTTTTGGACATTCTGAATCTGCCAACTGATTTGATGTCATTTGCAATGGAGTTGGTGACACCGCTGGGAAAGAAGAAGGAGCAGGGTCTCAGGTGCCCATCATGTGCGCTTTCTATGTCAGGGGTTGAGATGGAGTGGGACCTTTTGGTATTAGCTATAAACCTTTTTGATGTCATACTTGGGATGGATTGGCTAGTACACTTCCAGGCACACATTGATTTCTACAAACGGCATGTGAGTTTCACGGCACCTGATGGGAGTCGTCAGGTTTTTCATGGAGAATGGGATCCTCGATCAGGTCGCGCAGGGCCTCCACTCCCAGAGTTGCGAAGTGTTATCTTCCAGTTATCTTCTCTTATGCTAGAGGATGGTCTTTCCCTTGAAGGTGCACTACCTCATGTAGTGAATGAGTTTCTAGAGGTATTCCCAGATGATTTTTCAGGCTTGCCCCCGGAGCGGGATGTGGAGTTTTCAATTGATCTGGCGCCGGGAACATAGCCGATATCTCTTCCCTCTTATCGCATGGCCCCCACCGAGCTGAGGGAATTAAAGATATAGCTGGATGACTTAGAATCCAAAGGATTCATTCGCCCGAGTGTCTCTCCTTGGGTTTCTCCTGTATTGTTCGCGAAAAAGGCTGATGGATCCCTCCGGTTGTGCATTGACTACCGAAAGCTGAATAAGGTAACAATTAAAAACAAATACCCTTTACCCAGAATAGATGATTTGTTTGATCAGTTGAAGGGGGAAAAGTGGTTCTTAAAGATAGACCTGCGTTCAGGTTATCATCAACTCCGGGTGAAGGAGTTAGATATCCCAAAGACAGCCTTCCGAAGCAGGTACAACCACTTTGAGTATTTGGTCACGCCCTTTGGATTGACAAATGCTCCAACAGTCTTTATGGCACTTATGAATAGGGTTTTCCATCAATATCTCGATTCATTTGTTGTGGTGTTTTTGGACGACATTCTGGTATACTCTAGCTCTGAGGAGGAACACAAACATCACTTGAGGGTCGTTTTGGGTACATTACGGGATCACCGCCTCTATGAAAATTTGTCAAAGTGCAGTTTCTGGATCAGGGAGGTGAGATTTATCGGGCATGTGATCTCAGAGAATGGAGTTTCAGTGGACCCTGATAAGATTAGTGCAGTTATGTCATGGGAGAAACCGAAGAATGTGTTCGAGATTAGGAGTTTCCTTGGCCTGGCTGGTTATTATAGGCGATTCGTTCGGGATTTCTCTCGGCTTGCTTCACCGATGACTACCCTCACCCAAAAAGGGGTGAATTTTGTATGGGGTCCAGAATGTAAGGCATCATTCGAGGAGCTGAAGATGCGATTGACTACTAACCCCGTGCTGATTTTACCAGAGGCTAGAAAGGGATATGTGGTTTAGTGTGATGCCTCAGGTATGGGTCTTGGGTGCGTGCTTATGCAAGATGATCACGTGGTGGCGTATGGCTCTCGCCAACTCCGACCACACGAAAAGAACTACCCAACCAATGGCTTGGAGTTGGCAGTAGTGATGCATGCTTTGAAGATGTGGCGTCACTACCTCTTTGGGGAGAAGTTTGTGGTATATTTTGATCACAAAATCTTGGCTTATATCTTCTCACAAAAGGACCATAACATGAGGCAGCGTCGATGGATCGAGTACTTGCAGGGGTTTGATTTTGACATTGTCTATACCCCAGGTAAGGGTAATGTAGTGGCCGACGCCTTGAGCAGAAGGGTTCCAGTTCAGGCTTTGAGGAAGTCCAGTGATGAGTGGACATTGATGGGGATCTTTTCTCAGATTCATGTGGAGACCAAGGAACATAGTGGAGGGGCATTCTTGGCGAGCATCCAGTTGACTCCTTCACTGTTGGAGTTGATTCAGCAGGAACAACCTAGTGATGAGCTTTGTCAGCGATCGAAGCAGTTTCTTCATGGTGGGGAGACATCCTCTGATTGGTCGTCATCTCCTGAGGGCATCTTGTGCTTCAAGGGTTGTTCGGTAGTGCCGTTATCTCTACAGAAGGTGGTGATGCAGGATAGCCACCAGTCTCAGTGGGCTGTCCATCCGGGTGCCACTAAGATGTATTATGACGTCCGTCGGCAGTTTTGGTGTCCTGGTATGAGACGGGACATAGCGGACATTGTGTCGAGATGCTACACATGCCAGCAGGTGAAAGCAGAGCACCAAAGGCCCTCCGGTTTTCTCCAAACACTACCCATTCCTACCTGGATGTGGGATGAGGTTGCCATGAACTTCATTGTTGGATTACCTCGTACACCTCGAGGTAAGAATGCCATTTGTGTAGTGATTGATTGTCTAACCAAATCAGCCCACTTCATTCCGATCAGAGATACATCTAAAGTGGATGAGTTGGGCCGCCTGTATCTTCAAGAGGTGGTGAGACTCCATGGTGTGACATCAGCAGTTTTCTCAGATAGAGACCCTCGTTTCACATCTCGGTTCTGGGAAGGCCATTAGAAGGCCATGGGGTCCCAGATTAAGATGAGCACAACATACCATCCACAGACAGATGGTCAGACAGAGCGGGTGAATCAGATTTTGGAGGACATGCATCGTGCATGTGTCCCAGACTTTGGAGGTTCTTGGGATACCCATTTGGGATTGGTTAAGTTTTCTTATAATAACAGTTACCAATCCTCGATTCGAATGGCTCCTTTTGAGGTGCTCTATGGTCGGCCTTGTCGGTCCCCCCTCTGTTGGGCTGAGGTAGGTGAGACCTCACTACTGGGGCCGAGTATGGTGCATGAGACATCTGAGAAGGTAAAATTAATCAGACAACATTTAATGACAGCTCAGAGTCGTCATAAATCATATGCTGATCAGAGGCGTTGAGACCTAGAGTTTTCTGTGGGTGACAGAGTATTCTTGAAGGTGGCCCCTCGTTTAGGCCATCGTCGATTGGGTAAGCAAGGTAAGCTGACTCTGCGGTACGTCGGGCCATTTCAGATCATCTAACATATTGGAAAGGTGGCAAACAGGTTGGCCTTACCTTCTCAGTTGACGTCCATCCATGTTGTCTTCCATGTTTCTCAGTTGAAGAAATACTACCCGGATCTGTCCCATGTGTTGAGTTGGGAAGAACTAGAGATGGAGCCTGACTTGTCTATTGTTGAGAGGCCAGTGAAAATAGTGGAATACCAAGAGAAGATACTTCGAGGTAAGTCTATTCAATTAGTCTGGGTTCTATGGCAGCATGGAAATGATACACATGAGACATGGGAGCGAAAGTCGTGGGTCGAGGAAGAGTACCCGTTCTTGTTTTCCAATCAAGCCACATGTTGACTTTCCAGGGCCGAAATCCTTCATGGGGGGAGAATTGTCACATACATGAAATATTTAGAGGTATTTTTCATTTAATTTACATCCTTGCTTGGTTTTGGTGGTTTCCATGCATTTTTTAAGGAAATAGTGGGTTTCCCAAATTTGGGCCAACCTAAGAGCCCATTTCCAGTATTGAATGTATATTTTGTTTCTTTAATAACTCCTTCGTTTTTCAACATTTTTCAACCATTAAACTTCCAAAATGACCTTAATTTAAATATTAAAACCACAAAATAATTTTGGGCCCCTTAATAATTCATTAGAATCATGGATTTGGGTGATAAAATTTGGTATTGGGACAACCCGAAAGCCCATTTCCAGTTTTAAAATTGTTTTGTAATTCTTTCATAAAATATTTATTGTTTAGGCTTTTTCGGTGATTCCACCTCTCACACATTCCCATCAAACCCAGACACACCCCCATCTTCGTTTACGCCTCTTTGGAGCTCATATTGATCGAGATTTAGGGCCGAAATTCTGAAGCTCCAAAAAACGTCCAGATTTCTCAAGTAAGTTGTTTCTCTTCCTTATTCCTCCCTTCTTCTTAAGGTTTCTTCCTTTTTTATTGAATCCCCAAATATCCAAAATATGGGGTTTCGTACCTAGGGTATTATTTTTGAGTTTATTTGTCCAATCCTCTGGTTTTAGGTTCAATCTTACTCCTTTGTGGTGCGGCGGAGGTGCGGTTGAAGTGATGCACAAGGATTTGGGGGTTTTGACTCTTTTGGTAGGTGATTTCATATGTAGGTATTGTATAATTAGTTGGCTTGATGTATTTAGGTTTCCATTATGTTCATCATTAAGTATTTTGATTTCAAAAATTTATTTGGGTAGCATTATAAAAGTGGTAGATTTTTAAGTGCCAATCTTGTGTGAAAATGGGTGTTTTACATGTGTAACCCATATTGTGCCTCTTGGTGTTGTTTTATAATTCAGGGATTGGATTTATAAAAATGTTTTGATGCTGAAATTTATGTTTTGGTATAATATTGGTCTCCATATGGTTTTAAATATGGGATTTTAGATGAATTTAATGTGCAACATTTGATTAATTTTCTTGAAATTGTTTTATGGAAATTATAAATGGTTTATTGAGTTATGCAAAAGGTGAAAAGAAGGTGTAGATATTGTTTTGAATGTGTGTGACCAGAACTGATATTTATATGTGAATATTGATTTTGGTAGCATGTGGTGACTATTTGAGCACAATATGGGAAACTCGAGTATCTAGGTGGGCTAACGTGTACTAGTACGCTAGTGAACGGAGGGGTTTTGACCATGGTTCACTTAGCAAGTCTAACATGGATAAAACTAACAAAACTGTAATGGAGATGATTGGAGACCACTAGGTTATGGGTATGCTCCCTACTAGTGGCTTGTGCACGAGAACGAAATTCGTTATGGTTGCATTCACCGAGGTACGAGGTACTTGGGGCTCACAACAAACTAGTACCTAGGGGTGTTCCTATGCTCGGTTCTCGTGGCCTTTTTGGCATTTAAACTTTCTTTATGGTATTTTTGGATGTGAAAACTAGAAGATTGAATGTTTTATTCAATTTCACTCATTCTTTATAGTTATCCCCATTGAAAGTTATTTTCTTTTCAAAGTTGCACTTTTAGAAATAAATGCCACTATTATCTATTTATAACTCTTGGAAGCCTTTTATTTTACAATGACTATCACATGAAATACTTGGGTGATATCCTATTGGTATTATTCTCACACCCTACTTACACCATTGGGTGTAAGTAGACTTGATCATGTTTGACACAGGCAAAGGAAAATCCTTGGGCGATGGCGGTTCGGGTTGCTAGTTTCTCTCGATGGTGCGGTGTTGTGGAGACAGCTTATGGGTGATGACCCCTTGTCGTGTAGAGTCTCATGGGATGTTTGCTTATACTTTTATGTACTTTTGTACCTCTCGTGTCTTGTTTAAACTCATATACTAAGTTCTTAATTTTTATTAATTCCTGTTTGGCATAATTATTCATATTTGGTTTGTTGTTTGTTTTTGGTTATCTTATGAACCCAAACTCGGGTAAACCATTCCCAAATTAATTTTTATGATACCCGGGCACTTGTGCCAGCCCGTGGGGATGGGGAACGCCCTTCGAGTCTTGCCATGAGCTGGTTTTGGTGCTGGTTTGATGGCGACCAGATTCGGTTCGAGACAGTGACACCCATTTTGTGGTGTTTTGGGAAATTTAGAAAAAATGGGTTATTATTTTGCAATGTACAAAATGATGGAATTTTAAATGATAATTTTTAAATCATTATCATGGATAATTTTTTTGAAACTATTTGAATAAACTATCTTCAATAAAAATGTTTTTTATTGAAATGATATTTGGAATATATGTGTATACGGGGGTTTTCATTTAATGTTGATTTTAATGGAATGGTCATGGATAGTGTTGGGATTGTTTATATTCGTAAAGAATAGTTTGGATTAGACATTTTGTATCAATGTATTTTTGGTACGTATAAACTTTTATGATTGTAGGTTATGTGGTATAATAATTATTTGGTTTGGATGAATAGTATGTGTGATGTACCACCATCATGGATTGAAATGTGGGCATGAAGTACATCTATAATATAAGGATATGGTTGGATGTGAAGTTATGCCATCAATGAGATAACCAAGATCATTTTTAACATTGGGAGTAGGATTGTGTTAGGAATAAGTGCATAAATAATAATTTTTGTCATGCTAATATGTATTGGGGAATGGTTGAGGATGTGTTCTGTTTCATTCTTTTGTAATGTGTTAAATTGGGAAAATTGTTTTTATAGGGTCTATGGGGATTGTGGGGAATTATTTTCATGTTCCTGGTTTTATAAAAGTTGTTTGATAGAAATTGAATTAAATGGTTTTATCCTAACTGGGTGTGTATGGAAGTCAATTGCGAAAAACCAATTGAGTATTATAACTCAGCTCCTTCTTTTCTACTTAGTGATTTTACATATGTTGTACCCCAACAGTGAGGAAAAGTTAAAGAATCTCATTTCCAATGTTGTACACTATGATGCATGGATGGTCTTATAGTACATAGATCTTGGACGATAGTGTAGATCTATGGAGATATGTTGTCGCATCATTGGTTGTATGTCTTACTCATATTATTTGTACAATGATTTTTTTGGTTGATTGGTTGTGATGGTATTTTGGGTATTTTCATATTTTATAATATTCCTAAAAATCATCATATAATGGTTTTTGACAATTTCATGTTTATTTGATTACATTCATTACAAGGGAAAATTGTTTCCCAACTATTCTTGAATCATAAAAAATAATTTTCATCCTTTGGATCTTTTGGAACATTTATAAGGCCATATAGCATTATATCGCCTCTACAATTCAATGTTAAGGTTTTGGATGTGAAATGTTGTTTTAGTTTATTCGGTCTATCACATTATTGTTTTTCTGGTTCATTTCCATTGATTTTCAATATTGATGTTGACATTAATTCTTTGTGTTTTTCATGAGTTGGAATGGTAGCAAGGTGTAGGATTATGGTAACATGAAATTTATTGCACAATAGTACATAACTAACCCTTTTATGATGAACATAATTTTACCAGGTAGATGAGTACATATGTGTTTTGGGGTCACATATAGGAGTGTGATACTAATATCATGGGTGTAGCCATAAAGATTGAGCATGTAATTTAGGCTAAAATTGGATTACCACTAGGAATTATTATTTCATTGTGTACAATGATTTATGTTGTTATTTGAATGTATTAATTCTCGTTAAATCTATAAATTTTTATCAAAAGTGTGTTTTTTCAAAAAACCAATTAAGGTACTTTCAAAATTGTTCAGTTTTGAAAACATAGTTGATTTTTATTAATAAAAAATTGAACATGGGAAAATTTTAATTTTTGGAAAGCATTGTAGTGATAGATGGAAAGTGATATAATTAGAAATTTTTTTCTTTTTGTTTCTTAGGAGTGACAATTGTGGTGCTTCTAATGATGACATAAAGGCACTGGGTAGAATTCATATAGAACAACTAATTTATTTTGTAGAAAATATAGATCCACAATATCCTTTGGTAAAATAGAAACTAGTGAATATCATTGTACATGATTTTCATGCTCTAGGATGTAGGAACAAAAGTGATGAACTGTGGCATGCAAATCACAGTAATCAATTTCAAAAGTGAAAACCACCCTTTTTTTTGATTTTGAGCAGGATAGGGCATAATAATGGTTGAATAGGTTTAATGGGATATTCAATTTCATCAAAACACCAAAATATTAAAAGGTGATGTTAAAAACATTCATGTTGGATGATCAAGAATGTTAATTGTGGGAGGTTGTGGTCTAGGATAGAATGAACTAGGGTATGACATTGTAGGGGTTTGATGTATTTTTTAATGAACAATTTTACCATCATACAATTAAAATTCACCACACAAATGTTTTATTGAGATTAAAGTATGGACATTTTTCAATGACATAGTACACATATATGTTTGTGAATTTAATGTGATTTTCACCAGATGATGTAGCTAGTGCATCCATGATGTCATAGATCATTGATTCGGTCATGATGTAAGAAATTGGTTCCAAAATTATGGTTCTATGTATTTGTTATTATATGTAAATTTTGAATGGAAAATCAGTGGTTGAAATGGATATCATGGTGGATATGGGAGAGGTATGAATGATGGTACTCATGGGGAAAAGTGTGAAATCTAACACAAAGATCATGAATAATAGGGGCACTTATTTATATGGTCGGTGTATGGTTCATAATATTTTGTTATGATCAGAGAATCATTATCTGAATCCTAAGTACAAATCAATGATGATTTCAACATTTTCTTTTCGTCCAGATAATGTTTCATTATTTTTAATAGCCTTTAGCATGTCTTAAATTCATTTAGGTGGCGATAAATTTGGTGTAATTTTAATAATTATCTAATTTGGCTATTTGGGATAGTCCTTAACGGTCAAATTCATCATATTGATAGACTGGTTGTAAAAATAAGATATACCTCATCAAAAGATACTTATTAGTCATATTAATTTTATGAAGACCTTGAATTATAAACAACAGAGGTTTAATATTGGTAATAATGAGCTATGTGTGGAAATAAATAAGTTCTATGGATCTCAACATGTTATATTGGATTATCAATTGGGAACATCCACGATGAGAGGTTTGATTCGTTCGAACTATTATTTCATAAACGTGTTGATTGATACATGTTAATCTAATTTTTCTGTTTCTTCTCAGTAGATTTATTTGTTGGGATTAAGTTAGAAAATGATACATTCTATTTTGAAACATTAAAACTTCTATGCTAATGACAATGTTGATGCATCTTATATAGAGCATGTTGTGTAGTTGTGGATTAGTTTGAGTTGATGTAGGAATTATCAGTTATTATGATGGATAAGTATGATATAATATTAGGTATGTATTGGATGACAATTCTTGAAGCTCATATCGACTTTTATGCATGAATGGAATGTTTTAAAAAAATCTATGGCATCGATTATCTCTCTACTAGAGAGAAAAATGTGATCATGTGAACAACATGATTGTTGGAACCAAAAGATGGGACAATAGCATATTAATTAGTATTATTATCTTTGACATCAATTGAATGGGTTAGAAGATGTAGCTTTCATTTTGTGGTCAACTAGTTTGGGGATGTCATTACTAAACAATTAATGGGGTTACTACCCATGATAGAAGTGGAGTTTATGAATGATATCCTTCTAGGGAATAGTCCCACCTCCCTTCTATCTTTCCCAATAGCACCATTAGAATTTATTTTATTGAAATTACAGTATGAGTGGGTTGAAATAAAAGTTTTCATCTAGATTAGGTCATCTATGTTGTTTTGAACCAGTTATGTTTGATAAAAATGTAGACAGAACTCTTCAGATGTGTGTTGACTATCAAAAGAATAACCAATTTAAAATGAATAATAAATATCAACATCCATGCATTGATGACTTGTTCGATCAGTTGATAGGACCTCTGTGGTTCTCCAAAATTGAATTGTGATTAGTATATCAACAGTTACGAGTAAGTAATGAGGATATTCCTAAAATATCCTTCAGTAGTAGAAATGGCCACCATGAGTACGTGGTTATTCCCATTGGACGTATTAATGTAGCAGGTATGTTCATAGAATTGATGAATCATATAATATAGATATATATCAAATATTTTAGGGAGGTATTCATAGATGTTATAATGATGTATTCAAGAGAAATAGTGACTAATGATCAGAATAGTCCTTAGTGTTGGTAATATTGAGGGATCGTCAATTGTATTCCAAAATATTGAATTATGATTTTTAGATTCAATAGGCCCATTTCAATGGAAATGTTATTTCTATAGATTTTTTTTTCATGGATCCATTAAATATAAAGGTTGTTATATTTTTTTAACCAACATATAATTTTTTTGAGATACAGATCATCCATGGTCTATCTTAATATTATCAATTCATTTTTCATGATATCTGAAGATTATATTCTCTAATTAAAGAATTATCAATATGGAACATACCACTAAAATGGTTTGAACATATTCAGAATTATTTTGATGATAACATGGTTAGGCTTACATCATCAAAAATCATTTCTTTACCAAAACCGTGGAAAGGGTATGTGGTGTATTTAGATGAATGGTGAATATGAATGTTGTCTATTCCTGGGAAATAGGATCATATCGTTTTTATAGATAATGACCAATGAGGTTTAATGTGAAGAACTAACCAACCCATTATTTTGAGTTGGATGGGGTGTTTGATGTTTTCCAAACACGGAATCACTATATTTTAGTTGACAAATTCAAGGAGTATACCTATCATAAGATCATGAAGGAAGTTATCTAATAGATATATTTTATTTTGAGGAAAATTATATTTATGGAGTATCTTCATATTTTTTAAATTTAATTGAATTACACATTGGGTTAGATAAATTTAGTGGAATATTCATTAAATTGAAATTAATATTCTCAATTGGTGAAACATGCATCAGATCAATTTTAGTTGATGTCAGGTGTAACTGACATGAGGATAGAATTTGATGAAATGGAAGATGTGTTCTTACAAGTCTCATATGATCCTGAAAAAATTGGTTTGGTTAATAACTAGATGATTTATTATTCAGCGTGTGTGGTTGTGAGGTCTAAACCCAATGGCGAGGATACCGTTGAAGGTTTGAAACTAGAAATGAAATTAGGGTTGTGATTTCAGAATCAGATGGTTGTACTAATAACTTTTGAGGAGAAACTTTTCAGTACTTATCAAAATTCCATGTCTATTGTCCATCATGGGATTCATAAAATGTAAAAGGCTTTAAAATAACTATTTTGGATTGTTGTTATGAAGTGTAATGTGATTGAGATTGTATCCTGATGTATGAGTTGTCAGTAAAGAATGGCAGATCATCCATGGACAGTAGGTATATTGCAGTCTATACCTATCCTTGTGTGGATGTTAGAGAAAATAACAATTTATTTGGTTACTGATCTTCGATGAATGATCTTGAATCATGATGCGATATGGGTTATAAGGGATCATCACAAATATTCATCCCATTTAATCCATATTTGTGAATGTCATATAGTAGAAGATATCTCCAAAATCTTTATTCATGAGGTAGTAAAAGGAATATTATACAATTTTTGATTTTATAACATGGAGACTCGTGCTTCACATCACATTTATGGAAATCCACGAAACAATCATTTGGGACATAGATGATGATGAGAATGACAAATCATCCTTGATGGATGAACAATCTGATAGAATGGTAAAAAGGATAGAAGGAATGTTTGCAGGATTGTGTGGTGGATTTTCGTAGCTCATGGGAGGATCACATGTCATTTTTGTAGTTTTCATATAGTAACAGGTACCGTGCCTCCAATCACATGGTTCTATTTGAAGGGATATATGGGTGTCCATATCATTCTGCAAAATATTGTGTGGAAACTGGTGAGACATCATTGGATTGACCAAGCATTGTCCAAAAAATGAAAAATATGATTATGTTGATCAATAATTGGATTGAGATGACACATAGTATTTAGAAATAATATGTCGACCATTGTCAATTATTGTTGTCATTCAAGGTTGGTACCCTTGTTTTCTTGAGAGACACTTTGACATTGGGACGCCATTAGGTTGGGAAGCATGAAAATTTCTCTATGAGGTATATATTACCATTTGATACATGATCAAATAATAGTGGTGGCATATCTGTTGGCTTTTTCACCACAGTTCATGGCGGTGTTCAACTTGTTTCATGTGTCATAATGGAAAAAGTATCAGCCAGATCGTGACAATGTGATCTATTTTGATCATTTTGAGAAAAAATTGGATGCTTCTTTAGGGAAGATTCTAGTGAAAATAAAGGATAGGAAAGATAAAGTATCATCATTTTAGTAATATTTTTGTGGGAAAATGTTCAGATTCGAGGGAAGACATGGGAGTGGGAGAAAGAGTTGGTCGAGAAATGGTCTAAGCTATTTCGGAAAAACGATGGATCTCTACATTCTAAAGGAGGCATTTCTAAGGATGAGGATAATGTAGAACCCCTATTTTGAGGTATTTGAACCCTTTTAATGTATTTTTATGTATGTAAATTTTTTGGGTAATTTATGGAATTGTTTTGGGGGTTTCGGGATGGTTTGTAAGCTTTCCTATGGGTGAATGATTTGAGCATGGTTAGTGTAAACTATTGAAAACCCATATAAAAGTGAAAAATGGAGATACTGGAATTTTGCATGGTTGGTGAAAAATTTGACTAACTATGTTGGGCCCTCATTGGGATAGTAGTAGTCACATGGTAAGCACATGGTTTTTCTAACTCTATGAGATAACCATGTGTGTCTTTGAAAATAGGATTTTTTTACTTGGTTTTCCCAATGAACTAAACCTCTATCTCTATCTCTCATAGTTTTCTATATCTATGTTCATTTCATGATGATATATGGTTCTTATTTCCAATTATTATGAGTTTTGGGATTTTTAATGCTAGTCCATTTGATCTAAGGCTGTGTTTTAGTGTTTTAACATGTATTTGTGGTGCAATTGTTCATTGGTCGATTTTCCTGAAACCCGAAGGTAGGGGTTTTAACTCTCATCTCTATTATGGTAGAAATAAATGGATTTAAATTAAATTTAATTCTTTTTTACTTGATATTTAATTATAATTTTTTATTGAATATTTTTTTGACGTCATTGTTTTTTGTTTTGTTATTTTGAGAAAAATTTGTTATTATTTTGAAATATGCATAATGTGAGACAATACTATGAAGATTTTAAAATAAATAGATTGTAGGATTTCTATAAAATGGTTTTTGAAATATGATTTTTATAAAATGGTTTATTTCATTGAAATGATATTTGGAATTGATGTGTTTAAGGGGGTTTCAATATGGGATGATATTATTGGAATAGTCATGGTATGTATTTGAATTGTTGATTTTCTTAATGGATTGTTTAGATTGGAAATTGTGTGTTGATGTGGTTCTAAGAACTATTGATTGATATGATTGTTGTCATTTCTGGTATAATAATGGGTTTGATGAGATTAATTGTTGGCATTATTTACCACCATCAAGGATTGTAATTACGGCTTGATGTTCAACTATAAAAAGGGAACTGTGTGGGATGTGAAGTTTCACCATTGATGGTAATTCCCTACTAGTATGTAATAGTGTAAGTATGATAACGGTTGGAATACAATAATTAAGAATGATTTTGTTTATGCCAATATGTGTGGGAATATTATTAAGGATATGTTTTGTCCTTTTCATTGTTATTGAGTCGATTTGGAAATAATTGTTTGGTAATGGTGTGTTTTTTTATAAAAAATTGTTTCAGTGTTCATGGATAAAAATAAATTGTATTATATCAATAAATTTAACCAGTTTTATCTACGATTTATATCTAGGGATTTCATTTGTGGATTATATACTTTGAATTATTATTAATCCCTTTATTTATATACATTAGTGATTTTCAGATGTTGTACCATGAGACATAGTTAAATCTAAATTGTCTCATTTATTTAGTGGTGTATTTTATTACATGGGGTGTATTGTTGTACATGGACATTATATCTTGGTGTAAAACTATGCAGATAAGGCATATCATCTTGTTTGAATTGTTTAGCCTTCCTCTTTGTTCTCTGATTTTGGATTATTGTAGTTTGGTTGTGTTGGTATTTGAGTAATTGTTATATTTTGTACCACACTTGACATGCATCATGTAATATTTTTATAAAAGGGTCATTTGTTTGGATACATTCATTTCAAGGTAAACTCATTCCACAACTGTCATTGAAGCCCTCTATATTAATCATCCTCATTTAGCACCTCTAGAATATCAGTTAATGATAAGTATAATTCCATAACTTCTCTAAGTCAATGGGTAGTTGTGAGATGTCACAGTACAAGTATACAATTACAATCTATAAAAATTTATTACATTAAACAAAATTCTTAAAATAATATCATGGGTACCCTTCAGGATGAAATCATTGCAATTTTCCTCATGATAATGGTATTTTCTTTAATCCCAATTTAATAATTTGGAAATTTATTTAAAACCTTGAATGATTAAAAATTATTTGTAGGGGTAAAAAAAGGTAGGACACAACTAGACTAGTAAAAATACCTATAATATTTTTCATAAAAACATAACCTTTTATTAGTAAATATGAATCTTCTTTTAAATAAGATAAATATCATAATGATTAGGAATCAATGGATTATGATGAAATATATAAAATAACAATTTAAAATATAATTAAGTAACATGGGACATCATTTTCTATAAAGCATGTAATATTTATAATTATCTATTCTACAATGGGATTATGTATAATAGATATATTTTTTATAATCAATAGAGTATGATTCTAATAATCTATGAGGAGAAACCAAATCGAATATGTAATTCACATGACCTAATGAATTATAAAAATATAACTGACTCTTCCCCATTGTTTTATCACATATCCAACCATACTTATAACATATTCCCTAGATACATAACATAATGATAACATAGAAATCATGCATAGAAGAAAAATTCATATATAAAAAAAATTTTACATGTAGAAATCCGTATATTATTTTTCAAATATGAAAAAATGGATCATTTTATTTGAATATATAATTGTAAACTTGTAATGAAAACAGCAAAACACTTATCTTAAATTTTAAATCGGTATTATTATTCATTTAATATTTGTTAAAATAATTCCTCATGTCTTCAGAAAAAATAGTTTAATGTGTATCTTTAGTAGATGATTTTAAAAAGAAAATCATATATCATATTAACAATGCGATCATTAATATAATCAATCAATTATCCATATTCTGTAAAAATATTGACAAAAATTTTATAAAAATATATGATTTTAAAAATCTATTTCAAAAATTATATTAACACATCATAATCAATAAATAGATGCTTAACATAATGAGGGTAAATTGGGTTTTGAATTCCATTACCTCACAATCATCATCCGTAAATATTGGTAAAAATCATTTGTATAATAGTTTATATAATTTTATTTACTCTTTAAAAAACAATATTGTTTTTTAATAAAATTTTATGCAATGATTTTTTAAAATCTTATGACCCTTTCATAAATAATATTTCATTATTTTAAATTCTTCTGGTTCCTTTGATTTATGGATTCATGATATGTTAATTTTTATTAAATTATGGAGTTTCTTGTAAAATTCTAATATAACACCATAAGTAAAATGTAATAGTATTATTGAAATTACAGAACTATTATGGATCTGATATATTATTATTATTTCAATCAAGAGAATGATCCATTAGATAAAATGTTAAAGATAATTTTTTTCGTTATTTTAGTGGTTTTTTCCAATCATCATGAACTAGATCCAAATTATTTAATATTATGTGTTTATAATAATTAAAGAACATGAAATATGATATATAATTCCTATCTCAAACATACATAATTTTAGTTATAATTTTGTGACCATCCATGAAGGCACTATTAGAAAATATGATATCCTTAGTCACAATGATGGTAAGCCAATAAAATTTAGAGCAATGTGTGGTTTATTTCATTTAGAGATGATGAAAATCAAAATTGATATGATATATTCCATTAGAAATATAAATATATATTATATATATTTCTTGATTTATCATACTTTTATGGATGAATGAGGTTGGTGAAACCGAATGTGAATTTATAAGTGAGGTACTTTGAGTAAATTACCTCTTCGATATCACCTACTTGAGAGACCCATGAGAAACATGGGATTGGAATTTTGGTGATAACCAAAGCTCTATGAAATGGGTAAGGAAAATAGGAGTGTCTATGGATGATATTTACATAGATTCATGTATTGTGAAGAAAAATGGGCGGTTTAATAGTGGTGGTTATACACAAGGAGAGGCTGATTTATGTGATAAAAATTTATTATTATCTAATTAATTCTAATGACATTCTACTGCAATTAATTTAAAATAATTGGGATGAAAATTATAATTTATTATTCTACTAATGGTGTTCATAAACCTCAAACAACCATTAAATGTTTTATTTTTTATGTATTTAACACATTAACTTTTCAACTGTAAGAGATTTAATTTTTTACCTATATCATTGTAAAAAATATTTTTCCATATTTACATTTTTAATGAAAAAACATCATAATAGAATTAATACTTATTTCAAAAATATGATTCCAAATAAGGATTATATTTTACCAAATTAGTTTCATAAAAATTATAATGTTTCGTTTAATATTAACTTATTAACCACAATGAAAACCATGTTTTAATGGAAAAATTTTCAAAACATTGAAATGTTTTTATATCCAATTTCAATGTTAAATATGATACAATGAACTATATTAAATATATTTATGAATACATGATATGATAATATTTTAAAAATATTTTAAAATATAATTTATCTATAAAATTAAATTAGAACAAAATTAGATTTTAATTTATATTCAGTATTATTAGTATTCAACAAAAGAATAAATCGTCTCTAAAATATACCCCCATTTCATACTCAAATAATAATAATATTCCTCTTATAAAAATAAAGTTTATTTTAACAAATAATACATTTAAAAGTTTAAAAATATATTTTAAATATTTATACACCAATAAAAGTTGTGAAATTTTCATTTTAGAAAAATATAGATTCTTATTCTTAAAATAAAATTTCTTCTAATCATAAGTATATAAAGAACATTAGGTGAATTTAAAAGAATTTTCATGAATATATATAATAAATATTTTCTTATTATCCATCACTAAAACTAATAATGTTACCATAATAATATGAATAAAATGAAAATAAATTATTCTATCAGTACCAGGTTGTTGCATAATAGCTGATATATATGTCCTAAAAAATAAACTATATTAAAAGAATACAATGTCTATACTAACACATTGAAATGATAATAATTAATTTTCTTCATATAGTATCCTAACTCCACTAAATTTGTTTTTGTTCCATTAAATCATTAAAAATCCTTTTTTCACACATAATCGTTTATTTTGAAAATTATATTATTCAATTTAAATATTATTCTGATACCCCAAGCCCACATTTTGAAAATCGGTTCTATAAACACATTCTTTACAAAATTTATTTATTATATACAATTTATTCTAAAAACTAACTATCAATTTTATTGGACAAGATGAAAATATTTCACTATATAAAATCCCATGATATTTTAGGGTTAAGGATAAAGATAATTCTGAAAAAACATATTCTAACAAAAATATAGTGTTTTTCAATATATATAATTTTTCATAATAAAATATAAGAAACTATTATATTTATAATGATTGGGTAATAGATCCAAAAAAGGTTCCACAATTTATACCATGTTAGGAAAATTATGTGTAATTTTTTATTCATAACCTAATAAAGTAGATATATATGTAGGGGTGAGATAAAAATCTAAATAATGGGAAATATTTAATTGATATAATCATGAAAATATTAGGGCATAAATATTGTGATATAAATTTACAATTTTCATAATAAAATAATAAATTGGATTTGATATAATCCTTTAACAATGATAATATATGATAACATAGATATGAATAATATTGATCTCATACAGAAGTAATTCATATTTCTGTAATAAAAAACTGATTACATTATTTTAATAAAATACATTATAATGATATGGGGAGATGTGTACTATATAGTAAAAATGATTTCTCTCACGAGAAATGACACTTCAATTAGGGGATATATGATTAGATACCTCACTCATCACTTGATTAAGACCATTTTATTTACTAAATAATTAAACATGACTTCCCATAACATTACTTATGGATCATTTAAAAATATTAAAACAATGTTATCGATATATATAGTAATAATGAATTTCAATACATAATTTTTTTATTAAATAATTTATATAAATTTTAATACATCCAGAGTAAATAAATATTCATTGTTTTTAGGTAAAATACATCATATAAAAATTTTGTAAAAATATTTAATCAACCCATATCAGGTAATGTGTATATGATTAAATTAAAAATTGAATAACATGATGATAATCTATCCAGATAACAATGATGATGGTTCAAAATTATAATATCCAAAATGTAATGAAAGAATAATTGATCGACTCTATCATAAATTATAATCATCATCTAGTGAATTAATTGAATGATTTCACAAAATAATCGATTAAAATAAATATGTTTGGTTGCATGGGTTCAATACATGAATTAATAAAAATGTATATTTGGGAATTTATCATGAACAATAAATCCCATTGTTGAATGTCATTTTGAAAATAGAATGGAAAATGGACGATAAAACATCAACATATAATATGAAACATTTATAATGATGATGTAATAAAACAAATTTCTCTGTCTCTTTAAATAGAGACATCTTAAATAGTGAAATTAATGATTTTAAAAAACAATAATTTTACAAATAATGAACAATAATTGTTCTTGGATAATGAAATAATGTTTTATGTAGGAAATATTATTCAAAATATTTAATATATCATTATTATAAGGTCATTTTAATACATTAAAATTAAATTTATTAATAATATTAAATTATAAATTAATAATAAAACCATATTTATATTAATGTCTTATTTTTAAATTTTTTATAAACATTTATATAATAAATTATTTTATATGAAAATCCCATGAATAAAAAATAAATGTTCTAGATCAAGCACTATTACTAACGAAAAAAATATTTGATTTATTTATATCCCTTAAGGGTTTTACACTCCTTAAAGCAATACATTTTCTAATAGAGGTTTAGGTTGTAAAACACAAATGAATGGGAAAATAACAAAAAATATAATTTGAATTTTATTCCCTTTGTATTTAATTCACAATTTAATGGAAACCGTGGTTTGTTACATAAAAATTTCATAATGAGTTATAGTATGAGAAAAAGAATATTTACAACATCAGTAAAATTTTAATAAAATACCTTTGAAATAGAGGGAAGATAAAATTATCATAAAATACAATTACTAAATTGAAATTCATGATTTAATTTATAATATAATAAATATATAGAAAATGTAAATTAAATAATGTTTTTAATAACAAAAAAGAATCAATGAGTGGAATATGAGAAGAAAACCCTTTCCTCAGTACTGATTTATTTTAAACACACACCATATTTCATTTGTAAATAAAATAATTTAAATAATTACAATCACAAAAAAAAATCATCAACAAATATATCTATTTATAAATAAAATTAATAAAATTAATATATAAGTTAGTTGTTTATTACGTATTTCCATTTATGGGTGTAAGTAATCATTATAGATTTGAAATAGAATCTTAATAATGATTTTTTTTAATTTATTAAAATTGAAGGTGTAACCATTAATATATTATTATAAGAACCATTATAAATCATTCATGATATTTATAAAGTTATAATTTCATTCCAATATATTGTTTTGTAAACCGTGGAGATGAAATCGATGATGGTAATGTTTTAGTGATTATAATGGAAAGAAGTGTGACTTTTTTATTAATGTGTTAAATGTTGATATAACCTTTTAATGAAAAAAATAAAAAAATTATTTACATATTAATATCTTATTATACTAGTATTATTGTTCTTATACATTTCTATATAAAAGAAATCTTGTATTGATCATGACTTCTAAATTGACCCGAACATAAAACTATATTGATTAATATATAATGATGAGGTGGTTAGTTTGTAATAAAAAATATATTATATTTGTTTTTTTATTAGATTGATTTATTAGAAAAATATATAAGTATAAATATGAGAAATTGTATATAATTTCAATAATTAGAAGGAATATATCATTATATTCATGTTATGATAGTGTTAACTGATTGAATTAGTGATAATATTTAATTTATCTTATCATAATCATTTTGTAAAATGTGACATAATAGAAACTTATGATAATAAAAACAACATTTATACATTAATATAATCTTTAAATCTACACATTAAAGGCTGTAATGAAACACTAAAAATGTTCCATACAGGCAATAGACAATATTTATTCCTGGATGATGATATTTATTTTAAAAAGATTGAAAATTTATTTAAATGGTTTTTTATTTATGAATATATAATGTTCCTTAAAAATAATTAATATAATAAATTCTTTATTATATAAATCCTTTAATGTGGGGATGGAAAACAATACATGATGTTTTTTGGAATTGGTAGCCCATTCAAACACACAAATTTCGTTCTCTATTTCCTTGAAATAAAATGAAAAAGTGCGATTAATGATTATTAACATAAATTAATAACATTTAGTATATAACCAATAGTTATTTCATTAAATAATGATTTTAAAAATATAACTACATCAGAATAATTAAAATAAAATAATCTAAGTAAAAAATGATTACCCATATTGAGGAAATTGTGGTTTTTTAGAAGATTCCATGAAAATAGATGACATTCGAAAAAATCCAATACACAAAATTTTAATATTTTGAAAGAGATTTATATGGTAATTGAATAGAGAATATTTTATGATTAAAGATCATTTTAATTGTGTCATTCAAGGTCATGTTAGAGAGAAATTTATATTTTTTAATGTATCTAATTTCCATAAATTTTTAAACCTAATATAAAGGGAGGCCAAAAAAACATCATTTGTCTATAATATAGAGAATAATTTAGTTGCGGGTGATATGAGGTCTCTAAAATACGAAATATTCAATTAGAAACTTGTTTTAATCATATTTCAACCCCATTGAGACATGAATTATTATTAGTTAAATTTTTTTAAGTACCATAATTAGTTATTACATAATGTAGAATAATAATTATTCTTAAAATGAAGTAGTCCTCATTATATAATTTGGTCCCAATGATTCGAAATATTAAAAATAGTACTTCTAATTTTTTTCATGTTGTGATAGAAATTAATTTTCATTTAAAATTTTATTATGTATTAAGATCATTTTTTTACAAAAAATAATATGTATGAAAATATAATTTATAGATTTATGATAAAAAAATTATTTTTTTTGAAATATATAATATTACATAAATGATTATATTTTTCACTGAAATATGTTGAAAAAGTCTTCAGTTACACTTATATCCATGGGATGTTGAAAAATTAGTTTCTTTTTTACTATTTAAATGAAAGTTGTTTTTTAGATAAACCAGGAAAATTTATCTAAAGAATATATTTCTATGGGGATTAAGAAAATATTGAAAAAAATGAAAATTATAATTATAAATTTTGATTTTAAATAAAACGATGGTATATAATCATTGGAATTTATTTCTAAAAATATATATTTATTAGAATCATAAACATTCTAATTCATATTTCTTATTATTTACATGTTAAATGTTTATTAACTAATTATTAATAAGATTAATTTTTTTTCACATTAATCCATTGTTTCTTGAAACACATATGTAGATCGCATAAAAAGGTAATATTTATAAAAACGCATATCTATGTGTAATATTATTATATTATTCATTTTAGATATACAAATGGAATTGGATTCCTATTAAAACATGAGGTTATTTTAAATTTATAATTAATTAAAAATGTGGATACTTATATTCATTCTCACTGAGTAAATATATAATTGTTAGCGATCTAAGTATTTCATGATTTTATTATTGTTTTTTGATTAATATAGAGAATTTTTTGAATCACATTTAATTTTTTAAAGGTAACCATATATTTAAATATCATGGAATTAAATTATTTCTTCCAAAATGAATTATGACTCTACAATTTGACTCAAAATATGAGAGTTATTTTAAAATGGAATTCATCATAAACAATAGACTATTATATGATGATGGATTTATTTTAGATCCAAATTAGATTTATAAATTTGAATAAATATAAAATATATATCCAATTATATTTAACCCAATCCTAATTTCACAATGAATTTTAATATTTTAGGATGATTGAGATCCATAAATGATAACTTCCAGAAAAAAAATGAAATTCACTTGTTTAATACTCTTATTAATACTTGTTTTTACATAATTCCATATTTTCATTAGTTGTTGAAAATTATTGATATTGGAAATAATATAATAAAGATTTAAAATTATCTATTGAATACGATAGTTTTATTGAGTAATCTTATTTATCATTACATGGTTGTTGGGGACAATTTCCTTTATTTTACCATGGATTGGGACATTGTTTCAAAGAATGTATAACATTATTTATATTTAATAAATATTTTTCATATATAATCTCATTACATTAAAAAATTCAGAATGATTTCCATTATTTAAAAATTTATAGAATATACCTACACCTTTTAATAAATTTCCACTTCTTACCATTTTTATCACATGAAAAAAATTAAATTATATTTTATTAAACATACTTATCACACATGTTTCTATAAGATTAAATCTATTCCTTATCTGGGGTATTTTTAATTTCATTTTTGGATATATTTTTAATCAGTTTTAATGATAGTTCGTTTGGAATTGTCATAAATGATTTCACTCCAATCATTATCTTATTAGTTAAATCATTATGACACATCATTCATTGTCTATTAAATCCATTATTATGATTGATACTTCAGGATCAATCCTGTAATAAAACTAAAATTGTTATCAATAATTAATATATTCATAATAAAGTTATCATAGATAAAAAAAGGTAAATTTATCCTTAAGATGTCTAATTTTATAACACTTTATATTAGCCTATTTGTTTTACATATAATAATTTATCATACTTAGTTAGACCTATATCCCTCTTAGATTAACATGTATCATTCTTGGAGAATTCTATAAAAATTATGTTTCTTCCTTATATATTTTTATTCACAATCTATGAAATAATGATCCCAATTATCTATGAATATTCATTAAATATTTAAAAGCTAATGATAATTAAAATATATAATATCCAATTAAATTAATAATTTATCTAAAAATGAACGTGTCAATTATTATTAACCATTACTAATTAAAACCAAATTTTAAATCTATATTGTCATTTGTAACATTTCTATTATTTTATATATCTGAAACTTATTTTCACTCCAAATAATGGTTTATATAGATAATGTTATATAACCATGTAATATTCATATTGGATGAAAAACTAGATGTGATTCTAGGACACATTTTTGAGAACTAAATGATGGTTGAGTTAATAACCATTCCATTATTTTGAGGGTTATTACAAATATGAACATCTCTTCCAAATACAACATCTATATATAATATCACGATAGGGTGTTGGGGAGAGGATAAAAAACTAATCTCTACATTATAGAAACATCAACTGTTATGACCATAGTGGGTGATATAAATTGGTAATATGGGTGAATTGTATCTCTATAAAGACAAATTGGGGTTAATACTTTATGATATGAATGTTATTATTTTAATCAATAAAAATCTCAACAAAACTAATAAAGGATAAGGGATATAAAAAACATTCATGAAAAAAATATAAAACATTATATTATAATTGTGTTATAGATATAAATTATCTTACTCCCCATATCACATACCATCCTAATTTTCCAAAACCACTATGGTATATCACATTTTACCAATAGCGAACACTCTTTAAATAAGACCTTTTAAGAAATGGTGTATTAAAAAATTACATTATATTTTACGTGATCATACAAAAACTAAAAAATTTATAATATAATTCCAAACCAATTTTTTTATTAGAAAAATGATAACCTATTGACATATTCAGGTTTAGTTGGAATCATATCATTTATTGGGGAAATAAAATCCTTGAAATTTATTTGTGTACATACAACCGGTATATTCAGAGGATAATTCCTCACCTATAATCCGTTATTGGTCAATAGGAAACTTTTATTTTATATGGAATTACTGAACCTATATTCTTATAAGATAATTATATTCCTCTTTTATTTTATTAGTTATATAGAACCAAATCATTTATTGTGGTAGATTTTATCAAGACCCTTATGAGGATAGGCCATCCCTAATGAAACATTATTTGGTATATTACAACCTCATGCAAGACATAATTAGTATTATGAAACAACACAAAAAAATAAATGACAATGAATAATAAAATAGTTAAA
The DNA here is from genome assembly GCA_963277665.1 of Viscum album. Classification (NCBI taxonomy): domain Eukaryota; kingdom Viridiplantae; phylum Streptophyta; class Magnoliopsida; order Santalales; family Viscaceae; genus Viscum; species Viscum album. Next base: position 442,430,549 of record OY728165.1, on the reverse strand, counting down.
CCATGTGAATAAATATTTTTGAATATATTATTTTTGTAATAGTTTAGTGACCATTACATTAAAAATATCTAAATAATGACTCCATTGAAACCAAAAATTAATCGATGAAGCACTATTATTCTATATTAAACATTTTTCTCATAATAGTTAGGTAGATTCAATTCTATAATCATTATTTATAGTATTCCTCGGTATTTTTATACAAAAAAATATCAATTGTTTTTTTCGTCACATTTAACACCGTATTTCTCAATCATAAATTCAAAAAATTAAAAATGCAAAAGGAATAAGCATTAAAATTAAACATTTATTATATAACCCATTTTAAAATTATATTATACTTAATAAATAATTACAATAATTAATATCAAGAAATATAAATTAAATATAATCATAATTTCATATGAAATCCCCGAGAATATTTGTGATACAAAGGCATAATATTGTAAATCATTCTATCTTGATCATTTATATTTTAGTTCACTCGTACTACTCATAATTATTTTTTAGATAATGAGTGATAATTAATTTCCACATGATATTTCTCTTGTTAACATGCTTTAATAATATTGTTAATACTTCGTAATCCTTATTAATATGCTTTAGAACACCCATTAATATCCCACACAAAGACTTCTTATTCAATCAAGATAAATCTAAATTGTTACATTTTCCAAAATTTCAATTTGAATATCCATAAACAAAAAATCCCACATTAATATTGGTTAATTCTTCATTAAATTATTTAAACTTATTTTATTACAATCTATATAATATATACTTAAGATTATAAGAAATAAAACAAATTAAAATTAAAAATAATCTCAATGAAAATTGAAATTTTAAAAAATATTTTATATTGAACATATATCAAAATATATGGTTCAATATATATCATATATAAGATAGGAGTATTTAACAAATATGAAATAATTTTTATCTCCAAACAAAATAATAATATATGTAAAATAGATCAACACACCTTAGATACATGAAAACATTAATTAAAAAAGAATGAACAATATTTTGGAAGATAATATATTTCATGTAACTAAATTAAACCATATAAGAACATTTTTCTACATAACTAATTATTCACATATGTAAATTTTCCCTGATGGATAATTCTCATATGAAAATTTAATAGGTGAATAATATATGAAAACATGGTAGTTTAATTCACATTGTAGAATTACTTATCTGATCTTATAAATATATAAAGAGTTGGAAATATAAAATTGTAAATAAAAATATAGATTCATCGATCACATAATTATCTTTGAATCTCGTTAAATTATATTTAGTAAATTTTATTATATTTCAAATAATAAATAATAATTTTAATTAAAACTATATATTTTATGTTATAATAATTATTTGGTATCAAAATAGTTCAAAATGCAATAGAAATTTGAATAACAAATTTCAGTTAATTAATTTTTTTACTACATGATCAAGATAGAGTAAAAACATTATGTATAATAATTAAATGTACATAAAGATATTATAATACTAAGTATATAATAACATCTCCATTAATATTTTTATAACTTCTTTTAAAAAAAATATATATGGTATATAAATTTTGAAATTGGGCTGTTTAAATTTAAAATAGGATATGGGGATTTAAAATTATGCATGTGGAAAAAATTACATTGGCCCCATTTGAAAATAAAAATTCATGTTAAAAATGATATTTCAAGTTCCCATATTTTTTATTTATAATATGATACTTCATAAAACTTTTATAATATTCTATAAACAATCAAAACACAAAATCTAATGTAAATTTCTGCAATTAAATACAATTAATAAATAAATATATATCCTAATCAATAAATAATATATCATCATAATGATAAATGTTTATTAATATATGTGAAATTATTTCTATGAAAATAAATTTATAAAAAGAATTATTATATTGGTAATGAAATTTAATGTTTTAAATTGATTTAACAATTTATTTATTAAATGAGATAATTTTTTTGTAAATTTATCAATAAAAATATCTCTAAGAAGCCACTCAAAATTTTAATTAAATTTAAAAATCAATAATCCATGTATAATTCCAAAAACTATCGAAAATATTGAAATTATAGTAAAAAACAATATTTTAAATGAAAAATTATCACTTTAAATGAATAATGATTCTAACCCTTCCGAATTTCAAAAGTTGTACAACTCATTTGGTTGATAAGTAATAAATGAACTCACCCTTATTTTATTATTTCCATGAAAATTCAAATACCATGTATTTTTTGACAATGTGTTTCCATATAATAATGAGTATGATTAATTTGGAAGACATTATAAGACATGTACATATCAAATCATTTGACATGAAGCCACTATTGTGTTTTCCACATTGAAAATTTGATGGTACATGCAGTGAACATATTTTTTTTTAATTTTTGTGAAATATAATTAAAAACCCTTAATAAAATTAATTTTTTTAAAAATTATTTTTTAAATTGTAATAATGAATAAATTATTTTTATGGAAAATTAATAAAACATTTTTAAAATAAGTAAATACCTTAACAAATATTAATTAGTCTATTAAAAATAGATTCCATAATTCAAATATTTCATGTAAATATGAATATTATATAATAATAAAACTCTATTGTGGAATAGATTCAACATATCTATTAAAAATTAAGAAAAATAAGCATTCCATAATTTTATAGAATTAATTTTCTAGCATATAATATTATTAACAGATTTTACAAATGAAAATCTACATATATTAGCAGCGAAAAAATTATTATAATTTAAATTAAATCACTTAAGTAGCCCATTATTTTCATTTAATATATGGATGTATATAAATTATAAATTTAATTAATCATGCAATAAACAAGTTAAAAACACTTATTTTGGTGAAAATTAAAAATTCATCTAAATCTATATATCCCTAAATTAATTAAATTGGATAATTTGATAATGTAATTATAAATCCCCCTTTAATTTATAGATTTTAAATCCTTTAAATATTATAAATTTCATTTAAAATTCTACACTAAGTGTCTGTCATACTTTATCATTAATTAATATACTATTATTATATGGAAATTGAATTTAATCATAGAAAAATTGTAATGATGGTTTAATGAAAAATGTATTTTATATTATAAATCTGATATAGAATTTTATGATATATTTATATATAAATTTCAAAAAACGCATTCATTCTTATCAGAGACATATTTATTTAGATAAAATGATTTAAAAATATAATTTCCATTATATAACTAAAATTGTCAAAAAGACTAGTCATAGAGAATAAATTTCCTAAAAAGAAAAAAAATTATTCCCCGATACATTTTTTTCATTATTTCCAAAAATAAATCTCATGAATATTTTATCATTTCAAAAATTATGTATTCATAAATGTGTAATTTATTTTAATGATAATGTTTCAAATAATTACATATAAAAAAAATTATGACAAGTTGTAGAATGATGAACTATTGAAAATCAACATAAAATTATGTTATATTTTCTAAATAAAAAATTCCAAATTCTACAAGATGAATTCTGAATCATGGAGGGGACACCAATTCAAAAAACATAAATTTAAAAATGATTTTTCCATGAACTGTCTTATATGATATTTTTATAATTTTGAATATATCCAATTGAAAATATTTTAAAAGTTAATTATAATATTAAAATTGATATATCATATTCCGTATCTATATGAAAGATAAAATTGACTATAATTACTTATATAAACAATATACCTCATTTTTCTCTAAGAAAGAAATGTGAAATTTTTATGAACAAGGATTTAGGTAAAAATTAATAACTATATTGGATGATAGAAAAATTAAAATAACAATGCTTATACATCTCATGTATAAAAGATAAAAATGAAATTGAAAATACATTCATAGTAATAAAGAACATAAATTATATAGAAATAATGTAACATCCCAGGTAAATAAAGAATAAAGAATTTTCATATTTATTAATATTTACAAATTAAATATTAATTTTATTTTAAAGGGGTTGCTATGTTCTATAGCGCACCCGATACGCAACGATGAGTTTCTTTGAAACTTACGTAGCACACTAGTAATAAAATATTATTATTTTAAATGTTAGTTAACAAGTAGCCGTTGTACTGGCGGGAATGGATAGAAATAACTAAAATATGATTATATATGTTTTTAAATGTTTATACATTTACCCAATAAAAGATATAGGCTTAAAATACGGAAAGAGTTCGATTTTAGGGCATATATACTCTAATTTTCACTAAAGGTTCACTTATCACATTTTAATGGTGAACCGTCATTAAATATAGTTTTGATCACTCTTATACTTTATTTTGGACCAAATATAACTCTTTTTAGAATCGGGACATCAAAATTTACTTTGTGTAAATTTTTGGTACCTTTCTGATAAAGTTCATTTTTTTATGAATAGTGTAAAATGTTGTATTTTAATTCAAAACCTCTTTTTAATCTAAATTATTTATATGATTAGATTATTATTTTAATTGGTTTTAAAGTGAAATTAGAAAATATTTTTACCATTAAATCCAATAGTGGTCATTGGAATCAATTTCACTTTGAAATTGGACTTAAACTGGTGTCAATCTTTTGATACTTATTGTTTCACAAAAACACGCTATTTATCATGACAGCGGGAATTAATTATTAAATTAATTAATTTGACTTATATGTTTTTAATTTTGTAAAATGGACTTCATTTTTGAATTCGGAATATCAAATATAGCTTAGGGTGAATTTTTGGCAATTTTCTGAAAAACTTCAATTTTTGATGAATAGTGAAACCACTAAGTGGTAATCAAGCAAACTGATTTTTCAGTTAAATGAAATTTTACCACTAATGTGTATTGAATTTTGAAAATCCGACATACATGGTTGTCATTAAGAAGTAAAATGTTGTTTAATGAGATTAAAATAATTTTTTGGTGAATAGTAACTTTTTTTCATTAATCACGATTAGAGGTAATTAGTGTAGTTTAAGGTAAAAATGGTATTATAAGAATGTGAAAACAACATGACACTTGTCCTACACCTATTGGGTGAGTCATGGCCGACCAAAACAAGCCATGGGCCAACTTGGGGACCGCATGGAGCCACTTTAGTTGGAAAATGACATTAATATATTTTTATTTAATGTTAAAGTGAAAATGACACTAACATAAATTGTTTTACTAAAATAATTTTTGAGTGGGGTTATACAAGTCCAAATTTTTATTATAAATGGTCATTAGAAACCTAACAAGATTTAATACATCATAGTATTTTTTTTATGATTTTTAGACATTAAATAAATTAAATTATATATGACATAATAATGATGCATCGATGAAATCATTATTTGACGATTTAAATAAAATGGAAAGATAATGAAAAAATCTAAAACCTACACATGGCCAAAACCAATTGAATGAGTTGATTTCGAACCCTTATCACCTTATCCACGAATTATATGAATGTGGGACCATTTAAAACCGAAAAACATTTTCAAATAAAGTAATATTTCTTTACTTTCCAAAAGTGCCCCTCCTCTCCTCTTATAAAAGGCCCCCACCTCTACCCCATTTCACACACTTCTCAAGCCTTTGGCTCGGCCAACCCCTACCCAATTAATCTCTCCACATCCCTCTACTCATCCTAGAGGATTCCCATTGGGCAGAATCCTTTCAAAGTAAGCCTTTAGGCTCAAATCAAAAGGGTGATACACTTTTAAAGGTAATTCATTCTATCTTGTTCATTTGTTTTATTTTGCTTCTCCAACCCTCTAAACTCTTTTTATTTACTTATATTGTAACAACAACAGTATCTTAAATATACTGGGATGTTGTTATAATATTTATTTGAGCTACACTCTCACACAACTACATCAAATGGTTAAAGAACATACGGTTTCCATGGATGGCGAAATTCTGCCTCCCGAAACGATGATTGTTCAATACTCATTTAACACCTTCAAGGGTGGCCATTATGATGTCACTATTTTTATATATGATATATAATATGTTTATGTTTTCTTTAAGCTTCTGTATTTTTCATTTTTGGCATACCTTTATGGTTTCCATTATGGGTGAACACGATATCTTCATTGAAGGAAGTGCGGACTACCACCCCCTAAAAGTGATGTGATTCGTTAATGCCATATGTGGGACGTGTGAAGGATGGATTTAAAGTTATTATATATGATGTTATACTGGAATTATAATATACCTCTATATCATTATTATTTCTTTCCATTAAAGTATGAGATAGAAATGAAAGTAGCATTCATGCGTACGTACGGCTTACCGTCTCCATTAACGGTGCATTTCATTTCTTATCCCCAAATGTAATGTACTATTAAAATTAAATTTATATAATGTATATATATAATTAATGATATATCTAAATGATGAATATAATTCTGGAATTAAAATATACATACCTCTCATTTAGTTTTAATTCCACTAATATGAAAAAGAAATGAAAGTAGCATTCATGCGTACGTACGGCTTACCGTCTCCATGAACGGTGCATTTCATTTCTTACCTCTAAATGATTATGTAATATTATAAATACATGTATATGCTGGATATATATGATATATATGATATCAAAATCAGGAATTTCATTCTGGATATAAAGAACTTTTGACCACACGAACAACATGTAATTATAAGAAGTCAACTTTCGACTTAAGAACCAAATATTGAAAAAACAAACATTATTAACTTAAATGGTTACATAATGTTTATAACATGGCAATAAGTGATATAAAAAGAATAATGAACTTTTAAAAGGTTCTTAATCAAGTATAAATTAACTCAAGTTTATTATTCAGGACGTTAAAGAACGATCGAGTCAAGTCAGACCCAAGGTAAGGGACTTCGTCTCAATCTCCTTTCATTGAGGCATATTTCGTTTTATACACAACTTTCTTTTATATGGTGTATGAACCCTTTGACTTTTACTTTTATACAAAAGGAATCTTTTTCTATGAAGCATTTTACTAAACGACAAAAAGGAATGTTTTTTTTAACGTACGCGGTGACAATGACTTTTTCCGCCGCCGCGAGTATTATTTGGTCTTTGGCTTCATCAACAAGACGTATTGTTTTTAGAATAAAATAAATACCATATACTCTTTTATGTATTTTTGTATTGAAAATGGTTTTGATAAAGGATTCTATTATGTCAATATATTTATGTTATATCATGATTGAAATGTGGAAATGATATCATTCCTTTATGTTGGTTTTATGTTTTATGATTTTATACTGGTACTTGGACATTTTAACGGGTGGTTACGTTATAAACCATATGACGGGTGGTGCCGTGAATACCAGGATGGGTGGTTACGTTATAACCTCCAATGCCTTGGGTATGGAAGTCGGCTGTATGGCTATTCCATTAAGTATGTATGGAAATTGGCCGTATGGCTATTCCATTAAATGATATGTGTGGAAGTCAATCGTATGGTTATCCCACTTAAGTATGTTTATGTCCCAAGTTACCTTTATATATTCTATGTGTTCTTTATATGGGTTTTATGGTAATCCTTTGGTTACAAAAAGGTATGTAATGATACTTTATTCAGTGAAGATTTTTTTTACTACTTCATGAAGGTGAAGGTATTACTTTGATATAGTATACATGGTTTACTTGATGTTTGAAAAACTAACAGTTTTCATTCTTTTTGTATCCCTTACTGAGCTTTTTATGCTCACCCTAAGTTTTTCGAAATGTTTTTCACAGGACTTAAAGTGGAATAAGGTCAAGGATGGGATCAAGGGAATTTCATGCTATCTAAAACATGGAATCTAGACATCTTTCTTTTTACGAGTTTTTATTTTATAGAGACTTAGTAGAAGTGTCTAATTTGTAATCTTTTAAGATGTAATAGTTATGTTCTAATTCTCTAAAACTCTAAACCTGAAAAGATCCTCAATGTGAATTATTCATTTAATTCAATATTAAGTAAGGTTTAAGGCTAGGGCCTTATAGTTGGTATCAAAGGGAGGTTTAGACAACTTTAGGAGTTAGAAAAGTGTTAAATTATAATATGATTGAAATGATATAGCATTTACGGATTACCATGTTGCTTCGCCTAAGATATTTCTGTGTTCAGAATGGTTTTCCGTAGAGGAAACAAAGCAGCTATGTTGGGACGACATCAGGAGGAAGATAACCTTCCAAATCAGCAACCTGAGATGGTCAGAATCGGAACTGAACAGTTTGTTGCAGTGATGGCACAGTTGACTCAGGCTATAAATGGTGGTGGTATACATGCGCGAGATCAGCCAGATCAACCGCATAGGAACATGTCAGTGGTGGAACATTTCATGAGGCAACATCCCCCATCATTCAGAGGATCATCTGACCCCGTGCAAGCTGAAGGGTGGATTAAATCACTGGAGAAGATTTTTGATATCATGGGGTGTTCAGAACATCAAAAGGTTAGTCTTGCTATTTACCATTTTGAAGGTGATGCTGATCAGTGGTGGTCGATGGTGAAAAATATAAGGGATAGTGATCAGATTGAGGATCTTCACTAGGACAAATTCAAAGGTATTTTTCTTGAAAATATTTTCCTAAGGTGGTTCGTCTTAGGATGGAAAAACAGTTCCTAGAATTGAGGCAGGAGGATGATTCAGTGGCTGATGCTTTGAGTCGAAAAAGTAATGCTTCATTAACAATGTTGCGTTTGGAACGTGATCCTTTGGTTAAGGATTTGATGAACTTTGTCATAGAAGTTGTTGGTGCAGGAAGTCCTTCTGTTTTGTTTCAGGTATCAGTGAGATCTTCTCTATCAGATAGAATCAAGCAAGCACAGAATCAAGACAGTGAGTTGCAGAAAAAGGTAGAGCTGGTTCAGAAAGGTATGTTTCCTGAATTCAACATTGATAATGATTGTGTTTTGAGATTTGGGAAGAGATTGTGTGTGTCTTGTGATTCACAGTTGAAGAGAGAGTTGTTATGTGAAGCCCATAGTTCTCCGTTTTCAGTTCATCCGGGCAGTACTAAGATGTATAGAGATATGCGGGAGTATTACTGGTGGGATTGAATGAAAAGAGACATTCCTGATTTTACTGTGAAGTGTTTGACATGTCAACAGGTTAAAGCAGAGCAGCAGTTACCGAAAGGGATGCTTCAGCCTTTACCAGTGCCAGAGTGGAAATGGGAAAACATATCCATGGACTTTGTTGTGGGATTACCGAGGACATCTCGAGGTAATAATGCAATCTGGGTTATTGTTGATCGCTTGACCAAATATGCTCATTTCCTTTCTATACGAGATACTTTCTCTCCTGATCAATTTTCCCGTCTGTATCTTAAAGAGATAGTCAGGTTACATGGAGTTCCTCTCTCCATTGTATCGGATCGTGATCCCAGGTTTACTTTTAAATTTTGGAAAGGCCTTCAGAAGTCGTTGGGTACGGAATTAAATTTTAGTACAGCTTTTCATCCTCAATCAGATGGGCAGTCAGAACGAACAATTCAGACCTTGGAGGATATGCTACGAGCTTGTTCTATGGATTATCAGGGAAGTTGGGACCATCATCTTTCTTTGGTTTAGTTTTCATATAATAACATTTTTCATTCCAGTATACAGATGGCACCATTTGAGGCATTATATGGGAAGCGGTGTCGAACTCCAGCATTTTGGAATGAAGTGGGTGAAAGGAAGCTGATGGGACCAGAATTGGTAGAAGAGATGGCAGAAATAGTTCAGTTGATTCAGAAGCACATGAGAACAGCTCAGAGCAGGCAGAAGAGTTATGCGGATAACCGGAGGAAGGATCTATCTTTCGAGGTAGGTGGTCATGTTTTTCTCAAGGTTTCTCATTGGAAAAGTGTGATGAGATTTGGTAAGAAAGGAAAGCTGAGTCCAAGGTTTATTACACCATATGAAATTCTGGGGAGAGTTGGATCAGTTGCTTACCGAGTGGCTTTAACTCCGAGTTTATCTCAGGTACCCAATGTTTTTCACGTTTCGATGATGAGGAATTATATGCCAGATCCATTTCATGTTTTGAGCCCAGAGGTAGTTCAGCTGGAAGAGAACCTATCTTATGAGGAACAACCAGTCCAAATTCTTGACCACAGGGAGCAAGTGTTACGGAATAAGGTGATTCATCAGGTAAAGGTTTTGTGGAAAAACCATGTGATTGAAGAGGCAACGTGGGAATCTGAAAATGCTATGAGGGATAAATACCCCCACTTATTTTGATAAGTGGATAAAATTGCGAGGATGTAATTCCCAAAAGGGGGGAAGGATGTAACATCCCATGTAAATAAAGAATAAAGAAATTTCATATTTATTAATATTTACAAATTAAATATTAATTTTATTTTAAAGGGGTTTCTATGTTCGATAGCGTACCCGATACGCAACGATGAGTTTCTTTGAAACTTACGTAGCACACTAGTAATAAAATAATATTATTTTAAATGTTAGTTAACAAGTAGTCGTTGTATTGGCGGGAATGGATAGAAATAACTAAAATATGATTATATTTGTTTTTAAATGTTTATACATTTACCCAATAAAAGATAAAGGCTTAAAATACGGAAAGAGTTCAATTTTAGGGCATATATACTCTAATTTTCACTAAAGGTTCACTTATCACCTTTTAATGGTGAACCGTCATTAAATATAGTTTTGATCACTCTTATACTTTATTTTGGACCAAATATAACTATTCTTTAGAATCGGGACATCAAAATTTACTTTGTGTAAATTTTTGGTACCTTTCTGATAAAGTTCATTTTTTTTATGAATAGTGTAAAATGTTGTATTTTAATTCTAAACCTCTTTTTAATCTAAATTATTTATATGATTAAATTATTATTTTAATTTGTTTTAAAGTGAAATTAGAAAATATTTTTACCATTAAATCCAATAGTGGTCATTGGAATCAATTTCACTTTGAAATTGGACTTAAACTGGTGTCAATCTTTTGATAGTTATTGTTTCACAAAAACACGCTATTTGTCATGACAGCGGGAATTAATTATTAAATTAATTAATTTGACTTTTATGTTTTGAATTTTGTAAAATGGACTTCATTTTTGAATTCGGAATATCAAATATAGCTTAGGGTGAATTTTTGGTAATTTTCTGAAAAACTTCAATTTTGGATGAATAGTGAAACCACTAAGTGGTAATCAAGCAAACTGATTTTTCAGTTAAATGAAAGTTTACCACTAATGTGTATTGAATTTTGAAAATCCGACATACATGGTTTTCATTAAGAAGTAAAATGTGGTTCAATGGGATTAAAATAATTTTTTGGTGAATAGTAACTTTTTTTCATTAATCGCGATTAGAGATAATTAGTGTAGTTTAAGGTAAAAATGGTATTATAAGAATGTGAAAACACCATGACACTTGTCCTACACCTATTGGGTGAGTCATGTCTGACCAAGACAAGCCATGGGCCAACTTGGGGACTCCATGGAGCCACTTTGGTTGGAAAATGACATTAATATATTTTTATTTAATGTTAAAGTGAAAATGACACTAACATAAATTGTTTTAGTAAAATAATTTTTGAGTGGGGTTATACAAGTCCAAATTTTTATTATAAATATTCATTGGAAAAATGAAAATATTTCCTACATCATAGTATTTTTTTTATGATTTTTAGACATTAGATAAATTAAATTATATATGACATAATAATGATGCAGCGATGACATCATTATTTAACGATTTAAATAAAATGGTAAGATAATGAAAAAATCTAAAACCTACACATGGACGAAACCAATTGGATGAGTGGATTTCGAACCCTTATCACCTTATCCACGAATTATATCAATTTGGGACCATTTAAAAGCGAAACACATTTTCAAATAAAGTAATATTTCTTTACTTTCCAAAAGTGCCCCTCCTCTCCTCTTATAAAAGGCCCCCACCTCTACCCCATTTCACACACTTCTCAAGCCTTTGGCTCGGCCAACCCCTGCCCAATTACTCTCTCCACATCCCTCTACTCATCCTATAGGATTCCCTTTGGGCAGAAGCCTTTCAAAGGAAGCCTTTAGGCTGAAATCAAAAGGGAGTTACACTTTTAAAGGTAATTCATTCTCTCTTGTTCATTTGTTTTATTTTGCTTCTCCAACACTCTAAACTCTTTTTATTTACTTCTTTTGTAACAACACCAGTATCTTCAATATACTAGGATATTGTTATAATATTTATTTGAGCTACACTCTCACACAACTACATCAAATGGTTAAAGAACATACGGTTTCCGTGGATGGAGAAATTCTGCCTCCCGAAACGATGATTGTTCAATACTCATTTAACACCTTCAAGGGTGGCCATTATGATGTCACTATTTTTATATATGATATATAATATTTTTATGTTTTCTTTAAGCTTCTGTATTTTTCATTTTTGGCATACCTTTTTGGTTTCCATTATGGGTAAACATGATATCTTCATTTAAGGAAGTGCGGACTACCGCCCCCTAAAAGTGATGTGATTCGTTAATGCCATATGTGGGACGTGTAAAGGATGGATTTAAAGTTATTATATATGATGTTATACTGGAATTATAATATACCTCTTTATCATTATTATTTCTTTCCATTAAAGTATGAGATAGAAATGAAAGTAGCGTTCATGCGTACGTACGGCTTACCGTCTCCATGAACGGTGCATTTCATTTCTTATCCCCAAATGTAATGTACTATTAAACTTACATGTATATAATGTATATATATAATTAATGATATATCTAAATGATGAATATAATTCTGGAATTAAAATATACATACCTCTCATTTAGTTTTAATTCCACTAATATGACAAAGAAATGAAAGTAGCGTTAATGCGTACGTACGGCTTACCGTCTCAATGAATGGTGCATTTCATTTCTTACCTCTAAATGATTATGTAATATTATAAATAAATGTATATTCTGGATATATAAGATATATATGATATCAAAATCAGGAATTTCATTCTGGATATAAAGAACTTTTGACCACACGAACAACATGTAATTGTAAGAAGTCAACTTTCGACTTAAGAACCAAATATTGACAAAACAAACATTATTAACTTAAATGGTTACATAATGTTTATAACATGGCAATAAGTGATATAAAAAGAATAATGAACTTTAAAAAGGTTCTTAATCAAGTATAAATTAACTCATGTTTATTATTCAGGATGTTAAAGAACGATCGAGTCAAGTCGGACCCAAGGTAAGGGACTTCGTCTCAATCTCCTTTCATTGAGGCATATTTCGTTTTATACACAACTTTATTTTATACGGTGTATAAACCCTTTGACTTTTACTTTTATACAAAAGGAATCTTTTTCTACGAAGCATTTTACTAAACGACAAAAAGGAATGTTTTTTTTAACGTACGCAGTGACAACGACTTTTTCCGCCACCGCGAGTATTATTTGGTCTTTGGCTTCCTCAACAAGCCGTATTGTTTTTAGAATAAAATAAATACCATATACTCTTTTATGTATTTTGGTATTGAAAATGGTTTTGATAAAGGATTCTATTATGTCAATATATTTATGTTATATCATGATTGAAATGTGGAAATGTTATCATTCCTTTATATTGGTTTTATGTTTTATGATTTTATACTGGTACTTGGACATTTTAACGGGTGGTTACGTTATAAACCATATGACGGGTGGTGCCGTGAATACCAGGACGGGTGGTTACGTTATAAACTCCAATGCATTGGGTATGGAAGTCGGCCTTATGGCTATTCCATTAAGTATGTATGGAAATTGGTCGTATGGCTATTCCATTAAGTGATATGTGTGGAAGTCAACCGTATGGTTATCCCACTTAAGTATGTTTATGTCCCAAGTTACCTTTATATATTCTATGTGTTCTTTATATGGGTATAATGGTAATCCTTTGGTTACAAAAAGGTAAGTAATGATACTTTATTCAGTGAAGATTTTTTTTACTACTTCATGAAGGTGAAGGTATTACTTTGATATAGTATACATGGTTTACTTGATGTTTGAAAAACTAACAGTTTTCATTCTTTTTGTATCCCTTACTGAGCTTTTTATGCTCACCCCAAGTTTTTCGAAATGTTTTTCACAGGACTTAAAGTGGAATAAGGTCAAGGATGGGATCAAGGGAATTTCATGCTATCTAAAACATGGAATCTTGAAATCTTTCTTTTTAAGAGTTTTTAATTTATGGAGACTTAGTAGAAGTGTCTACTTTGTAATCTTTTAAGATGTAATAGTTATGTTCTAATTCTCTAAAACTCTAAACCTGAAAAGATCCTCAATGTGAATTATTCATTTAATTCAATATTAAGTAAGGTTTAAGGCTGGGGCCTTATAAATTAACTTGGAATATTGAATGGTTTACAATGACCTAAATTTTAATATATACATTCAAGTATACATATATTATATGTTACAGATTATTTTTCCTTAAATTCATATTTATATAGGAAATTCATTTTTAAAAAATAATATTAGGTATGTATAAAAGAAAAATGACATCCATAATGGTTATAAGATCCCCATTTAATGAAAATTAAGAATATAATTATATCAAATTTTCCATTATAAAAAATTATAACAAAAAAATTATAACAACCTATTCTATTTATATTATCATCACATTTCTCAAAATAATCAATCTATAAAATTTTATCATTGAATGAAATTTTATTACAAATTATCATTTTCCTGAAATTCTTCTCATTTCTAAAGAGATAAAATTTATTTTCCATCCTTTATATTTAAGTTTTGGGGTTATATTAAATAATCATTACACATTTCCTTGATGGAGTAAAATGTCATTCTAAAATTATCATTTCGGTTAAAAATTGTATCATTATGCTTTAAAATATCTTAGTAAAGATTCTTTAATTTTGGATTATTTTCTTTTAATGAACCCTTATAGTTTTTCATTGATTGAATCATGCATATAACTCATTTATTTTATATAATCTTTTTATTACTAAAACCATTCCCTCAGTTCTTCATTAATTGTCCCATCTTTTAAAAAATAATAGAATAATGATATTCAGAAGTGAAATTAATGTCATTAGTTGTTATTTCAACACATATATTTATGTAGTTTTCTATCAGGTGAATAAATATATCATAAAAAAGAATAATTAAGAGGGGAGCATATTACCATAGAATATTGTTCCTTTAATGAAAACATACCAGTTTCTTTTGGACTTTAATCATTGTTGCATGAGATATTAGAATAACTCATTATAGTCACACATTTCATTTCAATCATCATAACAACAAATTATTTATGATTTTTGGAAAAATTCATCTAATATCATCATTCATCCTTCAAGAAAAACGAATGAATTTCATAAAATCGAATTCAAAATATAGTTTTCAATGGGCGACATCTACTTCCAGAAAATGATTATTTATTTTTTTGGTATTAAAACACAATTTTATTATCTTACATATTCATATAATTAATGTAAAATAATTTATAGTAATTTCATTCATAAAATGTATTATATCAATAAAATATTAAATTTCCTGAGAATATATACCACTATAGCAATTTTTTGAGTTATTTCCTGAAAGTAAAATTAAATAATACTTATAGTATTATAATTATTATAATATTAAACACAATATTCTCCATTAAAATCAAAAAAAAAATTGTTATAAATTAATATTTCATTCCTATATAACAAAATAGAATATCAGGACTCGTCTGTTATGATTCAATTTATACTGATCACTATGTATATATATACTACCAATGAAATTTCGTTTTGATATCAAATTTGTTAAATTTTTATTCCATATGTTGGGCAATACTAAAATAGATATTTCCATTAGTATTTATAGGTCCTATGATAAAACGTTTTTGGAAATAATTTTTTTAATATAGAATTAAAAATCATTTAATAGAGAAACCCACTGTGAAATAAAATGAGTGTTTTTTAAATGTTATATTCTAAATTATCAATGAAGGATCATTCTTTGATACTAATTGTTTGATATCTCACATATCAAATGAATAAAATTATAATTATAAAAGAAAATATTATTTTTAATTGTTAGGATTTGAAATGTCTATGGTAGATAACTATATGAAGATATATTATATTTATTTCATAATTGATCAGCATTAAACTATTGTTATTAGTAAGTGGTTTGTTTAAATATAAAAACACCAACAAAATTGGTATTGGAAATGGGGGAGAGAATAAGATTAAAAATATACAGGATGAATATATTAATTTTATATTGAAAAAAATATAAATGATACTACTCCTTTATTTTCACAATAACTAATTTTATTGATCCCAAAATCGTTTATAACAAATCATAGGGGAGTAAAAACAACTTACATAAACCATTTTAACACCTTCTAGATTAATTAATTACCTTTCCTATGTAATGTTAAGAATAAATACTATCCATATACATGAAAAGACTGAACCAATAATTATAGATGATCAATTGAAACCAATTAATTACTTCAAGGTAAGATAGATCAAATTATTTTATAGGACAAAACAAAATATAGTCTTTTATAAGTATAAATATCACCATAATTTTGTAGGAAAATTCCAAATAAATTATTTTCTTTGTGTCCAGAGGAACATAATCTTCTAAAGTGAAATACAAAAAATGTCTCTTTTATATGGGAACATTTTGTATATAAATCCAAAATTTATGAGAATATAGTTGTCCGATAGTATTGAATAAATTAAATCCTATAAGGGTACACAAAAATCATAGTCATTATTTTTTTGTTGTATTATAACGCAGTTAAATATGAATTAAATGTTTAAATTTATTAGGGGTAGTATCTGTAATCTTAAATAATAAGAAAATGTTACATATAAAATTAATGTTGATGAATATTATGGAATTTGGACTAAGTTTTTCATATTTCCATCATGACATTGAAAAAATTACGCTCTGTTAATCATCTTTTCAACATTAATAAGAATTTTAACAATGAATCTCAAAGAATCAAATGCATAATATACAACTCAAAACCTTAATGAATAGTCACAACATCCATATTCATTTTATACCCCATAATGGAAATGAATATTTTGAGGCATTTAAGTCATTGATTCTCTTTCATAAATTTGGAAAATAAAATCCTCATGTGGAATCATAATTTTAATTAGATTATATGTTCTATAAAAATTTAAATTCATGATGTACACATAAAATTATTTTAACAATTAATTATTGTAAATATATATATAATATATAACAATAAATTTATTAAAAAAGTCCCTGAATTTATTTGAAACTAACTCTTAGTATTCCAAAAAAATAATAAAATAATTGATTAAATTACAAAACATACGGACTAGTAATTATTATATCTTAAATATAAAGCGGTAATTAAAATCCATGAGATATTTTCCCTAATATCATGCAATGAAAAACACAATTTAATATTTAATAATCAGTATTAATATACTTTAAATTACCCATGATTACATATGAGATAAAAAATCTAGGTATACACTACTTAATATTGGATATCACTTTTTTCCTAAATACATTTTAAATTAACAAACTCAATTAATTCTATATAAATCTAAATTAATTATTCAGGAAAAAATTACGCCCATTTATCATGTACACTAGAAAATTAATATGTAATAAAAAAAAAATAAAACACAAAAAAATATAAAAAAGGTTATAGAAAATGAAATGTGAATAATTATATGAAAATTATGAGTCCAATTTTATTTATTTTTATATATTTCAATTATCACATATGATTTCTTAACACATATTGAATAGGAATTTTCTGTGAAAAATATCATAATAAATATAAAAAATACACAAATACATTATATCTATGATGAAATTAATTTCCAGTTACTAAAATATCATTATGAGATATATTATTTTCATTTAAATAAAATATAAAATTTAATTAAAATTTTCTATATGGTAGATTTTAACATAGGGGAATTATACATTTATAAAAATTCACATTTTCTAATAAATATAAGTAAAACTCATAGATAAATAAAATATGTAAATAATGTATGAAAATTATCATAATACATTTCAATAAATAAAATATTGCAGTTTATTCAAGAAAGTTTTAAACTAGACATATCAAATTTTGAACATAAAATTTAATTTTAGATGATTGAATCATATTTTGTTCATTCTTACTGATATTTTAAAATAACATATTCATAAAAAAATATTGAATAATCAAATTATTCCTACAACTATATCATTATTTTCATATCAAAATATAGTAATATAAGTGTTATGAAATTCTGGACAATTCATATTAATAACATATTGTAAGTTATAACATATATTCAGACATGATAAATATAAACACATAATTTTATTTATTTTATGAAATGTATATAGTTTGCTTATCCATATAACATAATAATAGTAACTGAAATTAGAGTTTGGAGTCTCAATATAAATCTAATATAAAAAATTTATATGAAGGTGTATATTTTGAAATGGGGATTTGATATTTTCTTTGATGATTTATTATTGGATACTTTGTGAATAGCACATTATCATTATGGGACATTAGTAAAATAATGTAAAATGATATTTGATGTTCCTAAATAACTTAATTATCCTAGTGAAACTTCTTGAATATTATATAACATGGCATTAACATAGCTAAAATTAAATCATTGAATAATTTAACCAATGAAATATAATAACTATTGCAAAGATTTAATTAATCATTATATATGACTATAACTAATTCACAATAGTTCATTAATAAAAGTGATTTTATATTTACACAAATCAATTTATAAAGACATAAGTTAAATGAATATAATAGTTACAATATTTTATTTATCAAAACATAGATTGATTCAAAGAGAGAGTAAACTGAAAAATATTTTGTAATTACCTAAATATAATGTGGTTAAAGGAGCCAATAAACCTAATAAAATTATAACATGTAATGAATAAATTCTACTAATAATTTTCATGGATTTCAAGAATGTATCATAATCATAATTCAAAAAGAAAATGTTCATTTTAATATTATCTGTATATAATACCCAATTCCAATGGGATATATATACCTTTGAAGTAATGTTATAATTATACTTATGAACAATTTATTTATCCTAAGAAAACATCCTAGTATTGAAATATATTTTTTCCTTACTCTTATATGAATTTGATAACTTTAACTTGCACTCCAAATCCTTGTACCACAAAAACATATTTCACATACTAGTTTTGTTACTAACAATAACATTCCATACATAACCTTCTATATTTACAATACATAATGAAAATATTTCATTACATAGAATCCCATGACCATTAGTGATTATATTTTATTAGAATTGGAAAAATAACATTACATAGAAAACCCAATTTATTTTTCATCTAATATACATATTTCTTCCACTATCTATGAAACAAAGAAATTATCCTAAATCATTAATATCTACCATAATTATTTATTAATGAAATATTTAAGTGATATTATATTAAATACATTTCATCACAATGTAGTGAAATAGAGAATTTTGAAATATATAAACCAAAAAAACTATCAAGAATGACATAAAAATGTAGTAAACATGATATAAAAATGGATTAAATATAATTGATTGATTATGAAAGCCTTATAATTTCAATGAAATTTGAAATATGATCATGTCATCTCGATGTCAATAATTTAAAACATGTATATTTATCATATAAACCTAATACTTATGAAATTTATAATGATTTCTATGGATGAAAGGTAGTTAAGAACATATTCTAATAAATTATACTTTTTATAGGTTGTGATGTGCATTGATACCAATGATTTTTTGTCTCATGAGACCTGCTGATATATAGAGGGGATAAATAATTATAGACCCCACCATTCAATTTTTTAATTAATTTTCATTCACAATAAGTGTGAACAAATCATTTCAAATAATTCAATATGAAACCTCTAGGTGAATAAAAAAGGGATATTCATATAATAAAAATTACAATATTTATATACATAAATAACCTTTGGAAGTAATAAATAATAATCAAGAAAATAAGAACTTCCCAACAAATAAGTAATACTTTATTTGGGGTAACATAACCTAATGTGAAATTTATAAAATAATATTTTCATAGAATACATGGTTTTGAGTATACATTTAATAAAATAAAAGATTCAGATTAATCAAATAAATATTAAGAAAGAAGTTGGACTGTTGGAGAATATCATATCCCCAATCTATGAAATGAATAGTAAATGGATTTAGACATTATCATAAAAACCTTCTTAAATAATTACTCAAATCATATCACAAAAAGGGATTTTGAATTTAATTTTTATATATTAAAAATTCTATCCACAATATTATGAATATGTATTAAAGGATAAATCATGAAATATAAACCCAAGTAATTTATTTCAATTTATTTATATTACGTAAAATTTATGTCAAAATATAAAATTGATATTAGATACCAATTTCAATGTCCGGGTAAAATAAAAATTACAATTACAATTTCAAGTGTATATTTTTAAACGGTGGAGGGGAACCATAAGAAATCCAATAATATTAAAAATAAAACCCAATTGTGGGACCTTGAAAATTAAATAAAGGTTTATGCATTAAATTTGGACTGAAAGATACAAATATTTATTATATATGTATCCTTTTAACACATTATAACTTCTGTTATTGAATCCTGCATTATAGAAAGAGTAATAAAATAACATTTTTATAAAAAAAATAATTTCCTAAAGGGGATTATAATAAAACATGTAAAAATTTATTAGGTTGTCAGACCAACATATATATAATAAATTTTCATTTTTAATCATTAATATTACATGAAATAATAATTGAGTTAGGAATATCCTTCATGTGAAACACAATCTGGGATTCATGAAATATTTTAATATATTTTTATGGGGTTGAAGTTAAAAATATTATAAATATTAACATAATTCAATGAAGGGGAATGTCTACCAAAATTACATTTTATAATACTAACAAAAATTATGATAACTCAATGAATTAAAATTAGTTACCAAAAATAATTAAAAAAATGGTAACAATTTACTCGAAGCACATTTGATGAAAATTATATTATTTCAAATTGTTCTTTCAATGAATAACAATAATAATAGATAATTATAAAAACATCGGATGTGACTATACAATAAAAAGGAAACCATTATTTATATCATATTCATTTTTAAAAGAATATTATTTTTTAAAATTAACCCATTTGGATTGTGTAAATAAAATATGATACAAAATACCAAACATCACTTATAGAGAGGAATTTGAGATAAACAATTCTTAACACTTCATAGATTGAATCTTTAACATAACCAATTGAACTATATAAATAAATTATGATAATTAAAAACCTACCAAATAAAATTTCACATATTTTATAATGATCATTCATATATATATATAGGTATGATTGTTAATTTTTAGGGACCATCTAAAGTAGGTGTGGGTAATATTTATCTCTTTGAAATGGTTTCACAAATTAAATAATACTATTCAATATTTCATCCATTTTAATCACTAAATGAAAATATTTGATATTTTAATATATGTTTCATTGTTTTTATGATGTTATAATTTATTTTCCAGTTAGTTTTGATAACAATCCATCCAAAAGAAACGGATAACACACTTGTTTTAGTGATTCATAATGAATGATGGGTGATTTCTAAGTTTCTGAGTTAAATTTTGATATATACCCAAAATAACAAAAATAAATCATTATTTAAATATTTAAATTATGTATTATAGTAAAATAAGTTGACGTGGTCATATTTGATAAAAATTTATAGTATTAATAAATTTGGTGGTCAAATCAACCCAAACATGGATCTATCGTGATTGTTAATGATTATATTGTGTTTTATTTATAATAAAAGAATGATAATTATTTTATTTAGTGATTCGGTGTGTGATATATCACAATTTTGATGATTATTAAATATAATATAATATATATAAATTCATTACATAGAAACCAGAAATCATTTTGCACTCTGTACATTTCTTAAACAAAAAAATCAATATAATTTTATTGATAATATAATTAGTAGTTTACCTAATTTATCATAGAAGAAACAAGAAAAATAATAAATTAATATTTATCCTCAAATACCAATTTTATAAGAATCCATGGAATTTGGTATTAAAAACTGAATACATAATTTCATTTAGGTAGTTGTATGCATAAACAAAATGATAATGATTTCATTATCATAAATGTATACGAATGATTAATAGATTATATTTTTTTATAATACATAACAGATCATGTTACATAAATATATAATTACTTAATAGAACAATTATTTTATAATGGTAATGGAAAATCAAGTAGGACGGTTTGTAGAGGTGGTAGTCAAATGATAGACAAGAATGTCATTTTCATAATCTCAAAGGGAAAAGGAAAATTTGAGATTAATGACTATTCACATTTCATTATGAACATTACTATATAAACAATAATTATTTCACTATAAATGGGAATGAATATTATAACATGAAAACAAAAAATTAATGAAAAATATGTTACGTATAAAATATTTCTCATGTTTATGACTTTGAGATATCATTGCAATCTCTCTTCAAAATTGATGGTATTAGTTAGTCTATTGTAACCAAATACATAAAATAATGATTTATTTTTATATGTATAGGTAATAATCAACGGTTCTAATTTATATTTATTTTTTTGTAGTGCAATTTATTTGGTGGTGAGAGTTCCCTCTAATAAGCAGTTTGAATGAAAATTTTGTTAATGGCTAAAACTAAAACAATTGGATCACTTTTGAAACATGTCAATAATTACAAAAATATATAATAATTAATTGATGTATGAGATAAGATAAAAAATATCTAAACTAAATAGATATTAGTAAATTTTAAACATTTTTAACTGCATTTTGTAATCCATTATTACTTGAACCATTAATGATTTTATTATGGTAACAGGTTTTTACATAACGTAAAAAAATCATAATGCAAAAAAATATGTGGCCTAATTATATAATTTTTAACCAGAAATTCTAAATTTTAAATCCATTACATATTATTAAATTTATAAATATTCGAGAAATTTATTTTAAAATATTAATTAATTATACATTGAAAAAAGTAGTTAATAATAATATTATAATAAAACAAGAAATAAGGATTTTAAAATAAAAAATTATATTTTAAATATATTTTTTTATATATGAAAAATATTTATCTTCATGAAAAAGGTCGCATATTTTTTAGTTTATGTTTATATCTCAGGGATGACATAAAGGTGATGTTATTTTAATGTAAGACATTTTTCACTATTCAATTAATAATTTATCATTATTAATAAAATAAATCCATTATCATAAAGAAAAAAACTGTTATGTTGAATAATTATAATTCTATTTTTAATATTAGAATAATTTTTTTTGCATAAATTTATCTTCTAAATATAAATGTGATATTTAATGAAAATTTTTTTTACAGGAAGATATAATTTTTAGAATATTAGTCGTTCTGATTTGTATAATGTATTATTTTTTATTTAAATTTGTATTATTAAATGTTTCTTATAATATATAACTTATCAGCATTAATAATATATTTCCTTATTAGAAAATATTGTAGCCTAAAAATTATATATTTTTAATAATATATTATTAAGCATAAAACGATTATATTAATAATTTTAGAGATAACAATTAAATTTAAATCATATTAAATGTGACCATTTTCATCTTTTGATAATGATATCATAAATATTATAGTCATATTCATTCCATATATATTAATCTCTATGTATTAATTGTATAATCATATCAATGTTTTTTTAATTGTGTTTTTTATCTGGATGAATCATTCAAACACATTGACTTTTTGTAAGGTAATCATTTATTAATATTTCAATTCATAACAAGTAATGATATTTTCCTCTAATTTTGGTTCAAATATTTCTAGAATATTCATATATTTGAGAATAAGTGTGTTATATATTTTCATATCTCATTTAACAACATTCATATAGAAATCATGTGAGGATTATATAATAATTTATAGTTCCATTTTATATCTTTTCAAAAAACAAACACAGAAAAATTAATCCATTTAATGTTGTTTCCCAAATTTTCCTTGTAATGGGTGCACAATTGGATTATGGTGTGGAATGGAATATGGGTAAACATTGTGTCCAACATTGTAAAATAAATATGTAGTTGAATTATGGTGTGGAATGAAAAGCAGAAAAAATATGTGTCAATCCTAGGAAATGAAAATATAGAAATATTTATTTCATCCTAACATTATTATTTACCCTAACCATTCTAAAAATACCTTATTCTAATCCCACACCCCATGCATTCCACGTCCCACTATTTTCATCCCTTCTATTTTTTACAATGTTTTTCACAATAATTTTAGGATTATTATATATTATAGTAAATACCTTATACCCTCCACTATTGGTTTGTTATCTATTATTAGTTTTTCATTAGATATTAAGGACTTTATTATCACTGGATCTTCATTCCATTAGTTATTATTTTTTTCATGGTGTTATTGTTTTACAGTATCCTAGGGTTCTTATATTCATACTTACGGTGTATTGTCATGACATACATTGGATTAAAATACTTCTGGTACATTTACTCTTCAATGATTTATTCAATTATATATTTTTTATTTCTTTACAAATTAAATTTTTGTTTTTTCTTCTGAAATAATAATATAAATATTTTTAAATAATATTAAAAAAGTTAAAAAATTAATAGTTAGATTATATTCCTAGGATGGAAGCTGTTTTCGAATATATACATATATTGTAAATTTGTTTTTTAATTAACATCACATAAATTTTCTTATAAAATTTATAAATGAATTTTTTGATGGGATTATTAAACCATAAGGGTTACTGATCTTAAAAAATTCCAGAGGTTTATTTAACATTTAAAGGACTTCATTATTCCTGATGGGGTTTCTTAAATGATTTTAATTATTTAAATACCAAGTAATAATAGAAAATATATCTTATAATCCTTATTATAAATTTAAATTTTTTGGATTATTTTGTGTCCAGGCTGGTGTATTTGAATGAAAATAATATTAGTGAGAATACACAATTAATAGGTATAATTTTCTATGATTATTTTTTCTAAAAAAGATTTCCCTGAGTGTATGAAATGGTTTTTATATTTGAATTATTTTGTAATAAATGGTTTTTTCGATTAACGATTCTCATGGGAGTGTATTTATTAATTATTAATGTTACATATATTTAGATATATTTATATTATATTTATACCAGTATTCATTACTGTTTAATAAAATTTCCACCATTTTATATATAATGGAAAAAATTATTATAGTTGATGTTATTAGAGAACATAATACCATATATTAGGATTATTCATTGGAAATGTACCACTATTATTTATTAAACATGTACCTGTTATTAAGTTGCCTTTTTTATAATTGGAATGAATGACTGTTATTGAGGTTTGGTTTTCATAGTGATGAAATTTTGATTAATAATTTTTTTCTATATTCTACTCTATCTCATACATTCTAATGATCACTAGCACCTGGGTCAATTATACGGGTTATGTTTACACTATTCTAATGATAGTTGACCAATTACTATATATAATTTTATTTTGTTACTATTTCTCTTCTCAGTATAAATAACATGACTATTTATTCATATAAATTTTATAAAATTATTTACTAACTATAAACTAATAATTAAATGTCCTCGATTGATTTTTTAACACTCTTCACCCACTCATCAAAAATGGTAACATCTAAAGGAGTGTTTTTAATAAAATTTTATTTTAAATTGAAATATATTTAAAAGGAAATACTTTTAAATTATGTAGGGAAAAAATTGTTATTTTTTATAAAATAAAAAATAGAGCATTTTCATTTAAATAATATTTACAACTATCTTTTGTTGGATGATTTATTTATAGGGTATAAAAGTGCCTTGGTTTTGGAATACCTATTATATATAATATTTATGTCTTTATAAATTTTTGATTTATCATGAGTGTATACTAACTCATTGAACATTTATGGGTTTGGGGTTGGGTTGTGACTCATGGAATCTGATAGACAATATAATGAGTATTTTGTTAAATTATTTTATTATTATTGGTGATGATAGCCACTCATTCCAATATTTTTTAGCTTTGGGTAGAATGATAATTTATTTTTGTACACCACATTTTGTTTGGGATAATTATATAACTATTTATTCATTATCCATGGGTTAAAAACATAGGGATGTTTCATGCTGGAATTTCAGTAAAATTACCAAATATATAATCATAGATATTCATGGAAATCATTCAAAACCTATTTAATTTTATACTATTGATGTTTTTCTCAAAAATAATGTGATGAGAATTGTAACGCCCCGATACCAGTTACCCAATGTCAGTGCATTATTTTAATACATTGGCATGATTACAAGGAATCATGTCTCGAAGGACTGATTAGATTAGCAGTCTTGGAAAATAGATTACATACATGAATGTAACATTGCACTTTAAGACATACAAAACAACATAAATAATCTTTATGAATTCCATTATTCCCTTGGCTAAACATTTCATATCAATCACAACACACTTCTTGGAATCCTGGGAAAAATAAAGAAAAAAAAGGGCTGAGCTCAAATGCTCAGTAAGGGTAAGAAATACAGCGAAAACTTAATAAATAAGCATAAACATTTAGGACAATTTCTAACTAAAACAAAATACTTTTAAACTTGAACTTAATTATGATATGGAAAAAAAAATTAAATAATTTCATTTACTTAATCACATGGATATTCTACTAGTCAAATAATCACATGGAATACCACTAACCATTTTCACAATGATGGAATGCATAATGCCAGACTATCATAACATTGTAGCCATAGCCTTGTGCCAAGACTAAAAATAAGATTTTGTCAATGCCTCATGCCAAGACACTAGTTTATCTCAGGAGACTTACTGATGCATCGAGGAGCTATAGCAGGATCCACCCATCACGTACAAAGTCCAATGCATTCCTCATATGAATAGGTTTAAACATAACATAAACATTCGTATTAAAACTAGCTTACGAAATGTCAATACTTTCTCCAAAAACCAGGAATGGTATAAAAATAACACATCCACAGTCAAACATATCAAAGTACCTTCAATGGATGTATTTTATAATAAATCAACTTCAAAACATGTTTAAAATCCATTAATGAATTTTGACATAGATGAATATGATTTGTAAAACTCTTTGAGAGAAATAACCCTTTTTAATGAAAAAATGTAAAAGTCACAAAATTTATAAAGGAATAATTTTAATGTCATTTTTGAATCAAAGAGTCCCATAACACTTTGAAACTTTTGAAAGTAATTAACATTTTAAAAACATTCATGTCCTTAAACACCATTTTTAAGACATGGACATTAATGAGAAAGATTTAGAAGAATAAAAATTTAAAACATTTGAAATTATTTTTTAGTAAAAAATTTATTTAAAATAATCCCTTTGAAAACTCTTTCATAAAACATGTTCATGGATAATAAATATTTCCCAGTAGATAATTAGGTAAAAACAACCTCGAATAATAAAGAGATTGTGAAATAAATCATTACCAATTTGGTAACTTACAAAACATACAACCCATAAAAGAGGTATCATAAATTGAATATGTAAATACACATAAATTAAAGTGTATTATCCAAAGAATACAATTATGGTCAGTACATACACCACACAAAAGGTAATAGTGGCAATATGGCGTGAATCTCACGGGAATAAGGAGTGAGATGAAAACCCCTTACCTCGCACTTTCTTTTAGTCAATGGTACATTTAACCTCCTGTACGAGGATCATATTAGGTTATTAAATTATTCCAGAACCATATTAATATTTATGATATCATTCATGATTCATTTTTGACTTTATACTACCCATTTAATAATAATTTTCATGTTAAATTAACATTTCAGGTAATAATCGTTTTCTTTATCATACATGTTTTAACTTGTTTCTCTTGATTTTATGACTTAGACCGTGATTGGGATACATCCAAATTATAAAACATGATAAATATATCATATATATTTAGAATATAAATATGTATAATAGACATATAAATGAAATTGAAAACACCATTTATGGAGACGGTAGTCCATACGAAATCATTAACGTGGTTTCTGTTTTCATACAGTCTTGAACGGAAGTAAGTGAATAAGATATATGTAAGTATATAAATACACACATATATATATATATAAAAATATATCTATAGTAGAATTATTTTTTCATATATTACATACTTATTAGTAATATATATTTTTATAATCGTCGATTAATTGTGAACTTAGAAATGAATCTCATCGCGTCGTGGAGACAGTAATCCATACGTACGCACAAGCGAAAATATCATTCATTTGATATTAAAATAATATATAATTGGATGGTATATCATATATTCCGAATCATTATCATGTTATATTTATTATTTAAATGAATTATACATAATTATTATAACCATCTAAATAATAATATATTGAATAATAATTACACCACAACGTGGAGACGGTAAGCCGTACGTACGCACGTATAGTGACATGTCATTTAAGGGATGGATAGAATAATGAATTTGTTTGTTACATAATTATAATAACATAACAGTATATAGAAGATACTAGAGTTATTTTTTTTGAATGGAAATAAAAAGGAAAGAAGAATTTGAAGAATAAAGGAACTTTAAAGAGGGTGGTGAAGACATTACCTCTTCTTCGGGTTCTTCCTTTTGATTTGATCAAAAGGGCACCATTGGTTTCCTTTCTGATCAAACTAAGGCCTCTAGAAAGAATTGAGGGAAGTTTAGAGAGTATTTTGGTAGGGTTTGAGCAAACCAAAAGGATTTGAAGGTTTGAAAAATTGGTTAGAAGTTGGGTCCTTTTATAAGGGGGAGGATGGTCTCTTTAGGAAAAAATTAAAGTATTAATTTATAATAAATTAATATTCGGTTTGTAATGGATCCAAAGTGTACTATTCAAAGTATAAGGTGGGGATGGGTTGAAAACTTTTGAACCAATATATTTTAGACTGGTTTTGGGTCATTATATTAATATTATCTTTTTTTAACTCTTAGTTAATTATTTTGACACTTAGCAATAATAATATTAGTCTTTCGGGTGAACCTTAAATTTTTAGGAATAGAATGTAAATTAATAATATAATATATGTTTTAAAAACTCATTTATGTCAATTTTGGCACTACTCAATAATTGATTTTTAATATAGTCTTAACATCTTTATTAATTGGAACCAAATTAATTTAAGCACTCCTAACATGTCATATTAACGAATAAAATTCATTTATCTGATAAACAATTTTAAATTATATTTATTTTAACATTAATAATACCATTTATTTGATTCTTTCAATAATAAGGAAAATAATGCATCATTATTGTGTCATATATATTTTTACTTTTTCAATGTATAAAAATTATAAATAAAATACAATTATATAAGAAATCATTTTATATTTCTAATGAATATTTATAATCGAAAATATAACATATATAACACTATGTAATTTTTTTTCCTAAAAGATATAAGCTTGTGTCATTTTTGTATTTACTTTATCTAAATTAATATAAAGTGTCCCTATCACCTACAAGTGGCTCCATGGGGTCCCAAAATCAACCCAAAGATGACTATGGTCGGACATGTATCCAAAAATAAGGTTAGGAAATGTTTTAGGGTAATTTATTATTATTTTAATATTATTATTTTTTTCGTTATTTTCAGAATTTACCTTTTAACCGTGGTAAATAAAATTTATACCGAAGTAATTATTCAAAATGTATAAAAATAAAAGTAACATATTTATAGAAATATGACATCCTGATTCTAAATATGGAATCCATTTTTCCAAATTCAAAACACATAAGTTTCAGAAATTAATTTAAAATTAATTTCCACTATCAAAACAAAAAAGCGTGTTTTTAAGATATAATAACTATCAAAAGATTGACACTTGTTTATGTCTGGTTTAATTGTAAAAAAATATGTCCAATGATCAAAATTGTATTAAATGGTAAAAATATATTCAAATAATACTTTAAAACCACACAAATTCATAATTTAAAGATATTAATCATTTTGATTAAAAAATTTGATTTTAATTATTATTTTGTAATTATCACTATTCATAAAAATATTAAAATTATCTGAAAAGTACCAAAATTTCACCCTAGGCTAAATTCGATATTCTTCATACCAAAATAAAGTCCATTTTTAATTGTAAAAATTATAAAATTTCAAAATATAGGTATTACTATTCATTATGGCTAGTTTGATTGGTTGTAGTGTTTGTTAGAACTCAAAGTTGTGTACAACAGATGCTGTTGTATTATCAAAGAGAAGCATACCGTGGAAGCTTGGGGTGTTACATTGTATATTTCAATGTTCCCATTCTAAAGAATAAATTTATATAGTCAAATTGAATATATAAATGTTTAAAATATTGAATTTAAAAACGGTTTACTATTAAAAGTTGGTAAAAGTGCATTTTTTGAAAAATACTTCTTTTATCTGAAAAAAATCAATTTGTTCATAAATTATGTATAATAAACTCATAATATGGATTCTAAAATTATAAGTATTATATAAAGTTCAATATTTAGTAAATACCATTCATAACCTCTTTTGAACGGCTGGTTTGGTAAGTCATGGTGCACATGAACTCGGTGTTGCGTGTAATGCAAGTTATTGAAGCATTTTGAAGAAGTAACACACTATGAAATCTTGGGGTGCTACATTCGTCCCTCCTTCATGAAATTGTGTCCTTGAAAATTGGTATTGTTCTTCGAAAATAGTGGTTGAAAATAGAAAATATCTTTGTGGGAAAACCCACATAAGAAATTTGGTTAATAAAATTTAGTCTTAATAAGAGGAAAAGAGAAATGAAAGAGTCGCCAACAAATTATGATCTCGATTATGAGAAAATTGGTGGCAATTAGAGATATATAATTTGTGGAAAAACATCAATATTTATAGGTAGTGATTGAGGTCATCAATCACAAACAAGTTTAAAATTGAGGTCCTTAAATTCTTCAATCAATGATGATTTAAAATAATATCAGTTCAACAAAACATAAGGTATTATGATAACAAATTTTTGTTTTTAAGATCCCTTAAATAAAGTATATGAATTAATTTCTTCATAGAATAAGTGGAGAAGAAAAATATATACTTGACAAGTAGAGTTCCACCCATAAAACATTTCTACGACAAACTCAACTTTCGCTCTAAAAGATAATAGAACAACAAAAATATATTATATTTATCATATTTGTTTGGGGTTAAAAAATTAATTTATAATTCATCTACTAGACCTTCTTAAAATAAACTACATTATTTAATCCATTACATCTCATAGGCCAGTGGTCAATGATAAACCCTTGTCACCCTTCAGTTGTGGGTTCAAGTCTCATGGCCATGTTGGACCCAACAGGTTGCTGCCAAACCTCCGGGTTGTCCTTTTTATGGAAATAAAAAAATAACCTCAAACTAAACTTATCAAAAATACTTCTTCCAAAAACAAACAGTCCAAAATTTATATAGTAGGTAGACACAATGAAGATCCTTTATTCACGTAATAGCATGTGAACACCTTTTTCATGTATTCTTTTAAAATATGGTAACACCCTGAATTACCATAAAACATTATTTATTACAGTCATGCTCCCTTATTCCTTATAGAATATTAGATACCTTCCTTATATACAAAAAAATTGAATTTTCCAACAATTATGATAATAAAAAACCATTAATCAGTGCTGAGGTAGTCAATAAAATCCAATATAATTCATCCAAATCAACCATCTCTTATTCCAAAATTACTACCTTAGTATCAAGACCATATTAAGGATTACCTTTCCTTCTACCATGTATTTTCAAAAAAAAAATGTTTAACTTGCTATTGAGTCACTTTTCATAGTACCATAATATCTCAAATCCTCAATGAAATAGTATTGCAGGGCAATCCTTATTTATCTCCATAATTCATATTAACAGTACATCGTTGATACAACACTCAAATGAAATAATTCTTTGATAACAACATAAGGACCCTAGTCATTCCTCTTCATCTGTGGTAGTATCATAGCTTTATTATTATCCAATAGCATCATTTAGTGCATACTCTGATGATTTGGACATTGGTTTATGTAGTGTCCCAACTCCTTGCAGATGAAGCATTGTACATTTGAAAACTTTTTCTTACCCCTTCAATCATGTACTTGGCGTCCTTTTTCTACACACTTTTAAAAAAACCCTCATTCCATTAAATCATTTACCAAGGTGATTCATTCCACAATTATCATATATTAGAAAATCCTTATTTCCCTTATTCCCTTTATCCATATTTCGTTCTACCATCCTTCTCTTATTTGGATTCCCATCAAAGCCATAGGATTCAGAGAGTTCTTTACTGATCATTTGATACAATTTATTCATATGGTGATAATACATGGGAGACTATTTCCTTTCTAAATGTTGTCTTAATAACATGAATTATATGACCCTTCTTACTGTTTGGATCATACGTATTCCTGGGGGTCTCATTCCTTCTATTAGAACCATTTCTAAACAATGGCATACACTAAGTCAGTTTATGAATCATAATTAATAATTCCAAACATGTAAAATACCAAACATAAACAGAATAGTTTATAGATATAATCCATAATCACAAAAATGATTTCTTTGAGAAGGTATATACTCCTAAACCGTTCATAGCGGTTTGTAACGAAAATGAGAATTATCCTAAGCGTATCCCTGGAGAGTGTCGTTACCAAGAGTGCAGCAAAGCCCGTTGTTGTGCACCATTTCCCGTTCAGTCTAACTCAAAGCATTGTTTTTGGGTTTTACCCCTATGTAAATCTGTGCCAGAGCTGCCTCTACCTGCTCATATCCAGATAGGGATGTATTGCTTAGAAAACTCAAATAATATCTACAATACCAAAATTCTAGGAAGTTCTTCTATAATAATTC
Organism: Viscum album; assembly: GCA_963277665.1. NCBI lineage: Eukaryota > Viridiplantae > Streptophyta > Magnoliopsida > Santalales > Viscaceae > Viscum > Viscum album. The sequence continues at coordinate 442,397,497 of OY728165.1, read as the reverse complement.
TCAAAGTATATCTTAGGGTAATGTGCTCTAATAAGAGTTTATCTGAATCATGTTTCCATGGTTATTTTTAAACATCTTCTAATACCAAATATAACACCCCGACTGCAGTTACCTGGAGTCGGTGCATATTTTTAATACATAGGGATGATTTAAAGGAATCAATTTTTAAAGGACCGATTAGTTTAGCAGTCTTTGAAAATATATTACATACATTAATGTTACATTGCACATTAAGAAATAAAAAACAACATAAATAATCCTTATGAACACCATTATTCTCTTGGATTAATCCTTCATATCAATCACAATACACTTCTTGGAATCCTGTGAAAAATAAAACATAGAAAGGGGTGATCTCAAATGCTCAGTAATGTTAAGAAATACAGTAGAAACTTTCATAAATAAGCATAAACAATTAAAGATATGTATAACTAAAACAAAACAATTTAAAACTTGAACTTCAGCATGATATGGAAAAAATAATATTCATTAATTTCATTTACTTAATCCCATGGATATTGTGCTAGTCGAAAAATCACTTGCAATATCACTAACCACATTCATAATAATGGAATTCATAATTCCAGACTATCATAACCACGTAGCCAAGGCCTCGTGCCAATACTAAAAATAAGATTTTGTCAAGGGATTGTACCGATACACTATTTTGTCTCATGAGGACTACCGATGCATCGAGGGCCCATAGCGGGCTCCACCCGTCACTTACTAAGTCCAATGCATTCCTCATATGAATAGGTTTTAACATAACATAAACATTCATAATAAAACTAGCATAAAAAATGTAAATACTTTCCCATAAACCATGAATGGTATAAAAATATCACATCCACAGTCAAACATATCACATAACCTTCAACAGATGATTTTTAAAATAAATCCACTTCAAAACAAGTTTAATATCCATTAAAGAATTCTGACATAGATGAAAATTATTTGTAAAACTCTTTGAGAGAAATACCCTTTTTAATGAAAACATTTAAAAGTCACACAATTTAGAAAGGAAGACATTTAAAGTCATTTTTGAATCAATGTGACCCATACCACTTTGAAACTTTTTAATGGAATTAACATTTTAAAAACATTCATGTCCTTATAAACAATTTTGATGAAATGAACATTAATGAGAATGATTTAGAAGAATAAATATTTAAAACATTTAAAATGATGTTTTAGTAAAAAAATATTCCTTAAAATAATCCCTTTGAAAAATAATTCATAAAACATGGACATGGATAATAAATATGTCCCAGTAGATACTTACATAAAAACAACCTCGGATAATAAAGAGATTGTGAAATAAACCCATACCAATTTGGTATCTTACGAAACATACAACCCATGAAATAGGTATAATACAGTAAATATGTAAATACACATAAATTAAAATTTATTACACAAAGAATACAATTATGGGAAGTACATACACCACACAAAAGTTAATAGTGGCAATATGGCATGAATCTCATGGGAATAAGCAGTGAGATGAAAATCCCTTACCTTGCACTTTCCTTTAGTCGAGGTTACGTTTAACCTCCTGTACGAAGATCATAGTATGTTATTAAATTATACCATAACAATATTAATATTTATGATATCATAAATGATTCATTTATGACTTTATACTACCCATTTAATAATAATTTCCATTTCAAATTAACATTTCGGGTAATAATTATTTTCTCTATCATATGTGTTTTAACTTGTTACTCTTGATTGTATAAATTAGATCATGATTTAAATACTTCTAGAATATGAAACATGATAAATATATCATATATAATTTTAATATAAATATGTATAATAGACATATATATGAAAAGGAAAACACCGTTTATGGAGACGATAGTCCGTACGTATGCATAAACGTTGTTTCTGTTTTCATATAGTATTGAACGGAAGTAAGGGAATAAGATATATGAAAGTACGTAAATAATTATATAAATAAATATATATATCTCCAGTAACATTATTATTTCATATATTACATACTTATTAGTAATATATATAATTCTAAACGTCAATGAATGGTGAACTTGGAAATGAATCTTATCGCGTCGTGGAGACGGTAATCCGTACGTACGCACGAGCTAAAATATCATTCTTTTTATATTAAAATAATATATAATTGGATGGTATATCATATATACAGAATCATTATCATGTTATATTTATTATTTACAAGAATTATACATCACTATTATAACCATCTAAATAATAATATATTGAATAACAATTACACCACAACGTGGAGACGGTAGGTCATACGTACACACGTATGGTGACATGTCATTCAAGGGATGTATAGAATATTGAATTTGTTTGTTAAATAATTATAATAACATCACAGTATATAGAAGATACTGGATTTATTATTTTAGAATGGAAATAACAAGGAAAGAAGAGGTTGAAGAAGAAAAGAACTTTAAAGAAGGTGGGGAAGACGTTACCTCTTCTACGGGTTCTTCCTTTTGATTTGATCAAAAGGGCTCCGTAGGATGAATTTATGATCAAACTATGGCATCTAGAATGAATTGAGTGAATTTTAGAGAGTATTTGGTCAGGTTTTGGCCAATCCAAAAGGCTTTGAAGGCTGAATAATTGGATAGAAGTTGGGTCCTTTTATAAGGGGGGGAGGGGCTCTTTAGGAACAAACATAAAGTATTATTTTATAATACATTAATATTAGGTTTATAATGTCTCTAAAGTGGATTATTCAAATTCTAAGGTGGGTATGGGTCGAAATATTTTCAACCAATTGATTTTAGACAGGTTTTGGGTCATTATATTAACCTTATCTTTTAGATTTAATTCTTAGTTAATTAGTTTGACACTTACCATGTCACATCGTATTTTTATATTATATAGTTCATAAACATAATATATATATCAAAGTGACCAAAAAGTGGTACAATTATAATACACCAATAATTATATAATTCAATTGGTCAGGACATTGATTTTTTATTAAAAGAATATAAATTTGTAATATAATAATTTTTAAAAAAATTCATTTATGTCAATTTTGACACTACTCAATAATTGATTTTTGTTAAATTATTAACAACTTTATTAATTCGAAACAAATCAATTTCAGAAATACTAAAATGTCATATTAAAAAATAAAATTCTTGTATCTCATCAAAACTCTTAAATTATATTTATTTTAACATTTATAATACCAATTATTTGATTTTTTCATTAATAAGGAAAATAATGCATCATTATTGTGTCTTATATATTTTTTTACTTTTTCAATGTCTAAAAATTATAAATAAAATACCATTATGTAGGAAATATTTTTATATTTATAATAAATATTTATAATCGAATATATATCATATGTATCCTTATATAAAAATTGTTTTTCTAAAAGATATAAGCTTATGTCATTTTTGTGTTTATTTTAACTTAATTAATATAAAGTGTCCCCATCACCTACAAGTTGCTCCATGGGGTAACAAAATCGACAAAAAGATTCCCATGGTTATACATGTGTCCACTAATATGGTTAGGGGACGTTTTAGGGTAATTTATTATTATTATAATATTATTGTTTTACCCTTATTTACAGGATTTACCCATTAACCATGGTAAATAAAATATTTAAGGAATTATTCAAAATGCGTAAAAATAAAAGTTACATATTTACACAATTTGGAAATCCTGTTTCCAAATATGGTATCCATTTTTCCAAATTCAAAACATAGAAGTGGTAGAAATTAATTTAAAATTAATTCCCGCTATCAAAACAAAAAGCGTGTTTTTAAGATATAATAACTATCAAAAGATTGACACTTGTTTATGTCCGGTTTAATTGTGAAATTATTTCCAATAACAAAAATTTTATTAAATAGTAAAAATATATTCTAATTATAATTTAAAACCACTAAAATTCATATTTTATCACTCTTAATCATTTTTATTTAAAAAGTTGTTTTTAATTAAAATTTTGTAATTTTCACTATTCATTAAAATATAAAAGTTATCAGAAAAGTACCATAATTTTACCCCATGAAAAATTAGATATTCTGAATCAAAAAATGAAGTCCATTTTGAGAGATAGAACTAATAAAATTTTAAAAACTAGGTCTTATTATTCATAATGACTAGTTTGATTGGACGTAGTGTGTGTTAGAACTCGAAGTTGCATACAACACACGCTACTGTATTTTTCAAAGAGAAGAGTACTGTTGAATCATGGGGTGTCACATTCTAAATTTTTTGTCTCCCCATTCTAAAGAATAAATTTATTTAGAAAAATTTAATATATATATGTTAAAAATATTAGATTTTAAAAGGATTCAATATTAAAAGTTGGTAAAAGTGCATTTTTTTAAAAATACATCTTTTATCTGAAATAATTGAATTTGTTATTAAATTATGTAGAAGAAAATCATAATATGGATTCTAATATTATAAGGATTATATAATGTTTAAAATTTAGTTAATATTATTCATAACCTCTTTTGATCGACTTGTTTGGTAAGTCATGGTGCGCTTGAACTCAGTGTTGCGTGTAGTGCAAGTTGTTGAATTATTTTGAAGAAGTAACACACTATGAACTCTTGGGGTGTTATAGGAATCCAAAATTGGGCCACTACATGAACTAGATAATATTCTTGTATTAAGGAAGACCCATACTAGTTCATGGAAATAATTTATCATTGTACAATTTGTTATTTAAAAAATATTTGTATAATGGTTAAAAGACTATTTAAATTTTGGATGATGTTAATGATAAGTGTTTTTAACAAGATATTATTACAAGCCATTGGTTAAAATAGAATTTTTGACATTTTATATTGAATAATGAGATTTCATCATTTAGTAACTATGTATCAGTGTTTTTAAAACAATTGAAAATTATTTTATTAAATATAATTCGTAGTTTTTTATTAAAATCCATTGATTTTGATCCTTCTTTTTATAGTTTTTTTATATTTTGTTCTATATTGATTATTTAAAAACTAATATTCATGATATATAGATTTTATAATGTAATGTATTGTGTTAAGTGATGAAAATGGATTTTGAACTGGTGTAACAATGTGAGATTACATGGTTATTATGACCACGTAAATCCCAAGTACATGGTTCAGAATGAATCTCACTGGTAGTTGTACGAACACCTCATGGTTTAGTAAACATTGTAGTCAGTTCATTCATTTCCACTAGTCTATCAAACAAATTTATTATATTTTGTTGTATTTTGATATATTTTCATTGATATTAATTAAAAATGTAGGGTAATTTTTAAATTTTAAATAGTTATAATATATTTTGAAATAAACAATATTTGTTTTTTTATTTTGATTAGTAGATAATTATTTTTGAAAATTTATTTCCCCTTATATACAATGAAATAAGTGTTAAAATAATTAAATTTTATTCAAGATATATTTGTGGTTTTGTATGAAATATTTTATTCATTGATATTTGAGAATTCAATTTATATGAAGAATTAAAATTTTCATCATGTTTGAATGTGGGTATGTGATTCAAAAAAATAAATTTTGAATAGTTTAAAATGATATCATGGTGAAATGATATGATTAAATTATATGATGTTTGTTTTTGAAACATTTTGATAATATATATTTTAATTTTCTTATGAGGTTGTGATTTGATTTTTTGGAATGTTATTTTAGGTTGATAAATATTTTCTACGAGGAATTTATGAATTTGGATGAATATTAAATGATTTTTACCTTGATTTTGATTATAGTATCCTCAAATATTGTGTCTGGGGATTTTTGAGTGGAATCAATTGTTTTATTCCCAAAATTTATTCATTTAATAGATTACCATATAGAATCCCCTTTATATTTTCATTTCTAAATCCTCTAATAATAACTTATTAAATATATCATTATAATGTGGAAAATTATATGAAGAGTACGGAAATGTTTTTTGACATTATAGATCACGTTGATCCTCTAAAGGTTTAGTTCACTACATTTATGCATAAAGTATTGATTTGTATGTGGTAGAAGTCAATTTTAGACCTAATGAAAATGTATACCCTTTCGGGGTTAATTTTGAAGCCCCACTAAATCAATTGTAATTATTTATGATCTAGACCAATAAAAATAAAATAATTCATATCTCTATTCTTCAGACCCTTGAAGGCCCATTATTTGTTAGACGTCACTCTAGTGAAATTTATATGACTATTGTATAATTTTTTAAGACAAATTAAATGTAGAAATGGTATAGAATACAATTTAGAGAGAAAAATTCATAAGATGCGTTCTTAAGGTGGAAGTTAATTCGTTTGTTCATAAATTCATATAATGAAATTGTAGTGATGGAAATTGGAATAAGACTGATCTTGAGTGGGTTGGTGATTGTATCAAGAGACCTTCCTATGTCTCTTCATCTACTTATTTTAGTGGTTATGACATCATGTAAAATTGTCGTTTCTTGTTAATTTATAAAAAACCCTCAAATTAGATATATCGGAACAAATATATTGTTGAGGTAAATCCAGGTTATCTATAAAGATTTTAAAAATCGTTTTTATATAAAGGTAGAGTTTGTAGATCAACCCATTAAGAGGATCCAAAAGTATTTCATGAAAAATCGGATAGTAAATCTGTAGATGCTTGGTTTATTATTCATTTTTTTATTCCCCACATTTTGTCTATCCTAGGTTCTTTATTATGTTTTTTAATTTGAATCCACTATATTTTGAAGAAACATTCAACATCATTGGGACTAGTTCATTTTTTGGAATTTTTGAATTAGTAGAGGTAATATTTGTGATAAATAATAACCATTTTTTATTTTTAGTGATTGTGAATGTATTCATTGACTGTGGTTATACTACAAAAAATAATACACGATTTAGGGGATTTTTGTTATTTTAGGGTAGAACAAAATAGTCTATCTTACATTGTCATTGTTAATGGCCTACCATGAAGGCTATTATGTATAACTGGATTGATTAACCAATATATTTTTTTCAATTATGTATTTTGATGTTCTTCAAAAGATAAATTTAGATCAATATAATATTTCGAATCATTCATGATAAACTCATTATCATTATTTTAGTGGTGATTGTTTTTTTAACTAGTTTTTATAGTAGATATATATTTGGGGGTTCAAAAATATCTTATATATTGAAAAATTGAGTTAATAAAATCATTATGATGGAAATAAGAATTATAATGGGATAATTTCTATATCCCAATCATTCTATTAATTTTTATTTTCATTTTGTAATGATATTTTCGGGTCTATTTCATTTCAGCCATATAATTTCTCAATATTAGAATTTTTTCATTTTAGTAGACATTCTAAAAACAACTTTGAACCATGATTTAACTATATGAATATCATGTTTTTTATAGAATTATTTTTCTAATTTGGAACAATATTTTCCTTGCCATTTGGAAAATCTATTTGGGCATCAAATATCATTTAGTAGGGACTATATTATTAGATTACATTTATGTAAATAATGAGTTGATTTATTATTACATTTCATTAAATTATGTATATTTCAATTACTATTTTTTCATAGAATAATATTATCCCTCAAAATTTATCCCACACCCACTAATTCAACACTTGTTTTCTATACTCATAACATCAGACCCAAAATTATATCTCCCATATTAGATCTATGTGATTTATTCATTACCTAAGGATAATTATTATTAGTAAAAAATTCTTCATGAAATCATATATTTCTTTATTCCCACTTATCTCATGTTATTATCCATGTATGACCTTAGTATCATATAGTTATTTTAATGTACAATTTTAATTTTTGGTTTTCATGGTATTATGGTTTAGATTGGTTCCCTATAGGTCAGTAATTCAACAATGTGGTGTATTATCACTTCAATTTTTTAAATAAAATATTTCCTAAAGGATTCACCTTGAATGACACATTATATTCAAGAATAATTTTTTCATTCCTGTTTGAATTATATTTAGTATAATAGACGAAAACATTAATTTTTTTTATGATAATTTGTAATGGAAACTAAGGTTTCACAAAAATTCTATTGAATAAATATGGTTTTTAATTTATAAAAATTATATAAATATTTATTTACATAATAATACACTAAATTTTTTTGATATTTTTCCCAAATGGATTTTATAAATGTATTTCCTAATAATTATTTTAATTGGGTTTTTAAAATGATTTGTTTCAACGGCTAACATTATGGTTAATGTTTGATTAGTTCAATATATAGGTGGTATCAACCCTTTAGAATGTTTTATGTATCATAAAATATTAGATATCCTGATTCATTGATGATATTATGAATTTTAATTTTAATGGATAATTATGGGGAAGATCTGGATTGTTTTAATGATGATTTTTAGGATTAAAATACACCCACGGGGATACCTCTTTTCATATTTTTTTTATATATTAAAATGGACCTGAGTGTGGGAAATTAATTTTTTGTTTATATTCATGATTAATACATATTTTATTCATTATATTGTTATATTGGGTTTCCATTTTTTATAGTTCATATTTGAAGTCAATATTTTTGAGTGAATTAATTCTAAAAAAATGTATGCTTTTTTGTATGTGTGGAAAAATTCAAGAATGAAAATACCATGACAATATTAGAAATGAATAGTTCTAATTTTCATGTCATAAGGACCTATGTGGTCACAAACTACATAGAGGACAATCCCATGAGAGAATATCATGATCCATGATTATAAGGAAGGTCCTCTCATTAGTGTTCATGATTTAAGTCACAAGAACAATGATTGTTAGGCCATCATAGTATGCAAGCCTGTCATTGGAATACCGTTAGACTAAGTCTGTGGTTTGAGATCATGTGACCAATCCCAGGATACAAGATTAAAAATAAACGACCATTATCATTGATCTCGAATCCAGGACATTGAGTTGAGCTCACAAATACAAACATAAATTTATGATCATGAGGACAATCCAATTAGAGAATCACTATGCATAAGCATGTGATCCAATCATGGAAGATAGATGAATTGGATTGGTATGGGAGGTATATTTTTGAGGTCCACCTTAAGGTGGGTAATCTGTAAGGTCACATAAAAATTTTTATCTTGTAAGAATACCACATTTTATTAGGTATACCATTCATGCATTCTTCTTCAATCACATGGATTTCCACATTATGATGAGCTAATTTTTGGGACCATCAAAACAAGCACTATAAAATGTGAATTTATAATAAATGAAATATTAAAACCTCCTCCATAACAACTTGAAATATTTTATCAATGCATTCATAACGATTCACACCCCATGGAACATATATTTTATTCATAAAACATGTAACCATTATTTATTCTACAATAATTATGAAACCCATAGGGAATCGTGTTCTTATATTCCCTTGATCATGATGAAGTTCATCATGATAATACTCATGGAATCTGCCAGGGAAGAGGTTTCCCACATCACTATAAAATATTCCAATATTCAACAATCTTGAGAAACTATGCATCTACTTTTATTGTTATAATGTGTCGAGAATCCCTCCTAGAGAAATTTTTTTTCATTATTATAGAATATCATATAACACATATTTAATCAAATCTATCTGTAATCCATAAACATACGAGGAATAAATAAAAAATTAACATCTACTAGCCTTATTTACTAACATAATATTCACTAATGGATTTGATGTCCTCATTAATCAATTATACCATATTCCTAAAGTTTAATCCACATAATTCTATGTTCTATCACATAAGTCAATAAAGACGTCTTAAATTTTGGAATCCTTGTATTTATAATCAATATATATTAGGTACCTGGGGGTAAAATTTTATTAAACTCACACACACCACACACACATCCCTAAAAGTCATGGCATAGCCCCCTAGAGATATCCAACCCATCAAGCCATTATTTATTATATACATATGCTTTAGTCCAAGTGGTAATGAATCAAATTACATTTCCAAATGGCCAAAAAAAATTCTTGAAGGCCCAGTATAGCGTCATCCTTCCCCCATTCCTGTGTCACTACTTATATGCATTATGCCAACATCACCACATTCATTCATGATGCATATATCACCACCAGTCATTGGTAATTTGTGCCAAACCGGATTTGAACCCAAGTATAATTTATAATCACGGGGAAACACTTCCACAATTCCATCCATCAATCATCAAATCTTATATTTTTAACCATCATCGATAATATCCATGTCACAAAAAGTAAATATACAAGACCACATCCATATAGTTTGATGTCTAACAACATGGTATGTTATGGACACAAAACTATAAAATATACACCTTAAACTATATAAAATCTGATTCATATAATGTATAATAAAAATAAAATGTCCCAATGGAACATACCCAGTATCAACCATCTTATAAAACCACCATCTGGGGCCCAATCTCCTAATATAAATGTTTATGTCATTCCATACAAGCCAGAATTTCCAACATGTCTGGAAATCCCTTTATCAGATCAAAATGTTGATGAAATTATTGTTCATTTCTCAATATCTCTATGAATTATCTTATATTTCTAATTATTCCATTTTTTAAATTAAAATTCTTTAACAAAGGGTGGTGAAACTTCACCATTGTTAGTAACCAATTTCTATAACATTTGAAAAGTCTCTCTTTAAGGTCTACAAACAATTGTTTGTGATATTTATATCTTACACAAACATCATTTGGGATCCTTTTACATATCCATACATATCATATAAAATTAATCATTATGGATTAGTCCATTCCATATGACCTTAAATAATAAGAAACTTCCCATTATGAAAAAAAACTATGTGTTTCTTATTCCATTGAAATAATATAAATAGAAAAAACATTTCATGGTTTTGATCTCAATTATATTGAAATATAATTCCCACATGGATAGTGTTAAATTCCATAATTTCCAAGTAAGATGATTTTAAATGTGGAATCCTATATCAAGAATCAGTAATAATAAAATAAAATATTAAAAACCTCTATTATATGATTACATTCTCATTGATGGTTGGTGTTACTAAACCAATACCATGTATTCAAATCAGACCCAAAAAAGATTATTATTATGATTCAGGAATTATTATTAAATTTCATTGTGGGACAGGGATTAAAAAAAATTTACCTTTTAAGGGAGATATGTGCACAACCTAATAGACCTTTGATCAATTTTAATCATTAAGATTCCATAGTATAAAAAAATAATCGGTTACCATTAGTGAATATTTCCTTTAAATAATTATTTTCATTGATATGGGAGTCATAATATATTATTGGTACCACAATTTAAATTCCCATAGAGACACATGAAATGAAAATACATAACATGATGTGAATTTTTAATAATAAAAACAAATGATTTACCCTTCTCTCATGAAGGATAACAATCAAGAATGTCCGTATAAGTTTTGTTTTACTGATGGGTGTTCTTATTTTTATTAGATATACATTATAGAGCCCATAAGACTATATCCCACTATTACCCAAATAAATATAAATATAAAATTATTGATAATGAACCATGATTTCTACATTGGTGATCGTACCCATGACAAAAAGAATGATATCATTTTCAAAATGTGTCACCCAAAATTTTAAAAATACAATTGTGATGGAGTACCCAATTAATTGTATTATCCAAAAAATGGTGGTATCAAATGATATACTTCCAGAAATTAATCTTAAAAGGTCGTGTTCCATATAGAAGAAGTCCTCAATGAAGCTGGTGATGCATATAAAAACCACTTTTCGATATTTTCTTTTGAGATATATAATAAGAACATCGTTTTCTAGAGGTGGTTTACTAGCATCTCTTCATTAACATCCAACCATCCATGTTAAACCTAATATAATATCATTATATTTCATAATAAGTCATTACAAATAAATTTACACCAAAACACCACATTTAGAATGCCACCCAAGAGGTCCTGACAATAGTTACCCATGACTGAGCACCCATAAAATATTACAGGGGAATGAAAGCTACTAGAGGATGATATAAAACTAATATCCCGGTTCATATAAAATAAATTATATTATAAATATATGATAAAAACTATGTAGTAGGATTATATACCTACCCTTGTTAATAAATCTTTCTTCCATACCCATGAATAATTTTAAGGAAATAGTTGATATATTATGGAAACCATCCATTTTGTGGATCATAATATTTCCCTCTCAACTTAATATCATCTATATGTACCATTGAAAAATAATGTACATGAGGGTATCATATCGGCACCCTCTCCATGTAATGTGATCATATCCACATTACTATAGTGGAATATCATCATTATATCCTATATGAAAAAGAGGTGCATGGTCATATTCATATTCATTCATTTATGAGTTTTCCGTATATTTATTCTATAATTGAAATTACCAATAAAACTCATCAACATTTTCAATAATTCAATAATGTATTGTGTTATATAGATACACTTAAAATTTTAAAATCATATTAATTAAAAATTCTAAGAGATACATAAGATAGTGTTTATATTCCCAACAACATTCATAAAAATCACTAAATTATTTTTGTTTAAAATGATTACTGTGGTTAAGATCATACACCCTTTATAATTAGATTTTGATAACACATTATGAGAACTATTTTATTGAAATCTAATATTTCTGAAAAAACAAGAAAAAATTGTATGAATATTAAAACATCTAAATACACTTGGTCATATATTATTTCTCCCCCTTCATCAAGTTATGGTTTAAATAAAATTATCAAAACCATACCTTTTAGATTGGCTAGGGTGATTTTTCGTAATAGGTTATATTCTTCTTTATGAAAATTTGACTATGAACAAACTAACTACAAAATACTCACTACAAAAAACACACTACGAAAAACACACCATGAAAAAATTGCTTTGAAAAACATAAGATCTATAATTTTTGTTGAAAAAAAATTGAGTACCAAAAATCGATTACAAAAATTATCAATAAAAAAATTCCCATTTCGAAAATTTCCATTATGACAACATCCACTACGAAAATCTCCAGTACAAAAAAATTTCAGAATGAAAATTCATAGTACAAAAATATCTTCTAAGAAAATCTCCATTACGAGTATTTGGATTATGAAAATTCCAATTATAAAAATTTCCATTTCCAAAATTTCAAAAAACCAACTACGAAAAAATGTTATTACTAACATTTTGAAAAACAAACTATGAGAATTTTATTATGAAGATTTTGAAAAATTTTAACAACAGATGTAATCCCCCTATGAAAAGGAGTTTATTTCTATAAGAATATTTGTTTAACAAGAAGTTAGTGGAGGAAGATTACCTCATGATTATCATTCCTAACACCTGTTTAATTTATACAAATCTATTGGTAGCTAATGATTTTGTGAAAATATCAGCAAGTTGATCTTGCGTTCCGATGAATTTAATAATGATATCTCATTTTTGTGTGGGATCCCTGAGAAAGTGAGGCCCAATGTCTATTCTCTTTGCATGATAGTGGTGTGCAGGATTTTTACAAAGGGCATTGCAACTTGTGTTCTCACACAAAATTTGAGTCTTAGTAAAACTCAATCCATAGTCTGTGAGTGTGTGTTGCATCCACAAAACTTGAGCACAGCAACATCCAGATGCCACGTATTCGGCTTTAGCAGTGGAAACTGCTACAGAATGAAGTTTCTTACAGGACCAAGAAACTAATGAATCTCTTATGAAGTGACAAGTTCCAGATGTACTTTTTCTATCAATTCTACATCCACCAAAGTCAGCATCTGAAAAACTCTTTAAAAAAATCATTTCTTGAAGTGTAAAATATTCATAAATCCATGGTTCACATTAAGTAAAAAATAATTCATTTCACTACCATTAAATGAGATTCCTTAGGATTAGATTGATCTCTTACACATAAGCATACTGAAAACATTAATTATGGATGACTAGATCATGTAATGACGTCTTTCTATCATTTCTCTAAAAGATTTTTGATCTACTGGTTTCCCAGCTTCATCAAGATCAAGTGTGTTTGAGGTACCGATTGGAGTAAATATACTATTAGTGTTGTCATATCCAAACATATAAGAAGATATATAATATAATTATGTTGGGATATGTAGATTCCTTCTGGTTTTTGAGAAATTTGAAAACATAGGAAAACTATTTACTCACCCATCATACTCATTTCAAACTCAGATTTCATTAGATCCCCAAAGGAATTAGTTAAATATTGCTGAGTTAAACTAAATATTATGTCATCAAAACAAATTTTTACAATCAAAATTTTTTTCCCATCTATCTTTATAAAAAGGGTTGGATCTGAATTTCCCTTAACATAGTTATTTTGAAGAAAAAATCATATTAGTATATCATACCAGTCTCGATGGGATTTTTTAAGGCCATACGAAGCATTGGTAAGTCTAAAAACATGATCATGATGTTTTTTATATTCAAATACATGAGGTTTTTCAAAAAAAATTCTTTTTAACATAACCATTAAGGAAAGCACATTTTTCATCCATTTGAAAAATTTGAAATTGAGGAATGCTGCTAAGGCATGTAGAATTTGAATCAAATCACGTCTAACTATTGGAGAAAAGGTTTCTTCATAGACTATTCCTTCTTGTTGAGTATAGTCTTTAGCAACTAATCTAGCTTTATTTCTTACTATGATTCAATTTTCATCACACATATTTCTGAAGTCCCATTTTACTCAAATTACAGAAGTTTCTTTAGGGCTTTCAACTGAGGTCTAGAATTTATTCTTTTAAAATTCATTTATTTCATCTTGCATGGATTTTATCCAATCATCATCACCTAGAGCTTCATCAGTGCTCTTTTGTTCTAATTGGGAAAGGAAAGCTAGATGTTATACTTCATTTATTAAGGAAGTTCTAGTATTTATGAGTTTATTCACATCACCAAGGGTACTATAACTGGGATAATTCTTTAGAAACAACTTCTTTCTATTTTGTAAAACATTTTAATCAATTTATGGTAGGAAATCATCTGGGGTAGATGTTTCATAAATATCTTCTTGAACATTTTCCTTATTAGAAGGATCTTCTATCATATGTTGATAATTTGTTTTTGAAAACACATCTGAGGATGTAGGTTGAGGTTGTTTAAAAACAAAAGGATCAGTTTCCTAAAATATAACATGTATTGTCTCTTCAGTGGTACAAGTGTTTTTATTGAAAACTCTATATGCCTTAGGAGTTATGGAGTAGCCTATGAAAATACCTTCATCAGATTTTGGTGCGAATCTCTGAATATTATTTTTAGTATTCAGAATGAATACCTTGCAACCAAAAACCTTAATGTAGGAATGTCTTGGTTTTCTACCATTCCATAAATCATAAAGAGTTTTGTTAGAAAATGGTCTAATCAAAACTTGATATATAGTATAACAAACTATACTTAAAGTTTCAGCACAAAATTTTTTAGAAATAGAATACTCACTCTACATAGTTCTAGTTATTTCTTGAAGAATTTAATTTCTTCTTTCAACAAAACCATTCTGTTTAGGTGTTCTAGGTGCTGAAAAGTTATGGGTAATGCCTTTTCTACTTCAAAATGATTCAAAATCAGAATTTTTAAATTCTCCTCCAAGATCACTATGAATAGTTATCAATGGAATATTTTTCTCATTTTTAACAGGGGCCCTAAAATTTTTTAAAAAAGAAAAATCTTCAGACTTCATTTCTAGGAAATATACCCATCTAAATCTAGGGAAATCAGCAACCAAGAAAAATACATAATATTTTCCACCAATTCTTCTAGTGTTTGTAGGCCCAAAAAGATCGATATGCACTAGCTATAATGCATCTGTAGTTGAGACTTCAGCGACTGATTGAAAACTTTATTTATGTTTGTTTCCATATTGACAAGGTTTACATACTTTTGACGAATCAAATCTAAGCTCTGATAGATCCATAACAAGTATCTTCTTAGAATGTTTTCATATGTTCGTAAGGTTACAGTGTCCTAGACTTCTATACAATAACCAATAATGATCTTCCATTGCACTTAGGAAATGTATTTCTTGGCTCTTATGGTCTTCTATGTTTTGTGTGTAAACATTCTCTTGCCTATGGGAATAAATAATAAACTCTTCTTTGGAACAGTGTACTAAGCACTTATCATTCCTAAAATTCACAAGGTACACTTAATCACATAATTGACTTATGCTGATGAGGTTTTTCTTAAGACACATAACAAATAAAACATTTGAAATCAATGTTTTTCCAAGAAAAATTATTTTACCTATACCAATAATTTCTCCCTAAGAATTATATCTGAAAAGTTACATTTCCTCCTTTCCTATTTATAATCATTTCAAAATAGTTTTTGTTACCAGTCATATACCAAGAACATCCACTATCCATGTACGATGTATTTTGTTGGTACTTTCCCAGTTTTCCTGAAAATCAGTAAAAGATAGGATTTTGGAATCCAGACTTGCTTGGATTTGGAAATCTGAGAATGTAAAATTTTGGGAACCCACATCTTCTTAGAAAAATATTCTTAATGAAATCGTAAAGATTTGGTTTTGTTTATGGAACAATTCGTTGTCCAACGACAACCACATTGACACTTATTACTGAATGGGGAACTTTTAGGAACAAAGTAATTATTACTAAAAGTTGGTTTATAATGAGTATAACCAAAAATAGAAGTATTCCTACGAGGTCGCATTTGTGAATAAATTTTATCAAAATTTTCCATACCTAGGGTAATGTTTTACAAACACTTCCTCAAAGAAAATATTTCTGATTTTAGTTCTATAACTAAGTTCTTGTCTTCAAAAACATTTTAACTAGAGCTAGGCTCGAAAACATTTTTCTTTGAAATTACGTTTTCTAGATCTTTAGAATGTCTATTCTTCTCAGAACTTAATTCCTCAAGATTTTTTGAAATGAATTCAAATTATATTTTTTATTATCATGATCTTTAGAAAGATATGATATTTCCATAGTGATAATAATATTCCTAGAATTTTCTTTATCATGTTTTTTCATGAGTATTGAATTCGCATTCTCAATGAGTATGGAAAACCTAGAAACATCACCATATGTAGGTAAAGAATTATCTTCATCAGTAAAGGATTCTTCATCCTAAGAGTTATAATATTTAATATACTTATCATTTAAAGAAACATTGGTCATTGAATCAGCATTGTGTACCATATCCATCATGAAATGATTATCAATAGGTAGCCTGGGCTAAAAGACCAAGATTCTTCTATTCGGAAGATTCATAATACAAATATTCATCTAAAGAATATCCACCACTAGAACTCCATGTTTCATTGTCATTCAACACTTTCTTATCATTAGACCTGTAATGCTTCTTTCTGTTCTTCTCAGAATTCCTTTCCTTTATTTATTTTCTTTTGAGCATATGGAAATTAGGCCTTATGTGTCTATCTATTTTCCATTCATATCATGTAACTTCAGAGTCTTTCTTATATTTCCTTTCTTTCTTTTTGTATTTGGATTGAATCATCCTCTATCCAGCTATCATGTTCATCCTTTGAGCAAGATTTTCTAATTCATTTTCTGAGGATTCACTTCCCCTAGATTCGGAATCAATAACAGCTTTTTTAGATCTGGATCTATTAACTCTCTCAGGTGTCATGGATTGCATATGATTGGAAGTAGTAATAAAATCTGCACTGCCATTTCTATTCTTCATATTCACAATATCAGCATCTCTCTTCATTATATAATAATGCTGAAGAAGAGTTCTATACATCTCATCAAGGGTAATCTGAGTAACCATTATATTCTCATCAATTTCAGTCATTTTAGATTCCCACCCATTTGGCATGATGTTGATGATCTTGTCAACAAGGGCATCATCATCCAATCCTTTTTCACCCATTGACTGTAAAAAATTCACTATAGTCATGAATCTTAATTAAACCTTGCATATGGGTTCACCATAAGGAAAAATAAAACCATGATATTTAGCTCTAAGCATAGTTCTTCTGGTCTCAATTACTTTGGATGTTACAAAGTGAGTGACTTCTAGTTTCTTCTATATAGAATTTGCTTCTACACAATATGACATTTGGCTATATATATTTCTAGTCATTCATCAAATTAAAGTATTGTGTACCTTATAATTTAGTTGATATTCATGCTTTTCTTAATTGGTAAATCCACTTACTTCATTATCAAGAATATTGTATCCACCGGTAAGCAGATCAAAATTTTCAACCCCAGTGCTGATAATGAATGTCTTCAAGTGATCTCTCCAATATTTGTAATCATTACCATCAATGATAGGTGGTCTTGTTGGATTGATATTGTGTATGGAACCGACATTGATTCCTTACATCATTAATAAAAGTCTTCCCACAAAAACTTGTTTGTAGAAAAAGTTTGTAAACAAGGAAAATATTTTAAGCAGTAAAATATAGTGTAAAAATATCTCTACGAAAATGTCAATCTGAACTATGAGTCCGAAAAACAGATTCTGAAAAAAAATTAAATCCGGAAGTGTGAACCCGAATATTCTATTCCGAGAACTAATTCTCATCTAAATATAATCATGAGATAAATTCAGATTGAACCAAATCCTCTAATACCAATTTTTAGGATGATATGTCTCAGTATGATATAACGTTGGATCAAAATAAGAATGAGATTCTCATATTCAAGTGGGGGTGACTTTTACCTTTTAAAATTTCTTTGTAACTTTTAATGATGGTTATGTTTAACAAGGTTAAACAAGATAATTCAAAAGACCTCTACAAGTTCTAATTACTTGCTAAATTCTGGAAAAGTGATTCTGAAAATGGAACTTAACAAAAGATCACAAAGATGAAGATTCTACCTTAAAGCGTCTAGAATCTAACTATATCAGAGTACAAGTAAGGATTTATAAGAAAGTTAGAATTTCCTTAACAATACAAAAGGAGAAGAAATTTTTTTCCCAAAACAAGTAACAAATAATAAGTCTTTTAACCGAAAGAGAAGGGTATCTAACACCATTTGATAAAGGTCCCTTGATTTATACTTTCAAGAAAGTCGGTCTTACCCAGACCAGGGTAATCCCTCAACCCGAAAATCAGAGTCTTTCTTTTTATCCCCACAAGACCTCAACTATTAGGTAGTCGGAACCAATGTCTTCCTCAGTAAAGAAGCCATCAACATCAAGGTGTTGGAACCTCTGTCTTTCTATCCCCGGAAGCCCTCAACTGTACACATCGAAAATTGGAGTTGCACAAAGAAAATATGCACAAGGCAAAGTTTGAACAAGCTGTCAAACATTCTGCACGAAGCCTAAGAGTTGATAAGAGCCTCTCCCTCTAGAAATCACATTAACATAATGTAACCACAGATGTCAGTGTTGGACCAATTTTTTGTGATCTTTTATAATGAACTCCAATTTATAGGCAAATATCCAACGGTCGACTCCCTCCTACAAAGGTCATATTCATCCTAGAATTTCAGAGGGACCTGTACATGTGTCACTCAAATAAAGGATTGTTAATAACTGGAAGAACAACATAGTTTTATAAAAAAATGAGTGTAAGAATAAACAAAAATAATATTCAAAATGAATGTAAATAAATGTTCTAAATCTAAGTAAAAAACTGAATTCAGAGTCTGTAGTACTAAGATATTCAAATTCTGTTATTCTTAAGGAATTCGTAATGAGATTTTGTAATCATAATTCTTCATCAGAATTCGGAATGATAATTAGAATTCATCATATGAATTTTTAAGGAGAAATTGTAATTAGAATTCATCATCAGAATTTGTATTGAGAAATCGTAATCAGAATTTATCATCAGAATTTGTAATGAGAATACGTAATCTGAATTCATCATCAAAATTTTTAATTGGAATTCGTTATCACAATTCATCATCAGAAATCGTAATGAGAATCTGTAATCATAATTCATCATCAGAATTCATAATGAGAATTCGTAATCAGAATTCATCATCAGAATTCATAGTTAGAACTTTATATATGATCGTAATCAGAATTCAGAGTAGAACTTAATAAAATTTCGTAACAGGGAATTCAAAGTAGAACTTCATAAAAAATTTTAACATGAATTTGGATCCTAAAACAAAATTATTTTTATATTTGTATTATACGATTCCAAGGATTTAGATATGAATCATATTTTTATACTTAAGAAATATATTGATATGAATAATGAAATATGGTAGGGGTAAATTTCCTTGGGTAAAAAATTATCCTTATATAAGTAAAATAAGGGTAAAATCAGATTTGTTTCAAGATAAGGTGATTAGGATTTTCAAAACAAGATGGAATGGATAAGTCATAAGGAAAACCTTATCGACTCAACACTAGATATCTATAATCATGGTGTATTATAGTTTTTATTTAAGGGATTGGGACTGCCTAAAAGCACATTTCCTGCATTAAAAATAATTATTAATTCTTTAATAGCTCATTCTATTTTCAAGGTTTTTCGATGATTCCAACTCCAGTCCGAGTCTACATACCTAAGGCCCGCCCCCAATTACTCCTCCCACAATTTGGATCTCAATAGAATCGTAAAATGGGGTGAAACTTCTCTAAATTTCAAAAATCTCCAAGATTTTAAGAGGTAAATTGATCCTTTAATAACACCATTATTTTTACACTATTCCCCCATTCTAGTTCCTACAAGATCTCCTCATCCTTTTTCTAAACACTCTTCAATTTTTGCAGTTTTAAAATTCAGATTCTGGTGAATTTTCGGTTATTTTTTCACGAATGATTTGGGTAATTGTATCTCTCTTCAATTAATTCCTTCTCCTTTGGTTTTCTTCCCACATTCATTATATTAAAAAGTTTCTAGAATTTAGGGTTCATACATAGGGTTTTATTTGGGGTATTCATGGTGATATCCTATGTTTAGGGTTCGTTTTAACTTCATTGTGGTGTTACAGAGGTGATGTTGAGGTTTTGCACCAAGATTCAAGTGTTTGAACTGAAAAGGTAGGTGGTTCTATGTGTTAACAATTATTGATGAGTTATCCTGTTGTATTTACTCATTCTTTATATTCCTCATATGTTGGGTGTGGTGTTAAAACTGTTTATGATTCATTTGGTTAAGTGGTAAATTTTATTGTTTCTTTGTGACTTGAAAATGGGTGTTTTCATGTGTAACTCAGGGAGTATTATATGAGTGTATTTTATAACTCATGGAATTTGTTGACTAAATTTTTTTTGTCCTGAAAATTCTGGTTTGTTAATGTATTACTGTCATGTGGTCATAAAAATAAGGTTTTTAAATAGGTTTTATGTGAAAAACATTGTTATACTTCTTGAGAGCATTTTATGAAAATGCATGTTTTCATTTGTATCTTTTTTGGTATTATTCCAGGTTATTTTATACAACATGAATGTGGTTTTATAAATCTATATAGGGATTCCAATTCTATTGTGGATAGTAATTGGTTTGGTTTTGGTCTTAAATTGGGGTTTTGAAATTGTTTTTGTGTGCCGTAAATAGTTACACCCCTTGAGTATGTTTTATGAACATTATGAATGTTTTTTTGGTTAAACAAAGTGGGTAAAAGGGTGTATATGTA
Organism: Viscum album; assembly: GCA_963277665.1. NCBI lineage: Eukaryota > Viridiplantae > Streptophyta > Magnoliopsida > Santalales > Viscaceae > Viscum > Viscum album. The sequence continues at coordinate 442,375,949 of OY728165.1, read as the reverse complement.
CTATTTGGTGGGTGTGTTAATATAATATGGGTTTTTGAATGGTATGTAGGTTTATTAAGATGTAAAATATTTTTTTCAATGTTTTATAAAGTGCTGAAATGTTTTAGAAAATGGAAAGAGAGCTACAAAACACGGTTTTGGGCTGTTTTGTGTGAGTGTGTTGTGAAAAATAAATTTTGTTAATTAAAGATGTATTATATGATATTTTAGTGGGATTTTATGTGAATTATAATGCCATAGAGTGGATTATAACAAAAATTTAAAGGTTTTGTTGATGTGTTAAATAAATCTGAAAAGAGTTGTGGGCTATTTTAGTGTGAGTCGGATTTCAAAATCAATTTGAATGAAAAGTGGACATATGTGACATGGGTGGTATACTTGTAGGATGTTTGGTGAATTTGTGATATGTAATTGATATTTTTCATGTGACAAGATTATTTCGTGAATTTATGAACTTGTTTAAGCACAAAGAGAAAACCTTGGTATCTAGGTGGGTGGCCGTATACTAGTTTTCTATTGAATCTGTGGGGTTTAGTCTCAATTTCACTTAGCAAGATTGACGCATAAAACTCTATCTAAACAATCATGATGATAATTTTGGACCATTAGGTTATGTTTATGTTTTCTACTAGTGTCAAGTTCACGAGAATAGATATTTGTTATAGTAACTCTCTCTTAGATCTGAGGTACCTGGGACCCACAACGTGCTAGTGCCTAGGGGTTATATCCTATTCCTTGTGCTAATTAGATATTTTATATATACTGAGGACATACATTATATTTGGCTGGGTAATTCATTATTTTTGGAATTTATTTTAAAATCATTGATTCTTTAAATTAGCCCACTTGAATAGAGAATTTTATAAATTGCATCTTTTAGGAATTGTAACGAGAAATTACATGTTTTTGAAAACATGCATGCCTTTCATCTTTTAATGTTAATATCATCAAATCTCATAGTGGTGGTATCATACTAGGAATTAGATCAATCCTTACTTACACCTTTGGTTGTAAGTAGACTTACTTATTTTTTTGTCGCAGTTTGGGTAAAAAAATTTAGTTCTAGTGGTTCGGGTTTCTAGAAGATCCTTGGTGGTGAAGTCTTGTGGAGATGTCTTGATGGTGGTGCCCCTTGCCAGGAGGGTTCTTGGGATGTTTCATTTTGGTTATGTAACTTTTTAACATTCTTGATAAGTTTTTTTAAAAATATGTAATTTAGTTCAAAATTTTTGCAGATGATTTTTTCGTTTGAAAAATCCAGATTCGTTTTATTGGATTTTTTTGGTGTTTTTTATTTATAAACTCAGGTATATCATTCCCAATTATCATTTTATGACACCCAAGAACTTGTGAAATCCCATGGGGAATGGGAACACCTTTCGGGCCTTGTCACGGGCTGGTTTTGGTGCCGGTTTTGGTGGAGTCCAGATTCGATTCTTGACATTAATTATATAGTCCAACTATATATCCTTAACCTATAAACATATAAATTAATGGTAATGGATACATTTCATTATAAATTCATTATAATCCACCTAATGTGTAAAATAAAATATTATAACCCTTCAAAATCAAAAATCATGGTGCCATATTCCTTAATAAATTGTTGGAATCATTTATCATTGGGTATAATTCCCACTATGTTCATACATCCCCTCATTATAACATATTCATGATTAAATTTTAAGTACATAAATGAAAATCCATATTCCCTCAAATCATGAATCCATAGAATATTATAAACTTCATATATCCCATATGTGTTTCCCTAAATAACTGTACCCAAAATTGATAAACAAAAATAAGAAAATACAATATTGTTGAATTCAAATATGCCTTGATTTTGTTATTAATGCATGATGTCAAAATTGGGAAACAAATATACACTCAACATTTGGGATTTATAGGTAATGAAATTTTAAATATATATTATAGAACTATAGTTGGAAATAATTACCACCAATAGGGATTGATTATCATAAAATACAATCATATCGCGCAATTTTAATCCTTAAGATTCATTATTATGAATTCCCTGAGTTAAACAATCCATGGAATATAGATCTGTGTTAATGTTATTGTAATGGACTTAAGTTTCATTAAATGATTATCTATAAAAAAATTAATTCTCCTTATAAAAAAATAAAACATTATATACATATATAAATACATATATTTATATATAATTTTTATACAAATATTCTAAATATGTAATGAATATATATATATTTCCTATATCATATGACCCATGTGTACTTTAAGAATTTTTTAATAAAATATACCAAACATGAATTAGATTTCACTCTAGATAGTGGCCATTAATATGGATATTTAGGCCCTTTCGGATTACTCTCCTCGATCTAGATAGATAGAATATGAAGTAGCAATTGGGATGTTTTATTACATTAGAGAAACTGTTATCGATTCACATTCATTATTATTATAGAATCATCAATATTCTCTTAGGTTCCCTAGATCCCATGTACATAGATATATTATATGCATTATATTTTTTATATTTTTTTATTAATTTCCTTATATATCATGTACATGATATTGGTCCAAATAATCCCTAGGATAATCATTCCACCACACCATTACGTCAATCAGAGATCCTTGGTAATAATGCTATATTTTAAAACTATAATGTATTTAAATATATTATAAATCAGTATCATGTGTTAGATGTGGGAGTTTAATTAGTCAATAACATTGCAGAGGTATCCAAATCATTCTCGATTGAATCCATTTTTTCACCATATCCACAATTGGGTGGGTGAACAAGAGGGGTTGTGTGGCTCATGTATCTAATAATAAGAATGTATTTCCTTATTTTCTAAAAAAAATAATATTCAGTATCATTAATCAGGATATTATAAAAAATTTGTAGAAAATATTTAATTTTAATGATATTTTGAAATGTATCATCATGATTAGGGGATTCACAATGTCGAAGATGACTATTCTGGGAAGAAGTTAATATCGTATCACTTAACCATAAAATAATGATAAAATGAAGGAATAAGTATTCAAATATGTTTCTCATGAACCAAAATTAATCAAAAGTATTAAATATTTCAGGAATTTTATATCCTTCCTTCATTCAACCACGCATGCCAATATATAGATCTAAATTATAAAAGTTAACTGATTATACTGGGAAATATAAATTTTATCATGCATCACATAAGTAGTGAATTGTCATATTTTTATGGATAATGAAATATAAAACATGATATATAAACACTTTTTGTGGGTGTTAGATAATATGAACCATACAACCACACATGGTGATTTGGGGATCCTCAAAATCATAATAGATAGAATCATATTGGAAATTGACGATGAGAGACATCAGAACTTCAATAATTAATGATAATGACATACAATATTGTATACGGATGCATGCGTTCCGTGGTATTGAAAATATGAAGAAATATGGAGAATAATGAATCAATATGTTGCTGTAATAATACAAATTGATGTAAGAATGTCCATGTTGCCGAAACATTGAAAAAATTCATTGACTGTCAAATGACTGAGTTCCCATATCGGTTTTGTAAGATCTCACCCCATGTTGTGATAATAATTTCATTGAGGAACATGATGCTAATCATCCAATGGATGTGGTTGATACCTTACCTCAAGATGATATATCATACATAGAACCCACTAAGGATGATAACATGTAATAATAAGTAAATTTTTATAATGTGAATACCACATTTGGGAACAAACAAAAAGAGATGGACCTTGACCCATCTATTAATTTTCCACAATACAAGGATATATCTCTTGATGACCATGATTAATGAAAAATGGGGTAACCTAAACTACCAACATCATTATTATGGGGGTAAGTAAAATGATAATAGCTCTCATAGTACATCTTGAAGGACTCCCTCCTATTACAATTATAATGATCCTTTAAAATGGATTCTCTAAGATAATCCTACTAAAAGAGTGTCTTCTACGGGCACACCATTATGATTTGAGACTTATGGAAATAAATTTAACACCCAGAAGGGTTTATTTTTGAAATATTATGTTTATGATCTTTATCCTATTGATAAAAAATACATCCTCTTTTATGTTGACTCATTATAACAACATATGAGAATTGAAATCTCAGTAGAGAGTTCTTGCCATAATAAAAAGGAAAGAAAGGATAATGGGAAATAAGTGAAATAATTTATGGATGAGGAATATTATATGCAACAACAGATGATGGGAAGAGCATCATAAATTATAAAATTAATATAATGTTCTTGAATGATAAATGGATTAATAATTCCCCCTCTATTATAGTCCATGGACATTTCCTTAACACAAAAAGTCCAATATATTATTGAGTTTATGAATGGATAATTGTGTTTTAGATTTCAAATTTTTTCAATTACGCAATATTATGTAGTGTGTTTTCTAAAATATTATTAATAATAATATAGGTGAAACACTTTATTTCATCAATCAAATAGTTCTACAATTTCGTTCATTCTATGATTGCATTCAACATGATTCTTCATCTTTTCTAACTAATGAAATTGTATTAATCTGTTATATTATTTATTCCTTTACCTCGGATATAATGATAAGGTGATTATGTAATTACATAAACATAACTAAATTCCAAATAAACCAATGATATTTCTGAGATTTTTTACAATAATATTATAATGAGGTATGATGAAAAAATTGGATCTAATTTCTCTTTGATATACTTTGAGTAATTATCTTAAGGATGGAACCATATTTAAACATTTAAGTCAAGATTATTTGATTTTATTTCAATTGGTGAAGATACTCAATGAATATAATGATTTAAATAAAAAATGTTAGATTCTTATACCATATCAATGAAAATATTAAAATTGTTGATCTTGTTTGATTGATGTATACATTAATCCATTATGATCATAATCCTTTCATTTTTTGATGGTTGAGTGAATGATATTAGTTAATAAAAATTACCATTTCAATTATAAAAAAAATTTAATGTGATTCATGGATAAAAAAATTATATTTTAGTTGACGAGACTATGTTTATTTGTATTCCCCATCAGTATTTTCAATGAAATATAAAAATATCAAGTCTATTTTATAAGAATGGATGATATATTATTTCTATAAATTAGATAATTAAATTATAATAACTACTGAGTCAATGACCTTTTTCCAAAATAAAAAATAATCATGTTAGGACTTCTTCGGAGGACATCCATCATCACTATAAATTTTACTGTATATAAACATTAAGGGATTGTAATAAAAATTTTATAAAAATGATAGTAAAATGTTAAATAAATTCAGGTTTTTTACAAAATCATGGTATGTTCAATGACACCCCAATGTGAAAAATTTAATTAAATTTATCTGTGTTGTATGAGTTATGGAATATATACTCACTATTGAAATATATGTTTCTAAGTCTATGATTGAATACTTTTAAATAATTTATAATGATGATCACAATGAATATAGATCAATATTGATTAAAAACATTACTTAATGTATTAAATATCATCACATTCTACAACTAACTATGTCTACCCCAAAAGATGAAAATTTTATTGATGAATTTTCATTATATCTTCTTGTACCTGAGTACCTAATGTATTCAAAAAACCGATTTTCATGTATTATTGGGAAGCCATAAATTTTAATTTAACTATAAAAGTTAGAGAATTTTTTTATCTATTATTCAATATTACATGGAATTAACTCTCACATATGTGACTTACATTCTATTAAGGATCATGAAATATACATAATGGACTATAGTAAGGTTTCTATTAGGAGAATTTTTTTAATATTTACAAAATCAGGGACTTGGGGCTTAGAAATACAAATTATAACTTTATTAATACTAATCCATTTTTAAATTTACAACCAAAAACAAAAATAAATTCATTATTTATCCTCATAACAATTAAATTATATAAATAAAATTGAAATTAATCAAAACATTTTTGTAATTATTGACATCTGTTTGAAAAGATATCTAATCGGGTGGAATTTCAAATTTGATATCCTAATTAATTTTTGATTTTATATAGTCTTTATCTATTTAATAAATGCATAACTAAACTATTATTTATAAATTTTAATGTTAATGAATCCCTAAAAATATAGTTTTTAGTATTTTATAGGTTTTAGAAAATGATATCATTATTATATACTAATTATTATAATTTTGGAGAACTACATGAGTGAATACCTCCCAAATATTCCATATGTTGTTCGATAAAAATAGATGATGGTATGTTGAAATATATGTTCTCCTCTATTTCATTTTTATACATATGATATACTTTTCCTTTATAGAAATATATAAAAAATTATATCTACAAAAAATAATTTGAATTTTTATGCAGATTTATCTAGTAAATCCAGTAGTTAGATTTAATTATTCATAGTGTTTCGTGAGGGGATAATGATATCCCAAAAATATATTCTCTATTTCTCTTGGTGTGGATAAATGGTCTCTTATATTTGATCACATTTTATTCCCTCTATTTATAGTAATAAGTTAAATAGTTTTTATATTTTGAATATTTACATGAATATCAAAGCAGAAATTGATAATTAAAACGGAAATGGAGTGTTAAATATTTCATGGATATTGTTTGGAAACACATTAATTATATCTATATATTTTTGTACATTATACATGAATTTATAGCCTCATACTATAATTAATAAACACCCAATACATATCAAAGTCATTTTTATATCAGGGGGAATTCATGAAATAACATTTATGACCATAGAATAAACAAAATGTACTAAACAAACTCACATGGATTGATTACCTATCAATTTTCTGAATAACATTAATTATTTATTTTCTATAAATATACATTGAATCTCTTCCCATCATATACTGAGGTGTTGTAATTTCACAAGATTAGGATTGTTCAATAAATTCATAACTATTATTCTCTCAACCATCGTCTACTATATACATTGACCTAAAATCCTCCCAATATGAAATGATTACATTATTGTGATGGATGGTTTTAAATTAACCTAATCATAATAGATGGACTAATATATGGATTGATAGACCACTTAGGGAGATCATGATTTTCTGACATATCATGAAACTTTTATCAATTGATAATTTCATTCAAAACAATCACGATTTATCGAGAGCCAACCCTCCTAACATCCATTTTAATATATATAAAAAAGAATAAATTTAAATAGAATAACATGTTTATTGACATAAATAATCTGTATTCTAAAAGACTATATATTTATATTATAAAATATTATCACTACATAAATGTTATATAAGGGGTGTATAATTAAATAATTTGGATGAATCACAATAAAATAAATTCAGGAGTAAAACAATGTCATGTTGTACTATGAGAACAATATTTTGGATAAAATGGGTACCATCAATGAGTATGAACATTCTGAGAATAATTTTACTCTATTATTATCTGTAAAACTTTTCCACCACTTTCATAGGTATTATAGTGGATGATTTTTCTCAAAAATCAAAAAATCCCATTTCATGATGGTTTAACATTAATTTATATGGATATCCATCATGATTTCAAAATTTTAAAATGTGTTCTGAAAAATTATATCTTTCATTAAACCATATTTTCATGATTGGTTTACCTGTATGGGCTAAAAATTAACTTGTGATAATATTTATTTATTTATATTAACATATTCTAACATATTTTATAGTCAATGTCGATGGAATAATCTAGAGTGGAACAAGACACTTAAGCTGTGGATTTGTGTTTTTAGGAGTACATATCTTTTTATAATTATTATTATATCATTAAAATGGATATAATATTTCATATGAAGAATATATTTGGACAATATATAATGTAGTCATATAATCTACTCATAGTGAAAGGAACTATTTATGGGCATAAATATATTCATTTTTTTCGAATGAATTTTTTTAGGATTATATTAATAAATTTCCCTTGGATCATACATATATATTTGATATAATTAGATATGTTTGTAAATAATGTCACTTTGAAGTGACACATGATTATATGATGGAAAATAAAGTTTGATATACAATTAATTAGAGGATTGTTACCAAATTTGGTTTAATGTGGTCCTCTAATAAAAAAATCATTGATTACATCAATTGAGGATGAATATGATAGGGCATAAATACATATCATCATAAGTAAAACCCCATTGAACATGATATCATTACATTAATTAATAATTTTTTTTGAGTTTCTTATGTTGGGTGGAATATCATTATTATTATTATTATTTATATTAAACATATTTATTTAAATCAAATTAAAAAGTTATATCCCATTTTATAGTCATGAGTTGTTTTAGAGTGGACTTTAACACTCTTCATTAACAACTTTTACATTGTAATTATAAAGGGAATTTTTTACAAATTCTAATGTTATTTCCTTTAAAATGAACATTTTTAATTTAATATAGGCATCATATTATTATTGGATTAATATTAGTTGATAAAGCCTAGATATAGAAAATGTATTTCAAAATAGCATAAATAATTTTTTTTATTTAAAGGATATTAATTTGGTGTGTATTTATCATTCTTATTGATATTATGGTGGAAACATATATAAATTTTATTTGTTGGTTCAAAATATTATCACCTATATAGTGATTTTGATATTATATTTTTCCTCTAACTCGTCGAGTTAGATAAATATGTAGTTTAGTAATTTTTTTGTCCTTTTTATTATTAAAGTATTGAACTAGCCAGTCACTGTTGTGTGAGATTCTATTTTTTGTAGTATTCATTTATTTGAGTTACATATTCATATATATATTATTATGTATTAATTTTGTAATATTTATAACAAACATCATTAATTTGTAATAGTAATTCAACATAATGATTTGACATTCAGAATTTCACTGAAATTAATGTATTATATAATTACTTTAATTAAGTGAAAACATTCCCATGATGTTTACATTATTTATTTTGGAATATTTCTACTGCATACAAGGATTGGGAATTTCCCATAGGCAAAAACATGGGTCTGGTCATCAATCTTTATTAGAGGTTGTATAGACTAGTTTGTGATATCCCAACTAGTACTATTCCTATCCCAATAGAAAAGACATTTACGACCCCCTAATAATGCTACATATAATAATTGATTGTTTGGTGATAAGACATAATTATTTAAAAAAATTTATATTCTTAATTTCCTTAATATATAATATTAACTTATGATATAAAATATTGTACTCTATATAATAGTTTAATAAAACTATATCCACTATGGTTAAGATGTCATACATTAATAAATGTTTCCCAATAAACATCATAAAAAACATTCTCATATATTAGTAAATTCATGAATTCCTAGAATATAAATTTCATGATATAGTAATGTCTAGAATGATTACTACTCCCTTGTTAAATTTATTTAAATATATAATATATTTGTTTGTATGAGAATAAAAATATTATCCTCAAGATCCCTTTGAGAAATAATAACTACAATGATGAAGAATAATACTAATTTCACAATGAAGTAATATTGAAACTAACTCATTTACTTCACCTATTAGTCTATAACATATCTTTACTATGGCTATGTCATACAAAATTTAATATTTTTAAGGTGACAAAATTTATGTTAAATATATCCAAATGTACCCTATATTCACTAATTAATACATATAGTCACTTTATTTACTCAAGGACATTGATTCTAGTCCACACATCCATTCAATGTCAAGGATATCACACAAAAAGAACCAAATGTCACATACATATTTTCAAAACAATAAGAAAATAACACTAACAAAATCCCCACATTATTAAAAAAAATATTACAACATATAAATAAATAAAATATTTATCATGATAGAGTACATAATTTTAAAAGACAGCAATGTCATTTCCCCAACATCAATGAACACCCCAACTATATAACGACAAGAATACAACTACAACCCCAATACATCATATCCGATTATCTGTTCGGATGAGTTAGTAATGAAGGGGGAGTATTTATCCATTTTTATCAACAATATACTTAATTATATAACTTACACAATGAACCCAAAACATTATATGGTTGTTGTTAAAGATACACAACTTGGGTGGTGATGCATAAGAAACAAATTTACTAAAATCAATATATAATACGGATAATTCCCATCATAATGGATAACTACCAAACACATTAGATAATATAAACATTATAATAAATTCATAACATTATAAAAACCAACTCCACTCAAAATATAAACCAACTACATTACTACTTAATATAAACATTTTTCAATAATATTTTATCTAAATCACATTATATATCTCATATAAACTATTATTTTATTCAGTTACAAACAATAATTTATAAATTTATGGAATTATCAATTAATTTCTTGTTAGTTACATTGAATATTAAAAATAGTAATCAATAATTAATTTAATTATTGAAACTCATAAATTAAAATATATTTAATTAAAAACTATATACCGACAATTGTAATGTATGATTTTATGTCGATCATACATTTCTCTTCCAAACCCATTCAATTTTAACAAAATAATGTACTTTTTTAATTTGAGTGTTCCCTAATATTTCATTTTTAAAAAATCCAATCAACATTATATATTTTTTAAATTATCACAGACAATATTTTTGAAAACATACAACTCATCCCACAACCACCACTACCAATGCTACACCAATAACCACACTAACATATGCAAATAACCATAACATACATTCCAACATAAGTTAAAATGTTGTTTGACTTATCCACTAAAAAACATATCAAAAACCACCCCAATATCAACATATCAAAACCCATAACTCCAACAACACAAATAAACTAAACTATAAGTCCTCTATGGTTGACAAATATAATAATTAACAATCTATGTAAAATTAATAATCTATAATTTTCCATTAATTTATATTTATTAAATATTAATTTAAAAACAATATCAGATATTAATTAAAATTTTATCCAACTCCACATCACAATAATTCAATAATTTAATAACCAATTACAATCATGATAAATCATATAATCATGAAAAATAATGATATCATGACAACATTTATGCCACATTTTAAAATATATAATAGACTGATATACCATAAAAAATAAAATAAAATACATTTGATACACATCTCCTCTTAAATTCCCCATTATAATTTTATTGTAATTCATCATGTTTATTGCAACCACTATATCAATGAAAATTTATGTGTGATGATTAAATTTTTTCAATATATAAGGAAAAAAGAGTTTTTGAGTCACATGCCAAAAATGGTTCTTCATAATCAAGTACACGAGGATAAGAATATGAATAATGACTAAAGAACAACAAAACCCACACAAGAATCATAAGTAATAAATAATACATCAAATACGACCATAAATCAATAGTAATACATTAAAACCACTAAAAACACAATTTACCTATAGATTTATATTTATGTAAAAAACACAAGAGAATGTTATTGATGGTGGAATATGTACATTAGATCATAAGGATATTGATAAAAAACGCGATGAAAATATAATAATGAATATAATATTTTTACCAACAATATGGCTCAATATTCCAAGGGTTTAATCAAATTTGGAGAGAATATAATAGATTTTAGATAAACCTTTAATATATAATTTAAACAATAGGGAATCTGTTATCAAGGTCATACAAAGAATCACAATTAGGCGATGAGGTATAACAATACTAATTGGATGATCTATAAAACTTTTTGGGGATTACTCCATTCTTAAACCAATATAAACGAGGGATATCAAAATTCATATTTTTCCACCTTAAAACAATCACCAAACAAATAGGAATCCTTGCGTAACACTCAACAATATACCTAAAACATCATAAACCCTATAGGAATTCAATATTATTAAATTTTGATCCTAATATGGCCATGAATGGAAATTTTTTAAAATAAATTACATCTATAAATGAATATAATTACATGATATTTTCTTTTATTTAGAATTATCTTGAAGGGTGGAAATAATTTAAAACAATCAATGAATTTATGTTTATGATGATGAAAGTTAAAATATAAGGATATTATGTTTCATAAAGGATATCATTTATTATATAATGGATCAATATATTGTAATATATTGACCTCATTAGAATATGATATTTCATTTTGAATCATAGGGAAATTGTATTTAATATATTCTGATGCTAAAACAATAGATTTCTTAATTTTTATATCAAAATCAATAAATATTTTATAAAAATATTACCATCTTACTTGTGGATTTGTAGAAACATAAAATTGTTAGTACATAGGTTTTATGAAATATAAATATCAATTTAATATCTTAACAACAATTTTCTCTAACAAAATTCTAATTTTTAAGTATTTCATTGAAATTGTTCATGTAATTATATTTGTTTTTGGGGGTGGGGTAATTATAATGTTACTATCATTAACTTAAACACAATTATTCTCTAATGATGCTGAACCAGGATTTTCATTACTGATTAAATTTTTTTTTTGAATATTTTGATCAAGGGGCCTTTAATTCATAGTAGTGTGATGTATATATCAGGTTTATAATGTGATATTTTGTTATTTAATATGCTAGCTAATATAGTATTTATATGATTTAGTTAGATAATCCATAGAATTTTTTATGTGTAGTTGTAAGAATTGAATGAAAAAAATGTGATACCTACAGTGAGATCAACTGATAATGTAATTCTATCAATTAAAGATATGATCTCCATTATTAAATGGAGTTATCTTTTAGTAAAATGATTTTATTTGGTTCTTTGTTTGATAACCAGAACACGATGATTTTCATAACTATATATTATTAAAAATATTTATATTCTCTTTTTATATTTATACTCATGAGTTTAACATTTGGTTCATATTAATATTTATTAAATTTCATTGATATTTTATTTTATCATAATATCATTACTAATAGTAAAGAAAATACATTGGTGGGACAAAATATTTTAGAATGTAATTTTCTAAAATTATATTCATCAGTTTTAGTTTTATATAAATACATATTGAATAACATTGGGTGTTACATTGAGTCATAATATATTTGAAATTACATATTCATATTTTTTATAAAAAATTCAATTATCACCATTTTTATATACAAGTCATGTTGTATTAAAATGGTTTTTTATGAAATATAGTTAGAAAATTGTAAAATATAAATCATAGATAATCAAAATCATATTTATTGTGTATTAAAAATATTGATTCGATCAGATGAATTTTTTTTATAAATATTGGAACTATTAATTTTATATTAATTAGTAGAAATTATCATATAACTAATGAATTGATTGAAATTATTACATTTGATTATATGATAGAATATCATGAAAACTATAAATTAATGGATGTAAACTGTTTTTAATGAATATGAATATCTATATAAATTTTTATCTTTTTTAAAGTACAATGATATTTGAAATACATTGGATATAACTATTATTGAATCATCAAATCTAGCTTAATCACAAATAATGTGTTAGGTGGATGATTATTATGCATTTTATTTCAAACATAGTGATTATGTATATGCAGTGAATCAATTCATCATGGAATAATTGTTGTGGGATTTCATTTTCCATTATTTATATTTTCATTATTTCATTTCTCACTCCAGTTTTGATATCACAGTTGTTTTCATGAATTCATTCGATTATATTATATTTCAGAAGGGTGTGTCTTAAAAATGTCAACGGGTTTATAGGTACATTAGGATAATTCCAACCATTTGTGGGAAATTCCTACTCGGTTATAGTCACCAGCTCATTCATTATCGGAGGTGAGATTGGGGTTTTCACGGGTCATACCTAGGTGAGTCATCTTCGGATAGAGTTGAATCATTGCATAGGTTCTACTATAGGACTGGGTGTTTGTGTGATTATTTTGGTGAAATAGTTTTATGAGTTTCATGTTTCAGTTTCAGGCTTGGGACTCAGGTGTTGGTACGGTGGTCTACGTAACCATACACTAGGAGATGAAGTTCATTCATTTTTACTCGATTCATGAAAACACTGGTTGTTGGGAGAAACAATGGTACATACACCATTTGGTAATTGTAGTGTCTTACAAGTCCTTGATGAGTCATCCTCCCAGATACACTATTGACCATGGGATAACTTCTTCTAATTCATGATTAATCTATGTAGACTGACAACTAGGACTCCAAAGTGGGATCACAAGGACGATCCACATAGTGAGCAAGCATCAGTAATGGGGCATTTATCGAAAATATTACCTTGAGGTGGCATACCAGCAATACCAGCAACCGTCAATCCGCAGGTACTACCAACACTACAACATGAATATGAATGCATGCTGAGTGCATTTCATGAGTGTGAGATGCAGCGAACTCCCTAAAATCATGGTGGTATATACCCTTGAATGGCTATGGATTGTCTAGAGGTAGTCCCCCTTCTTTTTTTAATTCTGAGGATGCCTATAGACAAGATGAAAATATTTAACACATGACTTCTTCAAGGATTTGTGGGGATATGGGAGAGCTTGGTGACTTAGTCACATGATTTGAAAGTTCCCTTCAAGGAATACTTCAAGTTTCTCTTCATAGAATACTTTTTTCCTGACACATTGTGACTGGTAAGCATATAGGTGCTTCTGTAATTGCATTAGCACACAATGACCATGGAATAGTATTTTGATATGTTTACTAAGCATTCATGATACGAGTTGCATATGATACAAGATTAGTTCTTCCCAACACAAAAATTTTTTATTGAATTATAATGAGACATTAGGGAATCAATTGTCTCACAATGAATTTTATCTTATGGGAGGGTACATGAGAAATACCTGTTTGTGATAATTTTTTTGGAAGAGCATACATCAGTAGTGGGAGTTATGAGTTGGAAAAACATAGGTGAGAACTTTTCAGTAGTTAGTCAATGGTAATTACAAGGATCAATATGGGAAAGGAACTTCATGATGAAATCCCAAGATGCATGTTAAGTGGTGTAGGACTCCTATGGTGGCTCGAATAATAAAATGGATGAGAGAGGTCTCTCATGCAACGGTCAGGGATATCTGGATTGAGATTTCCCGACCCATCGTACATCTGATCGGGAGATGGTCGACTATACCCCTAAACTATGGTAAATAAAAGTGTAAGGTGGTCTATCAGTGAAAGACATGGCAGAGGGGCTGATAGGGGTACCTGATGTAGTCAAGGTTTGACCTGTTACCCCCACATCCATTTGGTGGTCCATGTTAGGATCATGGAGCTGGTGATTTTGGATAAGGCCAGCTGTAGGATATAGATTCTAATGACCCATAATATTTACGAATGATATGAGGTGTGATCATTGTATTTCCTACAATAAATTTTTTATTGATATAAATAGGTGGGCATAAGTATTTACAAACCACTAATATTGTTCAAAACATGGAGTTACCAGTTGAATAGTTGAATCAACCGTTATGCTAAAATAATCGTACTACCGATGACTCGATGACCTCACAATGTTACTGATAAGGTGGCATGACTATTAGTGGAATGAGATTCTGTTGGGATCTCATGAAAGGGGAATTGAGGCCTTATGACTCCATTATTTATGTGGAATGGTTATTTACATTTCACTCTTATATTTATTTTTTTAGGAGAAGGGTTTGGTTTTCCCACATTGATGGAACCATGATTTTGTTTATTAGTAAAAAAAATAATTCAGGCAACCCAAGATGGACTCACACATATGATGGTATAACAAATTACTCATCTGTTGTCCATATCGACCATCGATTTAGTGGATGCAATGAGTCCCCAGTTACCTGATGTGGTGGTGAATTATGATGGAATATTTCTTGAATAAATTATAGGCATACCTAAACATCTTAGATAGACGTCTCAATTTATGTACACCAAAGGATGACACTGATTTCACTATCTGCATATGAGATGGCTCCTGTAATGGTATTTTAACTAAGGGTACAGTTTGAGGACATGTATATGCATGACTTTGTGAGACCTAGTGTTTTACAATGGGAAACCCAAGTTTTTTTCCAATAAAGAAAATTATTGTTTGAGTTTTTTTTTGGAATACACATGCTTGACCCTATTTTCCAAGAAATAAAATGTCATGAACCGAATCTGGTCTCCATCAAAACCAGCACCCGACCCAGCCCACAACAAGGTCCGAAGGGTGTTCTAAATCCCCATGGGCAGGAACAAGTTTCCTGGTATCATAAAATGATAATTGGGAATGATTTACCCAAGTTTATAAACTAAAAACAATAAAAGAATCCACTAAAACGAATCTGGAATTTTCAAACCAAACAATCTTTCAGAAAAATTCAGAACTGAATTACATGTTTTAAAACAAATCAACAAGACTATAAAAAAAGTTACCAAACCAAAAGGAAGTATTCCATGAAATCTCATGGAAAGGGGAACCACCCTCAAGCCATCTCTATAAGACTTCGCCTCCAAGGACCTGCAACAAACCCGAACCACTGGAACTAAAAAAAATGTACCCAACCTGGGATAAAAAAAACCACGTCTACATACACCCAATTGAGTAAGTAGTGTGTGAGCCAATTCCTCGTAGAACACCACCACTTAGTGATTCCATGAGATAAACATTCAAATACGAAGAGTATGCATGTTTTCAAAAACATGTAATTTCATGCTTCAATTTCTAAAAGATGCAACTAAAAAAATAGTTTTCAAGTGGGGTAATTTAAAGAATCAACACTTTTAAAATAAATTCCAAAGCTAGTGAATTTTCCATCCAAATATACTATATGCTGATAGTACTTATAAACAATCTAACAAGCACAAGAAATACCAAATAACCTCTTGTCACTAGCTCATTGTGGGTCCTAGGTACCTCGTATCTTGGTTGGAATAACAATAATAAATACTCGTTCTCATGCACGATCCACTAGTAAGGAACATACCCAAAACCTAGTGGTACCCAATCATCGCCTTCATTGTTTAGTTAGAGTTGTAACACCCCAGGTAAATAAAAAATATGACAATTTTATAATTATCCATATTTGTGAATAAAATATTAATATGAATTTAAAGGGGACACTATGCTCGATGGCGTACCCAACACGCGACAATGAGTTTCTTGGGAATCTTACGTTGCACTCTAATAATAAAATAATATTATTTTAAATGTTAGTTAACATGTAGCCATTGTATTGGAGGGAATGGATAGAAATAACTAAAATATGATAACATATGTTTTTAAATGTTTTTACATTTATCCAGTAAAATATAAAGACTTAAAATACGGAAAGAATTCAATTTTAGGCATATATGCCCTAGTTTTCACTAAAGGTTCACTTATCGCCTTTTGATGGAGAACTGTCATTAAATGAAGTTTTGTCCACTCTTATAGATTCTATTGGACCAAATAAAACTCTTCTTAAGAATTGGGACGTCAAAATTTACTTTGTTTAAATTTTTGGTATCTTTCCGATAAAGTTCATTTTTTAATGAATAGTGTAAAATGTTGTATTTAAA
The DNA here is from genome assembly GCA_963277665.1 of Viscum album. Lineage (NCBI taxonomy): Eukaryota > Viridiplantae > Streptophyta > Magnoliopsida > Santalales > Viscaceae > Viscum > Viscum album. The sequence continues at coordinate 442,358,441 of OY728165.1, read as the reverse complement.
TTCAAAACCTATTTTTAATCTAAATTATTTATATGATTAGATTATCGTTTGAATTGGTTTTAAAGTGAAATTAGAATATATTTTTACTATTAAATCCAATAGTGGTCGTTGGAATTAACTTCACTTTGAAAACAGACTTAAACTAGTGTCAATCTTTTGATACTTATTGTTTCATAAAAACACGCTATTTGCTCTGACAGCCGGAATTAATTATTAAATTAATTAATGTGACTTATATGTTTTGAATTTTGTAAAATATACTTCATTTTTGAATTTGTAATATCAAATATAGCTTAGGGTGAATTTTTGGGATTTTTCTGAAAAACTTCAATTTTTTATGAATAGTGAAACCACAAAGTGGTATTTAGAAAACTGATTTTTCCGTTTAAATGAAATTTTTCCATATTTGTTTTTTGAATTTCAAAAATTCGACATACATGGTTTTCATTAAGAAGTAAAATGTGGTTCAATTGGAAAAAAATAATTTTTTGGTGAATAGTAACTTATTAAGTTTTTAATCGCGATAAGAGGTAATTAGTGTAGTTTATGGTAAGAATAATGTTTTAATAAAATGAAATGACCTAGAAACATGTCCTTCCCTAGTTGGATGTGTCATGGCCGACCAAGACAATCCATGTGTCTACTTGGGGACCCCATGGAGCCACTTTGGTTGGGAAATTACATAAATATCTTTTTATTTAATGTTAAAGTAAAAATGACACAAACATGAGATGTTTTACTAAAACATGTTTTACATGGGGTTATACAAGTCATATTTTTGACTATAAATAGTAATTGGAAATCTAATACGATTTCCTACATCATAGTATTTTTTTTATAATTTTTAGACATTAAATAAATTAAATTATTTATGACATCATGATGATGCAGCGATGACCTCATTATTTAACGATTTAAATAAAATTTAATGATAATGTAATATCTAAGACCTACACATGTCCAAAACCTATTGGATGAGTGTATTTAGAACCCTTATCACCTTAACATCGAAATAAATCAATGTGGGACCTTTAAAATCCGAAACTCTTTTGAAAATAAAGTAACATTTTATAACATTACAAGAGTGCCCCTCCTCTCCTCTTATAAAAGGCCCCCACCTCTACCTCGTTACCCACACTCCCAAAGCCTTTGGCTCGGCCAAACCCTGCCCATTTTGCCTCTACACTTCCGTCTCTTACTCGTTGAAGCCTCACATTGGGATGAAGTCTTCCCAAGGAAGCCTTTGAGCTCAAATCAAAGGGAGTTACCCGGTTTTGAGGTAATGTCTTCACTTGTGTCCTTTTGTTTTATTTTGCTTCTCCACCCCCCTAAACTCTTTTTATTCATTTATTTTGTAACAAATACAGTATCTTCAATATACTATGATGTTGTTATATGAAGGATTCGTGATAAACTTACACACACCAACATCTAATGGTTAAAGAACATACTTTTTCCATGGATGGAAAATTTCTGTCTCCCGAAACAATGATTGTTCAACATTCTTCTAACACCTTAAAAGGTATCCATTAAGATGACACTATATTTATATATGATATCTAATATGTATATGTTTTACTTAATCTTCTGTACTTTTTCATTTATGGAGTACCTTTATGGTTTCCATAATGGGTAAACGTGATATCTTCGTTTAAGGAAGTGCGGACTACCGCCCCCTCAATGTGATTTGATTCGTTAATACCATATGTGGTACGTATAAAGGATATATTTAATGATATTATATATGATACCATACTGGAATTAAAATACTATTATGTATAATTATGTTTTAATTCCATTAAATATGAAATAGAAATGGAAGTAGCGGTCATGCGTACGTACGGCTTACCGTCTCCATGAACGGTACATTTCATTTCTTATCTCAAAATGTTATGTAATATTATACGTACATATATATAATGGATATATATGTAATATATTACATCTAAATTATGTATATCATTCTGTAATTGTAACATATATATATATCTCTCTCATTTTGTTTTAATTTCATTAATATGACAAAAAATGAATGTAGCGTTCATGCGTACGTACGACCTACTGTCTCCATGAACAATGCTTTTCGTTTTTTATCTCCAAATGATATGGAATATGATAAAATGAATATTTACTGGATATATATGATATTTTTATCATTAATACTATTCTGGAAATTATTTACTTATAACTACATGGGAAATCTTTTTTCAAACAAGTTCATTTTTGACTCATGTACCAAACATCGGCAAAAACGTCTGATATGAACTAACAATTATTATAAAATTATAATATGTGATATGAACTGAATAATAATCTCTAAAGGAGGTACTTAGGAAATTATTAATTGACCAACGTTTATTATTCAGGAATATAAAGAAACAAACAAGGCAAGTTGGACTTGAGGTAATGGATCCTACTACTCTCTTTCTTTTTAAGTACACTATTTTATGTCATTCCTTCTAAGCTCATATTTATTGTTATTGGGATGTTCTTTTATATTAATCTTACAATAATTTTTATGTTCATATGATGAAAGACCCTATTCTCTCTCATCAATCCATTTTGCATGTTTTGAGTGGCACCGTTAGGCTGCTGAATTTTCGTAAGAGATCCAACCTCTCTCTTACTTTTTAAGTACTCACCATTATGTCACTTCTTTTAAGCTCCTCTTTGTTATGTTGGGGGATGTTCTCTTGTATTCATATTTCTTTATAATTTATGATTATATGATTAGAGACCCTATTTCCTCTCAAAAATCCATTTTGGAAGTTTTAAGTGGCGCCGTTAGGCTGCCGAGTTTTCGTAAGGGCATTTTCATCTCACTTTTATTCCCGTGACATTTATTCTATGTTTTCCATAATTTACATTGATTGGTGTATTTACTGCCCATTATTATACACTTTTTGTAGTATAATTTCATTTATGGGTATTTACATCTTCATTGTATGACCCTTCTTCCATGGGGTGTACTATTCGAAAGTTACCCAACTCGGTAAGGGGACATTTCACCCTCCACTTTTTAAAAGACTTATTTTGTTACGTCTTTTAATTCACATAATATTATTTTTCTATATGTTCTTCAATATCCTTATTGATGTGAATCTTAAGTCCAAGTGATGAGATACCCTTTTTATCTCTCATCAACTCTTTTTCTGAATTTTGATGTGACGTCGTTAGGATGTCTAATTTTTGAAAGGGAACTTCTTAACCCAATTTCGATTCTTTGGGATAAACTTGTAAACCTTGAATATGTTGTTCTATGATTATGTGTGAATGTACTGTGATTTTTTTACACTTAATACCCACTTATATTACGTGTATTCTGTTTTTGACACATAGTTATGTAACTGGTTTATCCTTAATCCAAGGATATTGTCTTTGTATGGGACTTCGTCTCAATCTCCTTTCATTGTGTCATATTTTGTTTTCTACACAACTTTCTTTTATACGGTGTATAAAACCCTTTGACTTTTACGTTTATCCTAAAGGAATATTTTTATATGAATCGTTTCACTAAACGACAAAAGGGAATGTTTTTGTCATACGTATGCGGCGACAATGACTTCTCTGCCGCCGTGACCATTATTTGAGTTTCGGCTTCCTCTACAAGCCATAACTTCTTTTTAAAAGAAAAATAAATACCATGTTTTACATTTCTTTTATATTGGTATTTAAAATGGTTTTCATAATGTATTTATATCGATGTGTTGCATTGATATCTTGTTATTGAATGGTGGCAATGTTATGTTTCCTTTATGCATGTTTTATGTGATAAGATTATGTTATGGTTCTTGGGCATTGTTATAAAGACGGATGGTTCCGTGATAAACTAAGGGCGGGTGAGCCCAATATAGATCTCCAATGCATTGGGTAACGCGAAGGAGTGAAACGTTAAGGTTTCGATGAAGTGATTTAGGGAATATACTGTGGTGGGTCTTCCAAACGTAACCAAGAGGGTTACTGCCTACGTAAGAATGTTATGAATGCCTCAAGTTACCTTTATTCTAATGATTTCTATGATTTATTCATGATTTTATGAGGTATGTTAAAGTGATTACGTTTTATGGGTAAAGTATGATTTCATTCTTATGTATATATGAACTCATGTTACCTTTCCATATTTTTATAACCCTTACTGAGCTATTTATGCTCATCCCATGTTTTTGAAATGATTTTCACAGGTCAAGGGAAAGGTACATGATGTGTTGATAGTGTCAAGGATGTTTCAAGAAAGAATCAATGTTTTATTTTAAATATTTTTCCGTTTATAGTAAGAATGAATATTTTATTTTATGTAACCACTTTGTTTAAATGTGGAATTTAATGAAAGTTTAATGATCTAACTCTCTAAAACTCTAAACCTGAAAAATCCTCAATGTGTAATCTTGTAATAACTCAAGATTAAGTAAGGTTTAAGGCTGGGGCCTTATAGTTGGTATCAAAGGTCGGTTTAGATAACTTTAGAGGTTAGGGTATTCTTTAAGCATAAGTGGCATACCATAATGGTTAGGATTTCAGAAAGAGTCCTAGTTGTAGTTAAAGTTAATGAGTAATTATATCTTAGTGTTTATCTTCCTCATTAGTACATGATGGTTTTTTTGATATACTCGCACTGACCTTTTTGGTTTTAGTAAATGGATGGATCTAGCTGGTACCAAAGTAACAGTGGATGTGATGGAAACTGTGATAGTTTTTTGAGCAAGAAACTGAATGATATGGGAGCTGCAATGAGAACTCTTGTGATTATCCTCAACCTACTATCTGGAGTCATGATTGACCACCTAAACTTTGGTGATTTCTCTAAGGCATCATATATGCGAGAAACAAATCCCTACAGAAGTATAGGTAATAATCATAAAGGTAAGTGTGTTAAAAAACCAATGTGTCAAAGATGTGGAAAGAAACACCTAGGAAAATGTTTCAAAGGGATAGATATATGCTATAGATGTGGAAATGATGGTCATAAATCCAGAACCTTCCATGGAAAAAGGAAGCATCCAGTTGACTCGAGGAAAGGGAAAGATGTTCTTTCTGAGGGATCAATTGAATGTTTTAAATGTGGTGTGCATGGTCATTATGCAAACACATGTCCTATGAAGAAGTTTATTTAATGGGATCACCATGAGCGTACAAATGTTTATTTACCAATACCAAATTCCATTCCGATTGAGGATGAAGAAACTGACAATGACCAATCAAAGGTATGTTTTATTTCATGACTATTGTTTTCCTATTTTGGAATCATAGGATATGATTCATGATTTTGTTTGTAGGAAAGATGTATTTCGGAATAAGTTTGAAAGTAATGGTTAATGGATCATGAAGAATATTGAATGAGTAAGATGTATACATATAAGGGTTTCAAGAGTTATGGTGAAATTCTTAAGAGTATTAGGTCTCTTTTGATGATGGGGTTACATTAGAAGACTTTTTATATTATGTGTAACCCTGATGATTAATATATGCAAATTTTATTCAATAAATAGTTATCTTTTCTTTTGTAGACATAGTTATAAAGAACCATTTGGGTTTATATGATCCTTACTTTTGAGGTAATTATGGGTTACTATATGTTATGATTGAAGTGAAATGCATGTTATAAAATTGAGGTCAATTTATGTTATAGTTATTTTTGATTATTTAATCCCATTTTGGAGAATGATTTGAGAATTATATAATTTTGGAAAAAGGACAACACACATACCGTGCGACTACCCGTCGCGTCGGACAAAGCTGCGGGAATCGAACCGACAACCAAAGTGCGACTGGTATTTATCGCCTACCACTGGACTACATGAAGTCCCTGGTTAGTTTGACTAATTATTTTTAGTTATATGATATTTTGAATTAAGAGTAAGTTGATTTTGGGTTATTTATGAAAATTATTAACCTATCACGGAGGATATGTGATTAGGTTAATTACTTTTCAATACGAGACTTTAGGAGCAACTGATGTTGTTTGGAGATAAATGTTACGATTTAACGTGGAAGACTATGTGACAAAATCCTTCAAATATTTGGGTTTCAATATTAGATTGGTTTACTTTGAATAATTTTATGGTAAAATTGTTTATCGGATGGTCCTCGTTGAACATTGGGTTTTGTTGGACAAATTTTGGAGATTAAGCATAAATTTTCATTTTAAAGGGTTATCCTTTTCTAGATTATCAGACATTGTAATAACCTTTCTGGTTTTGGTTTTGGTTAAAGCCTAAATACATGGGAAGTATATAGTTCTCTTTGGTGGATTAGGTGATTCTATAGAAGTTTATTATAGTACTCTTAATGCGAACAAGTCTCCCTAAATACTCGTCTTTTGAAAAAATATGAGTTTGATTAAGGAATCTAGTAAAAGATGAAAGTCAACATGATAAGTGATTATGCTTCCTTATGAATAAATTCCTCATTAAAAAGTAACTTAAAACAAAAATGTTGTCTATTATCTTTTCCTACTGGGTAATTGAATATCGTTGAACCCATCACAATTTTGTGATTTTCTTATGGTTAACTTTCTCCTAGACATGTTTACTATCAGTCTCCCTGAAAAACATTACCCTTTGGTTTTTCTTCCATGTCCATGTTTTTCTACACGGAATCCTAGTATGGGTTAACTCGGGTTACCTCTGTACTTATCTTCCTTTATTTTAAAGTTATTGTTTTACTGACTCTTGTTCCACTTTCAAGGATGTTTCCAAGCTCAATTTTAAAAATTGCGAGGACGCAATTTCCAAAAGGGGGAAGGATGTAACACCCCAGGTAAATAAAGAATATGAAATTTTCATAATTATCTATATTTGTGAAAAAAATATTAATATGAATTTAAAGGGGATGTTATGCTCGATGGCGTACCCGACACACAACAACGAGTTTCTTGGGAATCTTACGTTGCACTCTAATAATAAAATAATATTATTTTAAATGGTTGTTAACATGTAGCCATTGTATTGGTGGGAATGGATAGAAATAACTAAAATATGATTATATATGTTTATAAATGTTTTTACATTTATCCAATAAAAGATAAATTCTTAAAATATGGAAAGAATTCAATTTTAGGCGTATATGCCCTAGTTTTCACTAAAGGTTCACTTATCGCCTTTTGACGGCGAACTGTCAATAAATGTAGTTTTGTTCACTCTTATACATTCTATTGGACCAAATAAAACTCTTCTTAAGAATTTGGACATCAAAATTTTCTTTGTGTAAATTTTTGGTATCTTTCCGATAAAGTTCATTTTTTTTAATGAATAGTGTAAAATGTGCTATTTTAATTCAAAACCTATTTTTAATATAAATTATTTATATGATTATATTATCATTTGAAATGTTATAAAGTGAAATTATAATATATTTTTACCATTAAATCCAATAGTGGTCATTGGAATTAATTTCACTTTGAAAACAGACTTGAACTAGTGTCAATCTTTTGATACTTATTGTTTCATAAAAACACGCTATTTTCTCTAACAGCGGGAATTAATTATTAAATTAATTAATGTGACTTATATGTTTTGAATTTTGTAAAATAGACTTCATTTTTTAATTTGGAATATCAAATATAGCTTAAGGTGAATTTTTGAGATTTTTCTGAAAAAATTCAATTTTTGATGAATAGTGAAACCACTAAGTGGTACTTATAAAAATTGATTTTTCCGTTTAAATGAAAATTTTCCATCTTTGTGTTTTTAATTTCAAATATTCGACATAAATGGTTGTCATTAAGAAGTAAAATGTGGTTCAATGGGATAAAAATAATGTTTTGGTGAGTAGTAACTTATTAAGTTTTTAATCGCGATTAGAGGTAGTTAGTGTAGTTTATGGTTAGAATAATGTTTTAATAAAATTAAATGACCTAGAAACATGTCCTTCCCTAATTGGATGTGACATGGTCGACCAGGAAAATCCATGGGTCAACTTGGGGACCCCATGGAGCCACTTTGGTTGGGAAATGACATTAATATCTGTTTATTTAATGTTAAAGTAAAAATGAAACAAACATGAGATGTTTTACTAAAACAATTTTTACATGGGGTTATACAAGTCATATTTTTTACTATAAATATTAATTTGAAAGCTAAAACGATTTCAAACATCATAGTAGTTTTTTTATAATTTTTATACATTAAATAAATTAAATTATGCATGACATTATGATGATGCAGAGATGACCTCATTATTTAATGATTTAAATAAAATTGAATGATAATGTAATATCTAAGAACTACATAGGTCCAAAACCTATTGGATGAGTGGATTTATAACCATTATCACCTTATCCTTTAAATACATCAATGTGGGACCTTTAAAATCTGAAACCCTTTTCAAAATAAAGTAACATTTTGTAACTTTACAAGAGTGCCCCTCCTCTCCTCTTATAAAAGGCCCCCCAACTCTACCTCCTTACCCACACTCCCAAAGCCTTTGGCTCGGCCAAACCCTGCCCATTTTGTCTCTCCACTTCCCTCTATTACTCCTTGAAGCCTCACTTTGGGCAGAAGTCTTCCCAAGGAAGCCTTTGAGCTCTAACCAAAGGGAGTTACCGGATTTTGAGGTAATGTCTTCACTTGTGTCCTTTTGTTTTATTTTGCATATCCAACCCCCTAAAATCTTTTTATTCATTTATTTTGTAACAAAAAAAGTTTCTTCAATATACTAGGATGTTTTTATACGAAGTATTAGAGCTAAAATGACACACACCTACATCTAATGGTTAAAGAACATACTGTTTCCGTGGATTGCAAATTTCTGCCTCCCGAAAAGATGAGTGTTCAATATTCTTCTAACACCTTCAAAGGTGGACATTAAGATGACACTATATTTATATATGATATCTAATATGGTTATGTTTTACTTAATCTTCTCTATTTTTTCATTTATGTCATACCTTTATGGTTTCCATTATGGGTAAACGCGATATCTTCATTTAAGGAAGTGCGGACTACCGCCCCCTCAAAGTGATTTGATTCGTTAATACCATATGTGGTACGTATAAAGGATATATTTAATGATATTATATATAAATCCATACTGGAATTAAAAAACTATTATTTATCATTATGTATTAATTCCATTAAATATGAAATAGAAATGGAAGTAGCATTCATGCGTACGTACGGCTTACCATCTCCATGAACGGTACATTTCATTTCTTATCTCAAAATGTTATGGAATATTATAAGAAAATACATATAATGGATATATATGTAATATATTACATCTAAATTATCGATATCATTCTGTAATTATAACATATATATATCTCTCTCATTTTGTTTTAATTCCATTAATATTACAAAAAATGAAAGTAGCGTTCATGCGTACGTACGGCCTACCGTCTCCATGAACGGTACTTTTTATTTTTTATCTCCGAATGATATGGAATAGTATAAAATGAATATTTACTGGATATATATGATATTTTAATAATTAATAGTATTCTGGAAATTATTTACTTATAACTACATGGGCAATCTTTTTTCAAACAAATTCATTTTTGACTCATGTACCAAACATCGGCAAAAATGTCTGATATGATCTAGCAATTATAATAACATTATAATATGTGATATTAACTGTATAATAATATCTAAAGGAGGTACTTAGTCAATTATTTATTGACCAAAGTTTATTATTTATGAATATAATGAAACGAACAAGACAAGTTGGACTTGAGGTAAGGGATCCTACTCCTCCCATTCTTTTTAAGTACACTCTTTTATGTCATTCCTTCTAAGATCATCTATATTATGATTGGGAAGTTCTTTTATATTAATCTTACTGTAATTTTTATGTTCATATGATGAGAGACCATATTCTCTCTCATCAATCCATTTTGTATGTTTTGAGTGGCACCGTTAGGCTGCTGAATTTTCGTAAGAGATCCAACCTCTCTCTTACTTTTTAAGTATTCACCTTTATGTCACTTCTTTTAATCTTCTATTTGTTATTTTGGGGGATGCTCTTTTGTATTACACTTTCTGTAATCTTTATGATTATATTATGAGAGACCCTATTTCCTCTCATCAATCCATTTTGGAAGTTTTAAGTGGCGTTGTTAGGCTGCCGAGTTTTCGTAAGGGAATTTTCATCTCACATTTATTCCTGTGACATTTATGCCACGTTTGCCACAATTTCCGTTGATTGGTGTATGTACTTCCCATTATTATACACTTTTTGTAGTATAATTTCATTTATGGGTATTTAAATCTTCATTGTATGACCCTTCTTCCTTGGGGTGTACTATTCGAAAGTTACCCAACTCGGTAAGGGGACATTTCACCCTGCACTTTTTAAAAGACTTATTTTGTTATGTCTTTTAATTCACATAATATTATTTTGGGATATGTTCTTCTATATAATTATTGATTTAAATTTTATTTCCAAGTTATGAGATACCCTTTTTATCTCTCATCAACTCTTTTTCTGAATTTTGAAGTGACGCCGTTAGGCTGTCTAATTTTTGCAAGGGAACGTTTTAACCCAATTTCGATTCTTTGGGATAAACTTGTACACCATGAATATGTCATTATATGATTATGTGTGAATGTCCTCTGATTTTTTTACACTTAATAACCACTTATATTTTTTGTATTCGTTTGTCACACATTGTTATGTAACTGATTTATCTTTAATCCAAGGATACCGTCTTTGTATGGGACTTCGTCTCAATCTCCTTTCATTGAGGAATGCTTTATTTTCTACAAAACTTTCTTTTTTACGGGGTATAAACACCTTTGACTTTTACATTTATCCAAAAGGAATCTTTTTATACGAAGTGTTTTACTAAACGACAAAAGGGAATGTTTTTTGTCGTACGTATGCAGCGACAATGACTTCTCTGCCGCCGTGACCATTATTTGAGTTTCGGATTCCTCTACAAGCCATACCTTCTTTTTAAAAGAAAAATAAATACCCTGTTTTACTTTTATTTTATTTTGGTATTTAAAATGGTTTTCATAATGTATTTATATCAATGTGTTGTATTGATATCTTGTTATTGAAAGGTGGAAATATTATGTTTCCTTTATGCATGTTTTATGTGATAAGATTATGTTATGGTTCTTGGGAATTGTTATGAAGACGGGTGGTTCCATCATAAACTAAGGGCGGGTGAGCCCGATATAGCTCTCCAATACATTGGGAAACGCGAAGGAGTGAAACCTTAAGGTTTCTCCGAAGAGATTTAGGGAATATACTGTGGTGGGTATTCCACACGTAACCAAGAGGCTTACTCCCTCCGTAAGAATGTTATGATTTCCTCAAGTTACCTTTATGTCATATGATTTCTATGATTTATTCATGATTTTATGAGGTATGTTAATGTTCTTACATTTTTTGGGTAATGTATGATTTTATTCTTATGTATATATGAACTCATCTTTCCTTTCCATATTTTTATAACCCTTACTGAGCTTTTTATGCTCATCCCAAGTTTTTGATATGATTTTCTCAGGTCAAGGTAAAGGTACATGATGTGATGATATTTTCAAGGAAGTGTCAAGAAAGAATCCATGTTTTATTTTAAATATGATTCCTTTTATAGGAAGAATGAATACTGTCTTTTATGTAACCACTTTGTTTAAATGTTGAATGTAATGCAAGTTTCATGATCTAACTCTCTAAAACTCTAAACCTGAAAAATCCTCAATGTGTAATCTTGTAATAACTCAAGATTAAGTATGGTTTAAGGCTAGGGCTTTATAATAGTTTTTATCGTCAATCATTCTATGTGAAGCTGAGGTCAAACTACACAGATTCACCAGCATACTCGTACATGTCCACCTACCTAGATACCTGGGTTTTCCCTTTTTGAAAAAAAGAAGTTAAAAATATCAATAAATATACTTTAAACATGAAAATATCATTTCCATGTCACAAAATCACAAAAATACCACATGTATACCACACTAGTTCCAAAAGTTCACTTTTCATTCAAATTGATTTTGAAATCTGACTCGCACCAAAATAACCCACAACACTTTTCACATATCATTAACAATTCCACAAATCAATAAAAAAACTTATAAACATTTAAAATACATTATAACTCACATAAAAACCCACTCAAATATCATATAATACCTCTTTCATCAAAAAAATTCATTTTTCAAAACACACTCACACAAAACATCTCACAACCATGTTTTGCATCTCTATTTTCAGTTTCTAAAACATTTGAGAAATTTATAAAACATTATAAATAAATGTTTCACATCTTAAATAACCACCTTACATTTCAAAAACCCATATTAGGTTAACCCCCCCCCCAAATAGTAAATATACCCCATATTACCCACATTGTTTTACCAAAGAAAACATTCAAAATTTTCATTAAACAAACTCAAGGGGTGTAACTATGTCATGCACACAAACCCCATTTAAAAACCCGCATTTAAAACCAAAACCATTCCAATTTCTATCCTAAATATAATTGGCAGCCCTATATACATTTATAAATCCACATGAAAGCCTTATAAAATAACCTTGAATAATACCTCAAAAGACACAAATGAAAACATACAATTTCATCAAATCCTCTCAAGAAGTATAACAATGATATACACATCAATCACATTCAAAAACCTTCTTTTTAGGACCACAAGACAATAATACATTACTAAAAAATAATTTTCAGGACAAAAAAGATTTGCTAAACAAATTTAATAAGTTATAAATTACACCCTAATAATTCCCCTTGAGATACACATGAAAACACCCAATTCAAAGTTAAAAAGGAACTATAAAATTTAACACTTAACATAATCAATAATGAAATGTTTTTGCACCACTCCCAAAATATGAGGAATATGATAATTGAGTAAATACAGAAATCTAACTCAGTAATAATTTTTTACACCTGGAACCACCTACCATTGAGTCAAAACTACTGAATCTTGGTGTTATACCTCAACCGCACCTCCACCGAACCACAACAAAGTGAAAACAAACACTAAACCATATGATTTCACATAAAATACCCCAAATCAAACCCTAGGTTAGAACCCTAACTTATGGATACTCTACAAATTGATGAAAGCGGGTGAAAACCCTAAGGAGAAGGTAGAAATTGTAGAGAGAAACACATACCCAAAACAATCTTGAATAAAAGGACCCAAAATCCACCTGAGTATGAATATTAAAACATCTAAAAATTTATGTGTGTTTTGAACAAGGATGAAAAGATTTTTTAGGAACTTTAATGAAGAAAAAGAGTAAATGTATAAGGTGTTGTGAAAGGATCAGTTTATCTCTTCAAATCTGGGCGATTTTTCAAATCCAGAGAAATGTCTCCCAATTTCACGATTCTATTGAGCTCCAAATTTTGGGAGGAGAGATTAGGGAGCACCTTAGGTATGTGGGCACTAGTGGGAGTTTAAATCTCCAAAAAATAATAAAAATATAATGAGTTATTAATGAATTCATGATCATTTTTAATGTATGAAATGGGATTTTGGGCAGGCCCAATCCATTAAATAAAAAATAAAATACACCAACATTATAGACTTCTAAATGGTTCAAATTAATTTTGTTGTTATTGATAGGTCAGAGATGACAATTATGAATTTGAATGGATGAAAAAATTTAAAAATTAATGAGTTTTAGAGGAATAAAAATTTATTTTGAAATCAAGAATTGGGATCATGGTTTGGCCCAATTCATGAAAACTCACCAATTCCTCCATAAAAGCTTGGGAAATCCAAAAAAAGGATGAATAGAAATTAAATGAAATTTACCGTTTCAATATTTCTTGTATATGAAAATTCTCCCCACCAAGAAAACATTCCGTTCTCAGAAAGCCACAGCAAGGCCAAAACAACAACATAACTCTACTGAGAAACCAAGAGGTACTCCCTTACAGGTTTCACCCCCCAAAGGCCAAAACACTACCGGTGATAAATTAAAGAATGATTGCTCTGATAAACAAAAATTACACCATTTTCATGAAACAATCAACTATATCCATTTTTTATTTCCATATAATAATCCTCAAACACTATCCAAACATGATACCAACAATTTACCCAAACGAACAACAACAAAGAACAATGTTACACATACATCACTTTATCCAGACCATTGGGTGTTATCCACTACCAAAAATTACCCATGGAATGTGTAGGTAGTTAGATAGCTCAAAAAAGACTACCTATTACCAATCCTAGACCAAGGACCAATCTGAGTTACTAGTATCTGGAGACACAAATGGGCTCCCCACCATAAGAGAAAACTCAAAATTTCTGGAGACAAAATCAGGACACTAAATGGGGGAGCCCCGAAAGAACACCCTGTACAAGGGAGTAGACTCCCGTTTGAAATTTCCAATACAACAGAAATGAGACTCATTGTTGGTAACCCCACAATAAGAGCATACCATATTAACAACCAGCATTGGAATGCACAGAACGACCCCGAAATTTACAAACATTGGTTGGTCGCCTTGTTAGTCTGTATGGTTTCGGAAACCATGAAATAACCATGGAGATCATTCATTCTGCATGGTTTCCTAACAGATGACCAGTAATAATCATGCACAAACTATGTGCTCATGCATAAAGACATTAAAGGTTTGAACTAGTCCCATCATTCATAATAAAGATAGGACTTTGTACAAGGGTTTAAACAACCATGGGATTTCCACTAACTACGAGACAGCTTCTCTACGAGACCTATTGTTGGAGCTCATTGATTGAAGCATCATCGGCCTCACAGTTAGGCTTTTGAAACCCCTCGAATGAGAATTATTCATTTGGTGCAACCAACAACTACACAACAAAACCCAAAATGTTTTCCAAGACATAACACATTCTAAACTCACTTTACCCAAACCTGATATTTCACTGAAATAGGGGCTTAGTTGATGCACACACATCACACCATTTTTGTTCGGTTGAGAAACAATAGAAGTGAAGAACATATATACTCACCTACCTCTAAAATAGAATATTTTTATTTTTTTTCAATGGATACATTATCACAACATAATAGAGACTCTAATATAATTGCACTACTTTCACCATTACGGTCAATCGAGCAAATGACACCACAAGGAATCACCGAACATGACCATTAGGATCAATATAAACTACGAAAGGAAAAAAGACATAATACAACATCCCCAAACAACAGACAATTCTAAAAAGGGCCCACAAGATCCAATCAGGACCCTATTTCCAACATTGGTGGTTTAACATGAACTCATTCTTCAATGAAACTATGAAGAACCCAGAGGCCCTCTCCGACACCATTGTGACACTCATGCACTCTAACCACATAGCACTTCCACCTTCGACTAATCAAGGAGATTAATAAACTAAGGTCCCTTTCAACCTTCCAATTGCACTCTTCATCTATAAAGGGATTATAAAACCTAAGAAAGACAATATTGTAGACTCAATCTACAGAGATTGAAAAATTGATTCCTTATATTGATCAACTAGTATATTTTCCAATGGAGAAATAATTACGGTTGCACATTAGTCGTGAAATAACCATTAATGGGGTGTACCTTATCCAACTATTGAACCTGAGGACCGACCTAGATAGTCCATTGGTGATGACATACCACAAACCAGATTCAAATACATGAAGGGAACCACTGTAATGGCATCCCAAAACATTTCTCAGAAGAGAACACTAACCATCCATTCAACACAGCATACCTACCAAACACAATACAAAAACACAGTTCAAACAGGAGGGTTTCTTGGACTCAAAACATCCCACAACATGCATGTTTCCATGCCACAACTGGCACCCTACTCATATCCATCCTGGAACTCATCCATTTATCACATTAACCATCCATCATCCCATAGAACCCCATGCATGTGGTCACTCAAAAAAATAGCATAGGTTAATACAATAACTCATTCCACTTTTGAAAACTATCCTTGACATAGTTCAATGCTTTCAAAAGAGGTGAAAACACACCATTTTCCATTCCAATACAATTCTGAAAATTCAGTTCTCCATTTTAAAAAATCTAGTCATTACCTATTTGTTAGATATTCATTTCACAAAAACATTACTCTTCATAAAACCAAGTCATATTAAAACCAACGATCCAATATTTCAAAACTAAAGAACACAAGACAATGTGAGAAGAAACTTATTTCAGTGGTTGAATTGGACATATGGTTGGTGGCCATATTAAAATCACTTAACCATCACATATAGTGTTCTATGGAAATATCATTGGATCCTCATGGCTTACCAGTCCCTGCGAGCTCACCGAGACCATTAACCCAACTCTCTTTTCATTTCCCCTAATCATCATAAATCCATGAAATCCAAAGGACTCATATAAATTCCAAATTCTCCTAGCAACTCGAATCCAGTCATGAGGTGTGGTGATCAGGCACACTACCCATAACTGAAATACCATGTACCAAAAATCCTAACTCTAGACTATCCCAACTGTTTTCCAAATAACGTGACCCATAGAGTTAACCAGAACCTCCTTTGATACCATTTTTTCAAGAACCAAATCTGGTCGCCATCCAAACTGGCACTTGACCCGGCCCATAACAAGTCCCTAAAGGTGTTATCAATCTCCATGGGATAGAACAAGTGTCCTATTATCATAAAATGTGATTTGGGAACAATTTAATTGAGTTTATTAACCTAAAACAACAAAAGAATCCAATAAAATGAATCTGGATTTTTCAAACCAAACAATCTTTTACAAAAATTCAGAACTGAATTACATACATTAAAAAACTCTAAAAGACTATAAAAATGTTACACAACCAAAATGAAACAGCCCACGAACCCTCATTCCATGTGAAACTTCCCTCAATACATCTCCACAAGACTTCACCACTGAGGACCTACTAGAAACCCGAACCACCGGAACTAAATAAAAAGTACCCAACTTGCGAAAACAAACAAGTATAATTACACCCAAGGGAGTATGTAGGGTGTGATCCAATTCACATTAGGATACCAGCACAAATATATTCCATGCGATAACCATTCAATGATGAAGAGCGTGCATGTTTTCCAAAACATGTAATTTAAAGTTACAATTTCTAAAAGATGCTACTTAAAAAATCAGTTCTCATGTGGGATAATTTAACGATTCATCACTTTTGAAATAAATTTAAAAATATACTGAATTTTTTATCCAAATATTCCATATTTAGATGGTAATTATAAAGTATCTATTGTGCCCATGAAATAGGAAATAACCCCTTTGCACTAGCTCGTTGTGGGTCCCAGGTATCTCCAATCTCGCGTAGAATAACAATAAAAAATATTTGTTCTCATGCACGAGCCACTAGTGGGGAACATACCCATTATCTAGAGGTCCATAATAATCATCATTATAGTTTATATTTAGTTTTTAACGTCAATTTTCTTTGTCAAACTGAGGCCAAACCCCAAGGATTCACTAGCATACTAGTACACGTCCACCCACCTAGATACCTGTGATTTCCCTTTGTGCTCGATCTTTTTCAAAAAGTCATGTAATATAATTTTCACATTAAAATATTATTTTCATATCACAAATTCACCAAACATCCCACATGTATACCACACAAGTCTCAAAAGACCATTTTTCATTCAAATTTATTTTAAAATCTGAATCACACCAAAATAACCCACAACACTTTTCACATTTCATTAACACTGCCACTAATCCTTTAAACAATTTTTATAAACCATTAAAAGACATTATAACTCTCATAAAATCCCACTAAAATATCATTTAATTCCTCTTTCATCACCAAAATTCATTTTTCACAGCACTCTCATACAAAACAGCCCACAACCATGTTTTGAATCCCTCTTTCCATTTTTTAAACTATTTCATCACTTTATAAAACATTCTAAAAAACTATTTGACATCTTAAATAACCAACATACCTTTAAAAACCCATATTATGTGAACAAACCCCAAAATAAGTACATATACACCGTTTTATCGACATTTTTTAACCAAAAAAAACATTCAATCTTTTCATAAAACAAACTCAAGGGGTGTAACTATGTTTTGCACACAAAACCCATTTCAAAACCCCCATTTAAGACCAAAACCATAAAAATTCCAATAACAAACATAATTGTAATCCCTATATACATTTATAATACCACATTCAAGTTTTATAAAATAAACTTGTATAATACCACAAAGTATACAAATGAAAACACGAATTTTCATAAAATCCTCTCAAGAAGTATAACAATGTATTACACATAAAACCTATTCAAAAACCTTATTTATAGGACCAAATTACAATAATAAGTTTCTAAACCATAATTTCCATTCCAAAAAAAATTTATTAAACCAATTCCATAAGTTATAAAACAGACCTAACTAATACCACATGGGTTACACATGAAAACACACAATTTCATGTTAAAAGGAAACTATAAAATTTAACACATAACCAAATCAATCAAAAAATATTTTTTCACCTCTAAAAACATATGAGGAATATGAAAAATTAGTAAATAAAGAAATCTAACTCATCAATAATTTGATTATTCTTAGAACCACCTACCATTTGAGGCAAAACTATTGAATCATGGTGTGAAACCTCAACTCCACCTCTGCCACAACACATGAAATTGATATTGAACCCTAAAACATAATATTTCACCAAACATACCCCAAATAAAACCATAGGTATTTACCCTAGCTTCTGAAAACTATATAAATATATGAAAGAGGGATGAAACCCGAAGGAGAAGGAAGGAGTTGAATAGAGGAACACATACCCAAAACAATCATGAACAAAATGACCCAAAAACCACCAGAATCAAAACATTAAAACTAATAAAAATATAAGGGAGTTCCTCATATGGATGAGGAGATAATGTAGGGACTTTAATGGGGGAAAAGAGTAAAAATGGAATTAGTTATGAATGGATCAATTTACCTATTCAAATCGTGGAGATTTGTGAAATCCAGAGAAGGTTCACCCAATTTCACGATTCTGTTGATCTCCAAATTGGGGGAGAGTAGAATGGGGGAGAACCTTATGTATGTGGGCTCGAGAATGAGTTGTAATCACCAAAAAAACATAAAAATATCAATAGTTATTAAATAATTAAAATTTATTTTTAATGTAGTAAATGGGCTTTCGGGTAGGCCCAATATCTTAAACAAAAACTAGATTCCACCATGATTATAGATTTCTAAAAAACAAAAATTATTTTTTTGGTGTTTATAGGTTAGGGTATGCAAATTATGAATTGGAATGGATGAAATTATTTGAGAAACAAAGTATTTATAAATGATTCAAAATTTATTTTTAAATCTGGAATTGGTCTCACAGTTTGGCCAAATTCATGAAAACTCACCCATTCCTCCATAAAAGTTTGGGAAACCCATAATACAGAGCATGAATGGAAATTAAATTAAATTTACCTTTACAATATTTCATGTATGTGAAAAAAAACTTATGCCCCACTATGGATCAAGAACTTCATTGATCAATTTAGGGCTAGTTAATGGTTCTTTATGACTTTCCTCACATCATTCATTCACAAACATTGAGTATGAGATGATGATATTTTGAGGAAGGATTTCATATGTCAATATGGTCTCTATAAATACACAGTGATTTAATTTAGCATGATGTAATCCCCAAAAGTGTTCATGGGGATCATGAATTGTATCTTTCACCATAAAAACAATTCATTGTGGTCTTCATCAATGACATCGTATTGTATTCAGAATCTAAAGAGGAGAATATAAGAAACATAGGTATTGTTATAGACACTCCACATGATCACCATCATTACAGAAGGATCTTAAAGTGGTAGTTTTCATTTGAGAGTTCTATAATATAGGAGACGTCATATAATAGGCTATAGATTTAATAGATCATGCAAATATTGTGGTAGTAGATTCATGGGAGCCACCTAAGAGTGTTTCCAAGATGATGAGCTTCCATTGTTTGGTAGGGTTTTATGATAGGGTTTTACCCTAAAATGTCTAGAGTGGAATCACTCCTTATGAGTTTTATGAAGAATGGGAAAACATTCATGTGCAAAAAGATGTGAAAACTATTCTTTCAGGAGTTGAGGCTGAGGTGGACGAGTGATCCAATCATGTAGTTACTTGAGGAAGGAATCGATTATGTGTTGTTTTGAGATACATCCAGACTGATCTTGGTTATGCCGTGATGCAGAAGAAAGCAGTTATGGCCTATGATTCATGAAAATTGAGACTGCAAGTGAAACACTACATGCCCCTGTGATCTTGTGTTACTAGAAGCAACCTTCACATTGAAGATGTGGTTTAAATAATTGATGTGTTTGCATGTTATCATCTTCACTAATCACAAGAGTAAAATTTTATCTTCTCTAATAATTAACATATAATGAGAATGATTTGAACATTTGAACTCTTTATGGGCTATGACTATGTCTCAGTATATAATATAGGAAAGGGGAACGTGGTTGGAGATGATATCAGTAGAAGATCTACATCACAATTTGTAAATGTGGCATTGAAGATGTTGTACATATTGATGTTATCTTTTATGGATAGAGATGGTGTATGTTATGACATGGTAATGGTATTCACCCATCCAATGTTATAGCAAGTCAATGAGGCACATCTTTGGAGTAGGATTTAATGTAGTTTCATACATCCACTTTGGTAGTACAACTTGGTGTGAGGATGATGTACCAATACCTCAAATGTCCTTTTCGGTGTCTATGAATGAATATAGGAGTGGCATATTTTATTTATCGTAGACCTACTTGTCCAAAAGATAAGGTGGGGAACCTGATTCCATTGGTTTTAACACAAAATATTGAGGTGCCAAAAAGTATGTGGGATTGGATATCCATGGACATCATGAATGGATTACCACATACTTCAGGGATAGAGTATTCCATCTAGATGATCATTGAAATACTCACCACATAAACCCAATTCCTAGCTTTCTATGATGAATTTTTAGTAAGGATCTAGGGAAAGATATACATACAAGAGATTTTTGGACAATATGGACTTCCACATATGATAGTTTCAGAACATGATGCTCAATTTAGATCAAATTTGTTGATGTAATTATAGGATATGTTTAGGATAATGTTACACTTGAGTACAAAATTCAACCCAGAATCTGATAGCCAAATTTAGCAGAGAATTTTTATTCTGGAGGACATGCAACCAGAATAAAATTTTAGAATTTTGACTTAGTTAGGAGGATCACCTACCACAGTTTTTTTATTCATCCCACAATATCTACCATTCATCAATTGCCACGTAACTAATAATGTCTTAGTATGGGAGTCCCTAAATTTTACCACATTGTGAAATAACCCATGAACGTTAGCTCCAATGGGATCAGTGTTCGTGAAAGATAATACAAAAAAGGTGGGAATCATCCAGTAGTGGATGAATGATCCATAGAGCTATCAGAAGTATTATGTTGATAGGCATTGGAGTCCATTTCAGTTTGAGAAGGATTCTATGTGTTTCTTCTATTTTCACCATGACAGGGAATATAGATTTTTTTTCAAGGTGACGTGCTATCTCATAGGTTCATAGGCCCTTTTCATATTCTACATAGAGATGGTGAGGTGGTATACCACATTGATCTACCTTTGATGTTGGACCAGGTACACTATATGTTCCCCCTATCACAAATGAGGAGGTTTGTGGATGACCCATCACACATTATTGATTGGGGAGAGGTGGACATCAAATATGGTTTGAACAATTCATTGTACATAGTGGATATTGATTATATGCTTTATAATAGTTTTAAGGGGTGAACAAATCCATTGTTGCACATTTATTGGTAGCACATGACTCTCTGGGAAATCATATTAGAGTGTGAGGCTCAGATTCGTTCTCAGTACCAAAATTTGTTTGAATAGACTTTATTTTATATTTTTTGGGGCATAAATCCTCATGGTGGTGAGAATGTAATGTCCTCGATGTTAAGGGAATTATTTAATGATATAATATGGTTTTCTCTAGACTAATAGTAGAGACGAAATGCCATTCTATTTCCTGGTGTTCTCAAAATAATTGTGTGAAAATGTTAAAATATTTTAATTCAATGAACATGAGGTTTTCCTAAAAACTGGAATAACTATTAAATGGGTGAAAAAGTGTGAAATATGATAAAACCATTGATTTTATAATATATTTTTTATTATAGGTGTGACCTATCATTGGTTGGAATGGGATGTTAGTGAAAAACATTTCAAGGGAATGAAATTGATAAAATAATAAAATTTTTTTCAGTGCCTCGAAATTTTCATCAATATGTATACGACTATAGATTTTTTATTAGGAATGGATTATAAATATAAGAGACATTGAAACCATTTTATGAGATCATTATTGTTGGATTACAATGGATCTGGATTAGATCAGGGACCATTACGCCAACAGAGATGGAGGATATCATCAATGAAGATAAAATAAATTTTCTTCACCAACGATCAATCCAATCTCTATGTAGATCATGTGTTTTGGTTTTTTTATTAAATAACCTTTATTCCAATTAAAAACATAAAAAAGTTAACAAACATATTTATTCACGGAGTGTGTGTGTTACAATATGGGATTTATTCTACAATATTTATTTAATCGGGTTTTTTAACCCAAATCCCTCATACATGATCATCGGCCAGGAAGGATTTTATAGAGATGTTAAATCTTTTTAGAGGTTCATGTTTCTCTCATTCATCTCATTTTGTTTCATTGGATCCTCATGGTCTTGGATTGACATTACTGGGTGGTTCTTAACTCCAACAAATCCCTGAATTGGAGGAAAATTGACAGCTGATGATGGATGAATATAGATTGGGACCCACGTAGCTCATGTATACAATTTTTTAAATGTTCTAGGAATCAATGGAGGTGTGGTGGTCCTCAAAAAGGACCACTTTTATGTATATGTGGTGGCCAGTATTGGATCGCAGGCGGGCAATGGAGAAGATGCAATCGTGGTGGGGGCCTCATGGGGTGGAGATAGCTGCGGGGGCAGCTGGGAGACAAAGTGGAAAAGGTAGAACCTCTGGGTAGCTATTTGAGATGCAGAGGAAAAAGTGGAGGATCAAAAGGGTGTGCTCTAGATCAATGGTTGGGGCGGTGGACATAGAGATCAAAGACAAGGTAAGCCACGTGTGTGCGGGTCTAGGTGAGTAGATGTGAAGGGGAAATGTGGTTTGTTTTGTTGGGTTATGTTGGTGGGTCAGGATGAATAATGTAGACATGGGTAAGAAATATGTATGATATGGGAAAACTGGGGCGGATCCCCATTACAATTGATTATGGGGTCATTGTAGCTCTAGGTGTTTTGTTTTCATTGACCATGCACACGGTCCTAGGCAGTGGGTCTATGGTTGTAGTTTGACCAATCATGAAGATCATTCCACCCGCCCTGATAGGATCGTAGGTAGAACCTTGAGAAGTTGGTTCAAAGGGTAATAAATCCGAAATAGAACCTTAAAATGAAATGTTTTCATTATTTTAATGACCATATTTTATGATTATTTACTAAAGATCAATGTTGGGTACCTTATTTTAATTTGATGTTCATCCATTTTTTTATTTTGGATATGTATAGATTGATTTTGTTCTTTTGGTCCTTTCCATGAAGTTAAAGTGTAGAATTAAATCCAGATTGCTAGATTCTAATCCCTTTTAGAGGCTGAGTCTTAGAAAGAGTTATGGTGTATCATCTTTTGAGAAGAGTGTGACTCAATATCACCCCATGTGGGTTTTCATAGAATTAATTTCACCTCCTTGAATAGAGTGTGGATACACTATCAATAGGGATGCATTGGTTCAGTTTTTGGAATTATTACCATACTATACGATATGTAGTAGTCTGATCTAGATTAGGTTTGTGTTATCCCCCATCAGTTCTAGGCATGACCCCATCTCTGAGTATCATAGAATTCATAGAATAGTGCATTATCTTTATGCAGGACCAAAATGATCTAGACCTCTTCTTCAAGTGTCTCTAATGATAGCAAGACTCATAGAGTGAGATATCCTTGAAAAAGTATTCTATTGAATAGAATAACGTGACTAGAAGATTTTAATGTCCTTATGGTGGTGTGGAGTCTATCCTATGTATATATGGATTTCATTACCCCTTGTATATATTATAAATTGTAAAATATTATATTAATTTAACTATACATGGTGCTTCAAGTTTATTTTTTTTAGAGATACATACTATGTATTGTTATACTCACCATTATAAGGGATTTTCCAACATGTTTCTTGTATTGTGCATATGATGGTTCTTTAGAAGCTATATTAAGAGGATCATGAGTAAGTGGAGAATAGATGGATTAGAGAAGACCATTTTATTTATAGTAAAATACCTTTGAAATAGTCCTTTCCTAGAAAATGGAAGGACACATTACTATTTTAGTTTGAATTATTTATATTCTCCTTATTGTGGTATTTTATTTGGCGTTGTTTAATTATAAGGACCCGACCTTACACATTACATAATATTGAATTAAATGAATAATTCACATTGAGGATCTTTTCTGGTTTAGAGTTTTATAGAATTAATACATTAAATTAACATCTCAAAATATTACAAGGTAGACATATGTAAATAGTTTCCATTTTTTTTATAAAATAAAAACTCTTGAAAAAAAGAGTTATGTCTAGTTTCATGTTTTAGACAACATGACTTTTCCTTGATCCCATCCCTGACCCTATTCATCTTTATGTATTGTGAAAACATTTCAAAAATTGGGATGAGCATAAAAATCATATTAATGGTTATAAAACAAAGAATGAATACATTTCTTCATAAATATAAACAAAACATGAAATATTTTACATTATTTGTGAAATCATAAGATTTATGAAAGACACATAGAAATCATAAATCATAAAGGTAAATTGTGGCATCCATATCATACATACATTGTAGCTATTACAGCTACATATGGAGTTACTTTGGAATACCCATCACAGAATATTACCTAAATCTCTTAGGAGAAACATTCACGTTTACCACTGTCACATTACCCAATGCATTGGAGTGAAATCTCGGGCCCACCCTCCCTTGGTTTAATACAGAACCACCCATATACGTAAATAATACCCAAGAACCATAAAATGATGATAACACATAAAATAAGAATAAAAGAAAGAAAACATTTCCACATTGCAATAAAAAAAATCATTTCAATATATTCAAATAATAAATCCATTCTCAAAGTCATTTTCAATACCAAAATATGTAAAAAGTGTATATGGTATTTTTTTTCATCTTAAAAACATTCTTGCTTGTTAATGAAGCTAATGATCAAATAATACTTGTGGCGAAGGAGAGGTCATTGTCACCGCTTACGTGAAAAAAAACATTCCTTTTTGTCATTTTGTAAAACACTTCATATAAAAATATTCCCTTTTAATAAAATGAAAAGTCAAAGGGGTTTATACACCATATAAAGTCATATATTAAACTAAAATTCTTCAATAAAAGGAGACTGAGACGAAGTCCCTTACCTCATGTCCGACTTGACTCAATCGTTCATTATTATCCTGAATAATAAACTAAAGTTAATTTCTACTTGAATAAGAACCTTTTTCAAGTTTATTATTCCTTATATATCACTTATTACCATGTTATAAACATTATGAAATCATTTAAGTTAATAACATTCATTTTGTCGATATTTGATACTTCAGTAAAAAATAAACACCTTATATTTAAAAGTTTTCCATGTGGTCAAAGGTTCATTATATCCAGAATGATATTCATGATTTGGATATAATATATATCATATATATCTAGGTTATAACAGTACATAACATTTAGAGATAAGAAAAGAAATGCACCATTCATGGAGACGGTAATCCGTACGTACGTATCAAAGCTACTTTCATTTCTATTTCTTATTTTAATGGAATTAAAACATAATGATACATAGGTATATTATAATTCCAGTATATTATCATATATAATATCATTACCTATATCCTTTATACATCCCACATAAGGCTTTAACAAGTCACATCACTTTAAGGGGGCAGTAGTCCACACTTCCTCAGATGAGATTATCGTATTTATCCACTATGGAAACCATAAAGACATGCTGTAAATCGGCATTATAGAAGCATAATGAAATCATAAACATAATATATATCATATATAAATATAGTTCCATCATAATGGCCACCATTAGAGGCGGTAAGATGTAATTGAATAATCATCGCATCGTGAGGCCTTAGTTTTCCATCCACAGAAATATTATATTCTTCATCCATTAGATGGAGGTTTGTGTAAGTGTTGTTCAAATACTTCCCATAACAACATCCTAGTATATTTAGGATACTGGTGTTGTTACAAAAGAATGTAATAAAAAGACTTTAGGGGTTTGAGAAGTAAAATAAAACACAACAATTTAAGAGAAATTGTTACCTTCAATTTGAGAAACTCCATTTTGTTTGAACCAAATGACTTCTTGAAGAGCTTACTACCTAAAGTAATGCCTCTAGGGGGAGGATAGGAATTTTGGGAGATTAATTGGAAAGAGTTAGGATGATCCAAATGTCTTGAGAGGATTGGGGAATTGGTTAGAAGTTGTATCCTTTTATAATGGAGAGGAGGGTCTCTTTAAGAATGTGTGAAAGTATTATTTTATAATATAATGATATTCGGTTTATAATGGTAAAAAAATAATTATAGTTGAAGATAAGATGAGTCATGGTCGAAATAAAATCATCCAATTAGAATTGGACATGTTTTGTATAATAGTTTAATCATTATAATCTTATTTATTTAAATTATTTATTAATGAGGTAAATAATGCATCATTATTTTGTCATAAATAATTTAAAATATTCAATGTCTAAAAAATATCAATAAAATACTATCATGTAGGATATCTTTTTATATTTTCAATGAATATTTATATTCGAAAATATGACTTATATAACACCATATAAAAATTTATTACTAAAAGATGTTTGTTTTTGTCAATTTTGTCTTCACATTAAATTAATTAATCTAAATTTTCATTATCACTCCCAAGTGTCTCAATGGGGTCCCAAAATAGACCCAACGAAGACCATTGTCATAAATGTCTCAACAAATAAGTTTTATACATGTGTTAAGCTAATTTTGAATTATTATAATATTCTTTTATCATTGAATTACCCTATTTCCCTTTAACCATGATAAATAAAAGTCAAAAGTTACTATTCACCAAAAATTATTTTCATCTTATTGAACCACATTTTATTTTTTGATAACGACCATGTATGTCAGATTTTCAAAATTCAATTCACAGAAGTGGTAAAAATTCATTCAAATGAAAAAGTCAATTTTTTATCTACTACTATGTGGTTTCACTATTCATCTAGAATTGATGTTTTTCAGAAAAATACAAAAAATTCAGCCTAATCATTATTTGATATTCTGAATTCAAAATTGATGTCTATTTTGCCAAATTAAAAAAAAAGAAGTGGCATTAATTAACTTAATAATTAATTCTTGTTGTTAAACCAAATAGCATGTTTTTAAGAAACAATAACTATAAAAATATTGATACTTGTTTATGTCCAATTTCAATATGAATTTAATTTCAATGACCATAATTGTAATAAATGGTAAAAATATATATTAATTTAACTTTAAAACAATCTAAACAGATAAAATAACCAAATAAATAAATTATATTAAAAGGCACTTTTGAATTAAAATGCAATATTCTTCACTCTTCATTACAAAATTAACTTTATCAGAAAAATACCAAAAATATTCACAAGGTAAAATTTGATGTCCCCAGTATAAATAAGGATTTTATTTGGTCAATTATAATGTATTAATGTGACAAAAACTATATTTAAAGATGGTTCTCCATTAAAAAGAGATAAATCATCCTTTTAATGTAAATTATGCTTAAAATTGTAGTCATTCACATTTTAAGCCTCTAACTTTTTTTTGGATAATGTAAATACATTTAACAATCATGTATAATCATATTATAGTTAGTTTTGTTTATTATTTCCAATAAAAAGGGCTAGGAGGTAACTACCATTTAAAATAATAATATTATATTATTAGTGTGCATCGTAAGATTCCAAAGAAACTCGTTGTTGCGTATCAGGTACGCTATTGAACATAGAAACCACTATAAAGTATAAATAATATTTAATTAAAAAATATAAATAAATATGAAATATTTATTATTCTTCATTTACCTGGGATGTTACATCCTCCCCCACTTTTGGGAATTATGTCCTCATAATTTTTATTCACTTATCAAAATATGTTCAAGTATTTATCTCTCATAGCATTTTCAGATTCCCACATTGCCCCTTCAACCATATGGTTTTTCCACAACACCATTACCTGGTGATTTAACTTATTCTGCAACACATTCTCTCTATGGTAAGGAATTTGGACATGTTGTTCTTTATATTAGAGATTCTCTTCCAACTAAACTACCTCTGGGCTCAAAACATGAGATGGATCTCGTATATACTTTCTCAACATCGAAACATGAAAAACATTTTGTACATGGGATAAAATTGGAGGTAAAACCACTCTGTATGCAACTGATCCATGTTTCTCTAGAATTGCATAAGGTATAATGAACCTCGGACTCAGCTTCCCCTTCTTACCAAAATGCATCACACTTTTTCATGTAGAGACATTGAGAAGGACATGATCACCTTCCTCAAAGGAAATATGCTTCCTCCGGTTATCAGCATAACTTTCATCTTCTCTGAGCTGTTCTCATGTGCTTTTGAATCAACTGAACTTTTTCTGCCTCCACTTCTAACAATTCTGGTCCCTTAAGCTTCCTCTCACCTAATTCATCCAAAAAATCTGGAGTTTGACAACGCTTTCCATATAAAACTCAAATAGAGAAATCTACATATTGGAATGAAAACTGTTATTATATGAAAATTCAACTAAAGAAAAATTTTGGTTCCAAATTCTTTGATAATCCAGTGAACAAGAACGTAGCATATCCTCCATGGTCTGAATTGTTCATTCTGACTACCCATCTGATTGCGGATGAAAAGCTATACTAAATTTTAATTCAGTACCCAATGACATGTAAAGTCCTTTCCAAAAGTTAGAAGTAAACCATGGATCATGATCAGATACAATGGAGAGGGGAACTCCATGAAACCTGACTATCTCTTTAACATACTACTGAGCAAGTTGATTTAGAAACAAAATATATCGAATAGGAAGGAAATGAGAAGATTTAGACAATCGATCAACAATAACCCATATTTCATTATTATCTAGAGATGTCTTTGGTAATCCCACAATGAAGTCCATGGATATATTTTTGCATTTCCACTTTGGAACCGATAGAGGCTAAAGCATCCCTTTCAGTAACTGCCGGTCTATTTTAACCTGCTAACAAGTCAAAAACATACCAGTAAAATCAGCAATATCCCTATTCATTTGATCCCACTAGTAATACTCCCGAAGATCTCTGTATATCATAGTACTACCATGATGTATAGAAAATGGAGAACTATGAGCTTCACATAACAACTCATTCTTCAACTGTGAATCACAAGGCACAAATAATCTCTTTACAAATCTCAAAATACAATCATTATCAACATTAAAACCAGGAAAATTACCCTTCTGAACCAACTCTACCTTTTCTGCAACACATTAGCTTCTTTTTGTGAATTCTTAATTCTGTCAGATAGAGATGATTTCACTGACACCTGAAACAAACCAGAAGAATTTACTGCAACAACAACTTCTATTCCAAAGTTCATCAAATCAAAAACCAAAGGATCTCGTTTCAAATGTAGCAATGCTAATGAGAGATTAATTTTTCGACTCAAATCATCAGCCACTTTATTTGCTTCTCCCAGATGGTAATGGATCATGCAATAATTATCCTTGATTAATTCCAACAATCTCTATTGTCTCATGTTCAATTCATTCTGAGTGAATATATACTTCAAACATTTTTGATCAGTGTATATTTCACACTTCACTCCATACAAATGATGCCTCCAAATTTTTAATTCAAATATAATACCAGGTAATTCCAAATCATGTGTATAGTAATTTAACGCATGGGGTTTCAACTGATATGAAGAATAATCAATTACCTGATCATTCTCCATAAGAACACATCCAGGTCCTTTCAATGATGCATCACTGTAAATAAAGAACTCACCATTTATAGAAGGTAGTGCCAAAACTGGAGAATTCACCAATATTCTTTTAAATTCATAAAAACAATCATCACATTCTTTTTTCCAAATGAATGTAACACCTTTTCAAGTTAACTTAGTCATTGGACTAGAAAACCATGAAAAAATTTCAACAATCCTCCGGAAATAACATTCCAAACCATGAAAACTACGAATCTCGGTTATATTTCTGGGTCATGTCCATTCTTCAAAATCTTTTGTTTTGGCAGGATCAACAGTTATGACATTTTTTGAAACAGTGTGACCAAGGAAAAAAAATTTGTAACCAAAAAACACATTTGCGGAATTTCCCAAAAAGTTTCTTTTCTTTTATGGTTTTCCAGACAACCCTTATACAACTTTCTTGTTCCTCCTTACTTTTGGACTAAACCAAAATATCATCAATGTAAACAACCAAAATCTTATCCAATATCTCACTGAAAATTCTATTCATAAAATCCATGAATATAGAAGGTGCATTGGTTAGCCCAAAAGGCATAACTAAAAATTCTTAATGGACATATCTAGTATAAAATGCTGTCTTCGGAATGTCTGCATCCTTTACTTTCAACTGATGGTACCACAACCTCATTTAATTCTTCGAAAAATACGATTCTCCCTAGAGCTGATAAAAAAATCATTGATATGAGGAAAAGGATACCTATTCTTAACAGTGATGTTATTCAATGATCTATAATCACTCCAAAGTCTCATTGAACCATCTTTCTTTATTAACAAACAAGAATAGACCACCACGTGGTGATGAGCTAGGTCGAATGGAACCTTTATCTAATAACTATTTCAATTTATTATTTAACACTAAAAGATCAATTTGAGTTATTCGATAAGGGGGTTTTGAAATTGGCTTAGCATCATGAACTAATTCAACAGTAAATTCAACTTCCCGATCAAGTATAATTCCAGGAAACTCATCAGGAGAATCATCAAAGTACTCATTTACCACTTGAACATCATTAATTTAAACAGTTCCTACGTTTTCAACAATACATGCAAGGTAACATTCATTTCCATGTTTTACTAGTTTCTCAGCTTCCTGATATGTTATCGATAACAAGGGTTCATTTTTTTATACAAACTGAAAATCATTCTGAACAGAAACCTCTTTAGATCTACAGTCAATCTTAGCATGATAAACAGAAATTCAATCCATGCCCAATATAACATAAAACTATACTAGAGGAAAAACATTAAGGTTTGCAGGTAGATTCTTTCCGCACACAAGGACAAGAATC
Organism: Viscum album; assembly: GCA_963277665.1. Classification (NCBI taxonomy): domain Eukaryota; kingdom Viridiplantae; phylum Streptophyta; class Magnoliopsida; order Santalales; family Viscaceae; genus Viscum; species Viscum album. Next base: position 442,327,043 of record OY728165.1, on the reverse strand, counting down.
TTCTTATGTTTTTTTATCTCTACATTTCTTCCCTGTGTTTTTAACGTAATTTCAATATTCATATCATGAGATGTAATTCTTAATTTACTAGAAAACTTCTCAGAAATGACAGAGTGTGTAGACCCTGAATCAAACACAACATTGGCATAATTTGAACAAATAAACAGTGTACCTATCACAACTTAATTTGATAGCCCAACATCTGCTGAAGTATTTGCAAATGATTTCACCACCCCTTTCTGCTTGTAATCTGGAAGCTTACCTTCGGTTGAGTTCTCTGTTGGAAACTCATTTTCATAATGACCCATTTCATTTCACATAAAACATTTTACTGACTGTAAATCAGATTTTTTCTTACCATTACCCTGATATTTTTCAGTGCAATTACGAGCCTTATGTCCCATTTTACCACATCGGTATCACATACAAGAATTCAAAAGACATTCCCCAGCATGATTTTTACAACAATTTTTACAAATTGTAAACTTAAGTTTCTAACCATCAGACATTTTGAAGAGTTCTTCCCTTTCAACTGCCACCTCAACCTCTTATTCTATTGTTTGTCAAAGATTTAATGATTATCAGAAAACTCCATTTTCAGCTTCTCCGCACAACGCAAAAAAAATTTCATAACTTTTAAACTCAATAGAATCTAAATCCCTTTGATACATTTGCTTTAATACTAAGTAAAAACAGTTGATTTTACAATCAAGATCTTGTATGAAATTTGGTTCATACCTTCCAGTCAAGTGAATTCTTCTTCTTAAGATGCCACTGAGTCATCCTCCTTCCTCAATTCCTAGAATTGTTTCTCCATCATAAGATGCACCACCTTAGTAAAATATTTCTCAAGAAACATACCTTTGAATTCATCCCAATTGAGAACATCAATCTCCTCACTATACCTGATATTTTTCACCATCGACCACCACTGATCAGCTTCACCTTCAAAACGGTAAACAACAAGACTAAAATTTTGATGTTTTGAACATCCCAGGACAACGAATATATTCTCTAGTTCTTTAATCCACCCTTCAGCTAGCACAAGGTCAGATGATCCTCTGAATGACGGTGGATGTTGCCTGAAGAAATGATCCACTACTGACATGTTTCTCTGTGGTTGATCTTGCTGATCACATGCATGGATACCATCACCATTTATAGCCTGTGTCAACTATGTCATCACTGCAGCAAACTGTTCAGTTCTGATTCCAACCACCTCAAGTTGCTGATTTGGAAGTTTTTCTTCCTCTTGATGTCGTCCCAACATATCTGCCATGATTCCTCTGCAGAAATCCATTCTGAACACAGAAATATCATAAGATAAGCAATATGGTAATTTGGAAATGTTATTCAATTTCAATATTATCCTTAATTACTTTATGAATATTAATTTAACAATACCCTAACTCCTAAAGTTATCTAAACTGACATCTGATACCAACTATAAGGACCCTCACTTAAACATTACATAATATTGAATTTAATGAATAATTCACATTGAGGATCTTTTTAGGATTAGAGTTTTAGAGAATTATGTTATTACATTTACATTTCAAAATATTACAAGGTAGACATATCTAACTAGTTTACATTTTTTTCATAAAATAAAAAATCTTGCATAAAAGAGTTATGTCTAAATCCATGTTTTAGATAGCATGACTTTTCCTTGATCTCATCCTTGACCCTATTAATCTTTATGTCCAGTGAAAACATTTCAAAACTTGGTATGAGCATAAAAAGATCAGTAAAGTTTATAAAACAATGAATGAAAACATTGGTTCATAAATACATACAATACATGAAATATTTTACTTACCTCGTGGAATCATAAGATTTATTAAAGACATATAGAAATCATATATCATAAATGTAACATGTGGCATTCATATCATACTTACTTGGTAGCTATCAAAGCTAAATATGGATTTACATTGGAATACCAATCACAGTATATTCCCTAAATCTCGTAGGAGAAACATTCACGTTTACCTCCATCACATTACCAAATGCATTGGAGAGCTATCTCGGGCTCACCCACCCTCGGTTTATTATGGTACCACATGTATATGTAAATAATTCCCAAGAACCATAACATGATCATAACACAAAACATAAGCATAAAGGAAAGATAAAATTTCCACATTGCGATAATAAAATATCATTTCAAGGTATTGAAAGAATAAATCAATTCACAAAATCATTTTCAATACAAAAATATGTAAAAAGAGTATAGGGTATTTATTTTCCCTTTGAAAAACATTCCGGCCTGTTAAGGAAGTCAAAGATCAAATAATACTCACGGTGGAGGAATGGTCGTTGACACCGCTTACGTTAAAAAACATTCCTTTTTTTTCATTTTTTAAAAATCTTCGTATAAAAATATTCCCTTTGAATAAAATTAACAGTAAAATGGGTTTATACACTATATAAAGTTGTATATAAAACTAAAATTCCTCAATGAAAGAATATTGAGACGAAGTCCCTTACCTCGTATCCGACTTGACTCAATCGTTCTTTATTCTCCTGAATAACAAACTAAAGATAATTTATACATTCTTGATAACCTTTATCAAGTTTATTATTCCTTTTATATCATTTATTTCAATGTTATAAACATTATGCAATCATTTAAGTTAGTAACGTTCATTTTGTCGATATTTGTTACATGAGTAAAAAATGAACACCTTATATTTACAAGTTGTCCATGTGATCAAACGTTTATTATATCTAGAATGATATTCATGATTTTGATATCATATATATCATATATATCCATCATATAGATTTTTTTATAATAGTACATAATTTTTATAGGTAAGAAAAGAAATGCACCGTTCATGGAGATCGTAAGCCGTACGTACGCAAGAACGCTACATTCATTTACATTTCATATTTTAATGGAATTAAAACATAATTATACATAGTTATATTATAATTACAGTATAATATAATATATAATATGATTATCCCAATCCTTTATGCATCCCACATATGGCATTAACGAGTCACTTCACTTTAAGGGGGCGGTAGTCCGCACTTCCTCAAATGAGATTTTAATATTTATCCACTATATAAACCATAAAGGGATGCTATAAATTGGAAGTATAGAAGAATAAGGAAATCATAAAAATTATTACTATCATATATAAATACAGTTCCATCATAATGGACACCATGAGATGTGGTATGATGTAATTGAACAATCATAGTTTCGTGAGGCCTTAGTTTTCCATCCACAGAAACATTATGTTCATCATCCATTAGATGGAAGTGTGTGTAAGTGTAGATAGAATCATTCCAATATAGACATCCAATTATATTTAGGATACTGGTGTTTTTACAAAAGAAAGGAATAAAAAGAGTTTACGGGTTGGAGAAGTAAAATAAAATACAACAATTTAAGAGAAACAGTTACCTTTAATTTGGGTAACTCTATTTGGTTTGAACCAAAGGACTTATTGAAGAGCTTTGTGCCTAAGGTAAGTCCTCTACGGGGGGGGGGAGTGTAATGTATGGAGATTAATTGGGCATAGTATGGACGATCCAAATGGCTTGATTGGTGTGATTAATTGTTTAGAAGTTGTCTCCTTTTATAATGGAGAGGAGGGGCTCTTTAGGAATGTGTGGAAGTATTATTTTATAATATAATGATATTCGGTATATAATGGTCCCAAAATCATAATAGTAGAATTTAAGATGCTTCATGGTCGAAATAAAATCATAAAATCATAATTGGACATGTTTTGGATAATATTATATTCATTATAATCTTATTTATTTAAATCATTTTTAATGAGGTAAATACTTCACCATCATTGTTTCATAAATGCTTTAATTTATTCGATGTCTAAAAATTATCAAAAAAAATTTATCATGTTGTAAATCTTTTGAGATTTCCAATGAATATTTATAGTCGAAAAAAGGACTTATATTACACCATATAGAAATTAATTACAAAAATATTTTTGTTAATGTCAATTTTTTCTTCACATTAAATTAATTAATCTAAATTGTCAGTATCACTCCCAAGTGGCTCAATGGGCTCCCAAAATCGACCCAAATATGAAGATGGTCGTAAATGACTCAACCAATAAGGTTTGGATATGTGTTAAGGTAATTTGAATTATTATAATATTCTTTTAACTGTGAATTACCCTATTTACCTTTAACCATGGTAATTAAGTCAAAAGTTACTATTCACAAAAATTATTTTCATCTTATTGAACCGAATTTTACTTTTTAATAACAACCATGTTTGTTGGATTTTTGAATTTAAAATTACAGAAGTGGTATAATTTCATTTAAATGAAAAAGTTATTTTTTTAACTACTACAAAGTGGTTTCACTATTCATCTAAAATTTATGTTTCCCCGAAAAATACCAAAAATTCAGTGTAAGCATTATTTGATATTCAAAATTATAAATTGATGTCTATTTTTCCAAATTAAAAACATAGAAGTTTCATATATTAATTTAAAATTTAATTCCAGTTTTAAAAACAAATAGTGTGTTTTTATGAAACCAAAAATATCAAAAGATTGATACTTGTTTATGTCCAATTTTTAAGTGAAATTAATTTAAATTACCAACATTGGATTGAATTGTAAATATAAATTTTAATTTCACTTTATAATTAAATAAAAAGATATTCTATCCATATAAATAAGTTAGTTTAAAAGGCACTTTTGAATTAAAATGCAATATTTTTCACAATTCATTAAAAAAATGAACTTTATAAAAAAAAATAAAAAAAAGTACCCAAAGTAATATTTGATGTCCCCACTCTAATGAAGGATATTATTTGGTCAATTAGAATGTATTAAAGTAACCAAAACTATATTTAAAGAGGTTTTTCCATTACAATGTGATATATCAGCCTTTTAATGTAAACTATGCTTTAAATTTGATTCATTCACATTTTAAGCCTCTAAATTTTTATTGGATAATGTAAATACATTTAAAAATAAGGTATACTAATATTATAGTTAATTTTTACCATTCCCACCAATACAATGGCTAGAAGTTAACTACCATTTAAAATAATAATATGATATTATTAGTGTGCAACATAAAATTCCATTGAAACCCGTGGTTGCGTATCAGGTACGATATCAAAAATAGAAACCCCTTTAAAGTAAAATTAATATTTAATTCACAAATATTAATAAATATAAAATATGTATTATTCTTCATTTACATAGGATGTTACATTAATTTTCCATTACTTCATGTGGTACTCTATATTTGGTATCTTATTTGTATAAATGCTACCTTTCAGATGTTTTTTATTTCAGAATATTGTGGCTTGAAGATTTATTTATTTGTACATGCAATTTAGGCTAAGGCCTCTCATTTGAGGGAAATTCCTACTTGATGCTAGTCACCTACCTCAGGTCTATAAAATGGGGGCTTGGGGTTGTCAAGAATTGGACCCCTGAGGGTTGAGTCATGAAAATATATCAATTATAAAAAATTATTCCATTATAAATATTATTTTAAATTTGATTACCATTTTTTTCTTTGGATGATAAATCTTATACCAATTCATATGAATATGAAAATTCTACCTCATAAGATGATGTTGGTGATATTTATATTTTTCAATAATTAATATATATGTGTCTCCCATAGAATGTTAAATTAATATGTTTTTGAAATACTATGATTATTCTATGATATATCTTCTAAAATCAGACCACATTATTTTAATTTATACATAAAATATTTAATGGAATACTTTATAATTAGATTATAAATCTTTTTCAAATACATCATATGATGATCTAAATTGCATTGTTAAATTATCCTATTATCATTGTGGTTTATGGAATATTTTGATATACATTACTTATAGTACTGTGTAATTGGAGATGTTTTACAAATAGGTGAAACCGTTCAGAACATCATCCGTAATAATTTTTTCTTTTGATAAACCAAATTTATATCAAATTTACTTTTCCTTAAAATTGTACGATTTGTACTAAATGAAAAATATGGGGATTATAAAATTTATTTATCTTTTTTTTTATTTTGTAAAACATAAATATATAAATGTAATAATTATATTAAACAAATAATAGTTGTGAATATAGTGGTTCATAATGTTTTATTTTCTAACGTAACTTATCCTAATAAATTTCTTTTTGAACGAAGATAATCATGATGATTTTATGAAAAATATTAAGTACTTGTAGTTTGGAAAATTACGATAGGGTTACTAGTTATTTACTTACATTAATTAAAGATAACTATAACATTATAATAATGAGAATATTGAATAATTTATGAGTTACATTTGGGGAAAATGCAAATGGAGAAATCATCTATGTTAGTTTTTTTAAAAATATATGAAATGTTTTTATGTATTTTAACATAATAATACCTTTAAAATTATTTTTCATCTATATAATATGGGATTCCATGAGAATATCAAGAATAAAAATATCACTATTCAACTTTGTAATGGAAGATTTATTCTACATGTAAACTAGACGATAATGTATACACATTATTCCAAGATGATATTAGTCTTCGAAAATTATCTTATTAAAGAGAGTAAATGGTTTTAACATATATTTAAAATAGGTAAAATTGAAACTATGTTCCTAGTAATTTAAACTAACTGTGTATCATAGAACCGGAAGTGTATCTATGAGTTCATTTGAATATGTTCTCAATATCAATTGATCATTGTCAATTTTTATTTAAACATGTTTATATAATAAATCCAATAAATATAAGTCTTGAAATATAAAATTTTATATTTAATTCCCATGTATTTATTTGGTCCAGTATAAAAAAAATTATTTGGGGTTTAATATTTTTTCATGTTATATTTGACGATTACTCTACATTAAAATTGTTTTATGATATTTAAAAATAATCCAAATCATTCCATAATTGTATAATTTCATATTTCATGTTAATAATGTTAAAAATAGTACATTTTAATACTATCTAGAGTGAATAATGATGGATTATTTCTTAATTCTTCTTTTGAATAATTTTATTATAAATTAATGTAGTACTCTTATCATATATGAACATATACCACCTTATTAACATAGGGTTCTTGAATGAATATATATAATTTTTATCATATTACATGGAATGTTTTGACTAAATAATCAATTTGAATCTATTTTTATGAATCCCTTTGTACAATATTCTATAATATGAATCATGTTTTACTTCAACCTTTAAAATAAAAAATACATGATTTTTGGACCAAAATAGTCACAATTCAATTTTTTAGGGTGGTAAACTATTCATTTGGAATATTAAATATCAACTTCAATAACTTAATACCAAATATAAAGATGGTATCTTTCAATTTTATTATATAACTTGTTTTTGTTATAGTTTTTTAATTATTTAAATTATATTTTCATTGAAAAATTTTATGTAAAGTTTGCTAGAACTCGTCCTTTTGTTTTTGTGAATCTTCAAAAAATAAACCCTCATAATTATATTTTTAAAATCTATCTGTTTAGATTACTAGAATCTAAACAAAAAAAAATATTTATAAAATTTATAAAAGTGATTCAATGGTATTTTTAATTTCTGAAGGCTCTGTCAATTGAATATGTGTAACCTACTCTGGAGGAATAGTTTTAAATTTTCTATATGAAATACTATATTATTGAATCATCCCATTAATTATATTGTTACTGATGTATATTATCCAACAAATACATAAATTTATTTATAAAATTGATTTCAAAATAATTCATTTAAATTTTTTTTGAACATAAAATAAAATAAAATCTTGGTGAGATAATATATGAATAAATGAACTGATAGAAAAGAATAATTAATTTCAGATGAATAGGTTCACTAGATTTTTTAGGAATGTAATAATCCTCTTATGATATGAGTCAACTTATATTTTTCTAATAAATTATGTGATCATTGATAACATTTATGTAATAATATATGTTTTATTTACAAGTGTATATTGTAATAATATTAATATAGATTATAAATAGACTATTCATCTAGCATGAAGTATAAATTTAATTCAAGTTAGATTTTTTTTAATAGAACATATAAATATTGGTTTATTTAAAATTGATATTAAATTCCTTATTATAAAAGGATATGTTCCAAATGAATTTTATGTGGAAAAGCTATCATGTCTTAAAATTGACTAATTTATTACATGTGTATATATACATACCGATGCACTTTACATGCAATGAAATGTCATGAAGCGTGATTTGATTGGGTATGATAAATAATTAAATTAAATTAATATTTTGACTATATGGAATATCCTTCTCTCCTTATTGATTTTTTAATGATACATGAAATTGCAATTTTTTTAATGATATAATTTTTGGACAAACTAAACACACAATTTCAAGTTGTTTATGATAAATTTTTAATCATGAATTTAAGATTAAAATGACTAAGAAACCAATCCTATACCATGATTAAAATATTTCACAAAAATATAGAGAATATATTTTAACTCACCCTAAATATAATGGATATAAATTTGATGTTTTTTTACAATTCATCTTCTAAAAATAAATATTATTAAAACATATTTTAATCATGACATTGATTAAATCCATTAACCTGTTGATTTGAAAACTTCTAAAGTTATAATCTAATGATTATAGTATAAAACACCTATTTTCCCATAAATTATTTTGATTACGTGTTTGTGTGGGTGACTTAATGAAAATCCATTTGAACCATATTAAAAATTGATCATGATCTTTTCTATCATAGATATAATTTACAACATGGATTCTTTTATTATTAAAAAATAAAATAAAAATTTATATTTTGGTGTTTTTATGGATATAAAGATTACTTATGGAATAATTAATTATTATATGGAATCTATAGTTTAATAGTATAGCTATAAGAAACACTCAATATCACATTTCAATACCAAAGATGAATATGTGGAAGATAAATGTTATTATGTTGAACTATTTTTGATGCAAAAAATACTCAAGGATTTAGTTCGAGTTTCACATAGATTCCAAATCTTTTCAAAATCCCTAGTTTAATTCATTTTTCTATAAAAGAGGATCATCAATCAGCTGAAATGTACATAGATATATGACATCTGTTCCCATTGGATCTTAGATAAAACAAATATATAGTTCTTATGTATATTCAAATTAATGATAATATTGGGGAAAGTATAACTAATCCTTAATATTTTCACATATTTAAATATATTAAAAATATATATATTTGATCAATTTCAAGTGATTATAACTTTTATATCTATTATAACTAACAACATACATTAAAATCATCATGAAAAAAGGGGAAGGATATTATATGTTCTAAAACTGGTCTAATTATTTTGGTTGGGAGATTTCATTTCAATAAGTATTATAACATTAGAATTTAATTTAAAGTAATATTCATTTCAATCCTTCTGGATATTATATCCCATCAGTTTCTATATTTGTCTTGGTAAAAAAATAAAAAAAATACTTCTTTGATATTCAGATATTTCATAAATAATTTTTTGTTAATTCCCATGTATAAATTTTCCATATATAATCTCAAATTATTTGGTAACATATTACAGATTATTTGAAATCCACTTTATGAATTTTTATTTTATTTTTAATATTAACAATTACCATGTAAACAATTTTTTAATTTCAATTTTATGATCATATTTTATTATAACTACTAATTGTAATTATTTATTATTGTTTTAAAAATATTATTTTTTCACTTTATATATATTTTTTATCGGGATGTTTTTCTATTTACATGATATTAGAAAATCTATTGAAGCTAGAATAAAATAATAAATTTGTAATTTTCCGGTAATTATAATTGCATTCATTTTTAAGGATGTTTAGTAAATTTCATAAATATTTATATTCAAAGAATAAATAAAATCATACTAATGGATAAATGGATATTATATAATATATCCTTAAAATTTTTCAATGTCAAAATTTATCATGTTTGAAGATATATTTATAACATAAATAATGAAAACAAGGATGTATTGGAAATTTAAAATTGTTAATAAATCAAAAAATATTTGCATTCCATTGAAGGAAAAATAATTATATATGATTTATGATATCTAGAATTTTCTCAAAATACAATATAATATATATGAATAATTTATTCAGTACTAAATTCATAAATTTTTTTCATTGGAATTTTAGTAATGTGAATTACCATTCAAATTTACTAATTCTATTCATTGGTTGATACTTACAAATTTTTCTACAAATACGATCCTGCATATTTCATTTTTTCTGAATAAATTTATTATTTCTCATCAAATTTGAAAAGGAAATATTTTTTTTCAATGTATTATAATATAAATACATTATTTAATATATAATTTTATGATTTATTTGTGGTCTATAAATCAGTATCTACAATTATACATAACCAATCCCATAGATTAGAGACATATTATACTAGAAATGGGATTCCATTTTCATATAATAACTATATAAATTACCATGAATAATTAAATAAATATAGCATGTTCTTCAAATCATATATATTATTTCCAAGAACATTTCTTTGTTAAATTGTGGTTATTCAAATGAATTTTTTTTAATTATTTGTATTTATTAATGATTGTAGAGGAATATTTACATGAATTAATTTTATTACTATAATAAGGTATTACTTATTTTTATGATATCTATTCAAATAATTAATCAACTAAAAAGACAATAAAACATTTCAATTGTTGCAATCAGAATCACATAAATTTTATTTTTTGTAAAAGAATCGTAGTGTTCTGATTCATTATTAAGAGTGATCTACATTCTACAACATCTCACTCAATATATGTATAGTTTTATTATTATTTTCAAAAAACTATTTTCAATTGCATGATTGAAAATGGATTATTCTATTCCTAAAAAAATATCATCAGGTATTAATTATACATCAATGAACGGTACATTAATGAAAAATGTTAAAACTATACGTTAAAATGATGGATTGATATCTTTTTATAGCTCCCTAAAAAATAATTTTTTTTAATTATTTTTAGGATTATAATGAAACATCATGTATATTTGGGGCGTATCCTAACTCATATGTATTTCATGGATCATATTTGTAGATGTATAATCCTGGTTTCCAGAACAACTATAAATTTTTTTTCTGTTATCATTATTGTAATGGTTTTTTTGAGTTGTAAATTCAGAAATTCAACCACTCCCATTAAATTACTGGATATAAGATAATATAGTAAAATTAGATAATATTATAACTTTTAATCCATATACAATATATCAAAAAAATTCTATCTATGCATTAAAATAGGTCATTTCATATGGAAATGGATTCTTCGTCAGAGAAATAAAATCATTCCCTACACAACCCCATCCTTATAATATTCAATTATAAAATTCAAATTGTAATGTACTATTATAGTAAAAACATATATCAATTTCCAAAAACACATTCTATTATAATATTTCTCATATAAATCAATCTATGTGAATGTAAGGTTCCCCTATGTTACACCTTCACCTAAATCGCTACATCTTTTCTAGAGTGTCAAATGAATTCATATTGTATTCTCCATACTACTGAGGTTACTAACAAGAGGTGGGGACCAAAAAATCATTGTGGGATGTCTATTCCCTCACTACTAGATATTAATCTGAATATAAAATTAAATAAAAATACATAAAATGGAAAAAATCGAAATTTTTTTTGAATGAATTGGGTGAATATCATGTCATTATATAACTACATGATACAAAATTTTCGGGGAAGTTACTACTGTGATTCCAAACATGTAAAAATTGAAAACAGAAATTGTAAAAAATAAATTAATGTATCATTGCAACCTATTTTGGTGATTTTGATGGAATACCATCTCCCACTCTTTTCCCCCTAGCCGAAATCCTAATACATGGACACTTGATATCTCTAAAATCAAGTTTAATGAAATCTACTTGTACATTATGATACTAACATGTTTTCATATTATAAAACATGTGGGCCTCCAAAAATATGTCAATTATTTTACTTAAAATATAAAATATTAATAAAATAAATCACAAATAAATATCCCCACTAGTAAATAATCACATGTCTAGTTATCACATGCTAATGAGGCTTCATGAATATCGGCCCCAACTGCATCAACTATATGATGTAATATGTGTTATTTTTAGTATCCATGATTCTATGAAAATTATAAATGAATAATATAAGTATCAAATTTATTAAAAAGTATTTCATTTCATAGGCTATAATAATGGACATAATTCTGCACCAACAACTACTAGTCAAGCCACATGGCCATCATTAACTAGTTCTTATCATAGGTGTATCTGAAAGGCCAAATTTAATTATCATATACCATTCATGAACCTAAAATAATAATCACAAGACAAATTTTACATTAACCTTTATATGGGATTTATAAATTCATGAAGGGTCGAAATGTCACATAAATAATAGATAATAGGAGTCCATGAGACACACACTCAAATAATTGACATGAAGTTACATGTAATGAAATTATTTGTAAACACACATAAGCTTGTGAATCAGGGAAGGGCTCATAGGCCAGACACTCAAACACAAATATTTCTTATCAACAATGGTCTCATGGGTCACATACACATTTATAATCATGTCATATCAATAGCAGCCTCAAGAGTTATAGAAACACAATCATGTCATATATAGAATGGTAACAAGGGCCACACAGACAAAAAACAAGAATGAAATGAAAAGATAGGTCATAGGGAATGCACAAACACCCAAAATCATGTCACATCATGATATCTCTCAATTGATTCAACACATATGCATTTCATATCAAGTAGTTTAATGTATTTTTCGTATCATGGTAAGGAACTACCTAGCATAATCAAATAATATCGAAATGATAATATTCACCACCAAAAATGTTCTTACCTACCAATGATTCATATCATAAACCCTAAATTACCACAAGAAGAATGAATAGTTAATATAATTGAACTACAATATTATAAGAAAGAGTAATATTTATTACATACCTAATGATATTAAACTTAATTAAAGGATGTATTAGAATACGAAAAATATCAAGATTAATTTTTGGTTTCCAATATTATTATATTATTATATAGACAAAATCAAATTACATCTTGTCAAAATTCCTAGATCCATCCATGAGAGTATAGATCAACAACCTTCTTGTAAAGATAATATAGTTTATCTTTTAATAAAAAGATGAATATAATATTAAATTTAACCTCCTTTAAAATCCCTATTACCAATTATTCTATATCTAATATAATATATATTTTTTCAGATTAAATTCTACCATAAAATAAACTAAATATAATATAATGAAGAGCCCATGTGAAAGTAGATTAATTAGGAGATTTTGATAATTTTTTTGTACAATAATCAATTTCAAACTATTTAATACCACATCAATAGTTTGAGAAGTAGTATTTTTCATATTATGATCCTATCATGGGAGGATCATGAACTCTCTTCTACAGTGAAAGAATTTTTTTGCATGATTTGGAAAAACAAATGTTCTAACGTCTCTATTCCAGAAGCCAACTAGAGGAACCCTGTACCTTGTTGGTGACATGGCCTCAAGAGCATTTCCTCAAACTTCAAAGGATGCCGACTAGAAGCGAGGGACTTGGGTGTGATAGTGGGAAAACTATTCCCTCATTGGAAAAGTACATAGAAGAAGTAAACAACACATACAATAGCAGAAACATTATATATCCAACAACAGTAAGCAGTGGAAGACTAAAATAATAAACAAATAGAGAACACATATATATGAAATGATTCCTAATACATATGTCTAGGAAAGCAACCAAACAAGTCACCATGCTGTCAATAAAAATAGTGCTAATCCAAAGTACAAAATAAAGGTAAATAGAAAAATTCCTCAGCATCGCAAGCCATGGCTTGGTCCCATGCTCTCCTCCTCTACAACAAGTCATGTACATGAATTAGAAGGGTGCTTTCCCTTATCTATACCTGTAACAATATAATCTATTTGGGCCCAAAAGCATGACCCAAATAGGGTGTGAGACTAAATCTCAGTAGGCAACTACCCGAAGATCTGTGCCTAACAGTTAGTGAGTATATGGCTGGTAAAAGTAGAGTAACAGTAAATAGTAAACTGTAAACAAGACAATGCTCAGTATTAAACAATACACAGATCAATATCCAGAAATGGTGAAGCAAACAGCTAAACCAGAATAAGAATCCCTCTGGGAAGTTCTCAGAGCCATCCCATCTGGTCCTACATAAAAAGTAGAGACAACCCTGTAACACCCCTGTTATATAAAGAATATGAAAATTTTATATTTATCCATAATTGTGAATAAAATATTAATATTATTTTAATGTGTATGTTATTCTCTATGGCGTACCCAACACACAACAATGAATTTCTTGGGAATCTTACGTTGCACTCTAATAATAAAATAATATTATTTTTAATAGTAGTTAACGCCTAGCCATTGTAATGGAGGGAATGAACAGAACTAACCAAAAAATGATTATATATGTTTGTCAAATATTTTTACTTTTTACAATAAATTTTAGTGGATTAAAAATGCAAATGAATCCAATTTTAAACGTAAACATTCTAATATTCTTTAAAAGATCGATTAACCGCCTTTTGATGGCGAACCTCTTTTAAATCCACTTTTTGACAATTTTATGCGTTATATTTGACAAAATAAAATTCTTCCTTAGAATCGGGACATCAAAATTTACTTTGTGTAAATTTTTGGTATTTTTCTGAAAAAGGTCAATTTTTAATGAATAGTGAAAAATGTTGTATTTTAATTCAATAACTCTTTTAATCTAATTTATTTATATGATTAGATTATCTTTTTAATTGGTTTTAAAGTGAAGTTAGAATATTTTTTTACCATTTAATCCAATAGTGGTCATTGAAATTAATTTCACTTTGAAATCAGACTTAAATTAGTGTCAATCTTTTGATACATTTTGTTTCATAAAAACACGGTATTTGTTTTGTCAGCGGAATTAATTATTAAAATAATTAATGCAACTTATATGTTTTGAATTTTTTCATATATACATCATTTTTGAATTTATAATATCAAATATAGCTTAGGGTGAACCTTTTGTAATTTTCTGAAAAACTTCAATTTTTGATGAATAGTGAAACCACTAAGTTGTACTTATAAAAATGATTTTCCGTTTAAATGAAATTTTTCAATCTTTGTATTTTTAATTTCAAAAATCCAACATACATGGTTGTCATTAATAAGTAAAATTTGGTTCAATGGGATTAAAATAATTTTTTTGGTGAATAGTAACTTATTAAGTTTTTAATCGCAATTAGAGGTAATTAGTGTAGTTTAAGGTAAGAATAATATTTTAATAAAACTAAATGACCTAGAATCATGTCTTACTCTCATTGGATGTGTCATGGCCGACCAATAAAATCCATGGGTAAACTTGGGGACCCCATGGATCCACTTTGGTTGGAAAATGATATAAATACCTTTTTATTTAATGTTAAAGTAAAAATGACACAAACATGATCTGTTTAACTAAAACAATTTTTACATGGGGTTATACAAGTCAGATGTTTGACTATAAATAGTCATTGGAAATCTAAAAAGATTTCCTATATCATAGTATTTTTTTTATAATTTTTATACTTTAAATTATGTAATTTATTTATGACATCATGATGATGCATCGATTACCTCATTAATAAAGGATTTAAATAAAATTAGAAGATAATGTAAAATCTATGACCTACACATGTCCAAAACCTATTTTATGGGTATATCTCGAACCCTTATAACCTTTTCCTAGAATTATATCAATGTGGGACCTTTTAAATCCTAAACTCATTTTAAAATAAAGTGACATTTCAATACTTTTTTAGAGTGCCCCTCCTCTCCTCTTATAAAAGGCCCCCACCTCTACCTCCTTACCCACACTTCCAATGCCTTTGGATCGGCCAAACCCTGCCTATTTTGTCTCTCCACATCCCTCTATGACTCCTTGAAGCCTCACATTGGGCAGAAGTCTTCCCAAGGAAGCATTTGAACTCACACCAAAGGGAGTTACCTGATTTTAAGGTAATGTCTTCACTTGAGTCCTTTTGTTTTATTTTGCTTCTCCAACCCCCTAAACTCTTTTTATTCATCTCTTTTGTAAATAATCCAGTATCTTAAATTTACTAGGATGTTGTTAAAAGATGTATTCTAGCTACACTTACACACACCTTCGTATAATGGTTAAAGAACATACTGTTTCTATGGTTGGTGATTTTCTGCCTCAAGAAACGATGATTGTTCAATATTATTTTAATAGCTTTAAAGGTGGCCATTATGATGTCACTGTATTTTATATATGATATATATGGTATTTATGTTTACTATATGCTTATTTATTTTATATTTAAACCATACCATTATTCTTTTCTGGTTGTGTAAATGCGATAATTTCATATGAGGATGTGCGGACTACCGCCCCCTCAAGTGATGTGACTCATACATGCAATACATGGAATGTATAAAGAATGAAATTAATGAACATATGTTACCTATATAACATATATATTATACTGGAATTAAGATATATATATATATATCATTTATTTTTAATTCCATTAATATGAAAAAGAAAAAAATGAAAGTAGCATTCATGCGTACGTACGGCCTACCGTCTCCATGAATGGTGCTTTTGGTTTTTTATCTCCAAATGATATGGAATAGTATAAAATGAATATGTACTGGATATATATGATATTTTAATCATTAATACTATTCTGGAAATTATTTACTTATAACTACATGGACAATCATTTTTCAAACATGTTCATTTTTGACTCATGTACCAAACATCAACAAAAACATCTAATATGAACTAACATTATTAAACAATTATTATAACATTATAATATGTGATATTAACTGAATAATAATAATTATAGGAGGTAATTAAGAAATTATAAATTGACCATATTTTATTATTCAGGAATATAAAGAAACGAACAAGACAAGTTGGACTTGAGGTAAGGGATCTGACTCCTCTCTTTCTTTTAAAGTACACTCTTTTATGTCATTCCTTTTAAAAGCTAATATTTCTTGTTATTGGGATATTATATTATTTTAATCATACTGTAATTTTAATTTTCATATGATGAGAGACCTTATTCTCTCTTATCAATCCATTTTGAATGTTTTCAGTGGCGTCGTTAGGCTGCCGAATTTTCGTAAGAGATCCAACCTCTCTCTTTCTTTTTAAGTACTCTCCTTTTTGTCACTTCTTTTAATCTCCTCTTTGTTATGTTGGGGGATGTTATTTTATATTTATCTTTCTATAAAAGTTATGTTGATATGATGAGAGACCCTATTTCCTCTCATCAATCCATTTTAGATGTTTTAAGTGGCGTCGTTAGGCTGCCGAGTTTTCGTAAGTGATTTTTCATCTCACTTTTATTCCCGTGAGATTTATGCTACATTTGCCAAAATTTCATTTTAGTGGTGTATGTACTGCCCATTATTTTACTCATTGTGTAATATACTTTCATTTATCAGTATTTACATCAATTTTTTATTTTCCTTCTTTCACGGGGCGTATGTTTCGAAAGATACCCATGTCGGTAAGGGAACCTTTCACCCTCCTCTTTTTAAAAGACTTCTTTTGTTATGTCATTTAATTCACATAATATCATGTTGGGATATGTTCTTCTATATCCATATTGATTTAAATTTTATGTCCATGTGATGAGATACCCTTTTTATCTCTCATCAACTCATTTCCGGAATTTTGAAGTGATGTCGTTAGGCTGTCGAATTTTACCAAGGGAACTTTTTAACCCAATTTCGATTTCTTTGGGTACAACATGTAGTTATTGAATATGTCATCCTTTTAATATGTGTGAATGGACTTTTATTGTTTTAAAATTAATATCCACTTATATTGGTTGTATTTATATTTGTCGCACATAATTTTGAGATTGATTTATCCTTAATTTAAGGATACCTTCTTTATAAGGGATTTCATCACATTTGACATTTCTATTGAGACTATATTGATGTTATGCACCAATTCACTCTAATATGGTGTATATACTGTCCTTTGGAATGTTATATCATTAATCCATTTATTCTCATGATATTATAAAGTTCTAACTAAATGTTAATCCTCAATTATTGTATTCAATTGTCTCTAATTTTGGTAAAAAACCCTTTCACAAAAATATCTCTTTAAATGTTTTAATGATTTGTTCTTATGAATATACATATTTTCAAAATGGTTTTAAGAATTTATTTATATGGATATTAGTGGTTTAAAATGTAAAAAGCTTCAAGGTTCTACGGGACATCATCTCAATCTCCTTTCATTGAGGCATATTTTGTTTTATACACAACCTTCTTTATCTGGTGTATAAACCCCTTTGACATTTATGTCTATCCAAAAGGAATCTTTTTTTATACGAAGCGTTTACTAAATGACAAAAGGGAATGTTTTTGTTGCACATATGCGGCGACAACGACTTCTCCGCCACCATGACCATTATTTGAGTTTCGGCTTCCTCTACAAGACATACCTTATTTTTAAAAGAAAAATAAATACCATGTTATTATTTTCTTTTAATTTGGTATTGAAAATGGTTTTCATAATGTTTTTATATCAATGTGTTGTATTTATATCTTGTGATTAGAAGGTGTAAATATTATGTTTCCTTTATGCATGTTTTATGTGATACGATTATGTTGAGGTTATTGGGTATTATTATGAATACGGGTGGTTACGTGATAATCTAAGGGCGGGTGAGCTCGATATATCTCTCCAATGCATTGGGTAACGCGAAGGAATGAAATGTTGATGTTTCTCCTAAGAGATTTAGGGAATATATTGTGGTGGTTATTCCAAACGTAACCAAGAGGGTTACTCCCTACGTAAGAATGTTCTGAATGCTTCAAGTTACCTTTATGTCTTATAATTTATATTATTTATTCATGATTTGATGAGGTATGTTAAAGTGCCTATGTTTTATGGGTAAAGTATTATTTCATTCTTATGTATATATGAACTCTTGTTTCCTTTCCATATTTTTATAACCCTTACTGAGCTTTTTATGCTCATCCCAAGTTTTTGAAATGTTTTTCACATGTCAAGGGAAAGGCACATGATATGATGATAATGTCAAGGAAGTGTCAAGAAAGAAACAAAGAATTATTTTTAAATAAGTTTCCGTTGATGGGAAAAAATGAATACTATCTTTTATGTAACCACTTGGTTTAGATGTGGAATGTAATGTATGTTTTATGATCTAATTCTCTAAAAATATAACCCTAAAAAGATCCTCAATGTGTAATCTTGTAATAACTCAAGATTAAATAAGGTTTAAGGCTGAGGCCTTATAGTTGGTATCAAAGTTTGGTTTAGATATCTTTAGAGGTTAGGCTATTCTCTAAGCATAAGCGAAATTACCATAATGGTTACGATTTCATAAATAGTCCTAGTTTTAGATAAAGTGAATAAGTAATTATATCTTAGTGGTTATATTTCTCATTAGTACATGATGGTTTTGTTGATACACTCACACTGAAATTTATGTTTTTAGTGAATGGATGGATCTAGCAGGCACCAAAGTGATAATCGGATTGAAGGAAACTGTGGTGGTTCTCTGATTAAGAGACTGGATTAAATGGGGTATTCAATTAGGAAACTCAGGTTTGATCTAAACCAACTATCAAGGAGTCATGATTATCCACTTGAACCTTGGTATGATCTGTAATGCATCATGTACAAACTGACCAATTAATGTGGAAGTTCAGGTAATAATTATAAAGGTAACCATTACAGTTTATAAGATCCTTAATTTTGAGGTAATTATGGGTTATTATATGTTATGATTGAAAATGAAAGGCATGAGATAAAATTGAGGTTAAAACATGTTAGGGTTATTTTGGAGTTTTATAAAAAGGACAACACACAGACTGTGTGACAACACGTCGCGTCGGACAAAGCTGTGGGAATCGAACCCACAACCAAAGTGTGACTGGTATTTATCGCCTACCACTGGACTACGTGAAGTTCCTAGTTAGTTTGACTGATTCTTTTTAGTTAGATGATTTTATTAATTATGAGTAAGTTGATTTTTGGTTATCTATGGAAATTTATTAACCTATCATGGAGGATATGTGATTAGGTTAATTACTTTTCAATACGAGACATTAAGAGAAACTGATGTTGTTTGGAGATAAATGTTACAATTTAACTTGGAAGTCTATGTGACTAAATCCTTCAAATATTTGGGTTTAAATATTAGTTTGGTTTACTTTGAATAATTTTATGGACAAATTGTTTATCGAATGGTCCTCGTTGAAATTTGGGTTTTATTGAACAAATTTTTGAGATTAATAATAGATTTTCTTTTTATAAAGGGTTATCCATTTCTGGATTATCTGATCTTGTATTAACCTTTTGGGTTTTGATTTTGGTTAAATTATTAAGACATGGGAAGTATATAGTTCTCTTTTTTTGGATTAGGTGATTCTTTAGATGTTTATTATAGTACTCTTAATGTGATCAGGTCTTCATAAATACTCGTCTTTTGGATAAAATATGAGTTTGTGTAAGGAATATAATAAAAGTTGAAAGTCAACATGATAAGTGATTATGTTTCCTTATGAATAAATTCCTCAATAAAAAGTAACTTAAAACAAAAATGTTTTCTATTAACTTTTCCTACTGGGGAATCAAATACTGTTTAACCCATCACAAGTATGTGATTTTCTTGTGGTTAAATTTCTGCTAAACATGTTTTCTATCACTCTCCATCAGAACATGAACCTATGTTTTCTCCTCCATGTCCATGTTTTCCTACATGGAATCCTATTATGGGTTAACTCGGGTGACCTCTGTACTTATCTTTCTTTATTTTAAAGTGATTGTTTTACCGACTCCTGACTGAAGGATGTTTCCAAGCCCAATTATAAAATTGCGAGGACGCAATTCCCAAAAGGGGGGAAGGATGTAACACCCCAGGTAAATAAAGAATATGAAATTTTTATATTTATCCATATTTTTGAATAAAATATTAATATTAATTTAAAGGGGATGCTATGCTCTATGGCGTACCCAACACACAACAACGAGTTTCTTGGGAATCATACGATGCACTCTAATAATAAAATAATATTATATTAAATAGTAGTTAACGCCTAGCTGTTGTAATGGAGGGAATGAATAGAACTAACCAAAAAATTATTATATATGTTTGTCAAATATTTTTACTTTTTACAATAAATGTTAGTGGATTAAAAATGCAAATTAATCCAATTTTAAGCGTAAACATTCTAATATTCTTTAAAAGGTGGATTAACCACCTTTTGATGGTGAACCTCTTTTAATTCCACTTTTTGAAAATTTTATTTGTTATATTTGACAAAATAAAATTTATCTTTAGAATCGGGACATCAAAATTTACATTGTGTAAATTTTTGGTATTTTTCCGAATAAGTTCAATTTTTAATGAATAATGAAAAATGTTGTATTTTAATCCAAAACCCCTTTTAATATAATTTATTTATATGACTAGATTATATTTTGAATTGGTTTTAAAGTGAAATTAGAATATATTTTTACCATTTAATCCAATAGTGGTCGTTGCAATTAATTTCACTTTGAAATCGGACTTAAACTAGTGTCAATCTTTTGATACATTTTGTTTCATAAAATCACGCTATTTGTTCTTTCAGCGGGAATTAATTATTAAATTAATTAATGCAAGATATATGTTTTCAATTTTGTAAAATAGACATCATTTTAAATTCAGAATATCAAATATAGCTTAGGGTGAACTTTTGGTAATTTTCTGAAAAACATCAATTTTTTAGGAATAGTGAAACCACTTAGTGGTACTTATAAAAACAGATTTTCCGTTTAAATGAAATTTTTCCATCTTTGTGTTTTAAATTTAAAAAAATCCGACATACATGGTTTTAATTAAGAAGTAAAATGTGGTTCAATGGGGTTAAAATAATTTTTTGCGGAATAGTAACTTATTAAGTTTTTAATCGCGATTTGAGATAATTAGTGTAGTTTAAGGTATGAATAATGTTTTAATAAAATGAAATGACCTAGACAAATGTCCTACCCTTGTTGGATGTTTCATTTCTGACAAATAAAATCCATGTGTCATCTTGGGTACCCCATGGATCCACTGTGGTTGGAAATTGACATAAATACCTTTTTATTTAATGTTAAAGTAAATATTACACAAACATGAGATGTTTAACGAAAAATTTTTTTACACAGGTTTATACAAGTCATATTTTTGACTATAAATATTCATTGGAAATATAAAAAGATTTCCTACATCATAGTATATTTATTATAATTTTTAGACTATAAATAAATTAATTTATTTATGATATCATCATGATGTAGCGATTAC
The DNA here is from genome assembly GCA_963277665.1 of Viscum album. NCBI lineage: Eukaryota > Viridiplantae > Streptophyta > Magnoliopsida > Santalales > Viscaceae > Viscum > Viscum album. Next base: position 442,304,626 of record OY728165.1, on the reverse strand, counting down.
CTCATTAATAAAGGATTTAAATAAAATGAGAAGATAATGTAAAATATATGACCTACACATATCCAAAACCTATTGTATGGGTATATTTCGAACCCTTATAACCTTATCCTCGTATTATATCAATGTGGGACCTTTTAAATCCGAAACTCATTTTAAAATAAATTTACATTTCATTCCATTCCAGGAGTGCCCCTCCTCTCCTCTTATAAAAGGCCTCCACCTCTACCTCCTTACCCAAACCTCCAAAGCCTTTGGCTCGGCCAACCCCTACCCATTTTGTCTCTCCACATCCCTCTATAACTCATTGAACCCTCACATTGGGCAGTAGTCTTCCCAAGGATGCCTTTGAGCTCAAACCAAAGGGAGTTACCCGATTTTAAGGTAATGTCTTCACTTGAGTCCTTTTGTTTTATTTTGCCTCTCAAGCCCACTAAACTCTTTTTATTCATCTCTTTTGTAACAAATACATTATCTTAAATATACTAGGATGTTTTTATAATAATTATTTGAGCTAAAAGTACACACACCATTGCCTAATGGTTAAAGAACATATTGTTTCTGTGGTTGGCGATTTTCTACCTCATGAAACGATGATTGTTCAATATTATTTTAACACCTTTAAAGTTTTCCATTACGATGTAATTGTATTTTATATATGATTTTTATGGTATTTATGTTTACTATATGCTTCTTTATTTTATATTTAAACCCTACCTTTATTCTTTTCATGTTGTGTAAATGCGATAATTTCATATGAGTAAGTGCGGACTACCGCCCCCTCAAGTGATGTGACTCGTACATGAAATACATGGAATGTATAAAGAATGAAATTAATGAACATATTTGACCTATATAACATATATATTATACTGGAATTATAATATATATATACGTATATATTTTTTTTAATTCCATTAATATGAAAAAGAAAAAAATGAAAGTAGCGTTCATGCATACGTACGGCCTTCTGCCTCCATGAACGGTGCTTTTCGTTTTTTATATACAAATGATATGGAATAGTATAAAATGAATATGTACTGGATATATATGATATTTTAATCATTAATGATATTCAGGAAATTATTTACTTATAACTTCATGGACAATCATTTTTCAAACAAGTTCACTTTTTACTCATGTACCAAACATCGGCAAAAACATATGATAAGAAATAACATTATTATAACATTATAATATTTGATATGAACTGAATAATAATATTTATAGGATTACTTAAGAAATTATAAATTGACCAAAGTTTATTATTCAAGAATATAACGAAACGAACAAGACAAGTTGGACTTGAGGATAGGGATCAGACTCCTCTCTTTCTTTTAAAGTACACTCTTTTATGTCATTCCTTTTAAAAGATCATCTTTCTTGTTATTGGGATATTATTTTATATTAGTCATACTGTAATTGTTATGTTCATGTTATGAGAGAGCCTATTCTCTCTCATCAATCCATTTTGGAAGTTTTGAGTGGCGCCGTTAGGCTGCCGAATTTTCGTAAGAGATCCAACCTCTCTCTTTCTTTTTAAGTACTCTCCTTTTTGTCACTTCTTTTAAGCTCCTATTTGTTATGTTGGGGGATGTTATTTTATATTTATCTTTCTATAAAAGTTATTTTGATATTATTAGTGATCCTATTTCCTCTCATCAATCCATTTTGGAAGTTTTAAGTGGCATCGTTAGGCTGCCGAGTTTTCGTAAGGGATTTTTCATCTCACTTTTATTCCCGTGAGATTTATGATACATTTGCAAAAATTTCCTTTGAGTGGTGTATGTACTGCCCATTATTTTACTCATTGTTTAATATACATCCATTTATGTGTATTTACATCAATGTTGTATTTTCTTTCTTTTAGGGGGCGTATGTTTCGAAAGATACCCATGTCGGTAAGGGAACCTTTCACCCTCCTCTTTTTAAAAGACTTCTTTTGTTATGTCGTTTAATTAACATACTATTATGTTGGGATATGTTCTTCTATATCCTTATTGATTTAAATTTTATTTCCATGTGATGAGACACCCTTTTTATCTCTCATCAACTCATTTTCTGAATTTTGAAGTGATGTCATTAGGCTGTCGAATTTTACCAAGGGATCTTTTTAACCCAATTTCGATTTCTTTGGGATCAACATGTAGTAATTTAATATGTCAACCATTGAATATATGTGACTGACCTTTTATTGTTTTACACATAATATCCACTTATATTGGGTGTATTTATATTTATCACACATAATTTTGAGATTGATTTATCCTTAATTTAAGGATACCTTCTTTATAAGGGATTTCATCACATTTGACATTTCTATTGAGACTATATTGTTGTTATGCACCAATTCACTCTTATATGGTGTATATACTATCCATTGGAATATTATATCATGAATCCATTTATTATCATGATATTATAAAGTTCTGACTAAATGTTATTCCTTAATTATTGTATTCAAGTGTCTCTAATTTTGGTAAAAACCCTTTAACCAAAATATCGCTTTAAATGTTTTAATGATTTGTTCTTATTAATATCCATGTTTTCAAAATGGTTTAATGAATTTATTTATATGGATATTAATGGTTTAAAATGTTTAAATCTTCTAGGTTCTATGGGACTTTGTCTCAATCTTCTTTCATTGAGGCTTATTTTGTTTTATACACAACCTTCTTTATATGGTGTATAAACCCCTATGACTTTTACGTATATCCAAAAGAAATCTTTTTTTATACGAAGCGTTTTCTAAACGACAAAAGGGAATGTTTTTGTCGTATGTATGCGGCGACAGCGAATTCTCCACTGCCGTGACCATTATTTGAGTTTCATCTTCCACTATAAGCCATACCTTCTTTTTAAAAGAAAAATAAATACCACATTTTACTTTTCTTTTATTTTGGTATTGAAAATGGTTTTCATAATGTTTTTATATTAATTTGTTGTACTGATATCTTGTGATTGAAAGGTGGAAATATTATGTTTTCTTTTATGCATGTTTTATGTTATACGATTATGTTGAGGTTCTTGGGAATTATTATGAAGACGGGTGGTTTCGTGATAAACTAAGGGCGGGTGAGCCCGATATAGCTCTCCAATGCATTGGGTTACACGAAGGAGTGAAACGTTATGGTTTCTCCGAAGAGATTTAGGGAATATACTATGGTGGTTATTCCAAACGTAATCAAGAGGGTTACTCCCTATGTAAGAATGTTATGAATGCCTCAAGTTACCTGTATGTCTTATAATATCTATGATTTATTCATGATTTGATGAGGTATGTTAAAGTGCCTATGTTTTATGGGTAAAGTATGATTTCATTCTTATGTATATATGAACTCATCTTTCCTTTCCATATTTTTATAACCCTTACTGAGCTTTTTATGCTCATCCCAAGTTTTTGAAATGTTTTTCACAGGTCAAGGGAAAGGTACATGATATGATGATAGTGTCAAGGAAGTGTCTAGAAAGAATCGAAGCATTATTTTTAAATATGTTTCTATTGATTTGAAAAAAATGAATACTATCTTTTATGTAACCACTTTGTTTATATGTTGAATGTAATGTATGTTTTATGATCTAATTCACTAAAACTCTAAACCTGGAAAGATCCTCAATGTGTAATCTTGTAATAACTCAAGATTAAGAAAGGTTTAAGGATGAGGCCTTATAATCCCTCAGGGAAGAACACTCGGTCTAACCCCTCAGGATCTGTATAGGAATTCAATAATGAATCTCGGAGGGAGGACTCCCATTATATTCACTTCTAGAAAAATTAAAGAAAAACTCGCTGAAGAAGCTCACATAGTCCATTCCGCGCATAGTCTAAGGTATTGAAGGGCTCTCTGAGAAAGCTCACATGTCAATTCCTCTTATAGCTCAAAGGTCTACGACACTCTGGGGAATCTCACTCAGTCAATTCCCCTTCTAGACCAAGTCATTCAATGTAAATAAAGACCCTCTAAGGATGCTCACAGAGTATCTCCCATTTTAGACTAAAGCAATCAAGGACTCTTTGAGGAAGCTCACTTAGTAAATTCCACTTATATACCCAAGTGGTTCTAGGATCTCTGAGGATGCTTACTCAGTCAATCCCCCCTTATATCCAAAAGTGCTCAAAGACTCTATGAGGAAGCTCACCCGGTCAATTCCACCTATAGTATACTACACCATGTTCCCATGACACTGTGTAAGTCAACGATCATAGTAGTGCAATATAGCCAAAGTAAACCTATATAACTACTTAGTTAAACATTCTACAACATATCAAGAAAGTCATAAATAAAAATACTCCATCCTACAACAAGTGTCATGGAATCCGGAAAAGAATCCAAAGCTGAACAAGACCAAACGATCAAAATCCGAACATGCACAGGTAAGACACATCCAAAGCATAACAATCAACAATTTTAATATCCAAATATTGTATACATAGGAATACATGCATGGTAGGTAATAATAGGGGTAAAAAAGTAAACACACTATACCCCGTTCAAGGGTATTGGAGGAATTTTCACGTAAAACTCAATGATATCGAACGAAAGGCACAAAACACCTACCTCAGGGTTAGGAGATCAATATAATTGAACCAAAAAGATTCAATCTTCTTGTATCATCATATATCTATGTAAACATCGAAAACATTAAACCCACGATAACATGGAAAATAACAGGAACTGAAATGAAATGTTTAGGAAATAGAGATCACTCACAGATGAAATTAAAATGCAAATAGAAGGTGCTTGAATCAAAGGATAGATAGAGGATCAGGGGATCATCAAAGCTCCGCAGATGGACGGCGCTCTCGGATGAACAAAACATAAAAGAAGTTGTTTATGTCTGTCAAACACGACCCAAGTGCATTTAATGGAAAAAAAGAAAGTACACAACATGTACTTTTGATATACAGAGCGTGTACTCACATTTTCCATACCCCACATTAAGAGGCCTCCAAATGACTCTCACACGGCCATGTATGGGGCTACTACATAGCCAGCACATGTCCTGCTGCGACAATAAAGTACACGACATGTACTAATAATGTACACGGTGTGTACATAAAAAATATCCAGAAATTACTCATTATTCCAAAAATGACCAGAAACGAAAAACATACCTGAAAAGAAGGTCTGAGTTCTTAAGAACTTCCCCCCTTAAAGAAATTCTTCCCCAAATTTCCTAACATGTCATATAAGAATAAACCCCGAATTGTTCTGGCCACTGTGCTCGTACATCAGCCCCCCTCTCCAAAGTCTCATCCTGTACTCGCTCGTGCTTCCTTAGGACTCGTACTAGTGGAACAAACTGGCCACAAAGAACCTTTGTACGACAATCCACAATTTGGATAGGATGATCCTCAAATGACGCATCCAATTCGAGCTCAACCACCTTGGGTTGAATGACATGAGATGGGTCTGAAATGTAACGTCGGTGGTGACAAACATGGTAGACATCAAGCGTAGCTCGGTACATATGAGGTAACTACAACCTATTGGAAACCATCCCAACACTCTCCAAAAACTCTAACGGTCTGACGTACCTTGGTGAAAGCTTACCATGTCTCGTCATCCTCTTTTGTCCCAACCTCAGAGTGACATGCAGGAAAACCTGATCCCTATCCTTGAACTCTAGAGGTCGTCTGTGCTGATCGACATAAAACATTTGTCGAGACTGTGCAGTAGCCATCCTCCTCCGAATCATCTCTATCTGCTCTATGGTCTCTTGAACAAGATCAGGTCCCAACAAAGAGGCCTCTCCTGCCTCCAGCCATCATAAAGTTGATCGGAATGTCCTACAGTACAAAGCCAAATAAGGTGTCATCTGAATAATTTCATAAAAACTATTGTTTTAGGAAAACTCCACAAGAGGTATATGCTTCTCCAAAGAACCTATATAATGCAGAATGCATGCTCGGAGCGTGTCCTCATGCACCTGAATTGTACGCTCGGACTGGACATCTGTCTGGGGATGCTAAGATGTACTCAAAAGTACCTATTTACCCAAAGCCTTCAGAAGCCCTTGCCAGAACAGAGATGTAAAATGTGCATCTCTTTCTGAAACAATGTAGTATGGAATTCCTTATAGATATACACTCTCACGGATGTAAAACTATCCCATATCATCAACACTAAAGGTCTCCTTGATCATCAAGAAGTGTGCAACCTTCGTGAGTCGGTCAATGGAAACCCAAACTACATCATTACTCGAGACGACCTCAGCAAACCAATCATGAAGTCCATCGCAACATCATTACACATCCACTCGAGAATGCGTAACTGCTGCAAAAGCCCTTTTGGTCGCTGATGCTTCGCCTTCTCCTGCTGATAATTGGAACACCTCATGACCAAACCAGAAATCTACCTCTTTATACCTGGCCTCCAATATTGATGGTGTAGATCACGAGACATCTGGGTGACACCAGGATGAACCTCCAAAACTGAGGAATGAAAATCCAACATAAGCTCCTCTCGTAGGTCTGTTAGAATCCATACACATCCCTAGAAATACAAGATCTCAGCCTCGCCTATGGTCAACCATGGAATAGAGTCTTCTCCTGAAAGGATTTCTCGTAGAACTAGACCTTTATAATCTAATAGATTCCTTATTAAAACATGATTAAGAAGAGTAGAGGTAACAACTATAGAAGAAATAAAGGTCTACCCATGTCTGTCGTGCACCTCCAAATGCATCTCATATAATAGAGCCATAAGCTGGCACTCCCTGGTGGCCTCTCGAACTTCCTGAATCTGAGTCCTACTGCTCAACACATCAGCCACTGTGCTTCCATTCCCAGACGTATAGGAAATCTCAACGTCAAAGGACTGTATGTACTAAACCCCCCTGTGCTGCCTCAAATATAGATCATGCTAAGTGAAGATGTATTTGAGATTTTTTTGTTGGTGGAAACCACAATGTTCTCACCCAGATGATAATGTCTCCAATATCATAGGTCATGAACAACAGTTTCAAACTCCAGATCATTCATCGGGTAATTCCTCTCATGCGGCCTCAACTGTCGAGACCTATACGCCAAGAATCCATCACCCCGCATAAGCACAGCCTCTAGCCCGATACCTGACGCATTGCAGTAAATAGTATAACTCTTTCCTGGCTCTGGAATGACTAGTATCGGTGGTGAAGTAAAAATCCCTTTTAGTTCGTGAATGGCTGACCCACTAGAATACGACCATAATAATCTTTTCCCCCTTATTGGTCAGACCTATTAGTGGTGCTTCTAAGTGTGAGAAGTCCTATATGAAATGTATGTAGTATCCAGCCAGACCTAGACAACTCTTCACCTCAAATATTGTCCTCGGCTGCTCCCATGAAACTAAAACTCTCACATTCTCTAGGTCTACTGATACTCTTACCTCAGTGATGACATGGCCCAAGAAGTGAATTTGATCCATCAATATGTTTCACTTTGAGTGGTTGGAATATAACTGATTCTCCCTCAATGTAATCAAAATGATCTCAGGATGGTTGTCATGGCTGTGTCGAGTGCGAGAGTACACCACGATATCTTGCACGAAGTCCACCACAATGGAATCCAAGTAAGGATGGAACACACGGTTCATCGGTGCCATGAAAACTTGTGGGATCATTCGTGAGGTCGAACGACACTACCATTTACTCGTATAGACCTTACATACTCATGAAAGCTGTTAGAGATATGTCTGATGGTCTAATGCAGAACTTATGATAACCGGATCTCAGGTCAACCGTCGAGAACACCTGAGCTCCTCGAAGCTAATCGGAGAGATCATCAATACTAGGGAAAGGACATCGGTTCTTGAACATCAAATGGTTCATCTTCTTATAATCCACCAAAAGCCTGAGGGTACTTTTTTCTTTCTTCGCAAAAAAGATAGGTGAACCCCAGGGAGAAGTACCGGTTCAGATGAAATCCTTTTCTTGCAACTCCTCCAACTACTTGTAGAGATCTTGCAACACATATGTAACCTTACTATAAGGAAGAATGGACACCAGTTCCACTACTGGCACAAGATCAATTGAGAATTCTACCTCATTCTCTAGAGGATAATATAAAAAGTCCTCTAGAAATACATATCTAAAACGATCCACCACTAGATTAAAGCCTAACTGTGAAGTCCCATGGTCATCCAGATAATTACTAGAAATATGGGTTGTAACTTTTCTCAACCCATGATTCTATAGACCCAATCTGCTCGCTTTGACATCCAATTCTCCCCTATGAAGAAATGATCCACCCTCTTGTGATATGAAACTCACCCTGTAGAAAAAAAAATTGACGATAACCTGGAATAGAATTACACAGTCCATCCTGAGAATGACATCCTTGTATGTCATCTCTTGGATATAGCGGTCCCATATGAAGTGACATCCAGCAACCTATAGAGGGCACTCTCTCAACTGACGTACACTAGATGTTCTTGTCCCTAATGGTGTGTCTAGAATCAATATATCATTAGATAAAAAGATGCAGAGCCCAAGGATCTCCAGGACAAAAACTTATATAAAGCCATGGGAAACCCCTTTATGAAAAAGGGAATAAACTAAAACAGAGGCTACTAATATCCTACCACTACTAGTAGAAGCCCCAAGATCCTGCTTCTGCTGGGTCTTCTCTACTACAAAATTCTGGCATTTACTACGGCCCTGTGACCCAGCCTAACCATTCCGAGCTGATCCAACCTAATGTAGCTGAAAATCCGGCGATTGGATGCCATATCCACGACCTCCACCTTTATTTGAACGGGCAGAAGAACTCCATTTCCCAGACTGGTGTGTAATTGGTGGCTCTTCCCCCGAACGAGGAGTCATCGAAGAGCCCCTGTCATTAGCTGCTAGTGAGAAGAACTGAAAAAAGCACTAAATGGTGACCCATCTTGCCGCAAGATTGGCACACCACTGTGTCCCTCAAGAAATGTGGACTCGTATTCCCACTTCTCCAAAACTGGTTGCACACCACCTGGCTACCAGAGATGCATCCTACCTACTTTGATCTCCTCATGCAGCTTTCCTATGGTGCCTCCTACTATCAGCTAGCGGAGCACTAAATCTGGATGCCGAACCACCCAAACTCACAGCTCAAGAATCCTTCAGATTACGCTCTGTGATCAATGCCTGGTTGACGATTGAAGATATTGATGACAACCTGAACATGTTCACATGTGACTGGATGTCGTGCCTCAGATTACCCGCAAACATCTGTGCTAGTAAAAACACATAACCTCCTGGAATAGGCATGAAAAGCCATATCTATGTGATTGATAGGCATACTCCATAACAGAATGGGTACCCTACACCAGACACATGAACTCATCGGCTCGATCGGCCCTCAAGGTCTCAGGGTAGAAGTAATAGTAGAAGATGCACCAAAACTCATACCAAGCCATAATCTACTGGCGTCACGGCTATGACCTCACATCCCACCATCTTTTGGAAGAGTCTCAGAGCATATTGGTATCAAGATTCGAACTCCTCTCTAGTGATATCTCAAGATGCTCGAAAATCATCAGTGTGGCCTCTAGCCAAGACTCAGCAGCCTGAGGTCCTCCATCCATTGAGAATGTAAAAGGATGCAGCTACTTGAAGACCCATGTCAAATCTTCCATCGAAAGTCTTGGAGGTAGCGCTCCCTGAATGGTCTGCATATACTTCAAAAATACCTCATTGAACTGTGCATCAACACCTATGTCATGTTCAATGACTGGTTCCAAGGCTGGAATAATGAGAGGATCTACAGATGGTCCCTCATCAACCATGTCTGGTGTGTGATCACTATCTAGAAAATGGCGCACAACCGGAGGACGTCTCAGTGGCATGAATCTAAAAGGTCATGCACACATCTTATATAAATATTTTCAAGGACTGAAAATAAGAAGTATGAGAAGGGGGCAAGAGAATGAAAGAACTCATTTTTTACAAAACATGACTACACATTGTGTACTTTTACTACAGGGTGTGTTCCCTGAAGTCATTTACATGGGTGGGTACTCCAGGACAGACTGGTCCTGTAACACCCCAGACACACATCGTTTTGTCTCCACACAAAGCATGTACTTGAGTCCCCTTTCCCTGCCTGAGTCCTTCTACCCGGCTATGCAGACGACTCTCTCCTAAGGCCAGACTACACATCATGTACTATTACTACACAGTGTGTACTAGAAAAGTGTTACCTAGACTGTGTTGTTTGTGACACAGCTCACACAACACGGCTTGTTCGAGATAGTCATAGCATGTATGAGAGAGGATAACACAAGCCCATGTTGTTTGTGACATGGTGGGGTACCCCGGTGAGATTACACTGCATATACGTGAAAAGGTCACACTAACCCATGTTGTTCGTGACACGGTCAGGTTCCTAGGTCATATTACATGGCATGTTCAAATGTAACCTGGCATGTACTAGACACGACTCATCCAACCTGTGTTGTGAGTGGCATGGGTGGGTATAGGGACTACACAACATGGCGTGTATGGAAAATACACAGCGTGTTCATTCCAGGTTTTTCCCATCCCGTATCCCTTCCTACATATCCTATGACATGGTTTAGAAACTATATCGTGTTTATATAAGATACACAGTGTGTACATAAGAAAAACAGATTCTTCCTGAATAGAAGAACACACGGAATGTATATAACATTAGACAACATCTATTCTGGGTTTTTCTAGACAATAAGCCTCAGAAACTACTTTGGAACCCAGAAGCCACGGATACGAGCACTGAAAGAGACAAATTCTGATCCGTGAGGGCCCATACTCTACACGAATCAATGTTTGGAATCTTATACATATTATAACATGAAAAAAAAAACGATCCACCAAATTCCGGTACATGAGGGCCCATAACACCTCAATAACCAATGTTTGACATTCATCCCAGCAAATCTCTACACAAACAACACCCTATAAAATAGCAGGTATTTCTATCAAGGTAACTATCACAATAACATGCATATTTTAAACATCATCTATCAAAACAACATGCAATAACTAATGCATCCTATTTGGAATGGAAGAAATGAGTGACATGTGATTTCTAGCATGTGCCTATATGATGCATGAAATGGAATACCCTCATCTAATCGGGTTTCAACAGAAATAGAACCTCAATAACATCTACAATAATAGCACAAATCTTGTGTATCAGTCAAGTTGAAATCTGAAAAACAGTAATTTTTGAAAAACCAAAAAAAATTGCAATTAGTGAGGTAGATTGGTTTTTCCCTGTACACCGGTTAGCTACTCCCTGGCACATATTATTACCAAGTACCTATTTCTTCATATCCATAGATGAAGGCTCCAAATTGTAAATTATGAAAAATATAATCCCTTTCATAACACATTGTAATGTACCGGTTCTAGAATCCACCCAGAGGCGCCCCGTACCCGGTTGTTCACATGGCCTCAAGCGCATTTCCCCGAACGCCAGAGGCTGTCGACTAGAAGTGAGGGCCAAAGGTGTGATAATGGGGAAGATATTACCTAATTGGAAGAGTACACAGCGGATGTAAACAACACATACAATAGTGGAAGCAGTAAATATACAACAACAGTTTAGAGCAGAAGACTAAAATAATAAACAACTGGATCACACATATATATGAAATGATGCATGATACATATGTCTACGAAACCAGCCAAACAAGTCACAATGCCAGAAATAAAAATACTGCTAAACCAAAGTACAAAAGAAAGGTATACACAAAAACTCCTCAGCATCGGAAGACATAGCTTGGTCTCATGCCCTCCATCTCTACAACATGTCATGTACCAGAAGTAGAAGGGTGCTTGCCCTTATCTATACCTTCAACAATATAATCTGTTTGGGCCCAAAAGCATGACCCAAACAGGGTGTGAGACTAAATCCCTCTATGAAACCACCCTAAGATCTGTACGTTACAATCAGTGAGTATATGGAAGGTAAAAGTACAGTAATAGTGAATAGTAAATGGTAAAAAGACGATGCTCAGCAGTAAACAATCCACAGATTAATATCAAGCAATAGTGAAGCAAACAGTAAAACTACAACATGTAAACCTCTAGGAAGTTCTCCCAACCATCCCCTCTGGTCCTACCTAAAAAGTAGAGACATACCTCTGGGAAGCACACTCGATCTAACCCCTCTGGTTTCGTATAGAAATTCTATAAAGACTCTCAGTGGGAGCGCTCACGGTCTATCCTCGTATAGTCAAAACTAAATCAAGACTCTCTGAGGAAGGTCACACAGTCCCTTCCCCACATAGTCTAATTACTCAAGGACTCTCTGAGGACACTAACATGTCAATTCCATTTATAGTCCCATGGTCTAGGACTATCTGAGGAAGCTCACACTATCAATTCATTTTATAGACTAGGCCTTCAAATACCAATAAAGACTCTCAAAGGAATCTCATGTAGTCTCCCACCTTTTAGTCTAAAGTAATCAACGAATCTCTGAGGAAGCTCACTAGGTCAATTACCCTTATATCCCCAAGTGGTTCTAGTTTCTATGAGGATTCCCACATGGTCAACCCCCCTTATAACAAAAAGTTCCCAAAGACTCTCTGAGGAAGCTCACCCTGTCAATTCCCCCATGTAGTCTACTACCCCAGTTTCTCACGGCCCAGAGTATGTAAACGAGCATTGTATTGAAATATAGAAGATGTAAACCTACATAACTAATTGGCGAAATAGTCTGCAACATATCAAGCATGTCAGAAATACAAATACACCATCTTACACAACATGCACGGAATTAGGCAAAGCAGCCAAAGCTGAACAGGACCAAACGGTCGTAAACAGAACATGCATGGGAAGGAAACATCCAAACATAACAATCAACACTATTCATATCCAAATAACCTCTACACTATCATACAAGCATGATAGGCAACATTAGGGGTAAAACAGTTAACACGAAATACCCCATTCAAGGGTATCGGTGGAATTTTCATAGAGAAATAAATGAATATGAATGGAAAGGCACAAACCAACTACCTCGGGGTTAGGAGATCAATATACATGAACCACGAACCATGAATCTCCTTGGAACATTGTAGATGTAAGAAATCGTCCAAAACATTCAACCCACGATAACATAGAAAAGAAGAGGAACATGAAAACAAGGATCAATTAGAAAAGATCACTCCCCGATGTGATTCCAACACAATCAATGGTGCTCGAATCGGAGGACAGATGGAGGATCAGGGGCTCCTCAAAGATCCATGGATTCTCGGCGCTCTCGGATGAATAAAACCTAAAAGAATTTGTTTCTATCCGTCAGACACGACCCATGTGCATTTAATAGATAAAAATAAAGTACAAGGTGTGAGTGACTCCCTAAGATTTTATAAGATATATTCTTTATAATTTCTTTTATGTCTTCTATTGTACCCTACACTAAGATTAGCTTGTACTATATGCAACACCGTATTAGCTAGCAGTATATGCAATACTATTATTGTCTTGTGTTACACACAATTTCATGTACGTTTTGTGGAAATTATTCTACGCAACATTAAGTATATATTTTGTTTATTGTATAAATGAAATAAGATTTGATTATGTTATACGCAACACCAAATGGAGCTTACGATAAATGCAGCCCTAACCTGGCTTGTATTACATGCAATTGCGACCTTCATCGATAGTGTGTGTAGTACACAATATGAGGATTCATTAAACAATGATATGTTATTAAAATATAATATAAAGTTTCCATTAGGAATAGTAATACCCATTTTTTGAAATTTTATAAATTTTATCATTCAAAATATACTTCATTTTTGGATTTGAAATATCGAAATTAGCCTAGGGTAAATATTTGGTATTTTTTTGAAAACATTCAATATTTGATGAATAGTGAAAAACACTGAGTTATAGTTTAAAACCAAATTTTATTCAAATAATTATTTATTTTATATAAAAATAATTTCAGTCAAAATTGATACATAATTCCTATATAAGTTCAATTTAATTCATCAGAGTCATTTTATAATAATTATAGAAATATAAAAAATTTATTGAACTTTTCTCCGTCTTATACCCAACTCCTTTGAGAATTTTCAAATTCACATAAAACATAATTTTACCGCTTTTGTGAGTGGAATTTCATAATTCGGAGAGACACGGTTAATATCATGGATTAAAATTTGGTTCCATAATATGAAAATAATTTTTGGTGAATAGTAACTTTGTACTTTTATTTACCACGGTTAAAAGTAAACAGGGTAATTAAGGGTAAAAATGATATTATTATTACCCTAACACATGTAATAATTCTATTGAATAAATATAATTAGAGGAAAAACAACCTTATGAATAAAATATTATCCTTTATGTCCACATTGATTAGATTTGGACATTTATTATTATTATTTTATTTAATGAAGGGTTAAAATAGTTAAAATCAAAATTTAATAACTAAAACATTTTTAATATAATGGTATACATAAGATAAATTAGACTATATATATAAATTATAAAGATAATATGATTTAATACATAATGGTAATTTATTTATACTTTTTAGAAATTAAATAATTTAATTTATTTATGACACAATGGTGATGTAGTAATTACCAAATTAATGAAATATTAAATTAATTGATATTATAAATACCCAATTAAATTTAATTTGCGAATTTTAATGAATTAAAATAATTTACAAGGTTAATATAACATATTAGGTTTCGTTAGATGAATTGTTTTTAATGTAATAATGTAGTTTTGAATTTATAAAAAACAAAATAACAAATAGAGTCAAAATTGACATAAAAGGGTTTTTAAAACAATTATTATATTATTAATAGATTTAATAGTCCTAAAAGTATAAGTTTTTTCCAGAGACATAGATAATAATATATATGACATTAATGAACCAAATGGGGTTCAAATCGCTGTTTATAGTACGTTTATTAACCATATAGTGTAAGAATACATGAAGACACAGTAAAAGTTAAACTACTTAACATATAGTTAAATCTGAATGATAAGGTTAAAATGGTATCATAATCTTGTATAAAATCTATTTGTTGAGTGTATTTAGACCCATACCCACCCTAGCCTCGAAATAAGTTACTTTAGAGCCATTATAAACCAAATATGAATTTATTATAAAATAATATTTTATGTTTTTCCAAAGGTTCTCCTCAACCCTCTTATAAAAGAACACCTCCTCCCTCTCCTCTTCACACATTTTTGAGCCTTATAGATCGGCCAACCCCTTCCCATTTAACTTATCCACTTACATAGAAACCATCTAGAGGTCCTGGTATTCTGCAAAGACCAACTTTAGTGCCCTAAGAGGAGGTTAAGAGGAGGCGCGTCGAAGAAGAGGTAATCTCTTCTACCGGTTATTTCATGTTCATTTATTCTTATACATCCTCTTAATTGGATGTTTCATTAAAAAGTAATGACATCAATATAACTAATATACTGATATGTTATTATAAATATGAAACAACCCCATTTCAACTTCTATACATAATACGGAAAATGAAATCATCGCGCGTGTGTACGTATGGAATGTCGTCTTCACGCAGTGGTTTAATATATTTTTTTCACCACCACCGTGTAAAGAATAAATATATATTGCTATTATAACATCATACTAATTCTGAGATATTATATCATCTACTCCAATTAATTCAATAATTATGTGAACAATATCATCGCTTGTGCGTATGTACGGATTACCGTCTCCACGACGCGATGAGATTCATTCTCCATGTTTACTATTCAAGAATGGTTATAAAGTGTATATAATGATGAATAATGATATATATGACAAAATAATGCAACCAGATTTCTATGTATTTATATATGTCATCTACTTACTTCAATTCAAGTCAATAAGTAAAGGAAAACATCGTTCATGCATACATACGTCCTACTGTCTCCATGAACGGTGTGTTTCATTTCATTTATCTATCTATTATATATATATAATGAATATATAAGATATATAAATTATTTTTTACATTCTGGAAGTAAGTAAATCATGATATAAGTAATAATAATATCAAGAACAACAAGTCCAAACATGTACGATAAATGAAACGATTTTACCCAAAACACTACTTTAATATGGAATTGACAAAAGAACGGGTAATATAAAGTAATAATTGAATCATATATGATATCATAAATATTATTATGGTTATGTTAAAAGTTAATAATATGTTTAAACCCACTATACATGAGTCTCGGACACATACAGAACAAATTGTACATAAGGTAATGGATAATTTTCCAAATCTCATTTTTATCCGAGATTTCTTATATGTAAGTATTTACTGGTGTTATATTTTATTCCATTCCCAGAAAATGTTTTTTAATAAACTGTTTAATATTATACAATAAATTTTTAAATTAATTTTTACCCCTCTTTTAATTGAACATTGTGTTATGGAATGAATCTTTCTTTTGTTTACCATACGAGGAACTTGTTGACTTTTCCAGAAAAGGTACCAGGAGAATGTTTTTTTAACTTATATGGCATGAATAGATTTTTATGATTTCATAATTCCTTATTTACATAAATCTTCCAATACAATATTTAGTTATTATTTTCAACAAAAAAAAATTTCTTTTATAATATCATTTCATTTTTGAAAAGAAAATGATTTTGAAGATGAACTGATATTTTCATCACGAATTCATTCCACGTGTTTTCTCAAAACGATTTTCCATATAAGATGAAATTATTTGGTAGGATTATGATTCATGTATAATGTATCTATTGTATACATGTTTTGATTCATCTTATTATGAAATGATATCAATTTTTTTGTATGGATTATGTTATGATGGGATGATGTTTTATGAAACCAATTTTACTCTTTGGGTTGTGATGAATGATTTATGTTTCTTTTGTGTAAAAAGTAAGAATGATATCATTATGAGATTTATGGAACCTATTTCTCCCTCTAATGCATTGGGTAACGATTTATATCTCATGAAATAGACATGGATGGAATGAAAATTTAATCTGGTTCAGTGATACAGGACAACAATGAGAAGTGAACTCAATTCAGTAAGGGACTTTTTCCACTATGATTGTCTTGGAATCAATCCCTTGGCTAATATGGATATCATATCACGTGCTTAATATTTTTGCAAAATTACATGTTTTAATACCATGCTATTTTATCATGATTAATGTTCCTTCATGATATATTCCTTTTGAACTACCATGTTTTATGTCATTGCTCAAATTTTGATATTTAATCATTATGTTCATGTTTTTTTCTTCAAATGTATATGGTTTGTTTTATTTTCTCCATTCATACCATTAGTTAGAATTAGAGCTCATCATTTATATGTTTTCTTTTCCACAGGATATAAATAAAGGTTTAATATAAGAAAACAAAAGTGGGAGATCTTTATCGGAGATGTTGAAGATCCTTCACCAAGATTAGAAGATTTTGTTCTGAGTTTCCAAAGACACTAAACTAATATGGTCATTGGGTGTCTGTTTTTGTAATGTACTATGTCTTCCACAAATGTAATGTAATGTCTATGTACGTCATGCTTTGGGTCTCTACAGTTGGTATCATAACGAAGTTTTAGTTAACATTTGAAAACTAGGATGTGAAAACATTAGTGAAATACCTAGAGATATTTATAAGGTATATCTAGGGATGTCTCTAAGGTTAAGTATACATATAGGTTATAGTCCTATAATTACGGTAATGGTCTTAGACTTAAACCTAAGATGTTATATATTGAAGGTACTCTTCCTTTATTTTGTTTTTTTCCTACATTATTTTTTCCCCTCACACTATTCATTTTGGGTTTTAGAAAATGGCTGGAAATAGGAAGATTTACGATAATGGAGGATATGATGGACAATGGAATGATATTATTTATGATCAACCAAATGAAACAAGATTTGGAAGTCCAAACATCGTTATTATTACTAATTATCAATCTCATAATATGACTAAAAATATCAACATTGGTAAGTATCCCGACTCAGCTAATAAGAGAAATATGGAGTTTCATGATGATCATAGTGGAACTAAAGTTCAATTCCACTCATGTAAATCATGTGGGAAGAGGCATCAGGGAGAATGTTTCAAAGGAACTAGATGATGCTTTGGTTATGGAAAAGAAGAACATAAAGCCAGTATTTGCAAAGGAAAAGTGTTAATTAACACCATGGACAAGGATAATTGTTCTGATAAGACATCAACAATGGATAAATTTTTTAAATGTGGAATGTACGGGCATTATGCAAACCAATTCCATAAGGTAAAGTCTAATGAAGAGAATCATCATGGTCATATGGGTAGTATTTATATTGATGATGATGAAGAGACTACCAATTATATACGAGATGAATGAATTATTGAAGCTCAGTCAATGGTTTAAGAAGGTTGTGGAATTATTTATGTTTATCATGATTTATGTTGTATAGGTAATGGAACTATGGAATAAAGACACATCTAAGTATTCTTAGACTATTGGTTTTCCTAAAGTATTTGAATGTATTTTTTGAATGGTACTGATAACCATGAATGATTATTCCGATATTTTTGGAATATATATGATATGCGCATAATGAAGGGATAATGAGATAATGTGATGTTTGATAGTATTAATGAGCTCATGACTGATATAAGGACAATGTGATATAATGGTTTTAGTATATAGAAAATTTGGTATTTTGGTATGTGGAAAGAGTTAGCTATTGACAGAATTCAAGTTTTCACTAAGGTTTTATGGTAATTTATGTTTCAAAAGAATACATGATTAAGCTATTCACATGTTTGGAATGCGATCAACAAGATATATCTTATGATATATGGGGGATAAATGATGGTATTCATGTGTTTTTTATGTGACCTTTCCAGTAATGGTTTTCTTTATACTATGATATTGGACAAATGTATTTTGGATAAGTCTAATGATTGGAATGGATTATGTCGGACATTAGATTGTATTGTTTAAGGGTAGAAATTTTTTTCGATATTATTTCAATAATGTTATAATAGTGTACTTATAGAAAAAGGATAACCTACAGTACGGGCGACAACCCATCGCGTCGGCCAAGGTTGTGGGAATCGAACCCACCAACGAATTGTGATTGGCCTTTATTGCCTACCACTGGCCTACAGGAAGTCCCTGGTTAGTAGAAACTAGTTTTATTCTATTAAGTGGTATGATAGATGAAGTATAAGTCTATTTTTGGAACCATATATGATTAATTTCATCATATTGGACTTATGAATATTTAATAACATTTTTTATCCTTTTGTTTGAGACAAATGGAATGACCTATCATTCTACCGTATGATCTGCTAACACTCCCTGAAAGAAAAATTCAACTTCATTTCATGAAGAGATTAAGTGAAAATTGTTCAACGAATGACCAACGGTGAGATTGTACCAAAATCAATTAAGTATTTCTTTTAATTCCAATATTTTTCAACATTAGGGAAATGATCTTGAAAATAAAAAACGTTTCCCTAGATAGTACCTCAGATCATAAAAAATTTATGGATTTGGGATTGTTGGATTCTTCATATCCATGTTCACTACCACTCTTCATCAGAACTTGATGGTTAGATTTCTCTTCCATATCCATATTTTCACCAATGTTCTTCTATGTGGAAACCCATTGATGAGTTAATTTGGGTAACCATTATGTTTCATACTTTAGTTTTTAAATTTATGTTTTGGTATTACATTTTTACGATGTCAGTTTGTATTAAATAAACATTCAAATAGTAAACCATTTATAACCCCGATGAATTTCGAGGGAGAAATTCATTTTAATGGGGGTAGAATGTAATACCCTGAGATTTTATGAGATATATTATTTTTAATTTCTTTGATGACTTCTATTGTACACTACACGATGATTATCTTGGACTATATTCCACTCCGTGTTAACTTGCAGTATACACAACATTATTCTTGGCTTATGTTACACACAATTTCAAGTTCACATTGTGTAAATTATTCTACGCAACATTATGAATAGATTTTGTTTAATGATAAAATGAAATAAGTTTTTATTATGTTATACGCAACACCAAAGGGAGCTTTCACTACACGCAGCCCTGACATGGCTTGAATTACACGCATTCGTGACCTTTCTCGATAGCGTGTGTAGTACGCATTACCGGGATTCTCTAAACAACGATATGTTATTAAAATATTATATAAACTAGCTGTTATGAATAATAAAACAATCTTTGTGAATGTTTAAAAAATTTACCTTTAAAAATGTCCTTTATTCTTGGATACAGATTATAGAATTTATCCTAGGGTGAATTTTTGTTATTTTTATGAAAACATTCAATTTTGGATGAATAGTGAAAAACACTGAGATATACTTCATAACCAAATTTTAATTTAAAATATTATTTAAATTATTTAAATATATTTTAGGTAAAAATTTATACATGTTACCTATATTAGTTCAATGTAATTCATTGGATTCATTTCATAATAATTTTAGACATATAAAAAATTTATTGAACATTTCACCGTCTTTTACCCACCTCCTAAGACATTTTGAAAATTCACATAAAACATAATTTTACCACATCTGTCAGTGAATTTCGAAAATTTGAGAGACATGGTTAATATCAAGGAGTATAATGTGGTTCGATATGATAAAAATAATTTTTGGTGATTAGTAACTTTTTACTTTTATTTACCATGGTTAAAAGTAAATTGGGTAATTACGGGTAAAAATGATATTATTATTACCCTAATATATGTCCTAATTCTATTTTATAATGTAATTCAACCAATAAAACCTTTGGAATAAAATATTATCCTTTAATTCCACATGGATTAGATTTTGACATTTCTTATTATTATTTTATTTAATGAAAATTTAAATGAGTTAAAAGCAATGTTTAATAACTAAAGTTTTTTTTATATAAAGTCATACAGAAGATAAACTTGACAATAAATATTCATTAGAAATAAAAAATGATTTCCTATATAATGGTATTTAATTTAAAAATTTTAGATATTAATTAATTCAATTTATTTATGACACAATGGTGATGCAATAATTATCTAATTAATGAAATATTAAAATAATTGATATTATAAATACCCAAATAAATTTAGTTTGAGACTTTTTAAGAATTAAAAAAAATTTATCGGTTAATATAAAATATTAGGGTTGTTTAATATAATGATATGTTATTATAAATATGAAACATCCCCATTTCACCTTATATCCATCATACGGAAAATGAAATCATTGCACATGCGTACGTAGGGAATACCGTCTCCACGCCGTGGTGTAATCTGTTTTTCCACCACCACCACACTTGGATGGGTATAATGGTGTAATGAATAACTATATATGGTTATTATAACATCATAAAAATTCTGAGATATTATACCATCCAATCCAATTCCATTCAGCAATTATGGGAACGATATCATCGCTCCTACATACGTATGGATTACCATCTTCACAACACGATGAGATTCATTCTCTATGTTAAGAATTCAAGAATGATCATAAAGTGTATATAATGAATAATAATGATATATATGACATAATAATTATACTGGATTTATGTATATATATATATGACATCTACTTACATCCATTAATGACAATAAGGAAAGGAAAACATCGTTCATGCGTACGTACGACCTACCATCTTCATGAACGGTGTGTTTCATTTCATTTGTCTCTGTATTATATATATATATATATATACTGAATATATATGATATATAAATCATGTTTTACATTCTGGAATTAAGTAAATAATGATATAAGTAATAATAATATAAAAAAACAAGTCCAAACACGTACGATAAATGAAACGATTTTACCCAATACGCTGCTTTAACATGAAATTGACAAAAGAACAAGTAATATAAAGTTATATGTGAATCATAAATGATATCATAAATATTATTATGGTTTTTTACAAGTAAATAATATGTTTAAACCCACTATATAGGAGTCTCGGACACATACAGATGAAATTAGACATAATGTAAGGGATAATTATTCAAATCTAATTTTTATCTGAGATTTCGTATACGAAAGTATTTACTGGGGTTATTTTTTTCATCCATTCCCATAATTTTTTTTTTCAAAAAGTGTTTAATATTATTCAATGTTTGTTCATAGTAATTTTTACCACTCTTTGACTTTAAAATTGTGTTATGGAAGGAATCTTTCTTTTTTTTACCATACCAGGATCTTTTTTACTTTTCCGGCAAAACTACGAGGAGATTGTTTTTTTAAATTATACAGAATGAATGGATTTTTTTTGATTTCATAATTCCTTGTTTACATAAAGCGTCCTCTACAAGATTTCATGAATGTTTTAAACAAAATCTTTTTCATTTAAAATTTCATTGAATTTTTGAAATGAAAATGATTTTGAAGATGAAATGATATTTTCCTCAAGAATTCATTTCAAGTGTTTTTTGAAAACAATTTTCCATCTAAGATGAAATTATTTAGTATGATTATGTTTCACTTATAATGAATCTATTGTTTACATGGTCTTCTTCTTCTTATTATTAAATGATATCCATTTGTTTTTTATGGATTATGTTATGACAGGATGATATTTTATAAAACCCATTTTAGTCTTTGGGTTATGATGAATAATTTATGATTATTTTATGGAACAAGATAGAATGATTTCATTATGAGATGAGTGGGACCTATGTCTCCCTCTAATTAATAGGTTAAGGATTTATATGTCATGAGATAGAATGGCTGGAACAGAAAATTAGTCTTGTTCAGTGATACAAGACTTGAACGAGGAGTGAACTCCATTCAATAAGGGACTTTATCCACTATGATGGTCTTTAAAGAAATGCCTAGGCTACTATGGAAATCATATCATGTTCATAATGGTTTTCCACAATTACATGTTTTAATCCCATTCTATTTTCTCATGATTAATGTTCCTTTATGATCTATGCCTTTTGTACTACCATGTTTTATGTCATTGTTTAAAATTTTGATGTTTAAACATTATGTTCATGTTTTTTTAAATGTTTATGGTTTGTTATATTTTCTCCATGCATACCCTTACTAAGAATTTGAGCTCACCATTTATATGTTTTATTTTCCCCAGGATATAATTAAATGTTTTAGGTTAGAAAACAAAAGGGGGAGATCTTTATGGGAGATGTTGAAAATCTTTCACCATGAGTAGAAGATTATGTTCCGATTTTTTCAAACACACTAAACTAATATGGTCTTTGGGTGTCTGTTCTTGTAATGTACTAAATATTCTGCAAATGTAATGTAATGACTATGTACGTCATGATTTAGGTCTCTACAATGTGTAGTTTTAAAGTGCATGACATGTACTCACCTTTTCTGTACTCCACTTCAAGCGGCCTCCAAGTCACTCCCACACGGCCGTGTATGCGGCTATTACACGACCATCACACAGCCTACTGTGGCAAGAAAGTACCCGACGTGTACTCATAAAGAACATGACATGTACTTCGAAAGTATTAAGAAATTAGTTTTTTCTGCAAAAATGACCATAATGGAAAAACATAACTGAAAAGAAGATCAGGGTTTTTACATAAGTGAACTATAAATCTTCATTTCTTCCATATTACACAGTTGACCATGGATTCTCACATGATCAAATTTAATTTTGTTCCAACCATGTGATGCAATATAATATTCTCTATGAGTCCATTCTATTTAACGGGGAGCACTATATAGTTTACTATTACCATGGTCAAGAAAATATCATCTTTAAATTAATAAAAACCCTCCTAAAAGACATAGAATCTACTTGATTGTTCTCACAAACAAAATATAAACCAACAAAATATAAAAAAGTAAATTGTTATTGTATAATTTACATATAAATATGTAACTCCATTATTATGTCCCCATATATGGTCTTATCATACTAGTGGAGGGTCTCAAAGAGATCATTCAAGAATGAATTGGCTCACATTGATTTGACATCCAATTATCACTCCTGAGTTTCCTTGTGTTGACACCCATTCATCCACATCATTGAGTAATATGTGTTACATAAACTCATTTCCTCATAACCATTTTATAGAACCAAATTCACTATACATTCATCATTGAAACAATAGAAACTAACATTAATTTTCTATTAACGATAAAAACAACATGTCATGATTATTTCCTGGATAGATGGTATATTCATTTTTGAAATTTATTAATTTTTGATGTCCCATATTTTTCATCATTGTTATTTTTCCAATGATTCATCCTATGAATAAATTAATGAACCATAAAAGATCATATTTTCATAATATATTAATTATCCAAAAACCACTCCACATATTAATTTAAGGATATAATTAAACATTTCCCCTACAAAATATGATCAAGGACACATATATTCTCTACTTGTATAGATCGTCCTCTTTTTCACATTCAAAAAATTAAACTACCTCTACCTATAAGTTAGGTTTATCAACATATCACCATTATAAGTACTATGAATCATACTCAATACAAAAACCAATTATTGATAATAGTATTTTCTTTAAGGCCCCATTTCATATACCTACACAACAATATCTCACAAGAAAATCCCCAAACATACCTGGTCCAATAAAAACGTGATATATAAAGGACAATGTCTCATCCTAGAGGATCACTTCTAAAATTATTATGTATTTTTTTGCCATCAATAATCTAAATTGATTACCACTATCATAATTAACCACCACAAAACCCACCGCAAGAGTGTTCATATATAATTCTTTAGTCGAAGTAATTATCCCAAATTTATAAAACTACATGATACCAAGTCACTTACAATATCCTCACAGTATCCTCCCCACATTCATTATCCATACATCTATTTTAGTGTTGTAATTATCAAATGAATTCAACATACTTTTGGAAACATTATTGTAGGATGTATTAAAAATCATACATTCATCATCATCCACACTCACTAATCATTACCGCATCCACAAAAATACCATAACAAAGAACCCACATCGAAACCAATAACTCACCATATCATGTTAAAAATGTAACATCAAACAACATCCTTATCATTATCATATGAATAATATTACTTTCTTATTTCTAATGATTTAATCAAAATCTGCCCCCATTTCACAGTACCACTATTTTAAAATCCACCAATACAATATATCAAAACACGAAGTATTAATTGTAGGTCATTAAATGAAAATGACATAATATCAATTAATTATCCGAGATAGAACATGTTCATCACCAATAACCTACCAAAAAAACCATTATATGGAAAAAAGTTATCCAAATAGTCAAAATAACAACAAAAAAGATCCCAACTACTAACTCATAATTCTCATGTTCATATAGTTCTGAAGAATTATCATTTCATAGACACAAAATCGAGCCTCACAATTTCAATAGAACACCTATGTTGAAAAATATTCAATAACCAATAATCATTTATAATGATATGTACTGGAGGAATCACATTAAATTTATAACCCACTATAATTATTTTTTCTCATCTACTGATCAAATATACTGTAGCCTAGATTATTAGAAAGTGTCATACTCATCTCACACTCCCCCGTGAATCTATCGAATGATTCTCTGAAACATAATAAAATGTGACAACGCTCAAATAAAAAAATGAATATATATATATATATATTCACAATCAGATATATATTAATTTATTTCACAAGAGTATATGTCAATAGTTATTCTTTTAGCCACCAATATGCTTATTTTTCCACTACTCACTAAAATTCCACACTAATGTGATTTAACTACCTGGATGTTATTTCCCAATTAATATTTAAATGAAAATGATTCCCAAAATATGAAAACCAAAATAAAACAAGGTATTTCAACATGCTCATATGTAATTACACCTCTTATATTCCTTTTATTTCACCATGTATCATATGGTTATTCATACTTCCTGGAAAACATTATAGTCACTTCTCACAAGAAGGCTCTATTGGGGTATCCATGATGAAGCCAACATCTAGAACGCCAACCATAACGCAAACAATATTTCTTCAGAATCTACACCTAAGATCCCTTTATATCCAAAATCTATGATTCATGTATTGGACCACTAAAGGGTTGGTATTTATAGTAATATACCTTTTAGATAATTTTAAAAACTCTTATATAAATTTCATTCATGTCACCGATAATATTACTCGGAGGTAACCATTATAATAAATAAAACATTCAAATTTTAAATATGTTTCCTCTTATATTTATCGATCATCAACACTTAATTTATCTATATCCTTTTCTACACACCACTAGTCAAATATAAATAAAATATTTTACTCGGCTGTTAGTCATTGATAGAAGATTAAGAAATTCACATGACACACATGACTTTTGATATCTGTTTTTTCTACTCATGGTTACATATCCAATAAAAGATTGGTATAACTAGTTTCTTTGAAATTATTCTTTTATGACACACATAATTATGTTCACATGTCAATAGTCTATGAAGAAATATAACACTAACTCATCTGACCCAAAGTGCACTTTACAAAAATCACATTTACTATACTATAAATGGGATTCACATATCATTAAATAATTTAATAACCTCTTACATCTTATAATGATCTATACTAAATGAAAATATAGTCCCACATTGTTTTCCCAATATTAAATCACATTCCAATCCATTGATCCACATATTAATCACTAATGAAGGATTAAATCCAAACTTGCCAACCCCTTTGAATACCTTTACATAAGAGAATCTATTTAACAACCATAGATTACAAAAAATAACCTCTTATGATTATAATATAAAATCCAAAACATTCCCTTAAAAATTTTATTATGAAAAAAATGGATTTCATGAGATTATCACATGATCACCAAAAAAATATACAATAATTGTATATAATATAAACATAAAAATCATGGATCACTGAGACAATTTATTTCAGACAATTGAATAATGATTTCTATCCATTTTTTCATCGAGAACATTTTTGGAGTCCACAATAACACTTTTTTTAATGATCAAAATAAAATACAATTTTTCCAATCTATAATGGAAAAACCGATTTTATCATTTAAAAAAAATATTAAAAAAATTAAAACAATAAAAATATAATGTCCATTTAAGGCATAAATTCTTTATAAAAATCCAAATTAAAATTAATGTTAACAATTTAATTTATCATAAAATTACATGCCATTAAAAAATTTCATTTTTCAATAGCATGTCTTTCAAAATCATCTTTCGAATCCAAATTCCCATCAAAACAATTAACCTGATTGTTGAAAAGTGAATTTTTTGTTTTTTTAAACATTTAAAAATTTAGACAAATTATTAAATCAAAATAAGGATGATATAAAATGATATGACCACTTTTACATGTAGTATGTCTATATCTTAAACACACACACACATTAAACACCATCATGTATATATGAATTTAATATTAGCATAATTCAAATGAATCATGGTAAAAAAAATTATGGTATATGATCTTATGATCCTCTCTGTGATGATTTACCTTTATATATTTTTTAAAATAAATTTACAAAAAATATTTTTTACAATTACACTAAAATAATGAACATTATTATAGGTGAAAATTATCAATATTTAAATTATATACCAAAATAGTTATCCCTCCCCTGAAAATGTTTCATTTTTTACAAATGTGAGCTATATATTCCCCTGTAAAAAATTATGTAATAAGTCATAAATACACTGTGCCTAAAATATAACATACCAAAATAGATAGGGAAATGAATATAAAATACATGTGATAACATATTGAAACACCTCGACAAGAATCAGTGGGTCTTGATTGGAGTTTCACATGAAATCATGCAATCCTCCTTCTAAACATGTTGTTTTAAACTATTTGAACGATTCTATGAAAAATTAATTGTAAATAATTTCCTCAAAATGATAAAAAATATAGAGTTTAAAATAGATAAACAGTAATCAACATGACAATAGAAAAATAATGATGAAATTAGAATAACATCATCTTATACTATAATGATATGATGTATAGTATCCTATGAAAAAATAAAATAATTCCCAAATGTGGAAAATAAATATAAAATACACATGAATAAATTAACATAGGATTATATCATTCTTATTTCCAAGTGTTTACTTCTATTTCCTTAGACTACCTACTATACTTACTCAACTACCCTATGTAGGGCCACATCCACCATCTGAAAACTAGGATGAATAAGTATGCATGTGAACCAAGATTATAATGAAGGGTATACGAATAAAACATTCAAGACATATTTAATTCTCAACTATCGTATTTTACATAGTTAAATATATATTTAATTTATAAAACAATTGTAATATTAAAAGTAAACAAGAACATGTTTGTTCATAATGCTTTAACCAAACTTCCACAAAACACAACACCAAATGCATTGGATCTATACCAGAAGAGAAGATATATTTATTATTCATGAATTTTATTCAATCACATAAGTCCATCATTTTTTCATAATATTTTAGAAGGTATTCATTCCTTTTTTAACTCCACAAGGAGACCACAACCCACCATCAACTACAAGTTATGCCAAAATTCCATCATATCCTTCTAGTGGTATTCATCTAGGCCATAGGGCTATAATTTCAATCCATATATGATTCACTACCATACCATAATGATCACATAGAATGAATCAAATGCTTCAAACCTATTATATTAACAATAACATAAAGGGTCAAGAAATCACATTGATAGACTTTTAACGGATTCCATAGGCCATACACACATATAAAACATATGTTATATCATGGAATGAATTTCCACTTAATAGTGCATTAGAAAGATAATCATGAAAGATATCATGGGATATAAAAACACATAAATAAGCATGAAACGAAATTTACAACAACCAGGGTCACACATACATGCACAACCAAGTCACATAATTAGAATTGTCATTTCCTAAACACATATAAAAAATATACCATTTGATGAAATTTATTAAGGGAAACATTCACATGAAGAACAATGTGATATCATGAGAGGTCTCATGGGATACACCGACCATTATGTATATCATATAAAGGGAGGTTCCATAGTCTCCACACATTAAATTTATTCATTGCATAAATGTTCATATAAATTTTCTAACACCTTATGAAATATAATTAATAAACACGTTAAGAAATTACAATATGGTTCACATATAAATTAATATCTTGAAACTAAATTCCCTATAAGATTCCCCAGATCCACAAACGATAATTCAAGATATTTTCCTGAAGATGAATAAAAAATCTTATAGGGAACATATCAATTTAGAGATACCCATTGAAATAAATTGTGACAAAAAAATCATAAAAAATGAAATAATGTTCAATATAAAACTAAATATTAATTTTGTTAATATAAAATAAACCTGGAATCGCATTTTATCATGTCATTGTTCATATATCAATCCATTTAAGACTATATCTAGTGTATTAATTATGTATGAGTGATAATATCTATTAATAAAAATAGTTAAGTGGAAAAAAATCACATACCATGAAATCAAGAAGGTTAACACATATAGATCAAATATAATTTCTCTTTAGATGGAATGAATTCATTAGGAATAGATTGAATATTACCCATGATTTATATCCCTTGGTGTATTAGTATTAATGAGGGGTTTTGGGGGCTCTATGGTTAAAATTTATTTTTCTTGTTTAATTAATCCCAAATACATGGTTTGATAAAAAAAATTATCAATCCATGCCCCAGCTATGTTAGGATCACTGGATCAATTAGGAACTAAATTTTTTGTCTACAAATAATTATAAACCATGAACCAACAATTATTTATATTTTAATCTATGTTACATTTTCACCTATTTAATGTCACATTATAATTTGTATCCATTTTCAAATAATTCACCACAGTGTAATCCTCTTTCAGAGGATTCCCATTTACCTAGGGGAATTCCAATGATTTCCCTTAACCGTCCTCTAATTTTTCTAACCCTTGAAGTATTCTTAAATTCTCTAAAACATCCTTTAAAATATTGGATACATAACCAAGAAATATACTAACACAATAGAAACATAATGACCCGAAGTAAAAACATAAACAAATCATTCAATATCAATGTTTATAAAATTATTACCATATGTTAATGTAAATATAAAATTAACATAAAAACATAATTACATAGGTAAATTATAATAAAGATAATATATTATTGTATAACCATAAATTAAACTAAAGAAGAATGAAATAAATATAAAAAAATGACCAAATGATCACATTTAACCGAACATGATATATTTACACAATCTATATTTCATACCTTGACTGTACCACACCTAGAAAATTGAGAAATAATATACTAAATGTTACTAAAAATGTGAGAAAAATGAACCATTATTTTTTGTATCAATCTATATTATTAATTTATAGTTATCAAAATCTATTCCTAGAGTAGTTTCAATAATGGTGACATAATATGAACATTCATGTGTTTTTGGGTAACAAAAAATGAAGCAATAAATAATATATATTAGTATGTGGGGAAAATAATTTGTTTAATAAGTGACTCTATTGTGTAATAGAAGTTTTATGAATATGAATGAAACCATAGTGTTTCAAATACTGTGGGGTTATATTTCTCGTTTCATATCTTTAGTGTTCATTTCATGAAAAATTTATTAGTTCTGTTACCTAAATTGAATTGTAGAATAATTACACTTGCATGTGTTTTTGGGTCTATAATAAGGGAGTTGTTAATTTAAGGGGTGGGTAGTGTAACATCCATGTAAATGTGAGACATAATATACATTGTATGACTATATGTATCTTCATGTTTCAACTTTATTTTAAATTCAATTCCTCAATAGAAATCCAATATTACATGAGTATTGGAATGTAATCGTTATATGATGGGTGACCTTCATGTTAATTTTCCATGTTGTTTTTTAGTTATGAATATGAAAACTGATAGAAACTATAATAATGAATATTCATTAGTCTGATAAGGAACCCGAGTTGGTAATTGCCTATGTTACACCAGAAAAGTAACTAATGTATTGCAGGAGACACATGGATTAACATTACCATGTTGATGTCCTGATTTGTCAGGCCGTAACATTTATAGGGTAATATCCATTAAAATGAACAGAAAAATATTATGAAGTAATCATAAAATAACTATATCCAAGAAATCATTAATTTAAATAACCCTCCTTTAAATAGGTATAACATATAAAAAGTATTGTAAATTTAGACTACTAGTGAATAAAATGAGGCATCAACCTGTAAATAGTAATGTATCTTGATAGAAATTATCAATATATGTAAAACTAAACTATCATTCAATATACAATATATACTATATTAAATCAACCAGGAAAAAATCTATGTGTTATCAATTATCTCCCAAACTAATAAATCGTCTACCCCACAAATAAGGTTTAATGAATAACTTTTTGATAAAAAATTAATCAATAATTAATACATGAGGTATTTTTATTAGGTATATAAAATCCTTGATTAACATATTATTATATCATCTATTTGATTACCCAAATCATAGTGGTCTATGACTATGTATTAATTTTACTAGGTGAAAATATTATTTCAAATTCACAAAATATCAAAAATTATCCCATTCAAATGAGAAGAAAACATATAAATGTGTTCTAAATATAAAAGATCCAATATAAATATTATAATTACTTCCTTAATTTAATGGGCTATTAGGAAAAATTTACATAAATTTTGATTTCCAAAAAACCTAAAATAGAGAAATATAGAAATGAATAGTAAGCGATAATTGATTTAAATATGGTGTATCAAAAAATGAATCAACCGAAATTGAATGAACAAGAAGAAATATATGACTGAAGTAAAATAATAATTCAATATTATCAATGCATTAGGAAATATATTATTATACTTTGTGATCCCTGTCATAGTGTATAACATGCATGAAAATGTATAGTATATTGTATTCCAATATTTATGAATACACATGGATTTGTTATTTTGCATTATATAAATCCATTAAAAGGATGATAGATGTAAATGTTTAGACATTTTAATATCTTAGAGATGGATATAACTATTTTAAATAAGAGGATAACTCATTTACACAATGTCTATATTAAACACTAATTTTAATTTACTAAATTTTTTTATCTCATGAATAATGCAATAACTAATATTGAGTTCCACAGAGTACTGAATAAGAGTCAATTCCCATAAAAATTAGTGTGGTTGTGTCGACCTATAACCACATACCTAAATTATTTATATTCGATACTCATTACATTATGATATAATTGCATATCATATGAGAGGGAAGGACCTTTCCCAGGTGATAGGTGATTCTCTATGTTCTATGAATACAACATGCGGGAAGGAAGTATTCTATATAAATCAATTGTAATATTCATTAACCCAACATTTAGAATTAATGGGTTTCAATAAAACTTCTTATAAAATTGCAAAATATCCTTATTTTATAGTTTATTTTTTTTATATATGGATGTCCTAGTAATTGGTTCCTATATTTCACCCATTAAATAGTTTAATATTAAAATTCTCCTTGAAAATTCCAAATTAATATTCAAGTACAATATTTTTATTTGACACATGAAAAATTTATTTGAATGATGTTTCCAAAACTATTTCCAAATATTCAACACAGTTTCAACTCATTTGAATATGTAAATTTTGAAAAAAGTAACAAAATATTAAATTGGGAGATGAAAATATGTTATATGATAACAAAATTTTTATCTGAGTCCCTATGTAAAATTATACAATAATTTAATCTATAATATGGCCACTAGAATTTCAATATGTGATTATATAACATATGTATGTGTTCACAACATATCCTTTATGATAATAAAAATTACATAGTTGTTTCATTATATGATTCCAAATATTATGGTTTGAGATTAAATTTATTCATGTATAACTTTATATATATATGGCTATTATATCAAGGTTTCATTGGGTAGGAATCTTGGGATCAAAAGGGTTGACCACCACAACTAACATTATCATAATCCACATTTTATGGAACCACACATTTTTAGTACATATATTTTTTCACTATTTGTTAATAAATTATTAAATTAAAAACATTAGAATAATTGTTTAGTTTGAATGTTATGGAAACATGGTAATTGATAAATGATGTAAATAGAGAAACTATATACATGGAAATTATTTTTTCCTCTTTAAATAATGAAATAATATTTTACTACATTTTACTTTAGTTCATGTGAATTCCTAGGAAGAAAAATCAATAGAAACCACAAATCATGCATCCTAATGCGCTGTAAACATAAGATATAGAAAATGAGATATAATTAATGATATATATTGAGGCATATCATGGGAGAGTATTATTAATTTAATGATATATTACATGTTAATTAGGATACAACCTATAAATGTCGCACTCAAATTATTATAACTATGATTTAATAACAATGTTTAATAAAATATATTACTATTTTTAGTCATATAGGTTTCATTAAAGATGTCATCCCTATAGATTAATATTTTCTATGTTCATTATACATCTATCATGGATATCACTTCAAACGTCTTAACTCTTTCTTTCTTCATTGATCATAAAATATCAGTTCACCAATTACCCATGTATTTCAAATAATTGGTCTTATATAATATCATTGAGTAGATAATTGCTGAAAATGATGATATTTTCATCATTTAAAACCTACATAAATGAAATTTGGGATTCATACATGAATGTAACCTTTAAATTAACTATATTTAAATTTATACAAATAAAATATATTTTATACAGGTTTTTGTATACACTAAATTAATAGAGAGGCATGGAAAATAAAAAAGATAACTAGGATAGAAAAACAGTATACAAATTTTTTCATGTAATGGGATTCATGGGAGAGAATGGAAAAATCTTATTAATATTAAAACATTTTAACATTAGTGGAATGATAACATGTTCAAGGGAAAATTATATCTTTTAGATTTTTTGATGCACAATTTATGTAATTATAAAAATGAAGTGGGAGACAATACATTATATTGACAGATATCTTATTAAATCATGATAATAGTTTGTGGGAGACATTGACACTCCAGAGGAAGGAGATAGAATGGTAAAATTAGGCGAACCTAATGTGTATAATAATGAGTGTGAATAAAGTGGGGGATACGTGGCTATTTACAGTAAATAAGGGATTATTTATTATTAATTTTTATATTTAGGCCTTCAAATTCTATGTTTGTGAAATTGAAATCCATTAACATACCCATTTATTTCCATCTTATTTTATAACATTTGAAGAAATATTTTGAGATATATGAGTTTCAGAAACAAAAATAAATATAAAATGTTACATTTGTAATGGGTATATATTTTATCATCAAAACAATTTCATTCAATATTTAGTATCACTTTTGACATTGTAATGTTATTTATAGGTTTTGAAATATAATCTAATTCACTAAAACAAACTATTTTAAAAATACATTATTTTTGTTCATTGATTGTGTTTTATTATAATTATACTTCTTTTTTATATATTTATAAGATCATTGAAGATAGAAAAAACAGAAAAAATTGTACTATTACTATTAAATAAATTATAAATCATTATAAAACATTAAAAAATTATAATCCTTAATTAAATTAAATGATCATATATAAAATATAATTCCAATTGAATTAAAATAATTAACTTCATTTGATTAGTTTTTAATAGAATAAAAATAAAAATTTATTTTATAACTATTAGTGTTATGAAATAGTCACCTTTATAAACATTATGAAAATTAAAATCGATTTTAATACCATATTTTCATTTATATTTTAATAAATAGTATTTTATATAAATGTTTCATTGAAATATCATTTATTATGAGTACCATATTTTATCATCAAGTATATTTATTTTATAAAATTAAAATTATTATTTATTTTTATAAAAACAATATTCATCATAGCCATGTAATACATATATGTAACATGATAAATAAAATAACTATAAAATATGAAATGAAGATAATACTATTTCAATTCTAATAAATATACCTTTATAATACTATGTTTTAAATACATAAACCATAATAACATAGAAATAATACATATGAGTAAGGTGTGTGATGGAGTTTATTTAATTGCATGGATCATCTATGATTGACATAGTTTTGATCTCTAATATAATGATATTGTCTCATAGTGAATTCTGAACTAGCTTTACCTATTAAAACACTTCTATGGATTTGAAAAGAGAGAACCTCCATTATGATTCCTCCATAACATGTATTGATATATGGGATTCCAAAGCCACAATCCCAATGGATGAGGCCTAAATATCTCCCTAATTAGTCAATAATATATTTTTAACATTTTAATGAATAATTCAAATTTTAGAATTATTTCCAATGATCATAATTAGAAAATTTTTTATTAACCAAAATAAATATTGACCAATAAGTCGATAAATTTCATATAACCATTCCAAATGGTAATGATACTTCTAAAATGGCTTTATAACCTCTTAAAAATAGTTAATAAATTTTTTTACCATCATTCACATAATTATATGTCGGTTCAACATTTCCTAAAATTTTATTAGATTGGTAATGTTTTTACTTATTTTTAGTTTTTTATGGTTGAGATATTTTTAGTTGATAAATATGATCCTAAATTTCCATTTCATGTAATTTTTTAAAATTCAATAAATTTTTTCTTGATAATATTATATATTCTCTTGGATTTAAGTAATTATATAAAAGTGATCTTGGTAATTAATGAATTTAGTCGTTGTTGTTTTCTTTGTTCTACATAATTCATGTAACATAGATTTTTTTAATAAAAATGAAATCAATTTGAGAAATTTTTTATATATAATAATCCCAAATATGATATAATTTAATGAAAATTAGTTCCCAAACTCAAAAAAACTATTTTAATTTTTCTTTGACACATCCTTAGGCTCAATGTTTTTTCTTCAAACATGAGATTCGTCCATTAGACATCCTTGTGTTGTTTTTATTATTTCTAAAAAATTTCTCACATGAATCATTAATATTAATACATTTTTTTAATCAAAAATAAATTCCAAATTCTACACCATTTTTATATAGTATATATGTTGGGTCTAACATTTGCTATCACAACAGGGATATGTAGGGGAAAATTTAGAATTTTTAAATATATTAAAGATGTTCTAAGTAATAGAATGTTTATACAACACTAACGATAATATAAAATGGTATAATGTAACATGTACTATGATTCCCTTTCTTATAATCCTCATGACCCCTTTACATGGTGAGACTTTAAGGAATACATGATACCGAAAATAAAACTGTATTATCATCCTTATATTTTCAACATAACTTTTTAATGACTCTAAACAAAATTCATAAATTTGGGGATCATTTTTATATTCTCTATATTGTATTTCTAAATATTTAGTTCCAATATATTTCATTATGAAACTACATGCTCAGTATTTTTCAGCTCAACAACACATCCAATAGAGGAATTCATATGGATCAATTTAAATGCCTGAGTGAAAACTATTATTATTGGATAACAAAACATGGAATGTTGTTGATCCAAAATCCATTGAACATTAAATGATATATCCCTTAAAAAGAATTCGAAATTATGAAGAGTTATCTATGATTACTAATCTGTATGGTGATAGGCTATGTTAGGGTTTACATTAGTACTCTAAGCACATTTATGGATCCTTTAAAAAATTTAAGTAAATGTTATAGTCTAGTTTATAACAAATAAAAGTGGCACCAAATAATGAATCACCAATTTTAAAATAGACAGATATGTTAGGCTCTTAAGGGATAAATAATCCTAAATTTATTAAATTTGTTAAAAAATTTATTTATCAATGATTACACATATATAATTATTTCCCTTCGATGTCTTTATAATTCTGTTAACAAATTACATAGTGATGCTTTCCCACTTCCATAATGATATGGGAAATGGTTTCATCATTCATTTTTGTTGTTTTTAAATAAATTACCAATAGAGACACAAAATAACTTGTATTATAATAAATAATATACCTTTTTATGTTATCCCATAAATTATAATCTTGTTGATCATTATAAATTATTGTGATTGAAAGATATATATGGAATATAGAGTTTTGTGTATCATCAACAAGTTATTTATTAAACTCAATATTAGATGAAATACATAAAATGTTACCAAACATCAATACTTCTAATTAATCAGAAATTTACTTAGAATACTTCCCATTTATCACAACATTTATTTCCTTTAATATTAAAATATCATCAGTTTGATCACTCTTGAGCTTCTCTAGTAATGATGGTTGGGAAACCATTTATGATAAGATTTTTTATTATCCTTACCTTATGAATTCAATGTCCATGAATTAAAATTCATTAATCAATTGATATTATTCATTCCATATCATCTCAAGGGTTCAAGGGTGCTCCAACATAAAACATCAGAGGCTATCATTACATTTACCAGTTAATAATGGATAGAATAGTTGTAGGCCATAAAGAGGTCAAATGATCTTATTAGATTCATTATTTTTTAGGAATACATACATCAGAATATGGTAATTGATATATGTATCACATGTAATAATCTAATGATATTATCAATAAATATTTAAGTAATATAACTATAGTTAAATCCTAATTATAATTATAAAAATTTTGTTGCTTTTTTTTATGCTATCATGATCCCGAGTTTTTAAAATTTACACTTTATATGAGTAAAAATCAATATACCCTTAATTATGAATAACTCAAATTGAAAAATGATACCCCGGTTGATTTTAATGTTGAATTTAGTTCACCAAATTACCTCATCTATAGTTCTTGTAAAAAATATACAAGATAAAAATTAACACCGTACGGTTATCATTGTTAGTAGAATTGATATTCATGAATGTAATTTGAAAATACATCAATATTAAATTATTATAACAAGTAAAAAATGATTCTATGATTTATTTGAAGGGTATTTCTACTCTTTTATGTGATGTTATATTTTTGTATCCATTGAGATTCCTTAAATAGTTACAATGTCTCCAATGAATTATAATTATTATAACTAGAAATCAAATTTTATGTGTATAAATAAAAAACCCAGTCAATAGAGTTTGTAATATTACCATTATATGATCATAATGAGATTAATGACATATGGGTTATATCACAACAACTTCAATAATGAAAAAACATTATTACTGTTATTCTAATGATTTTATTTATAAAATAAATTTATATAGCTAGACCATTAGTCAATCCAAATAGATAGACAAAAAACCATAATTTCCATTTATTCTTTTGATGGTATACTTTTGGATATATTATTTATTTACACTCAGCTGATAATTACATAATTATAGTCCAATAATATAAAACAATTGAACCCCTCAAAGATGGTTGAATTGGTCATCTATTATTAAAAGATTGTTATTTTATATATTTTAATCCTTCTATGTTCTTTTTAATCATTAAATATCCTTATTGATGGATCCTTTATATATTCAAGTTGAACATTTTCTATAAAAAGGAACACACAAGGTAAAATTATCCTCTCAACAAAAAATATTTGATATTCTTTTAGTTACTCTAACACCTCATATTCTATTATGTGGTCCTTAACATTATCATGGATGCATGTATCTAGTACATAGATTCTTATGAAGTTCCTTGTAACTATTCGCGAAGAATGATTAATTATATCAAAGAAATGGGAACTTTTTTAATCATTATACATTATAATTTATTCTATTTTTTAATAATCATAATGATAAGGAATAAAATATGAGGTTGTTCGTGGATATAATAATTAAATGATAACTCTTCATTAACGATTATCATCGGCTTCCCTTAAATACATATAAAATCATATTTAATCAATTTTATATTATATATAACTAAAATGACACCCAATCCACCGGATGTATGTTGTAAAATTCATCAATTTGAATGAAAACTATGTTTGTATGTATATTTTACTAACCAAATATAAAAGAAAAATCCGTATAAATTGTTCATTCATTAAAAATTATGATGTTTTTTAACTAATAATTATACAACAATAAGTTAATGGTTCAACATGAGTTACATTATAAAATGAATGAAATAAAATAATTTAAAGAATAAAAATTAACCATTAAATTATATCATTTACTGTAGGAATAATGTGCGGGTAAAAATAACAGTTGTGTCCTTGAAAATTAAACAATTAATTAAGTAGAATTAAATTTTCCTCTTCCCCTCTTGTAGGTTTATGACCGTTTTTGATGATTAGAATTTTATTTTTAAATTATTTTTCAATATTTATATGATCTCCAGACATGAAACATTATATTTTCCCAATATTCCCCTTGTCATTTGCATACAAATACTGAGACATTATATTTGAAAAAAAGATTTTTTTCTATATTGTCCTTTAATCAACAATTATATAACATTACACTTAATTAAATATCATTACATGAATGATACTTCTCATCATTATTTCACATATCTAGTTCAATAATTATTCTATTTCTTCCATGTTTAATTCATGGATCCCTCATCCTCTTATTTTAACCCATTTCATTAGACCACTATGTATATCTTGTATATATTCCAATAATGAAAATATATCTCACAACCAATTAATAACTCCTAAAGTCTTGGGATGAAAATTATTTCCAAAAAAGATTCTCATTCTACCAAAGGATCAATTGATATTCCCCTTAAAAGAGAATAATACCCTTGAATTATATCATGAAATAATTTTAACATGTGTATAAAAATTATACATTGATTCATTTCCAATAGTAATCAATTCTTTTAATTACTTATGTATAATTTTTTTAGGTATAAGGAAAGTACTAGATGAAAATGTATTTTTTATGTCATTTTAATTCATAGATTCAGACTCATGCCTTGTCTTTCTGTTCCTGATCAGTTTCAACTAATTATGACATTCACCCTCTATGTGAGATACTTCCAAGATAACATTATACTCTCATAATATAATATTTGAAATATAATTTCTATTTTTTGGTGGATCTTTTTATCAAATTAAAATATATGTTATTATAAATATGAAATAATAAAACACTAGTTTTTTATTCCATAGTGAAGTCATATGTGCGACATGGTTTGATTTTTTATTCATAATCTGAGTTTACCAATTCATTATCATAATTTGGTATTCAAATCAATATTTCCCCATATTAGGAAGAACATATTTGATTTTTCAAATAAAAAAATTATTCACAGGTGTTTTCAAATTTTGATTAATTTTTCTATAATAAAAAATATAATAAATGATAAATTTTCAAATATATGAATTATTAAAAATATAATTATGGAAATATAAATTAAAATTTATTCTAGTTTCCTATTTACATGGTGATAGTATTAAATATTAATATATATATATTATCTATATATCCTTCATAATAGTTGGTGAAATGATTGGAATTAACGAAATATTTTTCTATAGGAGTGTCAAACCTAGTGTTAAAAAAGGCTTATCTTTGATACACTATGAGATGATTGTGCTAATAACATAAACGAAATATTTTGGATTATTACCACAAGTTATCACTCTAATAGAACCTCCTTAACTTTTAGTATCTAGAATGAGATTTCATAACATATAAACCACATTTTTTATACACTATATATATTTAAGTATTTTTTAAACTATTTGAACATATCCCGAATGGTTTTAGTAATTTTTTAGAGTTATAATTTCACAACATAATGAAACATGTCCTTTGGTATTGAATATCACATACATAAATTGTATTATATTTACATTAATTTTTATTTACATTATTCTTTTATTATGAGATTTTCCATGAAATTTCATTGAATGAAAGAGTGAGTTTTCATGATTTGGACCAAACTATCTGCCAATTTCAAAATATAAAAACCAATTTTTTTTCATTTATAACTCATGATTTTCTTAAATAAATCCCCCATTACACATCCAAAATTTCCTTCCATGACTTATATAAACCACTATATCAATTTTATCAATTTAGGAATCTAGATTCATGGTAGATTTGGGTTTTTATTTAATGAAATAGGCAATCCCGTAATCTCATTTCAAAGTTTTTATGAAAAACTTGAATAAATAATATCATATACAATTTTTATCATTTTTAAGTGATTCCAACTGTCAAACGATCATACTGACCCTAGCTATGCACCCATTCTATATTCCCCCATACATTGAGCTCATAAGCTTTGTGAATGTGTTTATAACTGCTTTGGATTTCTCAAATTGTACAGATTTGAAGAGGTAACATGTTTCCTTCATAAAGATATAAAATTTTACTATTTTTCCCCATTTACATTTCCATATAACTATTTCAAACATATTTGAACCACATATTCATTTTTGGCTCTTTTTAAATTCAGTTACTACTATATTTTGAGAGATTTCTTCAAGGTCCCCCAAGTAAGTGCGTCTCCTTCCTTCTTCCTCCAAATTAATTAATGGTGTTTTCCATTGCTTATGGAATTTAAAAATGTCTAGAAATAGGGATTGAAACCTAAGGTTTCATCTTTGGTTTCATGGGATAATATTATGGTTTTAGGAATTATCCATGTACCTTGAAGTGTAGTGGTATTGTTGTTGAACTTTCGCACCATGATTCTTGGGTTATGAAAATTGTGGTTGGTGATTCCATGTGTAATCATTTCTAGATAAGTTAGATTTTCTCAATTTATATTTTTAGCATAGTTAAACTTTATTATTTATGTTGATTTTTATTTGGTGACGGTTGTTAAGAGAATGATTTTAGTTACCTATTTTGTGTTAAATTGGGTGTTTTTCATGTCTATTCTACGTTATTCCAATAGGGTTTCTTTTATATCTC
Organism: Viscum album; assembly: GCA_963277665.1. Lineage (NCBI taxonomy): Eukaryota > Viridiplantae > Streptophyta > Magnoliopsida > Santalales > Viscaceae > Viscum > Viscum album. Next base: position 442,262,806 of record OY728165.1, on the reverse strand, counting down.
TTGTAATGGTTTTATAAAAAATATTTTAGCATTAAAAATTTGGTTTTGGTGAATATGGAAATCTACATTGTGTTCAATGTGGGGGTTTTTAATTGTTGTTCTGTACAAACCAATGTTAAATTTTATGAATTTATTCTATTGAAATTCTAATGGTTTTACTCAGTGATATAAGTGGAAAAATCATGTGTAGCTATAATTTTGAGTTGATTATTACTATAAATTATGTGTATATGTAATAATAGGTTTTGTAAACATGTGAAAATGATTTGAGAAAGTCAGGGGGAAACTTGGGTATCCAGGAGGGTTGATATGTACTAGTATGATTGTCATCCAGAGTTGTTTTATCCATGATTTACTACGTAAAATGGATAATGGAAACCCTAAAAAACTACATGGATAGTGGTTGGGTACCACTAGGTTATGGGTATGTTCCCTGATAGTGGATCATACATGAGAACAGATTTTTCTATGGTTACTTAACATAGAGATATGATGTACATGTGTCCAGATAGTAACTACCGTCTTGGGGTGCTCTCGAGTTTATTGATCATTATCATTATTTTCATTTTCAGTATAATATGTTTATTTTGGATTAAAAATAGTGTATCTATAAATTTTAATTGAATTATTTTCAGTTATGGAAATTTTCCATGGGGAAATGTTTACATTTAAAGCGTTCATTCATTAGAAATCATTTACACCACTAATTGCTTATTTTAAATAGCATGATATTTATATTGTATTTCATACTATATAAAATATATTAGTGGTGATTTATTGGGATTAGTCTCACAACCTAATTACACCCTTTGGTTTTATGTATAATTGATCATGTTTGACAAAGGTAAAGGAACGACCTTGCGTAATGAAAATTTGGGTTGTTAGTTCCCTTCCATGTTGCGGTGTTGTAGAGACAGCTTCTGGATGATGACACCATGTCATGTGGGGTCTCTAAGTCTATATTTATACAACATTTATGTGTATTTTGACCTCTTTTTTATGTTTAAAACTATGTATTCAGTTATGAATTGTGTTTAAATCTAATTTGGCATGAATATTATGATTAGGTTTATCAATAGATTTTGATGTTTTAGTTATTCATAATCAGGTTAATCATTCCCAAACCAAAATATACGATACCCAAGAAATTTTTCAAGTTTGTGGGGATCGGGAATTCCCTTCAAGATTTCCACAGGATGGGTTTGGTGTAGATTTGGATGAAGAAAAAATTCAGCTCGTGACAAAATGGTATCAAAGGAGGTTAATGTTTTTATTGTTGTATTATTAGTTTGGGATGATTTAGGCTAGACATGAGCTAAGTATGTCGGGAATTATAGGTGTAGTCATGAGTATGGTGCATGGCCTACACCACACTTTGAATACCTAGAGTCACCATGTACCATCAGAATTTGTAGATTGACTTCACTTCCATGTAATAAGTGTGGGCTACAGACAACATGTGGTAATCAGGTGGCGGTGGGGTAGTTGTTTCTTTCATCTTTGTAATATGTTTGGATTATTTATATTTGATGTTATTGATGAAATTTTAAGAAATGTTTTACTGATTTTTGTTTTTGTGACTGTTATCTTTAGTATAGACATGCCTCCCTAGAAAGCTATAATGCACCTAGGGAAGGAAGCCAGAGAGAGTTCCCCTTCACTGCTTGATCTATGACTAGTAGAGGATATGGATCAAGTTGTCCAAGCACTAGGACATTGACCAAATCCAATTCCAAATCCTATTATAAAAGATGAGATTGGTCGTAGGAAGGAAAAGGCCCATGATTTAATTAAAAAATAATCTTACATTCCAAGGTAGCATAGAACCCCATGATATAGAGGAATGGTTCAAAAAGAGTGAGTGTATGTTCGAGTTCCTGAACACAACTAAGGAGGTCATTGTGAAGTGTGACACTTTTCAGTTGGAGGGTCCAAGCTGCAAATGGTGGTAATGAGTACTAGAAATTGGAATGTATGAGCAGATGCATTGGGGAGATTTCAATGCCATCTCCAATGAACTATGCTTCCCAGAAGTCTTGGCATATGCAAGATCCAGATAGTTCATGGATATTGTTTAGGGGGATCTTTCTATGGTAGAGTATGCCAACCGTTTCACTGAGCTGGTTCGATATGATACTGAAATCATCTCAAATGATAAAGACATGGGATAAGGGTTTGAGAAAGGATTACGGCCTGAGTTATACACATATATTTTCATGATTATGTTGAGAACCTATGCTGAGTTGGTTGACTGAGCATGACAGGTAATTATTGACCAAAAATAGAGGGCTGGTATCTCTTGGATAATATCAGTAGTGGGTAATGGAAGCTCTCGGAGTAGAAAAGGAAGCGAGAGGAACATGGGATGAGGAGAGGTGGTATTTCAAGCCTCTCTACCAAGTAGTGTCGGTGGATTATGATGTGATATATGTCAAGTTCCACTAGTGTGGGAGGTCAGGGAACATCATACTAACATGTCTATTTCATTCTAAGGACTATAATCAAGGTGGAGGTATGGGTCACATGCATCGCTTTTGTAGGGTGGTGTATAAAATTCAGAGTGGGGTGGGATCAGTCAATTCAAGAGGAGTGAATGTTTAGTTAGAGCCATTGAGGTAGGGGATAACTTAATATGATGGTCAGGGTATTGGGATAGATCATCATCTGGGCAGATCCCAATTATGTAATACCAACAGACTAATAGTCATCCTTAGGTAGTGACCAGACATATCCATGGGGTTGATCAGGAACCAACAAGATAAGAGGCATGCCCATCGACAGTTTGAGGTTCCTTTTTGATTTCATCTTCTATAGCTATTTCTATTTTTGATACCAGTTCCTTTGTTTCGTCCATTTACTCCCATTTTTTGAATATTTTTAATTTTCCAACTTTGCTTTTGTCCATTGTGATGGAGATGGTGATACTTCTAGGAAAGAAGAAGAAGCATGGTCTTAGGTTCCTGTTTTGTGCACATTCTGTGTCAAGCATTATGGTTTAGTGGGAAATTATTTTCCTATATATGGATTTATTTGACATGATATGTGGCATGGATTAGCAATTACACCTTCAGCCACACATATATTACTATAAGCGTTGGTTCAGTTTCACAGTACCTGATGTGAGTCGTTAGGGTTTTCTTGAGAAATGGGATCCTCAGTCGGGACATGAGGGACCTCTATTCACAGAGTTTAGTGATAATGTTTTTCAGTTATCATCAATTTTTATTGATGAAAATGGTTATTTTCTTGATGGTGGACTACCTTAGGTAGTGGATGAGTTTTCATAGGTATTTCTGAAGATATTTCAGGCTCTCCCCCATAGCGAGATGTGGAGTTCAAAATTAATCTGGCTTCAATAACACTACTGAAATATCATCCACATATCACATGACCCCCACAGAGTAGATGAAAATAAATAAGTATCTTGTTGACTTAGAATACATATTATCCATTCCTCTGAGAATCTCTCCTTGGGTTGCTCTTGTTTTGTTCCCAAAAAATGCTGATGTATCCCTCCGGTTCTGCATTGACTACCTGAAGTATAACAAGTAAGAAATAATTAAAAAATATCCTTTTCCAAAAATATATTACTTTTTCAATTATTGGTATGGTGAATAATGGTTTTATTAAAAAAATTTCCCTTTGGGCTATCATCAACTGAGCAAAAAATGAGGCAAATATCCTAGAGACAGCCTCCCAAAGTAGTTAAGACCGCTTCAAGTACTTGGTCATGCCCTTCAGATTGAACAATTCTACAGAGGTCATTATGGAACTCATAAAATCGTTTTATCTTCATTATAATGATTATTTTTTGTTATTGATTTTGTGGATGAAAATCTATTTTATTTGGGGTTTGGTGAGGAACATGAGCATCACTTCAGATCATTCTTGGCACATTGCGAGAGAATTTCCTTTATGAAATATTTTTCAAGTGAGCATTATATATCAGGGAGGTGATATTTCTAGGGAATGTGATATCAATGCAGTTGGTTTTGATGGTCCCCAAGAAGATCAGTGTGATAATGTCATGGGAGCGTCCGAAAAAAAAAATTCAAGATCAAGAGATCTCTCACCCTGGATAGTTATTATATATGGTTTGCTCGAGATTTCTCTCAGTTTGATTCACCAATAACCATTATCACCTATAAATGGGTGAATTTTTAATGTGTCCCAAAATATTATAAATTCTTCTAAGATATAAATAGATTGTTCACTACCACCCCTATTCTGATTTTCCCAATTCCAAGAAAGGAATATTTGGTGTATTCTGATGCTTCAGGTATGGGTCTCAGGTGGGAGATTATGTATGATGATCTTGTTCTGGCGTATGTATCTCACCTACTGTGACCACATGAAAATAATCACCTAACACATGACATGGATTTTTCTGATTTGATGCATTCTTCGAATTCTTGGCATCAATAACTCTTTGGGGAGAAGTTTCGGGTTATCTCTGATCACAAAATCTTTCCATATATCTTCTCACAGAAGTACCTCAAAATGAGGAAACGTCGTTGGATTGAGTACTTGTAGGGGTTCGACAATGACATTTTATATACCCTAGGAAAGGGTAAAGTTGTGGCCAATGCCTTAAGAAGAAGAGTCCATGGACTGGCTTTGATGAAGTCCAATGATAAATGGACTCCTATTGTGCTCTTTGCTCATATGGATGTGGAGACCAAGGATGAAAATGGAGGTGATTTTTTTTATTCTTTCACTTGATTCCTCTGGTGGAGCTAATTCAGTTGGAAGATTTTAGTGATGAGCATTTGATGTGCGCGAAATATTTTTTTCATGGTTGGAATATTAATTTTGATTGATTGTCATCTCCCGAGGGAATCATGTGCTTCAGGAGCCATTTAGTATTGTTTTTATCTCTGTGGAAGGTGGTGAAGTAGGATAACAACTATTCTCACTGGGCTATCCATCCAGGGGCCACAAAAAATTATTATAATGTCGTTCGGTAGTTCTTATGGCCTGGAATGAGATGAGATATCACAATCATCGTGTTGAGATTTTACGCATTCTAGAAGGTAAATGAAAAGAATCGAAGGCCCTTCATTTTTCTCCAACCGTTACCCATTCCCACCCTGAAGTGGGACATGGTCACCATGGAAATCATTGTGGGATTGCCTGCTACACCTCAGGGAAATAAATCCATTTGGATAGTGATGGATTCTCTAACCAAATCAGCCAATGTCATCATGATGAAATATACAAATAATGTTGATGAGTTGGGTCAATTTTATCATCTAGTGGTGCAAAGTCTATATGGTGTGTCACTAGTATTTTTCATCGATATAGACATCTATTTTACTTCTTGGTTTAGGTAAGCCCCTATGAAGGCCTTGGTGTCTTAGATTATGTTGAGCACAGAGTTCCATCCTCAAATAGATGGTTCGATAGAGTGGGAGAATTATATTTTTGAGGACTTGTTTCATGCATTGTTCTATACTTATGATGTTCCTAGGATAGCCATTTGAGATTGGTTGTGTCTTCTTATAATAATAGTTACCAATCCTTGATTTTAATGGCTCCTTTTGAGGTTCTCTATGGTCATCCTTGTTGCCCCCCCCCCCACCAGTGTTGGGCCGCAGTGGTGAGACCTCGCTGTTGGGGTCAAGTCTGGTGCCAGATACCTATGAGAAGGTGAAGTAGATCATGTACCTATGGAATGATCAGATTTTTCAAAATACATGTACTGACAAGAGGCTTTGAGACCAAGTGTTTTTTTTGGGTGACATGGTATTAGAGAAAGTGGACCCTCATTTTGAGCATCATCAATAGAGAAATAAACAGTAGCTGACGACGTGGTTTGTCAGACAAAATGAGATCGCCGAGTGTGTTGAAAATGTGGCATATAGTTCAGCCTTACCATATCAGTTGACATCCATCCATGGAATCTTCCATGTCTGCGAGTTGATGATAAACATCCCAGATCCATCAAATTTACTTAATTTAGAGGGGTTGGATATTGAACAAGATTTATCTATATTTGAGTGGCTAGTGTAAACAGTGATCTTCAATGAAATGATGATTCAAGGAAAGTCAATTCTAATGATGCTGGTTCATTGGAAGCATGGGAATGAAACCCTTGAGACTTAGGAGCATATGTTGTTGGTTGATAAGGAGTACCCATTCTCCTTTTCCGATCATGCATCATGATAACATTCCATGACTGAATGTAATTCAGGGTCAAGCAAATTGTCATATCCATGACTTATTTTAAAGTGACATTAAATTTAATTTCCATTTTTTCTTTGTTGATGTGGTTTCCATTCATTTTTTAGGAAATGGTGAGTTTTCATGATTTGGGCAAAACCTTGAGCCCATTTCCATATTTAAATACAAATATTTATTCTTTTATGAATATTAATTTTTTCAACATTTTCCATCAATTAAAATGACAAAATGTCCTTCCTAACCTATTGACAACACCATATCATTTTTAAGCTTTATAAATCCATTTTCATTGTGCATTTTGGGGTTTTTTTAAAGAATAGGGTCATCCGTTAATCTCATTTCTAGTTTTTTTTAAAAAATTATTTATTATCGTATCCAATTTTTATGAATTTTTAGTGAATCAAACTATAACCCGATCACACATACCTTAGGCACACCCCCATTTTATTTTCTCCTCTTTGGATCTTATAGGAATCGATAATAAGGGTTGTACTTCTTATTCATTCTCTAATATTCTAGATTGGAAGTGGTTTTTTGTTTACTTCATAACGCCTTCTATTTGTACTCTTCTACCCCCATTTCAGTTCTCACTTGTCCTTATAAGCCTTAATTGACCCTAAATTTCATTATATGCTATTTTGAGATTTAGATACTTGTGTATTTGATGATATTTCTTTGAGAACCCCCACTTAAGTGGGTATCCTTCCTTCTTCCTCCCATTATCTTAGGGGTTCTTTCATTTTCATTAGGTTACTTCCATTTACTCTTAATGTTACTAATATAAAATAAGTGGGAATTCAAACTGAATGTTTGATCATGGGTTTTTTGGTTATATTTTGTAGTTTTAGGATTTCTCTATGTCTCTTGTGGTGCGATGATGGTGTGGCTGAGCTTTGGGACAAATATTCAAGTGTTTTGACGTTTTTTGGAGGTGATTAAATGTGTATGCACTGCCATTTGAGTTATATTTTCTTAATTTCAATTTTTGCACAAATCTCTATCATTATTCTTGCTAAAAAATGTTTTTTGGGTGACTTTTGTTATGATAATAATTGTTGGTACTAATTATGTGTTAAATTGGATGTTTTACATGTCTATTCTATGTTATGCCAATCTGGGTTGTTTTATAACTCCTATAATGTATATATATAAAATATTAGTGCTGAAAATTCTATTTTTTTGAATATTGGATTGAAAATAGTGTTCAATGTGGGGATTTTAATGGATTTTCTATTCAAAAAATTGTTAAATATTGTGATGTTATTCAACTAAAATTCATAAGGTTTTATTGAGTGATTAATGTGGTGATAAGAATTTCTAGATAATATTTTGAGTGTATTATAACTAGTACTTTTGTTTTTATGTTCTAATTAATATTGGTGACAAAAAAATGGTTTGAGCCCCATGGTGGAAACGAAGGTATCTACTAGGGCAGATACGTTCTAGTATGTTAGTGATCCAGAACAGTTTAATCCATGTTTCACTGCAAAAAATGGATAATTAAAAAACTAAAAAACTATATTGATGATGGTTTTGGGACCAATAGGTTTTGGGTATATTCCATACCACTGGCTCATGCACATGAATGTAATTTTCTATGGAAACATTACAACGAGATACGCCGTAAATGGGGCGAGAGAAAAACAAGTGCCTAAGGGTATTCCCGATATTAGTGTACATTCACTCTTTGGCATTTATTTTTCGAATTTAGTGAATTTTGTTTGGAAAATATATTAGCTTAAATTTTCATTGGAATGTTCTCACACATGGAAAATACACTGTGATGACTATTTATATTTAAAAGATTCTTTCTTTAGAAATTATTTCCAACTCTCATTTCTTTTCCAAACAATAATGTTTCTTATCTTATATTGTGTAATCTATATAATCTCATTGTGGTATCATATTTGTTTTAGTATCAAACCCTACTTAGACCCCTTGGTTGTAAGTATACTAGATATTGTTTGACACTGGTATGGGCAAGGCATTGGTTGATGGCAGTAAGGGTTGTTAGTTCCCTTCCATTGTATGCTATTGTGGAGATGACTTGTGGGAGATGACCTCTAGTCATGTAGAGCCCATAGGTCAATTTTTATGCTAATTTTATGGTTCATTTGACCTCATTATTTTTTATTAAAAGTATTCATGTTGATCTAGATTATTTTTAAATCTTGTTTGTCCTGAATTTTCAAATTTGGTTCATCGATATTTTTATGTATTACGTATCCATACTCGCGTAAATAATTCCCAAACCAATTTCCATGATACTCGAGATTTTGTGATAGCCTATGGGGATAGGGAACTCCCTTTTTGGCCTTTATATGGTCAATGTGTTGTTTTTTTATAGAAACTAGAATCAGTTCGTGACACCGACTGTAGTGAACTTCATTTTTTAATAATATATTTCTAACGTAGTTCGATAACAATTATATAATTAATAAATTAAAATGAATATTTTAGGTATATTTTCATAGAATCTAGGTTACTAATACATGATATATATAAGGATAAAATAAAAGAAAAATTCTATTAAATCTTTTATACTAAGTAATTTGTTATTCAATCCTATTTAACTTGACATTAACAAATTTTGTCATGACGTTGATTAATGGAAAATGGTGATCATAAATACCAATAATTTATAAAAATTGAAATAGATTATTTGTGATAATTATTTTTAAAAAAGATCAAAATTAAATAATATTCATATATAAAAGATATATAATAATGAAATGCCTCTACGATAAAAAAATATTACCTAGAAGAAAAATATCACAAATCATTAAGGAAAATGATTCATTAAAAATACAACCAAGGTCATTCACAATTTTATCATAAAATATTTAATCTATAGATATTACATATATACTCAATGAATTAATGATCTATACGTTGATACACTTAATTTTACAAAATCTTGGGTTCCACATTGTTCATAATAAATTATTTCCTCAAATAATCAGAGAGACAACTGAACGAGTTTCATATAAAATCATTGAGTAAATATGTGTTTAGAAACATGATCCTTCAATCATTATTTTTATACAATAAAGGAAACATACTTTTCATTCAAATAAATGTTCAATTATTTATTTATAACATCATATTAATTTATTTCCATTAATAGAAATATGGTTGAGTATTCATAACATAAAAAGAGATGGAAGGAAAACCATAGGGTCATATCAATAGAAAATAAAATGTAAAAGGTAGTTTTTACAGAAATCCTAATGAGATATTATAATTGACTAATAGAAATATGAAAATAACTACAATAATGGACTGATCAATTTTCTATTATAACATAATAAAAACTAAATTAGAAAACTGCCTTCCATGGAAGTTTAAGGATATAAAAGAGGAAATGAAACCCTTATATTGTGGGATAAATTATTAAATTAATAAGTGATTTATTAAGTGCATTAAAAACAATATTGAAATTATTTAACGGTGTAAAATGGTGTGAATATTTAGATCCATTTCATAGTGTGAATGAAATGGGGTAGATATATGGGAAAATATAGTAATGTGCGAGTATTATTTATATATTTATTTATCATTTCCCATGGAGTTATAGGTTATGGGAAATTTAATCCCATTTTTTCCCATGAATTTGACTCTTAGATCATGAAATTAATAATATGGTATTCACTTTTCATGGTTCCAAAACAAATTATTATTATAATATAACTTTTTGTCTTTTCATGAAAATATATCAAAAAAATCATATATTTAAAATGACAATTAGTTTTCACAATTTGGAATTCTATTTGTAGTTATAAAAATATATTTTAATTTATAAAACTAATCATATTAATAATATAATTAATGATTTTAAATTTTTTATTGATTATTATTTAATAATTACATATTTTGGAAACCATAAAAACATAAATAAAAAAAACTAATTTTAAGAAATCACAAAAATATAATGTTTAAAAAAAATCACTGCTTCACCCTAACCTAGTTTCATCATAATTATATAAAATATACATTATTTTAAATGTTATTGTAAATATTATAATGATACAATTATAATAAAAAAAACTTATATCTTGAAAAAAAAATTAATAGAAAGATAATTTTTTGACCCTTATGAAAATTACAGGGAACATTGTAAAATTATGTTACCATTTATATTTAAATGAAAATTATTTTCCATATATTTCATAGAAAAATAATTACATAAGATACAAATTTTGAACCAAAAAGAGTATATTTTCTAAAAATAAAGTAATGATTTTTTTATAAAAAATATATATTTATCAAATTCATCATATATTCATGTTATTTTTGTTAAACAAAATAATAATGTAAATGGAATTGAATAATAAACATTTTAATTATAAAAAAAATTACACAATTAGTAAATTATGATCTAGATAAATAAATTCATATTATATTGTCATACTCTATAAGGGTAAGTTGTGTGATGGTGGAATATTCATTCGGTGGATTAGCTAACATTGACCGTGTGGTAATCTCACCTGGCATGAACATATCCCAAAGATTATTTCAATCAGTCCTAACCTTCTTTTTATGTAATTGGTGTTGGTTAATATAGAACCCCTATGATTAAACCTCCCAAATATTTTATAATAAATTGGATTTAAAAGTCGATATATTATTATTTTATGTCATCATTTGTCCATGATGCATCTATTATATGTTGTCATTGGCCTTTATAACAACTAATATTAATATTATTATTTTTAAAAATGGTCATAATTACCACCTTCCATATTAACTAATAGTCATATTGACCAAAAAATTGGTAATGGTCAGATCACTTTTCTTAATAGTGATGTTATAATTCCGTTGTCAATATCCAAATTTCGATAGCCATACCACCTCTAATAGATGACACACAATTAATTAATTTATCATTCACTTTAATTCCCTTAATTCTTAAAAAATTATAAATGCTCAAAAGGTTTAAAATATATTCTTATTTTTGGAGTTTTTATCATTAAATAAATAATTCTTGAGAATAAATGTGTTCCAAATATTCAAATTAATTTATATTTAAATAATTTATTTCATCAGCCAATTTAATATTTCATATTCTCATAGTTTTTTATTTACCAAATATAATTTTACCATTTAATGAAATAAATTTGTTTTTTGTATACGTAATTTTCTTATTTCATTGGCTTGAGAAAATTACATATTATAAAAAAATTTATATATTTTTTGGTCATTATACATATTATCCCTACATTCATATTCTTTAACAACATTATTTATGAACCCTAAAATAACATAGACTTTAGTGTCTTTTAATATCACCCATCTCTCTGCATGACATGTGGAAATTCCTTATGTCCTTTAGTAATAATATAAAATCTCTAATGTTCGGTGCATATTCTTTCTTACACCTGACATATATCCTTATATGATATGTTTATATCATTAATTAGGATTCACATTTGAAAATTATTTAATTTAACCATTGAGCTATATATTTTATTCTATAAAAAATTAAATTCTTATAAATTTTAATAAATTGTGTTTTGGGATATTTATATAATTTAATAATTTTTTATAAGTTCATTAGTAAGAATAATTTAATAATTAATTAATTTATTAATATTTTATGAAAAATTATAATATTAATATCCATAAATATTAATTCTTAATATTGGAATATAATTTACAAATTATATGAAATTCTATATAGTTCTTAATTATTATAATAATTTAGTAATTTTTAGAAAAATGAAAATTATGAATTATTAAAATTATGGCCTTCATTATTAAATTAATTAAATAAAAAAACTAGTTTGGGGGAATGACTTACTATAATTTATAATAAATATTAAATTTTTCATATTTAAAATATTTGACTTTTATAAGAAATATAACTGAAAGATAAAATACTTATATTCCATATATTATCAAATATATCTTGTAAATTCAATAAAATCAAATTTATGAATTTATTTGCGGAATAATAAATATATATTACATATTTTTTTAGGTCATATGTTTTTAAAAAATAAATTCTAAAGAATATATTGTTTCCTAGTTTCATTATTTTTGAATTTATATTATATGTTATCTAATGACTAAATATGTAAATTGTTTGATTTATTAAAACATTCCCGTACATTTATTAATCCCCAATAAAAATTCATTATATTATGAACAATGTTATGATTTATTTGATTGTTTCAAAACAACATCATGTTATTATCAAAAAATCACCAAATGAGACACATGCTTGTTATGATAATAAATTAATATATATTCAATGGTTTCTTTCACTTTTAATGACTTATGATCATTATAAAACTGATGGATTTTATTTATATATATTAGGACATACTATTATGATGGAATTGAGGACAATCACGAGTAATGTGTACAATGGGTAGATAGATTATGAGAATGTATTCTCATTTCCAACATGGGTTAATCCTTTTTTTGAATACTGATTGTTTATTATCAGTATCCCTCAAAATACCCATGACATAATTATTGATTTTATACAATTATAAAAATTTGATTGGAATGTGGTTGTATACCATGTCCGTAGGATTAATTTACATAGATATTAATATAATTAATATTTAATTTCTATTATTAATAAAATATATGAGACATGTAAATAGATACCTATATTTATGTGTTGAAAATATAAATTTTGTTGAAGGTATAATATCCCCCAAAAAATAATTTGAATTGTGTATACATATAATGTGAATAAAATGTGACTACATGGTGTCATTTAATTCCTTTATTAAATGATATGTGAAAAATTCATTCACAAATCAACAAATTTCAAGTCTAAAATCATTTCAAAAGGTTGGATATAATAGATTATGGTTCACATTAATTATATTTGGAATGAAATTGAAGGAACTGTAAATTTCCAGAGTTAGGGAAAAATGATATTATTATATTTTTGATATACATATTTGGGAAACCATAATTACATTGAAATATGATATATAGTTTTTTATTATCTAAATATTGTATTATGAATTTTTCATTCAACTCAACTATTTAACGTTCATATATGATATAATTTGGATAATTACATACCAAAAAAAATAAGTGGTTTTGGTACATCCAAATAAGAGTAATTATTTATGAAATATATGACATAGAACCCCAATTTATATAATAAATTTAAAGGTATAATATTTTTAATTGTTGATAATTTATTACAGATTCTTATTAAATGAATGTAAAAATGAAACTCATTAGATAATTTCATTTTCAATTTAATTCTATCATTATCATAAATAAGTATTTTGAAATTTGTCCTTGATTAAGATAATGGTAATGTAGTAAACTCCTTTGATTGGTAACTAATTAAAATTTATTATATAATAGAAACTATATCTATTCAAAAGGAACCTTAACAAGTAAAAAAATGTTTATACTGTTTATATTTTAATACTATATATTTATAAAAGTCATATAATGATTAATTTATGTGTTTATAGTTATAATACACTAATGGTATATACACCCCAAAAATGAAATCATTAAGATAGTGTATTGTAATGGCTAGCTGGGACTAAATATTTTCTATAAGTCTTAATCTAATTATGGTATTCAAAAAAAACTCAAGAATGGAAATGATTCAACAAATATGAAGTTTTATTGAATAATAATTATTATATTCTCAATTAGTTGATAATTGATGATCTGTTCATATGATGACTATTTTTGGGGTTTATATAAATAGCTAACATTTTTTAATTTTCGATATATAGGAAAAAATATAGGTAGAGATTCGAATAATTTTTCAGATTGTATTTATTAAATTCCAGTGAACCAAAATGTAATTTTCATAAATGTTTCTTCTTGATTACATATGATTGAATTATAATTCAATACCAAAATGGGTTTTTGAATCACTATTAAATATATATATATATATATATATGTATGTAATAGAGCTTAATCATTGGAATCTATTAATTCTATTCGAATGGTATCAAAGAAAATATATATTATTAATTAATTTAATAATTATAATGGATTTAAAATGTAATGGCCCAAGTTTTTTGGGTCCATTACTTGGTAGAAATCTGATGTTGAGGTGTTCTGGCTGATCTGGAAGGCCATCCCAGCATCTCCGTGACTCCTTGCTATAGCCTTGGCCTATTAGGGGCCTTGGCCTACTGAAAGACCTAGCCTATCGGTGACCTTGGGGTACCGGTGGCCCTTGGCTACCGGTAGCCGAGGGCTACCGGTCGCTCAAGGCCACCAGTACCTCTAGGAAACCGGTAGCTTTCAGCAACTGGTAGTTGTCGCCAACCGGTAGCTCTCGGCTACCTCTGGCTTTCGCCAACCGGTAGCTCTCCGCTGCCGGTAGCTGTCACCGACCGGTTGCTCTCGCCTACACCCACAGGTTTTCCAGTAGCACCTCCTTTTTGCGATAATTGGTTTTTAAACCATGTTTTGATCACTTTAAGCATGTTTTATATCCCATTAATGCCCATTTAAATTAAATGATTGGTGAGGTACCCCTAAAATAAAAAATCATGAGGTGTGAGTCGGTTTAAACCTCCCCAAAAGGTGGGGACCTTTATGTAGTGTGTGGGGTGTCTCAACCGCGTGGTCAACCCAAAATCCCGCTTATTATACAGTTTCTAGTTTTTTAGCCATCCTAGGAATGTTTTATCTCAGCCTTTATAACCAATGGCTTCTCCCTAGGATTCTTTTCTCGATCATCCTACTCAGAGTACCCTTCCTCCCAATGAGACGTACCCATGTTTCTCAGGTTTTCTAATTTCCACACGATGAGTTAACATTGATCCTTGATTCATCAGGAAGGGATTTTATCCTACGTCTCTCTTTTCTGTGTATCATGCGGGGTGGGCATGTTTTTTCCTCTGTGGAAATTTATGAAACCTAACTTATTGAAGATAATAAACGGACCTTTAATGAAGTAAAGGGGGGGTGTGATCGATGACATGTTGTGCACTTTTATTGTTGATATATATTGTGAATTATACAGGCCGTTGGTCACAGAAAATCATTGTTATTGGTGGTCTTTCTCAGTTTACTAATGAACCTTGGTGTTTTTGGATATTTAAATAACTGTAACGTGGAATTGGTTAATTACATGTACTCGGTTAAATAAATTGAAATCACCAGGATCATCCCTTTTTTGTGATAACCCTGGTTAAAGCACAGTGGAATCAAAACCATAGAGGTTGTTAAGTCTGTTAAATCTGAAAATACCTGCATGGGTCTGCCTTGTGTTGGTGGTAGTGGTTTGTTTGTTTTTTCTTCACGAGCCGATTGTGGGTGACCATATGGTTTTCTTGGATGTGGTCTTAGATTGATGGGTCAATGCGGGTAAGGATGGGATCCCCTGTTGTTATACATTGAGGATGAATGATTACTCTGCTTATATCACGAATTGGGGTGGGATCCTCTATTGTTGAGAAACCATTAGCACCTGGATTTTGGGGAAATGAGGCAGTATCTTGGGGTTTTCTTTGGTTCCAGTACTTCGAGGGATCTCCCTTATCCCATAGTTGTTGTGACTTTGCAATAGAACTAGGTTTGAATGATTAAATTGATGTTGGTTGTAACTTTTTTCATTTGTTATTGCTTATGCTGTTAGTTGCCTAGTAGTGCAGAACCATATTTAAATGAATTACATGAACATGGAAGCAAGTATATATTAAATGGGAATTGGTTATGGGGTGAGTTGTGACTCAGCTGTGATCAGTGTGCCTCCTATTAATAGGAACGAGTGTGCTTGTTCATGGGTTAGCTTTGGAAACCCTAGGTTGGGTTGAGTGTTTGTCACTTATACTTATATTTTTAGTTTTTATGTTTCTTATTCATGCACCACCCATGTTGAGAACTTAGTGCCGAACACCCCCATTTCATGGGGGAGGGTTTTTTCCCAATACTTCTCTTAGTGGCTAGTTATTAGCTCTTTTCTACTCCCATTCCCAGATATCCTAAGTATTTTCGGGTAGGTTGTGATGTCCTCAAGTCAATTATTATCCCAAGAATCTTTGGGCGGGGTGGTTGCAGTGGTTGGACAAAGTGTTTACGGGCAGGTTGTTTCCCAAGTATCTTCTGAATGAGGCCCAGGTGTCTTCGGGTGTGACGGTAGCATTCTGGCCTTGGTGTCTTCAGGGGTGGCAGTGGTTGTTTTAGCCTCGGTGTTTGTGGGCATGGTTATGTGAGATTGTTGTGGCCTAGGTGTCTGTGGGCGGGATAGCAGTTGTGGCCCAGGTGTTTACTGGTGGGATGTGTGGTTGTGGCGTAGGTGTGTGTGGCAGGGTGTGGTAGTGGGACTGTGGTGAGAATATAGGGATTGGTTTTATGCATAGGATGTCATCAATAACCGGTGGGAAAGTGGCATGGGGTACCCAAACATCGATGGGCTATTAGTATAATCTACTGGACTTGCATTATTTGTGAATTGTTACTTAGTAAGGCTTGGGTGGATAGTTTATCTATTAAGGTGTTTGGTTACCTCTTTTTCCACGGGGCATTAAAATGTCTCCTCACATGTGCACGAGAGTCATTGGTTTTCCCTACTGAGTGTACTTGTATTCTCACCCTACACATATAATTCTTCATTTAGGTTTCCAGGAGGACTTTAGTTATCATGTAGGGTCGTACTAGTATGGATCTTAGGGGCAGTTCTGTTGTTGTTTCCCTTTTATTGTTATCTTTTCACCTTTGGAGTTTTGTGACTTGTATCTTTTACCTTTGAACATGCATATGGAAATGGTTTACATTCAGCCATACTTGCACTTTTAGATTTGGTGTTGGGGATTTTACTATCTTATCTCTCGATCCTGTTAAAATAAAAAGGGTAATGCCTTCCATTTAATGTGTGATTCTACACCCTTGGTGCTGGTCGCCACTCTGGGACCTAATGAAGGTGGGTTTTCGGGGTCATTATCTCTCCTTCAACATAAAGAAGGAAGCGCATGGCAACCTGCTGACCGTTCCATTCTTTTGGTGAAGGCAGGTCTTGCGAGAATGGTATTAGAGGTGAGGTTGAGAGATAAGATGGAGTCTGGAGTTAGGCACAATGAGGATTGCATGGGATGGTAGGGAAACAGTGTTGGGTGACCTTGGAGAAAGGATTATGTCCGGGAAGACCGACTAGGACATGAGATTTTAGGTCCCCCCATGATCCGATTCAACGACTATGTACCTACTGAATGACCAAGTGCGGCCACATTGATTGCTGGGTAAAGACTATAGGAAAGGTAAATGCATCATAATGACTTGTGTTCCCATGTTTCTAGGGTGGTTTGGGAATTTGAAATAAATAAGAAGTTTTAGAAGTTTTAAGACAAATATTCTCCACTACATGGGAATAGGAATTCCTTGTTTACCTTGCACCAATGGAAACCGGGAGATGACCACAAGTTGTTTGGGAAATTGAGGCCCAGGACGTTGACTTTGTCGATCAGTAGAGGGCTGATTGAGAGGTGGAGGATGACCAATGTCAGAAGATGCCTTGATCCTTCCAGTGACATACCCTCGAGAAGTACGAGGGTATCTCCTATGACATGAAGACATAGGGCTGGCTATAGGATCAAGTGATAACCTTCTTCTTGATCCGGGCTCTGACCGAGTACTGGGATCCTCTGGCCGTCTTCCAGATGCGGGGAGTAGCGCGTCAGTGGTGGACGCTCTACCTGGGGGAGAGGAGAGAGGCTGAGGTGGCATGGCCTGATTTCAAGGAGTTCCGGGTGGAATTCCTCTCTTCTACGATAAAGCAGAGAAGAGGCATGAGTTATTCTCCCTCCAGCAGGGGAGTATGTCGGTAAGGGAGATGGGGATCATGATTAAAGACCTCCTCTGCATTTCTCCGGACAACTTCCCAGATGAGGAGTCTCAGGTGAGAGGTTTAGAGGAGGCACTCCAACCTTCCCTCCAGTACACTATTACCCCCGTCACCTTGCTGACATATTTGGAGGTCCAGAATAAGGATGAGGTAGTGGAGAGGATGCACATGTTGGGCGGTGTTTCATGACAGGGGATTCAGCTAGGACAATCAAAGGGAAAGGCCATCAGCACCAAACCTCCAGCATCGGGACCCTCTAGGTTCCGACCACCAGAGAGCATGCCACAACAGTTTCAGTTCTGGTCCCTTGGACCTCGCCCTTTCCCTTTGGGCATAGGACCGAGGTGCTTCATCTGTGGGAGCCATGGACATCTCCAGAATCTGTTCCCGAACGGATTTTAGTACAGCAGTGTTGGACAGGCCTAGGACCCGCCTCTGCAGTAGCTTCCAGCTAGGCCCTTTCAGCAGCATCGAGCTCCCGCTCCTCTGAGGCCAGAAGTTCTAGGGGGAGGCCGACCTCAGGGTTCTCCTTAGGGACCTCAACCAGGGCATGGTCGGGGAGGAAACCGATAGCCGAGGGGCAGGGGAGCTGAGAATGGACAGTAGCAAGCCGTGAAGGCAACAGTTCCAGTGGGACCGGAGCTTATTCAGGGTACGATTAGTTTGTTTAGTACCCTTTCTTAAGCCTTGTTCGATACCGGTGCATCACACTCTTTTATTGCACCTGGTATGGACTTTGCTCTGGGTGTAGATTTCGAGAGTCTTCTAGTGCCCCTCGTGCTGAGCACACCAGTCGGAGGTCAAAACGACTTTCTATATGTTTGTAGAGGATGCATAATGATGATATGGCCACATCAGTCAGTCAGGGATCGACTACTGCTACAGATATAGCCATACGATGTCATCCTAGGAATCGACTGGCTGTTCTCTATGTGTGACATCATCAACTGCATCCAAGGAAGGGTTGTGTTCTCAGACATGTGCGGGAAACGTGTAACTTTTACCAGCGATCAGAGTGGCTAGAAGGGTAGCATGCGAGAGGAGCCCCCTATCCTTGTTGGCTGAGTTTTCAGTCAAGTCAGTGGATGCTCAGATGGTGGAAGTGCCAGGGATCATCAGTGAGTCTATGGACGTCTTCCCTGAGAAGGGGATGACTCTACCCCCTCGACGTGATATCGAGTTTGGGATAGACTTGTAGCCTGGTGCTCCTCAGATTTCCATGGCTCCCTACTAGATAGCGCATTCAGAGCTTTGGGAGTTTCGGATTCAGATTGATGATCTGATGAAGAAGGGTTTTCTTCGACCGAGTGTGTCACTGTGGGGTGCTCTTGAGTTTTTTGTGAAGATGTCAGAGGGAATTCTAAGGTAGTGCATAGACTACAGGAGGCCGAATCAGGTAACCGTCAGGAATCGCTACCCTCTTCCAAGGATAGGCAATCTCTTTGACTAGCTAAAAGGTGCAGGATGGTTCTCAAATATTGACCTGTGGTTTGGGTGTCACCAGTTGAGCGTGAAAGAGGGTGACATCATGAAGACATCCTTCAGGTGTAGATATGGGCACTTCGTGTTTTTGGTCATGCCTTTCGGCATAACACATTCTTCGTCTTTGTTAATGGGGCTTATGAACTCTATCTTGCACGAGTATCTAGATCGGTTCGTAGTCGTGTTCATTGACTACATCATGATCTATTCAAGATTAGAGGAGGACCACATGGAGCACCTGAGGACTGTTCTAGAGGTCCTCCGATAGCACCAGATCTATGGTAAGTTGTCAAAGTGCATGTTCTGGACATGAAACGTGCACTTCCTTGGGAACGTAATGTCTGTGAAAGAGGTAGCGGTGGAACCATCAATGGTTGAGGCAGTTTTTATAACGTAGCACCCAAGAACGGGGTAGAGGTTCGTAGTTTCCTCGGGCTGGCAGGTTACTACCGAAGGTTCATACACAACTTCTCTCGAGTTACGGCACCTTTGACAGCCTTGACCAAGAAGGACCAGGTTTTTGTGTGGAGTGAGTAGTGTGAGGCAGCCATCAGCTTTCTGAAGGAGTTGTTGGTTAGTGCCCCGGTGCTGAGACTACCAGAAGAAGGGGTAGCGAATGAGGTGTTTTGTGATGATTCAGGGAAAGGCCTCGGATGTGTGTTGATGCAGTGACAAGGGGTGATCTCATATGGGTCAAAGCATGAACGCCCTCATGAACGTAATTATGCCACTCACGACATGGATCTTGCATCGGTCGTTTTCACACTAATGTTGTGGTGGCACTACCTCATCATAGAATGTTTTTTAGACTTCACAGATCACAAAATATTGAGGTATATCCTCTCCCAGCGGGACATAATCATACAACATCGAAGGTGGATGGAGTTCCTCCAAGATTACGACTTCAATATTTAATACACTTCAGGAAAAGGGAATGTAGTGGCCGATGCTTTGAGCCGAAGGTCGCAGAAGGATGCGGTCCAAGAGTCGACAGATGCTCCAAATTCGAAGGAGGAGTTGGCTGCCTTGCAGCAGGATGCGAGGATAGATAGTGGTAGAGGTTGCCTATATTAGACGATAGTGTAGTCTTCTCTATTGTGGCATGTGGTGGTGTCTCAGTGGGGAGACCTAGAGTGAAAAGTGGTGCACGACCGAGTTGACCAGGGAAATGATCTGGAAGGGTGGACAGAGGATGGTCAAAATTGGATTCTCTTCCAGGGGAAGGTGTTTGTTCCAGAGGTGATGCGTGGCATGGTTTTTAGTGAGTTCCACAACTCACCCCTAGTGGTACACCCATGATTTTCCATGATGTACCAGGGTTTGAGGAGATAGCTTTGGGGGACCGGACTAAAGCGAGTAGTGGTTGAGTTTCTGGCCAAGTGTAACACCCCAGGTAAATAAAGAATATGACATTTTCATATTTATCCATTTTTTCAATAAAATATTAATATTACTTTAAAGGGAACTCTATTCTTGATGGCTTACCCAAAACGCTACAACGAGTTTCATTGATATCGTACGTTGCACTATAAAAATAAAATAATATTATTTTAAATGGAAGTTAGCACATAGTCGTTGTATTCGAGATAATGAATATAAATAACTAAAATATGATTATATATGTTTGTCAAATATTTTTTCTTTTTACAATAAATGTTAGAGGATTAAAAATGCGAATGAATCCAATTTTAAGCGTAAACATTCTAATATTGTTTAAAAGGTCGATTAACTGCCTTTGGATGGAGAACCTCTTTTGAATCCACTTTTTGACAATTTTATGTTTTATCATATGGATATCATTAGTATTGGAAAATGATTTGTGGTCTAGGTGATAATTATTATTTTGAACTATTTTGTTTTTTTGGGAACATTATATGATTAGGTTAAATTGAATTCCATGTGAATAAAATTTTGGAGTATTGGTATAATTATATTTTGGGAGAATCATTGATTTCAACTGTGTATTTATGGGGAATGAGGTTGTTTATGGAAATGATTAACCTATAATATAGTATATGTGATTATGTTAATATCTTACTTGTATAAGGAATTAAGATATGTAGATGTTATTTGCGGATAAATGCTTAAATTTATCTTCTAATACTATGTGCTAATATTATTCTAAATGTTCTATTTTAGCCATAGTCAAGAAATTGTTAAGGTTAGTTATTTTTTGAATGGTCTATGCTAAAATATGGGTTTAACTATTAATGTTTTGAGATTGAATTATTACTTCCTCACATAACGATTATTATTTTTGTGAAATATATTTTCCTGTACTAACAATTTTAGTTAATTTCTATAGATACGATTAAATTATTGTTAATTTTATAGGACTATTTGAATATCTATAAGTTGATTTTAATGCTTAGGGTTTGAAAATTTAATCATTAATACTCATCATTTGGATGAAAAGATGAGTGTGTGGTGAAAATTGATTAAAGGATGAAACTGAAGTTTTTATGTATATTTACTTACGTTCATAGTATAGTATTTAAAATAATTCTTTAACACTATAATACAATGTTTTAAAAAAGGGTATACCATTTACTTTTCCATATATGAAATCAAATAGCATTTAAACCATTAATATTTTATAGATTTACATTGATAAAGTTAAACTAACAATGTTTTCAATCACTTTACATCCGAAATTGGTTGTCCGTTTTTTCTTCTATATCCATGTTTTCTTAAATGTGACCCTATTAGCTATTGTCTCATGTAAGAATCATACTTCCACTACTTTCATTTAGAATAATTGTTTTATTAATCCCTCTTTTGATGGGTGGTTCTATACATTAACAACCCTAACAAATTTAAATGGTTAAATTAATTTTAATATGGGTATAATATAACCCCCCATGATTTTTATGAGATAGATTTTTTTCCTTTTATGTGTTATGTTATATGCTACACCAATATAATCTTATAATATGGGCAACACCTACAAAGCTTGTGGTATACGTAACTCAAATCATGGTTTCTCATACACACAATTTAGAGGTTCTTTTGATATAATTTTTTTCACACAATATATATTATATATGAACAACTAAATATTACAATGTATTCATTATAATGGAATGTATGAATATTAATACCTTACTTTTGAAAAACAGTTAAAATAAAAATGTAATTAAACTATAAAATAATAAAATAACTCTTGAATGATTTTATTAATTAAAAATAAATTTTATATATTATAAAAAATATATAAAATTCATGTGATATGTTTTTTGATATGATATAAGAAAAAATATCAATTTTATGGATAAAAGAATTATTTTTCAATAAAATGCTGTATTTCCACGTTTTGATGGAATAACAATATTAAATATAGTTTTTGACACTTTTTAAAATTAAATATTACCTAATAAACTTATTAATTTAATACATATTATTAAAATTTACGTTTGATGTATTTTTAATATTTTTCTGATAAGTATCATTTTTTGAAGAATAGTGAAATTATTGAATATTATTAAAAACAGTATTTTATTTTTATGTCATTAAATTATAAATAATTTTTATATTAGTTTAAAATTTTAATGAGTTTATATTTAGGGTTTTTTTAAAAAATTATTTTATAAATTAATTTGTTATAAAAAACATTTTATATCTTTAATATTTCATTTTTCCAAAAAAACCAATTACTGTGAAACATTATCTATTTTATATTAAATATAATTCATCAACTGCTGGGTTTTGAACTTTGAAAAAAATAATTTCTAATTGTAAATCATGATGTACAAATTTTTATGTGGTTCTCTTTTTATTTTAGTTTATTATGAATAGTAACCATGGTATATTTTGTAAACACGATAAAGGGAAAATTAGGATTTTAGGATAAAAATAAGATTAAACTGAATATAAACATACCAAAAAAATTAAAAAAATATATTTTATGAATGGAATTACACCCTTAAAACATAAGGGTAAAATTATTTCATTTAATGGACACGTGTCACATAAATTTACATAAATAATTTTTAAATCAAAGAAAGAAATAGTGTGTGACTTTCATTGTCTTTCATAACTATTATGGGTCCACATATTGAAAAATGGGTTGTATGAATATATATAAATTTTTTTATATTACTAAATAAACATGTTTCCAGTGTATAACTTTATTTTTTACATTTTGGGGTCATATCAGGGATATTATGTTATTTATATTATTTTATATAATAAAAAATTAAGGATTTCACATTCATGTTTAAAAAATATATCATTTCTAAATATGATTATGCATAACTTAAATTCAGTTATAATTACTAAATTGAAATATAATTTTTTTTAATTTGTATGTTAATTTTAATTTTTAGGAAATAAATAATGACATTATTGTTATATAAATTTATGAAATGGAAATTATATAATTGATGAAAAATCAATAGAATAATTATTATTAAAGATATAATAACAATTAAAAGAAAAAAACAGTTGAAAATAGTATTTTCTTGTTATATCACAATCATATTATTTTAATGGTTGGGTAATTTTCTATGTTTAACCATATGAAAATGATTATTAATCTTATAATATTTTATTTAATGTTATATTAAACATGTCACATTCATGTTTTAATACATATAACATTTTTAATGAAGTATTATAAGGATGATATATTTTTCAATAAGTATTCCTATATGATCTAGTAGATTTATAATCATCATTGTATTTTTCTTTTAATATTTATTCAAAAAATAAGTTTACTAAATATTTATAAAAAAATGCATTAATAATTATTTAATTAATTGAAATAACACGTTAATGTGATTAAAAATATTAAATTAAATATAATTTTGAAAATTTAATATATCCAATAAATTTAATAGATGATCTATCCCCTGGTAGAAATATTTTAATATTTGGTTCAATGTGAAAATATTAGATTTATAGTTTTTAAAATCCAGGAAATGAATAGTTTAAAAATAAACATTATTTTTTGTCAAAATAATGTTTTATTAAATTATTTTTTTTTAAAAATAACTTTAAATTATTATTAATATATGGTATCAAATGTTCTAAATTATTTATTTATGATTTTATTTAAATCAAATATATAAATATTTCACCATTTTAATATTTAATTATTGGTTACCCATTATAAAATGAAATAGAACAAATAATTTATATATTAAAATGATTAGGATTTCATGGATAGAAAAACATGTCGATAATTTATTGGTAATTTATATTACAGCCTTATATATAAAATAGTATAAAATATAATATTTTTGAGGTTTTTTGATGTATTTTGATATTATTATTAATTAATATTATTGGGGATTCCAAATGTGCCCCTCAGCTCAATTATAACTGGACCCCTCCTCTATCATTCTTCACAACTAATTATCCCTTTTTATTATTTCATTCCTTACAAATTTACATTATAAACTTCCCTATTAACATCCCAGATGTTATTTTTTTATAAATACCTTCTCTAGAGCCACTAATATGAGATCTAAAGAGTGTTTTGTTGAAGAAGATGTAATATCCTTTACCGACTCTCCAACGATAATTTCTTCTTTTAATTCTTCTTCCACTATTGATTTCATTATTACCTAATAAATAAAACGTAAAATATATACTGATATGGTATTTTGGTGATATAATAACCTAATTCCACCTTATATACATCCTATGAAAAATAAAATCACCATAGAGGCGTATATATGATTTACCGTCTCCACATCGTGGTGTCATCTATTATCCACCACCATATTACATGGATGCATATAATTATGGAAATAATAAAAATACTTTTTATTTATAAAATAATATATTTTCTATAATAAAATATGTACCATACACTTCTATACCATTTCATAATTAAAGGAATGATATCATCACTCTTTCATACGTACGACCTACCATCTCCATAACGATATGTGATTCATTCTACAAGATATCAACTAATGCATGATAATACAAATATGTGTAATGAATAAAGATGGGATAGATTATGTGAATATAATTTATTAATGATGTATATATTAACTAAAAAATAAAACATGAAAATATTTGGTGAAACACGCATAATTTAAGAAAGCAGTTAATATATGAATAACAAGTAATAATGAAATTTTATTACCCAAAATATGTTAATATGATTTAATATTATAAAATAAAAACTAATATGATACTATATTATTTAAATAATCTCATTTAAACTATTATACTGGAATTTCAAATTCATAAAATAGATATCGGACCAAGGGTAAGGTATAATTATTCAATTTCAATTTTTTAGATTATTTTCTTATAAGAATTTACTGGGGTATATTATTCGACAATGTCCAAGATTTATAATTCTGAATTATTTAATATTCTTATATTTTATTAAATGTTAATAAATTTTATTTTACATGTTTGTGAATTTTTATTAAGAGGTATAAAAGGATTCTTTTTCTTTGTCGAGATGAGTTACTTCATTGACATTACAACAAAATTACGAGAAGAATGGTTCCTTTATACATATACAACATGAATGTATTTTTTACGTTTATTAATTATTTCTTTACTTGATATTTACCTTATAAAATTTCATGATTATTTTATAATAAATTACTTTCTTTCAAAAATTTGTGAAATATTTTTGAAAAAAAATCCTTTTCAAGAATAAATGATATTTTCCTAAAGAATAAATTTAAGCGGTTTTATCAGAATTATTTTCCATCTAATAACATATTATTTAAAAGGGTTATGTTTCAGTCCCAATTATTCTTATTTTTTTATTATGATTATTATATAATGATATAAATGGATTCCATTATTTTATATGGGTTATGTTATGATGGAATAATGTTTACGATGCCAACCTTATTCATTGGGTTATGCTATGATGAATGGTTTTATGTTATTGTGGCACACAAAAAAAATAATGACTTAATGAGATGGGTGGTACTTATATCTACCTTTAATGCATTGGTTAATGGTTTATATCTCATTATATTTTCATGAATGGAATAAAAAGTTAATCATGTTTAATAATATATTACTAAACCAATAAGTAGATTCGGTTTAGTAATGCATGGTTGGAATCAGGAGTGAACATGGTTAAGTAATATACACTGTACACTATGATGTTATTATAAATGATACGTTGCCAATATGTAATGTATTTTCTATGATTATTGGTTTTCCATAATTACTTGTTTTATCCATATTATATTTTCTTATTGTTTATTATTCTATTGTGATTTATGCCTTATGAACTGCAATGATTTATTTCATGACTCAAGATTTGATATTCAAAATTTATTCTCATGTTTTTATATTGTAATGTTTATATTATATACAATTTTATACACGTTTACCATTACTAATAATTTAATATCACCCTTTTTTATGCTTTCAATCCTCAATGATATAAATAATGGTTTTAAACAGAAACAGGAAAGGGCGAGATCATTATGGGAGATGTTGAAGATCATTCACAAAGTTAAAAGAAGGTGTTACAAGTTTCCAATAATAAAAAACTAATACTTAATTTGGCCATATCATTTTTTATTATATTATGTATTCCATAAAAATGTAATATCCTTTTACATTATTGTTTAGTCATTAGAGTTTGTATTAGAGTAGGGTTTAGGCAACATTGGGCATTAGGATGTTTATATTAGAGCTATTCATACCATCGTAGGATTATAATTCTACTATTGAGCACAATATCATTATATTAGAACCCCATTTTGAGGCTTTATATTATGAAATTTAATGTGACTAATAGTATTTTAGTGACAATATGTTTTGTGTTAATTATGGGATATTATAAATTTTCAATGAAAAATAATTTGTAAGATCCAACCATTGAGGATAAAATATTTAATGGTTTTTTGTATGATTTTACCTAGTTGTGGGAATAATATTAGAATTATTTAGTCTTAGATAAATGAATACCCACATGAAAGGTGACAATTGTTCATCTCAGACAATGATTCGTGAATCGAACCCACAACCAAAGTGCAATAAGGATTTATCAGCTACGTGTAGCCTACATAATATCCATGGTTAGTATGACTCTTTATTTTAATTTAAACAATTTTATGGCATAAAAATGTTATTATTTTTGTATCATATTTTATAGTAAATTAATATACATAGTATTTGAAAAATTATTTGTTGATTAAGTGAAAACTATTATTTTAATAGACGTTCACTAATTTCGTTACTTTATATGATTACAGTAAATAGAATAATATGGAATTTTAATTGAGGAGTAATGGTATAATTATATTTTGGAATACTATATTATTTCAAATGAGTATATATGTGGAATGAAGATAAAAATTGAAATGATTATATATCATGGAGAATATGTGATTAGGATAATTAATTATTTATATTCGACAATAAGAGTAGTTGAGGTTATTTAGAGAAAAATTTTAAAAGTTTTCTTGAAGGATTATGTGATAAATTTATACTAAATTTTGGGATTCATTCATATTCCAGAAATTATCGACGGAAGTCACATGTTGAATGGCCTATGTTGGTCATTGGGTATAATGATTAAATTTTGGATATGGAAATATTTCTTCATCAAATCATGTAATTTATTTTTGTAATATTTTTATGATTTACTAACCACGATGTTTAATGTTTAAAAATAATAGAAATATATAGTTAATATTTTTTTAAATACTTGATTCTCAAGAAGTTGAATCTAGTTCTTTTGGTGTGAAATATTAATCATGAATATTCACAATTTGTAGTAAAATATTAGATTGGGGTGGAAATTAATTTGTTTATGAAAATCAAGTTGTCAAGTAAGTATATTCACTTTGGATCATAATATCAGTATTAATATAATTCCTCAACACTATAAAAATGTCTTAAAAAGGGCATTCAATTTACTTCTCCTACTAAAAAATCAAATATTGATTAACCATTAAAAAATTATTATTTTATGATTATAAACATAAATATAAAATTTTTTTGTTTCACTTTCTACATGAACATGACATTAAGTATTTTCATCCAGTTCAATGTTTTCCTACCTAGAACCCTACAAATTTTTATCTCAGGTGACCATCCTAATACAATTTATTTCATTTACAGTTAAATTTTTATTATTCATTTTTATGATGTCAGATTATATCCATTTACAACCATAGTGAATTTATAGAGATAAATTCATTTTAATGGTTGTAGAATGTTACAACATTATATTTTTATGGTGTATTTTTGTCTTTGATGTATTATGTATTACGCTACACCCAGATATGCTGGAATTATATGCAAGGTTGGTTTATCTTAAGAAATAAGAAACACAATGATTGGTTTCTCTTTCCCTCATTTTTATGTTCTTTTGATATATTTCAATTCAATCAATATCGTGTAAATGTTAACAACTAAATATTATAACCTATTCAATAAATGGAAGTATGAAATGTTTTCATGAACTTCTCAAAAACTATTAAAATGAAAATAAGTGAGTCTATAAGATAAAACATTAAGTCTTCATAGATTTTATTAATTAAAAATATATTGAATTAATTCAATATATTTTTTAAATTTAATATTATATATTTTAATGAATGATATAAGAAAATATTCCATTATTATGGATCAAAGTTTTATTTAAAAATATCATTTTCCATCATTTCATGCCACACCGATTTTAAATATAGTCTTTGAAACATTTTTATATTCATTTTGAATAAATAAAATCATCTATAAATTTAGAAATGGATACCTAGTGTAGTGATGTTTTGCTATATTTCTGATATGTTTAATTTATTGATGAATAGTGAAAATATTGATATTTATTGAAAAAAAATTCTGTTAAATTTGTTACATAATAAAATTATGTTTTGGATAAGTTAAAAATTAATATAGATCATTTATATCAAATTATGTTTTTTTAATTATTTTTATAGGAATTTATTATTAAAAAATTTTACATATAAAAGGGGGCATTTTTTCAAAAAAATCATTTTTCCTTAAATATTTTAGAATTTATTTTAAATTTAATATTGAATGTTCATTATTTTGAATTTTAAAAAATTGATTTCAAATAATGATTCCGGAGGTCTAAATTTGTTTAGTAGTTTTCTTATATTTTATACAAATATAAATAGTAACCATGGTAAATTTTTCTTATGATAGTAATGGGTAAATTATGTAGTTTAGAATAAAAAATTATAACCTGTATAAAATGACCAAAACAAATGAAATTTTTTTATTTGGTGATTTTAATTCAACCCATGACACGTAAGGATCAAAATAATGTCATTTAATGGAAACTTGTCAATGAAAAAGGCTTAAATAATATTAAAATCAAAGAAAGATATGAAGTATCATTTTCTTCTCATTTAATATCTATTATGTGTCCATATATGCACAAATTAGTGGTCTAAATGAATATTAATGGTAATTTTAATGTTAATTAACATATTTTTCTAATATAAATATAGTTTTGACATTTTTGGGTCATTTGAGGTATATTTTGGTAAATATAATATTTTATTTATTAAAAACTCAATGATGTAACATTCATGATTTAAATTATATATATTTTGGAATTAAAAATATACAATATATAAATCAGAGTATAAATACTAATATGGAATATAAAAAAACTATTGTGATTAATAAGTAAATTTTTTTGGAAATAAATAATCAAAATAAAAGAATAAACATTGATGATGAAATAATTAATTAAATAATGAAATAGAAATAGAATACTTTTTAATAAAATTAAATAACAATAAAATGAAAAAAAAACTTGTCCATATCTTATTTGTTGTGTATATATAAATTGTAAATATCCAAGGGCATAGTTATTGACCATTTAGAGAAATATGAAAAATATTATTACACTTATTATATATTTTTATGTAATGTTAAACTAGTCACATTCATGTTTTAATACATGTAAAATTATTTAATTAAAATTATGGAAAATATATATTCATCAATAATTATTCCTATGAAATATAATAGACTTATATTCATCAACGTATTTTAATTTTAATTTTTATTAATCATATGAGTGTATTAAATTTATAGAGAAATCCAAAGTTGTCATTATTTTATTAATGGAAATATCAAATAATTATGATTAAAATTATTAAAATAAATACAATTTTTGTATAATTAATACATTTAATGAATTTAAAAGATGACTTTTTACCCTTTAAGAAATAGTAATATATATATATTCATAGACAAAATTATATAATGGTATTTTAAAAAATCAAAGAGATAAATAACGTCAAAATTGACACGGTTGTTTTTTTTGTCAAAATTATTATTTATTAAATTATTTAAAACTAATTTTTATTTAAATAAATAATAAGTAAAATATGGAATAAAACATTAAAAATTATTTTTTTTATAGTTATTAAATAAGTAAATATTTCACCCTTTTAATATTGAAATATTTTTTACCCTAGTTAGAATTAAGTAGAATAACTATGTAGGAAATGAAAATGATGAGGTTTAAATGTACAATAAAATTTTTCTAAATTTTTTTGGATGGTGAGATTACAATATTATAACATTCTATATATTAAAATATTTAATTTTAGAGGTTTATGATTTGATTTAATTTTATTATAATTTAATATTTTTGGGGATCCTCATTGTGCCCCTAAAAACCATTATGAAAGGACACATCCTCCCTCATTTATTCAAAACACATTGAGCCTTCATTTTTGAACATTCCATTATAATTTCACTTATAAAAATAATTATTTACAATCAATATCTTCTCTACTTATGAAAAGACTAACTCTAGTGACATTATGAGATGATCTAAAGGGAGATCGAAGTAATAGATATAATCACCTTTACCGACTCTCTTAAGATCATTTCTTCTTTTACACCATCATTATTTTTTTAACATTATTATGTACTAAGTAAAAGTATAAATTTAAAAATAGAGTTGTTATTATTGTTATTTAGGAACAATATTCCAGCTTCTATCTATCCTTAGAAAAATGTAATCAATACGCATCTGTACAAACAACTTACATCCTCCATGCCATAGTGTAATCAATATTTCCCAACCATATTACAAGTATAGGTATAATTATATAAATTATATCTTTATATGATTATTATAACATTATATGGATTCTAAAATATATTATGTACCATCCTATTCCATACCATTTCATAATTAAAGAAATGATAGCATCGCTCGTGCATACGTACGACCTACAATCTCTATTATGTAATTTTATTCATTCTATATGAAATTAATTAAAACATGAATATATAAATATATTTAAAGACTAAATATCTGATATATTATTAGAATATCATTTTTTAATGATTTAAATTGTCTAAATAAGGATAACATGAACGCATTCTATGAATCGTACCAATCAAAAAATGTATTTAATACCCAAAAAACAATTAATGATGAAATGTTATTACCCACAAGATATTAATAAGACCATATATGATATCAAAAATATTAAAATAATACATGAATAATTTAATGACAACATTTAAATAAATATAATGGATGAGAGATAAAAACAACTGACATGAGAACTATGGTAAGGGGTAATTATTCAATCTCATTGTTTTCCAAGATTGTATATAAGTAAGTAATTACTGGGGAATTTTTATAATCCATATAAATGTTTCATAATTATTCATTCTTTAATATTCATTATATTCTATGAATAAAATTTAATGAATACTTTACCCGTAGGATGATTCTTATTATGCGGTATGATAAGAAACATTTGTCATTTTTGAAACGAGTTACTTTTTAAACATTCTGACTAAAGAACGAAAAAAATGTTTTATTTTATTATATATGGAATAATGGATATTTAGTATTTGTTAACAATTTATTTCCATAAATAATTATTTATAATATATGAGGATTATTTTTGAATAAATTAATTTCTATTAAAATTATCTGGAATTTTGAGAAAGTAAATCATTTTTGAATATAAAATTATATTTTCATGTAGAATTAATTTCATGTATTTTATCACAACTACATTCCATATAAGTTTACATTCATTAATAGGGTTATGTTTATATCCTTATTTTTCCTATGGTTTGATTGTGTTTATGAGGGAATGATATTTTTTAAAGCCATTTCATTTATAAGGATTATTTTATGATGGAATGATGTTTATAGAAAAAACGTATTTTCATTGGTTGTGCTATGATTAATGATTTTTTGTTTTTTTGGAACACCTATGAATGATTTCATTATGATATAGGTGGGTCTATATCTCTATCAAGTGCATTGGGTAATGATTTATATCTCATGATTTAGACACTAATATAATGGAATGTAAATATGGTTCAATGTTACAAGGCCGGAATGGTATGAAAATATGGTTCAATAATATTGGGCATGGATGTAAAGACCCATAAATTTTAAGGAATTTTTTTTCTTAAATTCAATGGAATATTACGAGTCTGCAGTTTCTGACGACACCTGATTCTGAGGCCAGGTGTGCCAGAAATCAAATACTGACAATTTTTTCAGGTACATTCAGTAAACATATGTGTGGGTTTTTCTATATTTTTTAACCGGTGATTGGAATTGAAATTTGAGGACACCGATGAACTCGCAGCATCAGTATTCACTTAAGGGGTCCTTAACGTAGTTGTGTTTTATGCAGGATTGAAGTTATAATTTGGGGATTCATAATAAATTAAATTAAATAAAATTGTTGTCTTACACAATTTCATTTTTAAAAGGTGGTTTCCTTCTCCAAAGAGGAGTTGGTGGATGGGCCCACACCCCGCATAACCAGCCATGATTGGATAACTGTGTGGTGGGGCCCACAAAAACCGAAGCTCTTCAACTCCCAAAGAAACCACCCTTAAACTCTTAATCTTCCAACTCCCCTCTTCTAATTTTGAACTCTCCACCTCCCACTTGTTGTCATTAATATTCCAACACCATTAATTAATTAATTGAACTCCAAAATTAATTAAATAATTTAAGTGTTTGAATTTTGAAAACATCATGCCATCTTTAAATAAGTGATGCCTTTCATTTATTTGGGGATTGGAATAATCGTTGGAATGATTTTAGGGGATCTCAGAGGCGGTGTTCTTTCCACGAAGAACACGAAGATCTTCATGAATGACCTACCTCGGTGTTAAAAGAAGTAGCATCCGCCCGCAAGGAATGTCGACAAAAATTCATCCTCGGCCGCTACCCGACATCATCAAAATTGGCGTTCTCCATCCATCATTGACTCGTCAACATTCAACGACAAGTTTCGAGGTAGGGGAAATATTGAATATTTATTTCTTCTTACGTGTGTATTTTACCTTCGAACCATGGCATTTTATTCTGATTGATGGTGATCAATTTGTTATGAACTCACGCTGAGATCGTGTGCCAAACAAACATGGCACGAAATTCCTCTGTTGGTCCTTGTTTATGTTGGTGAGGGTGGAGGAGCTGGAAGCGCGTGGTGTCTTCGCACCATGCTAGAGGAAAGAGCCACGACCCTAAGGCGGCGGAAACCGGAGGCTGCGACTAGGCTGGGCCGCGGTGGTGGAGGACCAGCGTTGTCGCATTGTCTGCATCATGGAAACCGCATCCTACAAGAGTGGGATTCTCGGCCGAAGAAGAACCTTCCGGCTAAAGCCAGTTGGGCTGAAGGACCCGCGACGCCCCTTAGGCGTCGCGCTTCGGAGGAGGTGTGGCCCGTATTTGTGGGCCACATTCCGAGCCGAACCGGTCGGTCATAGCTGGCTGGGCAGAAGACCGTTGCACCCTCATGGCGCCGCACTACGGAGGAAATTGGGCCCGTGCTGGGCGGGCCGCTTCAGCGGGTGAACCGGTCGACCTCATTCCAGCCGGGCTGCAGGAAACCGTGACGCATAAGGGCGCCGTGTGCGGAGGATCAGTGGCCCGATGTGCAGGACGCTCTCTACAATGATGACTGGTCGACATCAGCCGGTCGGGCGGAAGTGGTGGAACCTCCTTTTCAAAATATCGAGGGGCCGCACCCCCCCCCCCACTCCCCCGGCCGCGTGTCGGGTTGTGGCTGGGCGCGTGTTGGGCCTCCCTTGTGATGGTCCGGATGCCCTCGTGCGGGCCGAGCCGCCCTCAGTGGGGCTGGACCACAGCGTAGGTCCAGGCCGGGCCCCACCGGTGTAGGCCGACCGCCCGGCTGGGTTGGACCCACTGAGCCAAAACGGGTCACCCCGCCAGCCTACAAGGTTTGACAGGTCGGGCCTGTTTCGCTTAAACATGAATAATATCCAGACCGCGCGTCCGATCGACGCGCTGTATATTGAACTCAGACCCTTGTGACGATGCGTTAATTTGGAGATACTCTATGTCAGATTTGATGACTTTGGAAAATGGTGGGGTTTGGAACAAACATATTTCCAACCGGTCCCCTGGAATAGAAAATCCAATAACACTCAGAGTGAGAATCCGATTGACGCGCCATCTATATTGTTGGGTTTTATTGGATTAGAAAAAACATTGGGATAAATCAACATTGGACTTTGTGATAGTAGATGTATTGAACACTTTTCTCGAGGATCGAACCCTCCCGAAATCGGGTGGGCTTTGTGGGGAAACCCTAGAGCTGGATGCGACCGCGATGACTACTGTACAAGAATCCCCCGGGGGTTCGACAACAACGACTACTTTATTGGGATCCTACATGGATTCGATAGTGATGACTATTGTTCTTGTATTCTGTGTGGGTCCGGTAGTATGACCTCTTTACTTGTATCATGTGTTAGTCCGATAGAGTAGCTGGTCATGTATCCTATGTGGGTTTGACACCTTAGCTGGTCTTGTATCCTGTGTGGGTTCGACAGCTCAGATGTAACAGCGATGACTACTGTTTATGTATCCTATGTTGGTCCGGCATTTGGACATCTGTACTTGTATCCTGTGTGGGTCTAACAGAGTACCTGGTATTGTATTCTGTGTGGGTCCGACATCATTAATTAATAAGTTACTACATCTGAACATCTCTATTACTATACGAAAGATGTATACCAGTGTGAGCTGAGTTATGACTTTCAATCATTATCATCGTGGTGTTTGAATTTACATCCTATGTGGACTGGGTTGTTCTTGGAGTTGAGAGTTGGATCCAAATTGTGATTTATAACATAAGTATGTTTATGGGCATATAAATAAGTAGGGTTGGTTGATACTCTGAGATTGTATATTTTTTCTGTGGTTTATCATTCATGGATTCAGGGAGACCTTCCAGGGTCTCGGGGTCCCTACTGAGTATTGTTATACTGACCCATGCATGGGCTATTCATGCACCTCGTTGTGTTGGATGCAGATGGTGGACAGTGTTGATAGAGGACGAAAGTGAGCCAGGACTAGATGGTACCCAGAGGTGGACCACACGGCAAGACGGTACACGATGTGGAAAGATAAACATGGAGTGTTGAGGTAGACATATGTACCTACCGTTCAGGTAGGATACTCGGAGGATGTTCCAGGAACAACCCTTTTCCGCTGTTGTCCTTTTTTTAGTTGTACTTGTTTTTTGTTGTACCTATACATTACTATTGGGCATGTATTTCTCACCCCTTTTACTTTCTGCACTGCTTTTTGTATATGGTATTCACATAGTTCTTTTCTTCCATCTTACTCTGTTTGTGTGTGTGTTACTCCTATAAAGGTAATGCCTTCCCAGCTTAGGATTTACACCTTTGGTTCTAGTCGCTGGCCCCTGGCCTATAGAAGGCGGGCTTGGGGAAGTCCCGACACGGGCCTTGAGGACGGGTCGTGACAAATTGGTATCAGAGGTGTCAATTCTACAACAGAACATAAAACTATGGTCTTTATTTTCTGTGAAGCAATAGTGTTATGAGTATTGTGTATGATTTTTAGTCCATGGAGTCCAGTGTTGGTGCGGAGGCCAATGTATCCATACACCAGGACCCTGAACTCTGATTTCTATCATTGTACACGGAAACACAGATTGTGTGTGTGTTTTATGAGATTTCTTTGTGGTATCTTTGATTCAAATCACCAGATATAACTTATTGAATGTGGTGCACTTTTTCTTTATCCAGATTCCACTGCGAAGACGACCAGCTTGGGTACCCAAGAGAGAGTACACGATCACGACCCACCGAGCGATGACGCTCCGGTGAAGGGCCCTCTTACTATGTTTGATCCTTTGGGTGGTGTACCAGCAGCACCACCACCCATTGGTCCGAAGATACGACCATCCTCACTAGAAGACGGTGCACGCCGAATGAGCACGTTGCATGAGTTCCAGTGGTAGAGTCCTCCGAGGTTTTGAGGCGAGAAAGATTCCCAGGTAGTAGAGGACTGGATGGAGGTGATTACTGGGTTTTTCCACCTAGCTGAGACACTAGTAGAGAATATGTTGATCTTAGCTACTAATCCTTCTCATTGGGTGACCATGAGGATGGTCCACATAATGATGAAGTTTCAGTACATGGACCGTTTTCCGAGATGGTGCCTTCGGGCAGTGTGCCAACTGTATTACTACCTGTTGGTCAGTAGAAACTACTGATGGTACTGCTAGAGGACACATGTAGGATTATTTCCTTACATGTGTTTCAGCACCATATATCCCTCAAGTTTCGAGGAGAGCCCAACCCACATGTGGCTGAGGACTGGCTTGAAGAGGTGGATGAGAGTTTTCTAGATCTTATACATCTTCGTCAGTACGACGTTTCTTTTGATGGGTATTCATTGAGGCATATCGATCCTTATTGAGACTCAATGAATATGATTTGATCAGTTCTTTAGAGCTTGGTACTCTGAGCGATGAATGTTTACGGATATTCGAGCCAACACTTTTTCTTCTATTCATTCCTACTAATGTTAGGGTGCTAGAGAGTACATTTTTGGTTGAATGTTCTTTGGCTGAGCGGATATATCCAGTGAATGTTAACGATTGGAAAGCATGAAACTGGCGTCAGTCTTAGAGACATGATCGTGTAAAATGTTTCTATAAGTGGAAGTGTTAAGGATAGATGAATATGTAGGGCAGCAGACATGGAAGAAGAGCTTGGGGAGTAGCATGAGGTGGTGAACATTTCGACATGTTATAACCACCCACCTTTGTAGTCCTTGCTAGGCATAGGGAGCTAGAGGGCAGGGGAATAGAGTAGCTCCTTGCGATCAAGGAGTGTGACCCAAATGCTCTAAGAATGATTTGAGGTATGGTCAGTGTCTACTACTAGCTGCCTTATCAATAGACATACGTACCAATTATTCTATCCTTCCATGAATCTTGTCACATACCTAGATATTCCTGTTAAGCCGTTTACATGACCCCCACGTCTGGATATTCCTTTGGGAGGAGACTCAATAATCACACATACGCCGATAGTGTGATATGACCCTTGATGTGAGAGTTTCGGTTGTAACCTCTTGGTGGTAGTGTCAATGACTTACAACATTAGTTTGGGTATAGACTGGGCAACCAGAGTTCATACACAAATTTATTGTATTAGGAAAAAATGTTGTTGTTTATCTACAACATTCGGATGGGGTTTTCCTTTGTCGATGAAAAGGAATACCAAGGCTACACATGATGGAATCATGCATAAGAGGGTATAGTTGATCACTCAGGAGTCGGAATTACTTAACTTTTTGCCAGAATTCTCCTGAGTGGAATCACCACTATCAGCTTTGATGAAGAAGGAGAAACCCTTTTCATAGTCAAAGAGATGCAATCAAAGTTTCATGATCTGAGTCAGAGGCTTATTGTGCGCCCATCATGAGGCTACCGGAGGAGAGCATTGGGCATGTAGTTTACTACAAAACATCAGGGACCAGAATCGGGTGGGTCAAAATGCAGGAGTGAGCAGTGATCGCTTATTGATCATGATAGTTCAGACTGCATGAGCATAACTATACTACCCATGACCTAAATTTAGTAGTAGTTGAATTTTCTTTGAAGATTTGGATGCACTATCTTATGGGAGAATGTGTTACCGTATACTTAGATCACCAGAGTCTCAGATATATCTTCTCGCAGAAGGACCTGAACCTGAGACAGCGACGATGGCTCGAGTTCCTCCAAGACTATGACTTTGAGAGAGTCTATACTCATGGGAAGGGGAAATATTGTAGTAGATGCTCTCAGTGGATGATCATGCATTCAGCTACAAGGAGAGGTGACCGAGCAGCTGGTCGTGTTGCAGATATCATTTGTGGGTAGAGATGTAGTGGCCTTTCATCAGTCTATCACAGCCACTCCTACAATTTTCGACCAATTCAGTGAGGCACACCATGGGGAAGTTGAATGTGAGATGCGACATGCTCAGATATCCTCAGGGCAGGCACCTGATAGATTTTCTGAAGGTGGGGAACACTTAATCCTCTTGAGAGGACGTACCATGGTACCAGTTGAATTATAGGAGGCAGTGTTGATGGATTTTCACACATCTCCTATAGAGGTACATCCAGGAGTGGCGAAGATGTATCAGGACATATACGACAACACTGGTGGCCTGGTATGAAGAAGGATATAGCAGAGTTTTTATCACGATGCCCCACTTGTCAGCAGGTGAAAGTAGAGCACTAGGTACCAGCAGGCTTGGTATATACTTTAGAGGTCCTAGTGTAGAATTGGGATGGAATATCCTTGGATTTCATGATGGGGATACCACGTACATTGAGAGGATCACTTACCCGTATTCCAGTTTTCATAAAACAATAGTTACCAATCCACTATCGGGATGGCCTCTTACGAGGCACTGTGTGTCCGACTTTACAGATCATCTCTATGCGAGACTATCCTAGGGGAGTCAGCACATGAAGGACCAGAGATGGTTCAGGCTATGATGGAGAAGGTTCAGATCATCTAGGAGTGGATGAAGACAGCACATAGAAGACCAAAGTCCTATGCTGATAGGAGATGGAGACCACTAGAGTTCAAGGATGGCGACTGCATCATTCTACGGGTCTCAGGTCGATGTTGTCTATGGAGATTTGGATGTGGCTTCGTGTTATCTCTTCCATTCATCATACCTTTACAAGTCCTCAGCATAGTAGGCGAGGTGGCTTACCGCTTGGCCCTTCCACCTTAGATTCATCGGGTGCACGACGTCTTCCACGTATCTTAGCTGAGGAGATACGTGCATGACATGTCCTACATCATCGAACACATAGAGCTATACATCAATGATGGGGCGACATTCAAAGAGGTCCCAGTGAATATTTAAGATCAACAAGATCGGTTTCTACTTGGATGATTGATTCCTTTTGTGCTCATTCGTTGGTAGCATGGGATCCTCTAGGAGGGCACTTGGGAGCGGGAGGCTCAAATGTGTGCTATGTACCCCATTTTTTCCCTAGTGTGTGTCTTAGATTTTCGGGGATGTAAATCCCTGAGGTGGGAGTAATGTAAAGACTTGGAAATCTCAAAGAAATTATTTTCTTAAATTCTTTTGGAATTTTAGGAGTCTGCAGTTTCTGATGGTGCCTGATTCTAAGGCCCGGTGTGCCTGGAATCAAATTCTGAAATTTTGTTCGGGTATGTTCAGTAAACGTACGTGCAGGTTTTTCTATATTTCTGAACCAGTTCTTAGAATTGAAATCCGAGGACACTGATGAACTCACAATGCCGATATTCTCTTAAGGAGACCTTTACCGTAGCTGAGTTTTATGAAAGATGAATGTTTTAATTTGGGGATTCTTTATAAATAAAAATAAGTGATATTTTTGTGTTTCACAATTTTATTTTTAAAGGGTGGTTACTTTCTCTGAATAGTAGTTGGTGGTGGGGCCCACACCCCATATAACCTCCCATGAAATGATAATTGTGTTGTGGGCCCCACATGCACCCAAACTATTGAACTCCCAACGAAACCCCCTTTAACTCTTAAGAATCCAACTCCCCTATTTTAATGTTAATCTCTCTACCTCCCACTTGTTGGAATTAATATGCCAACACCATTAATTAATTAGTTGATCTCTGGAATTAATTAATTAATTTAAGTGTTTGAATTTTGGAAGCATTATGCCAACGTTAAATAAGTGAATCCTTTCCTTTATTTGGGGATTAGCATTATCGTTGGAAAGATTTTAGAGGATTTGATAGGAGGTGTTCTTCCCACGAAGAACATGAAGAACTTCTTCAATGACCATCCTCCGTGATAAAGGATTAGGATCCGCCCGAGAGGAATGGCGACAATGATTCATCCTCGGACGCTACCCGATGTCAACAAAATCGATGTCCGCCCTCTTTCCATGACTCGACATGTTTCAAGTTAGGGAGAAATATGGAATATTTATTTATTCTTACATGAGTATTTTACTCTCGCATCTTGTCATTTGATTCTGATTGATGGTGATCATGTTTTTATGAACTAACGCGGAGGGCGCAGGATGAACAAAAACGACCTGACGCCCCTCCGTAAAACTTTGTTTATGTTGTTGAAGGTGGCGAAGACGAAAGGGCGCAGTGCCATCACACCCCGCCAGTGGAAAGGGGTCATGGCCCTGAGGCGGCAGAAACCAGAGGCTGCGGTCAGGTTGGGCCATAGCAGTGGAGGATATGCGCCGTCGCACCAGCCGCATGGGGGAAACCGTGTCCTGCAATCATAGGCCGCTCGGCCGAAGATGAACCAGTCTGCTACAGATGACTGGGATGATGGTACCACGACACACATTTGGCGCTGTGTTGTGGAGGAGGTGAGGCCTGCATCCGTAACCCGCTTTCCAAGCCGAAACGGTCTCCCGTAGCTAGCCGATCAGAAGACCACGACGCCCTTGTGGCACCGTACTATGGAGGAACCGTGGCCTGTTATGGGTGGGAAACATCGGCGGGCGAACTGGCCGGGCACCAGCCAGCAGGGATGCAGGAAATCTAGGTGCCTAAGGGCGCCCCATGCAGAGGATCTACGACCCGCTGATCGGGCCACTCGCACCAAAGAAGACTAGGAGGATTCATCCAGCTGGGCATAAGAGGTGGCGCCACTCGATGCTGCTGTTTTAGAAAACCGGGGGGCTACCCCCCCCCCCCCCCTCCGCTTGACCACCTAGCCGAGCCGTGGCCCGCCGCGGGCCGGGCCGCCTGTCGCGCAAGCCGTGTCACAGCACCGGGTCGGGCCATGACCCACCGGGGTGGGCCGACCATCCATTTGGGTCGGACCCGCAGAGCCAGAATGAGCTGACCTGCCAGCCCACTGTGTTTGATGGGCTGTGTCCATTTCTCTTAAACGCGAATAACCTCCAGACCACGCATCCGATTGACACTCTATCTGCGGAACTGGGACCCTTGCGATGAGGTCGTCCTTTTTTAATACTCTATGTGAGTTTTGGACGACTTTGGAAAATGTCCTAGGTTTGGAATGAGAGTAATTTTAACAGGGCTCGTGGAACAGAAAAGCCAATAACTCTCAGACCGGGCGTCTGATTGACGCGACGTCTATCATGTTGTTTTTATGTTTATGAGATGGATCATTGGGATACATGAAATAAAGATTTTGTGATAATTGATTTATCGAACCCTTTGCTCTAGGATATGACCCTCCCATAATCGAGTGTGATGTGTGCGGGAACCCTAGAGCTAGTTACGACCACGACGACTACTGTACTAGAACCCTCTATGGATTCGACATCGAAGACTACAGTAATGGGAACCTCTCTGGATTTGATAGTGATTACTACTGTTCTTGTGTACTGTGTGTGTCCGGCAGTATGACCTATTTACTCGTATCTTGTTTGGGTCTGACAGAGTAGCTGGTCTTGTATCCAATGTGGGTCTGACAGCTTAGCTGGTCATGTATCCTGTGTGGGTCCGACAACTCAGATGTAACAGCAATGACTACTGTTCTTGTATCCTG
Organism: Viscum album; assembly: GCA_963277665.1. Classification (NCBI taxonomy): domain Eukaryota; kingdom Viridiplantae; phylum Streptophyta; class Magnoliopsida; order Santalales; family Viscaceae; genus Viscum; species Viscum album. Next base: position 442,220,580 of record OY728165.1, on the reverse strand, counting down.
TGTGGGTCTGGCTATATGATCTTTGTACTTCTATCCTGTGTTGGTCCGGCAGAGTAACTGGTCTTGTATCTTGTGTGGGTCCGACAACTTAGCTAGTCTTGTAACCTCTGTGGTTCTGACAGCTTAGATGAATCAGTGACTACATCTGATCATCACTATCTCTATAGGAATGAAGTATACCTGTGTGAGAGGAGTCTTGACATTTAATCATTATCATCATGGTGTTTGACTTTACTTCCTGTGAGGAATGGGTTGTGCTTGGGATCGAGAGTTGGAGCCAAACTATGATTGATAACTTAGGTATATGTATGATAATATACCTATGTAGGTAGGATGATACTTCAAGGTTGTATCTTTATTCTGTGGTTTATTCTTCGTGGATTCTGGGAGACATTCGGGGGTCTCGGGGTGCGTACTGAGTATCGTTATACTCACCCCTAAACGACCAATGCCTGCACCTTATTGTGTAGGATGAAAATGACTGACAGTGTTGACGGCGGCCGAAAGAAAACCAGGAACGGACAGTACCTGGAGGTGGACCACACAACGAGATGGTACATAGAGCAGACCAATAGATGTGGAGTGCTGAGGTGGACATATGTACCTACCCTTCAGGTAGGATACTTGGCAGGCATTCCAGGAGCTTCCCTTTTTAGCTCTTGTCCCTTTTTCAGTTGTACTTGTTTTCTGTTGTTCCTGTAATTTACTGTTGGCATTATATTTCCAGCCCCTTTATCTTTCTGCAATACTTTTTGTATATAGTATTCACATAGTGTTTTTCTTCTTTCTTACTCTGTTTTTGTGTGTGTTACTCTTATGAAGGTAATGCCATCCCAGCTTAGGGATTTACGCCTTTGGTGCAAGTCACCAGCCCCTGGCCTATAGAAGGATGGATTGGGGTAGTCACGACATGAGCCATGAGGATGGGTCATGATAATTAATTAAGAGTGAAATCAGTTTAGTAATGTAATTTTTTCACTTTGAGGGTCATGGAAATGAACCTTCAATAATATGGAAATTATTTTCTATTATTATTTATTTCCCAAAATTATGTGTTTTATGTCAATTCTATTTTATCATGTTTCATGATTCCCTAATGATTAATTCCTTACAGACTACCATGATTTATTTCATAACTCTGAATATTGTTATTCAAAATTACTATTCATGTTTTTACAGTCTTATGATTATGTTTTTATTGATGTTCTCTAGTTTTACCATTACATATTATTTGAGCCCACCATTTTTATGTGTTAATTATTCTATGATATAAATAATGGTTTTAGGTAGGAAAAAAAGGAGAATATATTTATGGGATTTATTAACATTCTCACACCATGTTAGAAAAAATGTATTCTATGTTTCTAAAGATATGAAACTAGTACGGTCTTTGGGAGACTAATTTTGTATTTTATTCTGTATTCTATAAATGATATTTATTGTCCATGAACATCAATCATGGGTTATTATAATCCCTTATAAATTTTTTATGATGAAAAATAAAAAATAAATTAATGAAAAATACTCTATTAAAATCATTACTTGTAATAGAGTAAATTATTTACCATTAGTATGTATTTCTAATAGTATGACTCCATTAATCCACCCCACTTTCCTACCGGTAGATATCCAAAATAAATTATTAATGCTCAATACACTATATAAAATAAATTATTCTATTTATTGTTCTGATCTGTTTCTCAGAAACATGTGGTTCAACAGAATAATGAAAATAATAGGATTCTCTATCATAAAGGAATATAGGAAAAAAATTTCCATAACTTTGTGTTTTTATTTTTTTTCAATATTAATAGATTAATAATGTCCTTAAGCATAGAAATGTTACTTTTTATTCCAGATCCATTCAAAATGGTTTCTCATAAGGTTATTAATTTTTATTTTCTATATCACACTTCATTAAAAAAGTTCTTTTATATCCCTCCGATTAAATAAAAAATTAATTGATTGAGATACAATAATAATTGAATACAACAAAAAAGGTAACATAAAAGCACATATAAGATTATCTAAATAATGATATATTATTTATAAACTAGGAAACTTTACGATTTTCCAATATCATTAATCAAAATTATTTAATCATGCATGATTATTTGTAAAGTGTTTTGTAATTTCCAAAGAATATCATTTGATAGAGTCATACCAAGTGTGTATAAATGAATTTTTTAATGCACCATGAGATAATATATCCCATATCAATTAACCCTTATAATTTTTACCACTATGTACCTCAATGTAGGATCCATGTCCCATTTTCACGTCTAGATAGAAATCTAATAACATGGAAAACAATACCACTATCCTAAAAAATTATGATATCTTATTATTCATTGACATATAATTAGGGATATACTTATATATATAAGTATACATATCCATATAAATATCTCTAGGTACATCACTATTTTTTATCATCCTATTTTCTAATGGTTAACTAAAAATATCCTCATATATCATCTATAGAGACTTAGTATTTAAAACATATATATTACTTAATTTTAGATGATTATCCATTGTAATCAATAAATAAATATTGAATATCGTATTAGTTTATTTTCTTTATAAACATATATACATAAAAAATCGTTAATAAATGATCTATTTCATTTCCAACCTTATTCTTTATAATTGTAATCCTTTTTAGACATAGAAAACATAATATTGTTCTAAATAACCTATGAAATGGAAACATGATAATAAATGATATTATTTTCATAGTTTGAGTGAATAATGGATATATTAACATAAAATGGGAGTAAAGATTATGTAATATGATAGTAAAATTATAAATACCATTTATTTTATATTATATATTAGAATCATGGGTCATGGTATAAATCATGGATATTTATAAGAAATGAATCATAATGGAATCAATGAACATGGTTAATGAGTACATTAAATTTACCCAACAAATATTTTTTTCATACATGTAGTTTTAGAACATTTTGAATGTATAAAAATATAAATAGTTTTTCTCATTTACAAGGAAAATTAAATAACAATCTCTAATAAAAATATATAAATTCCCCCAGGTCTATAATTAACCATATATACATGAAATATTCATCAAAATAAATCATATGGAGATATTAGTTCTTACAATAAAATTTAAAATATATTAATGTTCACTCATAAAATTTTTATCATATATTTAGGCTCACACATAACATTGTGATCATGTAATCAGGTTTAGAAATTACATATTTACAGATTAGTAATCATTAATTACTAAATGATTTTGAGGAAGATATCAATCCCAACCATGAAAAAATAAATACTTTTTTTCTTTCAATACATCATGGAAAACATTAATCATACTAGAAGTAATTAAATGATTGATATTCTAAAAAAATTTCACCGTAGGAAACCCCAAGGAAAATATAATGGGTTTCATTAATATATTATATTGATAAACATAAACTATACAATTAAAAATTAAATATGTTATCATTAATCAAATCCATATTATATAATAAGTAACATAAAATTATTTCACCATTGATTACTGTTTATTTTGAAAATTTATTTTTGTACATTATTTATTTAAAATTCCACTTCAATGTTTAAAATCCCCATTCAAATCGTAAATTTTTTTACAAAACTCTTATTATGAAAATAACTCTTATGATTATAATAAAATCATTAAAAAACGTTAAAAATTTTTCTTAATGAAAATGTCATTTACCTATCAGTAAATCATTTCATTATAAAAAATATTTTTTAAATACAATTAATTGAAAATAAATATTAATTTTTAAAAAAGAATATATAAAAAATTTAGTGTTTCTGATCAGAGAAAATTTTCATTTAATTTAAACTGGTAAAAACAATGAATCATTCTAGATTTTCTAGAATAGAAAAAAAGTATTTTTTAGAAGACACAATGATTACTTTTTAAATATTTTTTTATGTATATATATTTTATAAAAATGAAATTAAAATCATATAGAAAAAAAGTTCATGAAAATTGATTGCATTTTTATAAAACAATGATATTAAAGATAAAGGATTTTGGACCATATAGCGAAATAATATCTATTTTTTATAAAAAATATTATTTTTGAAAATTAAGTATTAAAATCGTGGAAAATTAATGGATTTATTTTTTTGTCATTAAATAACCATGTGAGAATAAAATTATTGATTTCCATGAGAAATATATCATATTTTTTTATTATTAAATCACAATCATTAACAGTTCTAATAAATGATGTTATTGTAATATCGAATCCTTACCGCATTTCATATTTTTTGATTACAAGACAAATTATAATATTAAATCAACTGAAACATTATATATCATGGATACAATGAGAATAATTATATAAAATTACAAATGGGTAAAATATAAACCTCTTAAATTAATATAGGTGTATAAAAAACATATATCATAATGAAGGGACATCAATACAAAAATACCTTACTGGATTGATTAAATTTTATTTCTAAACCAATTGAAATAATGATATAAAAATGGAAATTAGATCCGAGATAATATTAATGTGATGCATTATAAAATAATTTTATGGGTAATATATACACTGCCAAAAATAATTAGGTGATCAATGTGTAATGTGACTCGTAGAAGTAAAAAGTATTGATGGAAGTCGGTTAAAATAGGAATCAATATCCTTCTTAAACATTGAAAACTCTTGTATAATATTTTTCATAATATTAAAAATATACTGAAGAACCAATCCTATATATTTAATACATTATATTTTTTATTTCATACTATTTATACATATTTATTAATAATTTCTTTTTGAAATCACATCTCTTCCAGTAACTACTTCATGTATGTTTCGATCTTTTAATTTTTGTTCCTTTTAATTTTTTTTTGATTCCATAATCCTGATAATATTAAATACTATATAATTATATTATATCTTTATATATATATCTATATATATTGTTATATATATGCATGAAAAATAGAGTTTGAAAATGAAAATAACAATTCATGGAAAAAACTAGTCATACGTACGCATAAACACGGTTTAAATTAACTCAATGAGAATGAAATAAGGGTAAATAATATTTTACAATTAAATTATATTTTTTAATTAATATTTATCACGTATTTTTATTTTTATATATTGTTATTACATTTTTTGTACTTTTAATATATTAAAAATCAAATTTTCTCCATTTGTGGTAGTCCACCATATATAGGAATGACATTATCGTATCCCTCGGAAAAATGGGACGTAAGAAGGATTATGTGTTTTAATAATTCAATAAGTATATCTACATAAAAAATATAATTTTTATCAATTTAATCAATCCTTATTACCATTGATGTAGGATCAAATTTCAAATGATTCACATTAGTCTGTGAGGTGGTAATCCACTATACACATGATGTAGAGTTGTAATTTTTTAAATGGAAAATGCATACAACCCTTTATAACATGCCATAATGGTCCAAAATTGGAATTTATCGAAAAATATAGGTTTTATGTTAAAATTATTAGAATAAAAATGGTGTTGTACATGTTTCTAGTTTATTTTAAACCATATCTTTAAAATTTTTCTACCAGTAAACCTTTTTTAACAATCACAATAATAATTACTTTTTAATATTTTAACACAATAATATGGTCAAAATTATTATAAAATTTGATGATAATATAAATTAGGAATTTTATAAATATTTAATTCAATGTTAAAACATCCATTCACAAATGTAGTGGGATATTAATATGAAATTAGATCCTCATGCGTGATGAAAACCAGTTTTCAAAATGTAATAGTTTCAAATGATTACAAGGAATTTTTATAAAAATTATTTTTGAACATTATTTTAATGATTTATATATCATTAATAGATATAAAAAAATAAAATAATAATAGTTTTACAGACAAATTATTTTAAATTTTATGTTTTTAAATTATTTAAAAAATATATGAATTTTTATTAAAAACAATAATTGTTTACTATTAATTGAAGATATTATATTTTTCTGAATATCATCATAAATTTACTTCAATATAATTTTGAAATTCCTATTACAAAAAATGGAAATTGTTTTCAAAATTCATAATATAAAACTGGACAACATTATTTCAAAAAAAATATCTGAAAATGAAACAAAATTGTATTTTTAGAATAACATTCTATTTAAGAATTAAATTATATTTATTCTTATGTTAGTATTTGAAAACATGTATGATTAATGTTATTCATCTTAAATAATATATTATATATAATTTAAATAATAATCATTCACCAAAAGTTATTTTTTTATTTTTTTGAGGATAACCACTTTTTGATAACTAATAATAATTTTTCAGAGAATGTATTCCATTATATTCAAATAGATTATTTTCAATTATAATTATATAGTCACTAAATATTTGTTTATATATAAATATTGAAAAGAAAATTATAATTAATTTATTTTTATTCATACATACCATACAAATATATATATGAAAAATATAGTATTGTATAAAAATATTGTAATAGAATGTCTTGGTTTTCTAAAACTGGATATTGCATGTAACGCAAGTTAAGACCCGTATTGTGTGTAACCAATGAAAAACATGTGGTTTCATCAACCAAAAAATATTTAAAGCATTAAATTTGGTTGAATAAAAAATTTCAAAAAATCTTTGGGTGTTAGATAGAGTGAAACATCCCATGAATTTAAAAATAATAAATTTTGATTAATAGAATGTCAGACTTGTACCACTCAGTTTAAACGAAACACTATACAATATTAAAATATTATTATCTAAACATGACCATTATAACCCGGCCATCAATTTAGAGGGTAAGAATATGTCAATATTAACTATTTAAATTTGATGTTATATACTTGTATTAAATAAATTAAATGGTAATCTATTTATTATAAATATAATAGGAATGATATGAATGAAAAATAAATGGTTTTTAAGTTACTATATATTTCGAAAATATAGTTTAGTCATTATTTGTGAAAAATATTTAAAATTAATTTTAATAGATTTTATAAAATTTATATAAAAATTTTAACATAAAATTTTAATTTAAAATATAAATATTTACTATAGATGTCATTTGGTGTTTTTCATTAAATATTAACCTTTCAAATATTAGTTAAATTTAATGATTTCAATAAAATTATCATTTCATAAAAATTAATTAACTAATTTATTTTAAAATCTATTATTTAGTTTTTATTTATAGTAACATAAGAATTATTTTGTTTATTTATTCAAATTAGCTAAATTTTAATCCCTTATATAATATATTTTTGTATAAGTTTATTTTTGGGTATAAAAAGGGTTTTTTCATAACATTGTTTAAATTTGATTAATGATTTACTATTTTAATTATTCAAATTTATCCAATTGAGTAATTATTTAAATTATAAGAATATATTTTTATTCTAACTTTGAAATTTAAAATTCATATATTTATTATTCATATGCATACAGTTCACATAATATTTTATTTTTCGTAAAATTTAGATTTCTAGAAAAATAATTTTTTATATCTTCTAAATGTTTTGTTTCAAATTAAAATATTCCAAATCTATGATTTGAATTTCAGAAATTAATTAATTTTTTAAAACAACAATAATATATATTATCAAAAAATAATATCATAATTTTTTATCATATTGAATAGTGATATAGTAAAATTTAATTATCATGGTTAATGTTAAAATAGATTTAATAAGGGCAAAACAAAGAATATAAGTGTTCAAAATTACTTAAATCTGGTCAAAAAAATTTAAGGCCAAATTTAGGCTGTATCACCACTATTTTTTCTGAAATGTCCAATTTTAGAGTCTTTTGGAATGAAAAAAGTAACAATCGATTTATCATTAAATGATTAAGTTGGTATCCTCTCACCCACTTCTAGATGGGACCACATATCCTTTTCTATCCACACATCAAAACCCCTTTATTTTTTACCTACCGAAATATCTTATATAATAAACACCTGAAATATCAGTCAACTAATATATAATAGTAAGAAATCCTAATAAGGTATTAGTTATAATCCTAGAGAGGTTATATGAAAAAGGGTTAATATTATTAATACCCAATTTTATTTTATATTTTTATTCATTTACTCCAAAAGATCACAAAAATTTCTAATATAATATCACAATTATAAAAAATAAACTGATATTTAAATATATTAATGAAACAACCCTGATCTATCTCCACTTCTAATATATGGGAGACAAAACTGATGATAAATTTTATGATAGACTACCACTTTTCATAACAATGTAATTTGTTTTTGATAACCAATATAAGAGGCTAAATATAATGATATATTTTTTATTTTATTGGATATTTATAAAATTTTTATATTACTATAATTATTAAATGACATATTTTTTCATAGATACAATTCAATTTGGGATTCAATAATATTGTGTCTTAGTGTGTATGGATTACTACCACTTAGAATGTCATTTCATTTGTTTTTTTTTTCTTATGCATTAAATAGAACATATTAACAATAAGACTAAAGACTATAAGTGATATATTTGACCTAAAAAGGATTATTTAAATAAAATAACATTTTTTTATTCATTCCATCAAATCTATTCGAAATAATAGTTAAAATTGTGTGTATGTGTGGACTACAATATTCGCACAGCAGTGTGATATGTTATCCAATTTTTTTTACATAGATGGTAATAATGATGTATTTGATTCATATAAGAACTATATATAAAGAATTTAAGATTATATAAAGGGTGTTAATAGTTATTTATATTTCAATCCACCAATTGTTAAAAAAGGAAACAATGTTCATATATACATACCACTCACTACCATTGTGAACAGTATAATCTGTCTTCTATCTCTAACTACTATTTTATTACATTAAATGAATAAATGAGGATTATATATTCTATTTATATTATTTTTTATCTATATTTATTTGATTTAACCATGATAAATATATTATTTTATATATTTACAGACCAAAATAATTTTGAAAATGTATTCAACTATCACAAAACATAGTGAATTTAGTGATGAAATATTAAACAAATCAGATAAAATACAATAAGTAAATCATATAAGATATAAACATAAATAATATGGTTTTAGGAAGAAATTATAAAAAATATATATTTATTATATAATTTGTATATACATGTATGAAGGACATTCAAATTAAGGTAGGGGTTCCTCATCTCACTTTTACTTCTGTGAGACATATGTCATACCATCCACAAATTTGTTTTTTTGGGGCTAAAAATTGCACTTTGATATTATATATCATGAATCCATTTTAATTCATAGTATTTAATTTTTTTTAATATATTTATTTCAATGGTATTATTTTTGAAATGTTACCAAAGTGGACATGGTTTATTTTTTGATATCTCCTTTTATTAGTATTGTTTAAGGTTAAAGTTAAAATGTTGAATTATTATGATATATCATTCAAGAAACTCAATAATTTCATAAAACTCTAGTTATCATAGGTATTTTAAATTAATAGTTCTAATTTACTATCATTTGTAATTTGAAATATTTTAATAAAAAATTCATACAATATGATATTATTTGTAAATTCTGGTGAAATTCATATTTTTAGAGAATCCATATTTTATAAAAATTGTTTAAATTTTTTTTATATCATTAAAAATGATATATTAAGAAATTTATTAGCCTTTTTTGAATTATATAAATATTATTTGAAAGGAATAATCATGAAATTTTTCAAATATGAATATTTATTTTTTTAAAAAAATGTCAATATAATCATTGATTTAACTAGTGCAACATGATCCAAATTCCACACATTCATGATGGATGAATGTTTTAGAGAATAATAACTATGTATCTAAGGATATTTTTATATAAAATTATTTTCAACATATTTTTGAACATTTTGATTTAAAAATATATACAAATTGAAAATGTTATTCACCTCAAAAAAAATGTTTTTGTGACATTTTAATGGGATTTATATTCATCAACAACTTCCAAAAATTGTTCAACATATAATCCACTATAGATAATTTTTCATGATATATTCATTATTATTCTTCTATATTTTTTATTATCATTTTTTCTAGGAATGATAAATTTTACAAACATTATCTATATTACTCTAGATGTATTGAAATAAAGTTTATCCATTGGGGTATTTATTTTCATTTTTTTCATAGTTTTCCAGTAAGAATATTTATATTTATATTGATTTACTAAATTAATATGATGTATGAATTACAAATATTATTATGTTGGTGAGACCCAGAATTATATAAAACCTTGATACATCAGTATGACTCATGATAATAAATTGTTATACATAATTACTTAAGGTTTTCCCGTAGTTTTAAATTCTCTTTTGTGATGATAATGATTGTATATTTAAGATATCCAACATTATAAATTCCATCATTATGATATTTATTATTGACATTACATGTGATTTTTAGATTACATATAATATCCACTCATAATTTTCAATATCATGTTATTTTTCATGATGAATTTGTTAGACATCATGTACTAAAACCATATTAATCTCTTATAATTTATTGATTGGATTTTGTTTTAGCTATTTACCATTCCATTTTTATTATGATTATTTATTCATGATAGCATCTATTATAAACATAACATTTATAATCATTTGATTTAATCCAATATTTTTCATTACATATTAGATGAAGATGGTTATTTTAGATGTTTTTTTGTATTAAATTATAGAAAATAATGACTAACAATATTAAAATTAAAATTTGTATTAGTTGATTTAAATTGTAATATGATTTTCACATAAGTATCTAGTTAACCGTGAATAGTAAACTATATCATCCATAGGGAATTGAAACTATGTTTATTTTGATAATGTAATAATGTTACCAATGAATCTAGGATACTAGAGTCAAGAACATTACCACATCATTATGAATCACTGAATTTTTTAATTTTTTGTTGATGGGAAATTATGAAAACATCATAAAGGGCCTAAATAGAATGGGTGAGATTATGTAATCAGTAATAATGAGGTCTATCCAGTTAAAAAATGGTTATACTTAAGAAATTTATTAGTCATGTATTGAAAACATTTTATTTTATATTGGTTATGTTTATTCATTTGTATAATGTGATTTTGTATAAACATTTAAACATTGATTGAAAACATGAATGTATATTTATCAAGTATGGTGGAAAATGATTCAATTATTTCATCTCGGATATATAACTATTCCACTGTCCAATTTTGTGTCATAAGATTCCTAAAAAACATTATGATACTCCGATTAGGGATATTTGATACAATTATGGGTATGGATTTTTTCCTAATATAAAGACAACATAAATTTATAATATATAATGAAAACTCCCTCTATATAGAGAATCTCCCTGTGATTATATAAAATTAAAAGGATGGGGTGAATCTATTTTCTTATCCCCACCTCATTCAATAATATTATTTGCTTATGGGAAAGAATATCTAGCAGAAACGATTAATTCAAAAGAAAAAAATCATACATGATGACATACCCATTTTAAGGAAACGTTGTAACACACGAATGTTATTATGAAATATTTTCTTAAAATAAATTTTATCCTTCATTACATTTCATTGCATGAAATGGTACGTAAAAATGAAATGCGAGATTCCATTTTTATAAAATTATGGTCATAGCCTTGATGTTAGAATAATGGGAATAATTATAACTAGCTAATGAAAATTCATTTTGAATTCATTTGATATTAATTATTTATTAAGAATTTAAATAAATTATATATTTTTAATATAGAGTGTATTACTTTTGGGAATGAAAGTAATGATATATATATATATTATATACTTAATAGGATAATTTTGATATTCATCCAATGGACATATTGGTCATAGGTTATGAGTAAAACAATATTTGATGTATTTTTTTAAAGTTTATTTTAACCCCTTTGAATAACAAATATATTTTAAATTAATATATTTACACATTAATAATTCTTATATTACAACATACACAATTTATTTCGAAGCGGGATATAAAAATTTACTTTAGATAAATTTTTCATATTATTCTGGCAACATTAATATTTTGATGAATTATAAAAAACACAATATTTTAATTACAAACCACTATTCACATTGAGATAATATATATGGATAAATTATAATATTTATTTGTTTTAATGTATAATTAGAATATATTTTTTCCATTTAACGTAATCGATAACATTAAAAATAATTATACATTGAATTTATAGGTAAAAACATTTCAATCCTTGGCAATGTTTTATCATTTATAAACTATATTATAAAAAAGTAATTAAATTAAATTAATTACATAAATAATAGTGTTTTTAATTTTAAAAAATTTTATCCATGTTTGGATTATGTAGGTCCAAATAATGATAATATGAAACTTTTATTTTTGGTAAATATCAATAGTTACTTTGGTAAGTATTTTTTTTATGATTGTTAATGGTTAATCATATAATTAAGTGTAAAAATAACATTATAAAATTACCTAAACGCCTGTAAAAATGAAATTGGATGACTAAATTTGACACTTATAATCTATTGATCAATATTTAATCATTTTAAGGCCACTTAACTAGAAAAAGGACCTAAATGTAATATAAACAAATGAAATGGCTAAAAGTGACAATCTCAGTTTATATAAGTATATTAATTTTAATACACAGATAAAAATAAGATATAATTTATTATAGGAATTCTTTGAAAGATCAAATAATTTCCAATATCATATGATTTTATTTTATAATATTTAGATATTAAATAATTATAATTATTGATGACACGATAGTTATGTAATAATTCTTGTATTAATTGAAATATCAAATAATTGGTTAAGAAAATATAAAATGAAATATCATATGAACGAATTAATTTTTCCCCAACAATTTTATAGTTTTATATGTAATGTTAGTAGTGTAATAAATATTTTTTTAATATATCTTATTTGTGAATTATATTAACAGAAAATTATATAATAGTGTCAAAATTGACAATATTGAAATTTTATAAACAAAATATTTCATCAAATTATTTAAAAATTAAAAAAATAAATATATTATAAAGTCAGAATTATAAGGTATAAAAAATCATAATCTCTCTAGTATCATCAATTATTTATAGATATGTAAATATTCATTATATTTAAATTTCTAGAATGTTATTACAATAAATATCTTAAAATAATAACTATGTGTCGATTAAAAAGAAAACGATTATATTGACTAAATAAGTTTTCCAGAATTTATTTTTTGATGAGATTAAATCTTTATCTCATATCTTCTTAAAATTTCTATCACTTTTTTGGTTATTTGGTATGTTTTAATTTTATTATAAATTAATATTTTTGAGAGTTTCCAAAAGTTCCCCTCTTCTATCTTATAAAATGGAAACTACTCCCTCTCATATTCACTCCATTTTGAGAATCAAGCATGGCCAATCCATGTCCATTAATCTTCTCAACTTCCTTAGTAACAATTTATTGCTGATGTTCTTCTCAAAATACCAACTCTAATTCAATAAGATGAAATTTAATGGAGGCACATCGAGGAAGAGTTAATCTCTTCTACCGATTCATTCAAATTACATAATTCTTCATCATAAACTACATTAGATGTTTCCTATTAAAAATTAATTACATCCATATGACTTATATAATGATATTTATTAGAAATATTGAACAACTTTATTTCACCTTCTATCTATCTGATAAAAAATGAAATCAACGCATGTCGATATGTATGACTAACCATCTCCACGCCGTGGTGTAATCTATTTATCACCATCACAATAAATGGATTGGTATAATGGTGGAAATGATTACTATATATGATTATGATAACGTGATATTAATTCTGAGATAATTTAAACCATCCACTTCAATAACATTCAACAATTACAGGAATGATATTGTCTCTTGTGTGAACATATGTCTTACGGTCTTAACGGGTCTATGTGATTCATTATACATAATATTCATTAAAGCATGGTTATATAGATTAATTTAATGATTAAATATGATATATATTATACTAATTCAATGTTGTAAATTATATAACTATATCCTCAAAATAGGAATAAGGAGACTGTTTTATTAACTTATACAGTATGAATGGATTGTTATGGTTTCATGACACATTATTTCCATGAAGTGAACTCTATACTATCTAATGTTTATTTTCTACTCAATTATTTTCATTTAAAGTTGAATGAAATTTTTAGAAAAGAAAACATTTTTGATGAAGAACTAATATTTTCCTCAAGAACTAAGGTCGAGGGGTTTGTTAAAAAAATTCCGTTATAGAATTCATAGGTTTATTTTTCTATCCTTATTGTTTCATTATTTTTATTAAATAAATAATGAAATTATTTTTTGGAACCCGTTTTTTAATTATGTTATGTTGGATTGAAGTTTAAAAAATCCATTTTATTTCATGGAATATTATATGTTGAATGTTTTTATGTTTTTATGGCACACATGTGAATGGTTTCGTTATGAGATGGGTGGGACCTTTATCACCTTCCAATGAACTGGGTAAAAACTTATATCTCATGAGTTAGACATGGCTAGAATGGCTCATAAATCTGGTTTTGTATAACATGAATGGAATGAGGAGGGAATATAGTTTTGAAATGGAATTTGTCCATTATGATGGTATTGGAAATGAGTCTTGACAAATTTGAATTTATTTTCAATGCTTATAGGTGCATGAAACCAAATGTCATGTCTTATGTTATGACAAATGGGAATACATTGAACTTATGTGATTTATCACATGACATGATATTATGATATTTTATATGCATGATAATATTTTCAAATTTTATGTTCTTATGAATATTATTTGATTGATATTTCTGTTGTTTACCCATAGTGAGCATTTGAGCTCCCCCATTCATATGTTTCTTTTCCTCAGTTCAGGAAGAATGGTAACAAGTATCATATTCATAAATGGAGTATCATTAAGAAGAAATAAATGGGAGAAAATGTAGATGTTTTATGAACCTGTTTTGTATAATTCATGGTTTATAAAGATACTATACCAATACAATCCATTCATGGTTATTGTACATGTTTTATTTAATTAAATATAATTCTGAATTAATATCAATGTATATAAATTATGGGTCGTTATAGTTCATATCCAATGAAAGGTGTAGTTACCCTTTGGAAACAATGATGAGAAAGCCCTAGTAAGAACTATAAGGATATTTCTAAGTGTATGATAAAATATTAGTGTCTTAGAAATGATTGTTAATAACCTAGGAAAAAAACTAATGTTTCCAAAATATAAATTTTATTCATGATAATGAGGTTTTCCTGTTATGATTATTGTTACTCATAGTTTGATTCTTGGATTTAGTCAATGGTTGGAACACGATGGAACCACGTTAATGTTGGATGCGACAATCAAAGCAATGATTATCCCATGAGGAAATTTTTTTTATGAGATATGGAATGAAAAATCACGAGTCTGTGATTACGCAACATTCTTGATCTATGAATCTTGCATAACTTACAAATGAGAAATGTGGAATGAAATATTATATTGAGTCCATCATGAGGTAGTTTCCACCATCATTAAGAGGTTCTTTTGATCCATTAGTGGCTGTGAAAAGGATCAGTACTAATGGAAAATTATTTTTAGTTATACAATGTTCAAAACACGATAAAGACTACTTGGAAGTATATCTATTTTATGGGGAATCTGAAAAATAATATAATATTATGATGTATAAGAGGCAACGAGATGAAAGATAATCCATGGAATATGAGGACTTGAAGAACATATTTGTCAATAAGTACATTCCTCAAATATTGTGAACTAATATGGAGAAGGAGTTCCTTGATCTTATTAAAATGGATTATGAATCTCATGGTACCTATGATGAAACTTTTATAAGACATGAATGTTATACTTTATGAATTATTATCCAAGCTATGATTAAGATTGATTTCTTTATTAGTTTTTTAAAGCCATGTCTCTGAAGGGCATTAGCCATAGGTGACTTTAATAGATATGATTAAATTGTTATATGTTCTCTCAAGGTTGATATGGATATTGGTGTAACCCATCAGTCATATGGGATTGATAAGAAGAGAAAATTGTAATTTAATGGAAAATAAAAAAGACCACATATAAAAGAAGATGAGTTTTCTCTTTTGCTGAATATATGGAATGAAACATTGAGGGAATTTTCATAAAATGACTACTAAATTTTTTATATATATAAAATAATGTCAACAAGAAATTTAATTCCAATGTGCTGAAATAAGTAGGTTTAATGAACCAAAAAATAAAAAGGATACAAAGAACGAACCAACTACACTTCAAGGTTATAATTTCCAGGAAATGGGGAATTATGGTAATCAACTCCCTGATCCAAGGGTTTTTTATGATGATCGACATCAACAAACTCTTAAGTACAAATACAATGAATTGTTAAATGAGATTACTATCAAAGACTTGGAGTACGATAATCAAGTATTTAATTGTACACTTAACTCCCAATATAAAGTAGAAAATGGTTTATTCGATTCTGGATCCACCGACTCTTTTATTTCTGAATAATTTTCTAAACGTATCACCCTATTACCTAAAAAATTAGATGTCGAGTTAGCTTTGAAAACTCCTAACATCACAACAGTCAAAACAAATGTTTTTAATTCTTCAATGGTTAATTTTTGTGGAAAAGTGATTCTTAAAAATATTGTGATCCTTCTTATAGTTGAATTTAATGTAATTATTGGCATGGATTGACTTTCATTATATGGATATAATATCAATTTCCAAAGAAGAGAAGTCAAATTTTATATTCCAGATCAATCTATGATCATTTATCTATGAAAGGATTAATATAACATTACAATGGGAATGTATTCCATATTAAGGGTCTTGAATTCAATAAATAACTGTTATTTATCTAAAACGGTTGGGGATAAACTCATGGTTAATAATACTCTAATTTTATGGGAGATTGATGATATATTTCTAGTGGGAATTCTATATATTAAACCGAAGTGTGGAACTGAGTTTTCAATACATCTCATAATGGGTGTTATTCATATTTTAAAGTCACCTTATTGAGTAGCACCAATTGAGTTGTAAGAATTAAAGAAGCAACTCCAATAGAATCTTGATAAAGAATTTATATGCCCATGTGCATCACCTTGGGTAGAAACTATTCTATTTTTTAAGAAGAAATATGGATCAACGAGACTCTGCATTGATTATTGATATCTTTACAAGATCACTATCATGAAAAAATATCATCTTCCCTATATTGATGACTTATTTTACCAACTAGATGGAGCCCAATACTCATCCATGATTTATCTTCATTTAGAAAATAATTAATTTAGTTTCAAAATAGAGGATATACAAAAGATAGAATTCCAAACAAGGTATAAAAAATATGAATTTATAGTTTTGCCTTTTGGTCATACTAATTCCCCAATTATCTTCTTGGATCTAGTGAATAGTGTTGTTACATGCTATCTTGATCAGTTTTTGGTAGTCTTTATAAAATATTTTATTGTATATTAAAAGAGAAAGTAAGAACATAAAGATCACTTGATAATTGTATTGAAGACCCTAGGAAAGGAAAAACCTTATGAAAAAATAACCATGTGTGAATTTTGGATTCATAAAGAATCATTTTCGAGTTACATAATCTATAATGGGGGGATGTATGTGGATCCATAAACAATAAAAGTTATTAAAAGATGGTCGAGACCAATAACGGTACTGGGAATCTAATGTTTTCTTGTTTAGGATAGATGTTATCAATGTTTTGTGAAATATTTTTCATGATTATCTAATTAACTCACAAATTTGAATTAGAAAGGAGTTATGTTCATTCGGATGGATGAATGTGAAGAGATTTTCAAATAACTAAAAAGATGTTTAGCAGGTTCAACCTATGATCACATTGCCTTGTATTGGAGAATGGTTTTCTATCTACAATGATGCATCAAAGAAGGGGTTGGGGTGTGTTCTCATGCAAAATGATATGGTGATATCTTATGCCTCACGACATTTGAACATCAGTGAGAAAAATTTCCCAATGTATAATTTTGAGTTATGTATGGTAATCATTGTATTAAAGATATAGAGGAATTATCATTATGGTTAATGGTGTGAAATTTTTACAAATCATAAATTTTTATACTATATTAGCACACAAAAAGAGATGAATATGATTCAATGAATTTAGTTTGAGTTGATTAATGATTAGGACTTCTAAATACATTTCCACCCTGGGAAAGGGAAAATGGTGGTCAGGGATTTGAGTCTAAAATACCATGTTACCTTATCTAGGATGTGGATCATAAAAGATCCAATATTTATTGATTTGGAAAGGATGGTTGTAGAAATTATAATTGAAGGGGAGTAATATTATTTTTCTCAAATGAATGTTCAACCATCTATTTAGGTGAGGATTAAAAAGTCACAAAAAAAATATGAAGAGTTACAAATGAAGGTGAAAAATGATACTGAATTAAACCATGATTGTGATAAAATATAAATGTTCATGAACCAGAATTTTATTCCTCCTATAACAGAATTATAGAAGGAGCTATTGGATGAGGGTCATAGTTCCTCCTTCTCTGTTAAACCTAAATGCACAATGATGTATATAGATCTGAATGAGTACATCTGGTTGGATAGAAGGAAACGATTTTTCACCTAATATGTCTATTGATGCTTGGTTTTTCATCAATTTAATGTTGAGAGATAGAAGTATAAGGGGATGTTACAGCCATTACACATACCAGAAAGGAAATGGGAAAACATCACTATTGACTTTGTTATATGACTACCCAAAACATCCAAACATAGTAATGATAGAAGGGTTATATTTGATCATATTAAATATTTAGAACACATCATAGGTATTAGAGAATATTTCTAACTTGATCAACTTTCATGGTTATATTTAATGGATGTGTTATGATTTTTTAGAGTACCATATTCCATTATATGTGATTAGGATCCAAGGGTTGCCTAAATGATCTGGATATGTTTTCAGCATGCTCAAGATATAGAGTTATGTTTCAGCACTACATATCTTCTTCAGACATAAGGTTGGTTTAAGATGACAATTCTAACTCTGGATGACATGTTGATATCTTTCTCTATGGATTTAAATGGTTGTCGGGATCAGCACCATCCATTGGTGTATTTTTCGTATAATATTAGTTTTCACATCCGTATTCAGATGAATACTTATGAATCCCTCTATATAAAGAAGTGTTGAACTCTAACATGTTGGGACAAATATGGGGAACTAATTCTACAAATATGAGATCTTGTTAATGGAACGGGAGAAGAGGTCTGATCTATTCAACAACACATAAGAGTAGCATAGAATTGACAAAAGAGTTATTCTGACATTAGAAGAAGAAACCTGTAGTTGGAAGTGGGTGACAATCTATTCTTACAAATATCTCCATGGAAGCGTGTATTGAGTTTTAGAATGAAGTGAAAGCTATGCCCAAGGTATATCAGTATTTTTGAAATCTTGGATTGTGTTGGAATGGACGATTACCAATTGGCGCTTCTACCAATTCACTCTCATGTTCATGATGTGTTATATGTATCTCTCTGAAAAAAGTATATACCTGATCCACTATATTTACTAACCTCATCATTCATACTAGTGGAGAAAGATCATTCATATGATGAACAACTAATATACATTCTCGGTCATAATGAATTAGTTCTACGAATCAATGAAACTCAATTGGTTAAAGTTGTTTGGAGGAACTACCAATATTAAGAAGCTACATTGGAACATGAGGATATTATTAGAGAGAGTTATCCTCATCTATTTGTTTCTATGTGATGAACATCGAGTGTGATATTCATTATAAAAGGGTAGAATGTAACACTTATGTTTTATAAAATATACTCTTTAAATAATTATTATTCTTTAGTAGCATGTTTTCATGAAATTGTGCGTTTAAACGAATTGTGAGATACCATTATTATGAAATTATTATTATAGCCTAGCTGTTAGGTTAGCGTTAATAATTATAACAATCTTATGAGAATGAATTTTGAATTCTTTGGCTATCAATTATTTACATAAATATATTAATCAATTAAATATTTGGAATTTAGAGTTAATTACATTCTGTAATGAAATTAATGAGATATATATGTGTTATATTCCTAATAAAATATTTTTTTTGATTCATCCAATGGATATTTTAGTCAACGGTTACGAATGTAACCCTATTTGTTGTATTTTTTAAATGGATAATTTTACAACATTGAATGGAGAATCCATTTTAAATTAAAATTTTTACACATTAATAATTTTTATAAGAAAAAATAATCTTTTTATTTTGATTTGGAATGTAAAAAATTACATTGGATAAATTTTTGTTATTTTTTTCATAACCTATTTATTTTGATGAATTGTAAAAATATGCCAAATTTAAATTAAAAACAACTTTTTTCATTGAGATAATTTGTATTCTTATATTAAAATATTAAATGGTTTTAGAGTATAAATAGAATATATTTTTACCATTTAATAAAATTTATACCAATAGCATTAATTATACATTGAATTAATAGGTAAAAAAATTTCACTTTTCAATGTTGTAACTTTTGAAACCCGTTTTCTCAAAAATAGTATCAATTTGAAATTAATTACTAAAACTTTTGTTCTTTAAATTTTAATATATGGATTATATATTTTGATTTAGCAAGTATGCAATATTTTAATTGGTAACTTTTATTTTTTGTCATTATGATTAGTAACAATGGTAATTTTTTTTATTACCATAGTTAAAGGTAAATCAGGTAATTAAGGGTAAAAATAATATTATAAAATTATCATAAAACCATTAACATCCATATTTAATGACATAAATCGACCATTATAATCTATTATTTGAAATTCCATCACATTATGGCCACTTACCTATGACAATGACATGAATGTAACAAAAACTCATTAAATGGAAAAAATGATGGAATCTCATTTTATATAAGTATATAAATATAAATATACGGATAACTCGTAGTTAAAATTCACTGTAAGTAGTCTATATAAGTTTAAAAGAATTAGCTACATCATAGAAATTTTTATTATTTTTAGATATTAAATAATAACCATTAATGATGACATAATAATGATATTGAAATTATTTTATTATTAGAAATATAAAATAAATGGTTTTAAAAGTTTTAATAAAAATATCATATTAAGTAATTAATATTCTCAAAAAAATTTATAGGTGACTATTGAACATTATTAGTGTATAATATTTTTATTTAGATACTTTGTGAATATTATTTACAGTCTAATAATTTAATACTGTTAAAATTGATACTGTTGAAATTTTAAAAAGAAAAAAATTTATTAAATTATTTAAAAATCATAATGCTATTTAAAAATAAAAAACTGATTACTATAAGTTTTATAATGGAATAAATCATAAATTATGGTAATCTAATACCACATAAGTAAATATTCATTTACATTAATTATCTATAATATTATTAGAAAAATAAAAATTTACTAGAATAACTATGTTTTAATTAAAAATATATGGTCAAAATATAAAAAATAAGATTCCAAAAATATATTGGTTGAAGAGAAAACAACTCTATATCATCTCATATTCGAATTTGGGATACTTTGGAGGATTTTTTTGGGATTATATTATTATAAATTAATATTTTTGAGAGTTTTATATAGTGTCTCTCTCCTCTATTATAAATGGTCACCTCCTCCCTCTCCTCATTACATCATTTTTAGTCTTCATGATCTTCCATACCCAAAACATTTATCTTATAAACTTCCATAGTAACATTTCAGAGGTTTTATTATTTTCAAAAGTCCAACTCTAGTACCCTATTGGGAAATTTAATGGAGCCACGTTATGGATGTGGTATTCTCTTTTGCTGTTTCACTCAAATTTATTTCTTCTTCTACATCATATTAATTACTTGTTTCATAAAAATGTAATTTTATAATTATGAATAATATAAATATATGTTATAATAAATATTAATCTACCCAATTTCACCTTATATCCATCCTACGGAAAATGAAATCACTGTTCGTGAATACGTATAGCTTACCGTCTCCACATTGTGGTGTAATCTATATTTCACCATCACCTTACATGGAAGGTTATAGTTGTAGAAATAATAATTGTATATGATTAATATAACATGATAATAATTATGAAATAATTTACACCATCCTCTTCAATAACATTTGACATTTATCGGAATGATATCGTCGCTCGTGCGTACGTACTACTTATCATCTACACAGTGCTATATGATTAGTTCTACATAATATTCATTAAAAGGTGATTATCTAAGTGGTTTGAATGAATAAATATGATATATATTATACTAATATTTTTTTAAATGATATAACTATATCCAAAAAATGGTTATAATTACTTTTCCAACAAAACATACATAAGAACATAAAACAGTTAATGCCCGAATAATGAGAAACATTGAAATGTTACCATAAAAAAATGAAAATATAGTCATAAATGATATTATAAGAATGATATTTTTATTAATAAGTAACATTATTTAAATCATTATATAGGAGGTTCAGATACATACAAATCATATCAGATCAAATATAAGGGATAACTTTTCCAATCTCATTTTTATCTGAGATTTTTTATTTAAAAATATTTACTAGGGATATATTTATCATCAATTTCCATGTTGTATTGAAATGTTTCCATAAAATGATTAATATTATACAATGTAATTAATTGTAATTTTCACCCAATTTTTATTTTTCCTACATATTATTGAATTAATCATTCTTTAGTTTACTATATCATGTACTTTTTGACTTTTCTGGAAAAAGTACACGAAGAATGTTTTTTATCTAATATGGAATGAATGGATTTTTACCATTTCACGATGAATTATTTCCATGAGGCTTACTCTATAATATCTTCAATTTATTTTTAACTAAATTCTTTTTTTTATTTAAACCACATATTTCGAAAAGAAAATTATTTTTGACGAATATATGAAATTTAAATTGTGAATGAAATTCATGTTTTTTTATCAAAATTATTTTCCATCTATGATTACATAGTTTTATGTTTCTATCCTGATTATTAAATTGATTTGATTATTTAAATGATTGTATGGTTTTTATGAAATCCATTTACAGATTATGATTTAATGATTTGATGTTTATAAAACCCATTTTATTTAATGGGTTATGCTATGATGAATGATTTTATGTTTTTTTGGAAGACATATGAATGGTTTCATTATGAGATTGGTGGGACATATATATTCATCCAATTAATTGTGTAATGATTTATATCTCATGAGATAGACATGGCTGGAATGAAAAATAAATCTCGTTCAGTAATACAGAGATGGAATGAGATGTGAAGTCTGTTTAGTAATGGAAATTGTCTGTTAGGTTAGCGTGAATAATTATAACTAACTTATGAGAAAGAATTATGAGTTAATTGGATATAAATTATTTATAAAAATATATAAATAAATTAAATATTTTAATGTTATTGTTAATTACATTCATTAATGAAATTAATGAGATATATATGTGTTATATTCTTAATAAAATATTTTTTGTAATTCGTCCAATGGATATTTTAGTCATAGGATACGATTGTAACCCTATTTGTTGTATTTTTTTAAAAGGATAATTTTACAACATTGAATTGTGAACCCATTTTAAATTAAAAATTTTATACATTATTAATTTCCATATGAAATCATAAATTTTTTATTTTGATGTTGAATATAAAAATTTACATTGGATAATTTTTTGTTATTTTATTGATAACCTATACATTTTGATGAATTGTAAAAAGATGCTAAATTTTAATTGTAAACTACTTTTTAGTCGAGATAATTTATTATGTTAAATTAAAATATAAAATTGTTTTAAAGAATAAATATAATATTTTTTTACCATTTAATAAAAATTATATCATTAGCATTAATTTTTCATTCAATTCATAGGTAAAAACATTTCATTATTCAATGTTGTAACTTTTGAAACCAGTTTTCTAAACAATAGTATAAAATTTAAATTAATTACTACAAATTTTGTGTTTTAAATTTTACAATATTGATTCCATATTTTGATTTAGTAAGTCCAAATTATTTTAATTTCTAACATTTAATTTTGCGCATTATGAATAGTAACATTGGTAATTATTTTTAGTCCCATAGTTAAAGGTAAATTGAATAATTATGGGTAAAAATAATATTATTAAATTAACTTAAAACCTGTAAAAAATATATTGAATGACTAAAATCTACCTTTATTATATCTTATTTGAAATAGAATCACATTATTGCCACATACCATTGAAAACGACATGAATTCAATAAAAACAAATGAAATGGTCAAAATGTTGTTATCTAATTTTATATTAGTATATAAATATTAATATATAGATAAATGAGAATTAAAATTAACTGTAGGTAGTCTATAAAAATTTAAACTAATTTTCTACATCATAGATATTTTTATAATTTTTATATATTAAATAATAACCATAAATGATGACACAATAGTGATGTTGAAATTAATTTATTAATTGAAATATAAAATAAATTATTTTAAAAGTATTAATAGAAATATCTTATGAAGTAATTAATATTCTAAAAAAAATTTATAGGTTACTATTACATGTTAGTACTGTATAATTTTTTAATTTAGCTTTATTGTGAACTTTAATTAAACTCTAATAAATGAATAGTGTCAAAATTGACACTACTGAAATTTTATAAATATAAATTTTTATTAAATTATTTAAAAATTATAATACTATTTAAAAATAAAAAATTGATTACTATATTTTTTATAATGGAATATATCAATATATTTGGTTATCTAATATCACATAAGTATATATTCATTTACATTAAATATCTTGAATTTTATTTTAAAATTTAAAATTTACTACAATAACAAAGATTCAATTAATAATATGAGGTTGAAATTGAAAAAATAAAATACCCAAAATATATTGGATAAAGAGAAAACAACCCTATATCATCTCATATATTAATTTGGGATATATTGGAGGTTTTTTGAGTTTTATATTATTATAAATTAATTTTTTGTGAGTTTCATATAGTGCCTCTCTCCTATATAATAAAAGGTAACATCCTCCATCACCTCATAACAACTTTTTAGACTTCATAATATTCCATCCCTGAACCATTGATCTTATAAACATACCTAGTAACATTTTATAGGTTTTGGTATTCTCAAAACTCCAACTCTAGTGCCTTATGGAGAAATTTAAAGGAGCCACATTAAGTGAGTGGTAATCTCTTCTACCGATTCCGTCAAATTTCAATCTTCTTCTACATCATATTCTTTACATGTTTCATAATAATGTAATTGCATAATTATGAATTATATAAAGATATGATATAATAAATATGAATCAATCAAATTTCCCCTTATATCAATCCTACACAAAATGAAATCATTGTGCGTGTGTAGGTATGACTTACCATCTCCACGCTGTGGTGTAATCTATTTTCTCCATCACCATACATAGATGGTTATAATGGTAGAAATAATAATTTTATATGATTAATATAACATAATAATAATTATGAAATAATTTACACTGTCAAATTCAATACCATTGGACAATTCTGGGAACAATATCGTCGCTCGTGCGTACGTACGACTTATCGTCTAAACGGTGCTATATTATTAGTCATACATAATATTCATTAAACTGTGATTATATAAGTTGTTTGAACGAATAAATATGATTTATATTATACTAATAAATTTATTTAAATGATATAACTATATTCAAAAATAGTTATAATTGCTTTTCCGACAAAACATACATAAGAACATAAAATAGTTGATGCCCGAATAACGAGAAACAATGAAATGATACTATCAAAAAAATGAAAATATATTCATAATTGTTATAATAAGAATAATTTTTTTTATTAATTAGTAGATTTATTTAAATAATTATATAAGAGGTTCTAATACATATGAATCATATCAGATATAATGTATTTTATAACCTTTCCAATCTCATTTTTATCTGAGATTGTTTATTTAGAAATATTTACCATGGATATAATTATCACCCTTCTCCATGTTTTATAAAAATGTTTCCATAAAATGATTAATATTATACTTTGATTTTAGTTTCATGTTCACCCATTTAATTATTTTACTACATAGTATCGAAGGAATCATTTTTTAGTTTACCATATGATGTACATTTTGACTTTTCTGAGAGAAAAGTACACGAAGAAGGTTTTTTAACATATAAGTCATGAATAGATTTTTACCATTTCATGATACCTTATTTCTAGGATTCTTCAACTAGAATATGTCAAATTTCTTTTCAACTAGATTATTTTATTTTCAATTTGAATGCCATTTTGAGATAAGAATATGTTTTTCACTAATATACAATATTTATGTCATGAATGAAGTTCGAGTGTTTTTATGATAATTATTTTCCATCTATGATTACATAGTTTTATGTGTATAACCTTATTATTTAATTTATTTGACTATTTAAATGATGGTATTATTTTTATGAAATCCATTTATGGATTATTTTATAATGATTTGATGATTATGAAACCCATTTTATTTTATGGGTTATGCTATGATGAAAGTTTTTATGTTTTTGTGGAACATGTTAGAATGGATTCATGATGAGATTGGTGGGACATATATATTCCTCCAATGAATTGTGTAAAGATATAAATCTCTTGAGATAGACTTGGCTGGAACAGAAATTAAATCTAGTTTAGTAATACAGGGCTGGAACAATAAGTGAACTCTATTTAGAAATGGACATTGTCTGTTATGTTAGTCTGGGAAATGTGCCTTGACTAATAGGAAATGAGTTTCAATCCATCTATGTTTAAGCCCCAAAATTTCATTTCTTTTGTAATGACGAATGGGATTTCATTTCAATTCTATGATTTATCTGAAAACAAGTTATTAAAATCTTTTATATGTAGGATAATATTTTCATATGTTATTTTCTTTTGAATATAATATGATTGCTATTTCATTGGTTTACCCTTACTGTGCCATTGTGCCCACCCATTCATATGATTCTTTTCCACATGTCAGAAAGAAGGGTATTAATTATGATATTCCAAAACAGAGTCTAGATGTGAGGAGATAAATGTGAGACAATGTATATGTTTTATGAACCATTTAATTATTTTTTCCAGTTTCAAGAGGTAATATACCTATACATTCCTATCATGATTTTGATAAATTTTTTATTTAATTTACTACAATTCTGATGTAATGTCAATGTATGTAAAGTATGGGTCTTTATAAATGTGTTGATCTATTTCACAATGAATTACAAGGGGTTCCTCCAACCTCTATGGTTTAGTTATCAATATTCCTTATACATGGATATTTTACAATATTCAATACTCAATAAATAATGGACATCATTTAACTTGATGAAATAACGATGAAACATTTGGATAATCTTGATAAATTATTCATACACCCATGGGATTCCCCATAGGTTATGTTGGTCCACTTGGTTAGGATGAATGGGTTCATGTGCATCTTATTTAATAATCCAAAGATATAAAAAACATGAAAAAGAACAAGAATAACATACCTTGGATTTTGACATTTTTTATAATTTATGTTTTTCTCAATAAATTACTAATTTTGAATTATGGTCTGGAAATTATAATGGTGAATACGGAGGATATCTCCAAGACTACATTTTGTAATGGCATGAGAACTATTATTTTATAATGACACCTTTCCAACCAAATATTCAGGTAATTAATTAATATATTCATTAGGGTTTTAATCATAAAATATGTTGAAGATATTCTTACAAACACCAAATAAAGGTAGATACAAGAGAATTATTTGGATGTTTTACTAAATACCTTTTGAAATGAAAATAAATATACACATTATAGTATATTTGAGTTTTCTATAGAGATTTTAGCATTCATCGGGCATGTTATAATTTTAAAGGGGATATATTTGGATCCTTTAAATGTTGTGTAAATTTATAAATGGCTAAGATAAAACATTTGATGGATATTCCAATTATCATTGGAGTAATTGGGTATTATCATTGTTTATTTTGAAACATATATTTATTTATAAACCCACCACTAAGGAAAAATAGAATGGATTGTTTTGGATTTTTACTAATGAGTTTAAGAGGTATTTAATTATTTATGAAATATTTTAACAACTAAAAAAGTTCTATTATAATGTATCATATATAATTCTAAAATATGGACATTTTATTAGATATTTTGTTCGAATCGAAATAATAAGTCTTGAATGGAACATAAAGTCATGAAAATTTATGATACATTTAATATTTTAAATAATTTAAATATATTATTTATCACAAAATTAATGAAATAATGATTTATCTTCACATATACTTAACGATTATTTTCTTCGGCATTTTAAAAAAAGATGATTTTTTATAGCTTGTGATACAAGCATGACTGAGTATCAATAAAGACTACAAAAATTATAATTTAAAATGAAAATTATTTCCACGATACTAAATAAGATGTTATAAAAAATATTACCAAAATTATATTAATATAGATTTTAATTAATTAGTGACGATTTATATAGATGTGAATACAAAAACCAAATGAATATAAAAGATATATTTTTGTAAATTATATTTTTTCTTCCAAATGAATTTTTTCCTAATAAATTAAAAAAATTTATATTATTGTATTATTACAAGGAAATATTTATTTTAAAAAAATACCTTCACCTAATATATTTTATTGTCTTCATATAAGACAAAGTCCAATTTTATGGGTAAGAAGTTGTATTTTTCAAAGTTAGTTTTGATACCTTACTATGGTACACTACATTTAATCTATATTAATTACAAATTATTAAATATTATTTGAAAAAATAATTTTTATTTTTTATATACTAATAAAAAAATTATCTTATGTTGATTATCAATTATTTTTTTAAGAAAAAAGAATTTTTGACAAATACTGAAAAATACTAGCATTTAATTAAAAAAATTCTTTTCGATTATAAATTTTAAATTTAAAAAATATATTTATAATTTGTGTAAAAAAATAAATCAATTATGAATCTATATATAGAATATATATCAATGTAAAAAGAATTTAATTTAGATATAAAAACACATTGATCATTTGAACATTTTTATTATAAAAACTGACGTTCTCATCCTGTATACAAGATTAGTTTTAAATAAATTTCAACCACTTCATTGGTCTAAATTTGATTTAATAAATTTGATATTAAAAAATATATTTTTTTTAGAATTTTAATCATTTATAATTAATATTTGACAAAAAAATAGTGAAAAAACCAAACATTGATTAAAATGATGAAGAGAAAAAAATAGTTTACTAAGGTACTAAACATTAATCTTATAGGGCCAAATGACATATAATACTTTCCTAAAACATTTTTACAGTCATGTATAGTTCATATATATTAACATATCGTGATTGTTGAATTATTGGATCCAAATGACTTTGAAAAACATGGGTGGAATTCCCTCTTTCAGAAATTTACAAGTATGTCGCTCAACATACTTATAAAAGGGAACTAACTCATCCCATAATTCACTCCTCATAATCCAATTTTTTTTGGAAAATGACTAAAAATATAACTCCCCACATTCCCTGCCCTCATCCTAGAGGAATTTGTTTTCAAAATGAAAAAATATGAAGGTATCAGTGAAAACCCAATAAGGATACCCAAAGAAGTGTAAATTATCATTTAAAATCATATTCATTTTATTTACATATCCCTGTTCTTCAATATCTATTATATAATTAATTTATAATAACCTATATATCATTAATTAACATAAAATGTTTTATTTTAGAGGTATGACATTCAACTTCAAAAAATTCTGTCAAATGGCATACGTAATTATTGTCCTTGTGTAAGGTAGACTACCACCTCACTTAGTGACCTCATTTAATTTTCCATTTCCATATATCAAGGTTGGAAATAATGATTGGAATAATAATTATGTATTATATTTAATATATTTATGCTATATTTATATCTCCTTAAATAATTTATATCATATACAAACATTCATTCAATTTTTTGGAATTCTTTAAAGTCTTTTCTCTATAAAGTGGATCATAGCCTGATGAAGTGATATGATTCAATCACGAATTATTGGGAATGTGTTAATGAATTTTTAATAAACATATTTGATATAAATATTACATAATAAATATACTATATTGATTATATAATTATATATAATTTATGATTCTTACATTAATACGATATGAAAATGTATACTACATTCACGCGTACGTATCACATACTATCTCAAAGAATGGTCTATTTCCTTTCCTATAAAGAAATTTAATTTGTTACTTGAAATTAATATATAGTACATATATATATTATCTAAATCATTTTTTAATTTTTTAAAAAAATCAAGATTTATATATGTGGAATAAAATAACATTAAAAAAGATACTTGAAAAGCATGGTAATTGAAACTGGAAACAATGAATATAATAAATAATTGTTGACAAAAAGGTGATAATATTTTATAAAAGGATCATCTATGATATTAGAAAAAAATATATGGATATTTTATATTTTGATAACATGATTGAAGATATTATATATGATGTCAAAGGGCGTTCAACCAAAAGGTATTGTAAGCTATGTTGTATCATCTTTGTTTACATTCTGATGAGACTTATTGTCTATTATGCTAAGATTCACATCTAAATAGTGTATAAATGATGTATGATAAATATAATGATTCTATATATATATCAAGATTATTTTTAGGTACACTATTTAATTTTCATGATTTTATATTTTACAGTGTTTTCGTTGTCGGGTTCTTGAATGAATTTGGAGAATTTTACGAAAAAAAGTGGAAGTGCATAGTTCATGCATGATTTTAACAAACAGTACACCCAATACAGAAAATGATGAAATCCCATATATAGGGGGTTCTCATGGATGTAACATTGATTTCAAACTTTGATCCCTAAATGTAGTAACTATATGACCCCGTGGGAGGAGGCACATGGTTAGGTTCTTTGTTGGGGATAATAGTGTGTCCCATATACAGATCTATGTGTATGGAATTTTAGACACATAAAAAATAAAATAATAAACCAAAACACCATTAATAATACTAAATCACCCCTATCAGACCAAAAAAAATTCTTTTGAACTTTTGAGGCTTCCAGACGAGCCCTATGGCCCTCAAAACACTATTTATGAAGAATTTACGGTCAGTTGATGGATCCGCACTACTCCTGGTAATAGATTCTCTCCAATATTATTTACCCCCTCTATCACAAATTTATACCATCCATTTAAGTGATCACATTTTTTCATTTATTATGGATTTCGATCTAGGTTATGATTTAACTATTTTATTTGATATTGGATATAGATTTCGGATCATTATCTCATTCATCATTGTGTTCATCATCATTCCTCTACAAATGGGGTTTTTCGTTAGAGAGAATCAATAAATGATCATGAGTTATGTGGTATAAATTCATTTCCTATATTCTTGAATTCCAAATTCATTTATGGGTTTTGAAATTAAAAATGGAATGTTGAAAATTGAAATATGAGTAGAATAAGGTAGTTGATTAATTAATTTATTGAATCACAAAATTTATTAATTGATTTTTCATTTTGGTAAAAAAATATTTCATTATTGAAAAATTTATTATTGATAATTTTGATTATGAAATTGGTGGAATTCTATTATATGATTTCCTAAGTAATTAATTCTGTGTTGTGATTGTGGAAGTAATGGAAAATTATTGTTTTGTTACATTTTTATAAATGTGTTTATAAACTAATTAACTAAGATAATTAAGAGATGTTTAGATTAAAAATAATTGGTTAATGATAATAATATTTAAATAATGACAAAATGTTTAATTGTTAATTTATCTAGTTTTTCCATTAGATTAATATGTTGAACCATGATTGTTTAATAATTATTAGTGAATAAACGTTGTGGAGGGGTAGAATGGGTGTTTGTGTCAATTAACATTATTTGATGTGATATATGTCATATATATGTGATTGATTGATGTATGATTGTGTGACATAGACAAATTCCCTAAATACCCATATGTGATTGACTAATATAGGATTATGGATCATGTACTGATTCTCCAAAATACCAATAGGCGTTTGACTGATAAATGAATATCGATGCCAGGACTGTTTCTCCAAATAGTCAAGGGGTCCCATACATGGTGTTTTATGACCAAATTTTTTTTTTGGATTATGGTTCCACTTAGCTGTACTTTATGAAATATAGATTTAATGTATAATGAGAGACCATAGTATAGTATATTGTTCTTCTCTATGTTATATGGTTCAGACCCTATCAAGGTTTGGATAATGTATCAATGGTTCATGTATCATCGTGATACCCATGGTTTATGTGGTTATGTAAAGAAAAATTGAACATTTGAAAACATCATGCTATATTTAATTATTTACATTATTGATACAACTATATTAAAAATTATTCATTGATTAATTTTTTCGACTCCATTGGTGGTTACCTACTATGTTCTAATCACACCCTACTCAATTGGCAAAATCGGTACCCGAATAGACATAATTTGTAGAAGATATGATATTAGAATAATCCCTATGTTATATTGATGATTTGGGAAGTATAATTAATGAGGGAAGAAAACATGGTGTCAGGACCTGTTTGGGATATTACAGGGACTTAACATTTCTGTGGGTCCTCATATTAGTACCTGAATTTTTTCTTGATATATCTAATATTTAGTTTTTCATATTATTTTAACTTGTGTTCATTATGTGATACTATTTGATTTGGATAGTTTATTATTATTATTTTTTGGTTATTTGTTATTAATTATTTCAAAAGAATTTACATTCTTGTTATAATTTGATAAAGAGTTTACAGTCTCCCCATGTTGATTTACTAGAACCTCGCTTCTAGTCGGAACAATATGGTGTATGGGAAGTGATTCTTGATGCCATGTAACTGATGGGATTGAGTTTATGCAATTTTGAACCTGGGTTGTAATCATTGAAGTTGGTATAGAACAATGTTTTAATTTGATTTCATTTTTATTACAATTTTGAAAAGGTAGGCATGAGAACAAGATGAATCATTCATTATTTTAGAGACCCTGCATGGGAAGAGAATACCCATGTAGTAGGTGTTGGTGAAAATAATTGTACATTCGGAAAACACACCCCCAGAAAAATTCCATGGAAGCCAGTCTCGGAAAGAATCCCAATAAATAAGCCTCGCAAAGCCCCATTGGTTCATTGATCAACACGTAGCTGCAGGAAAGCCTCCTATAAGGCTACCAAAGATCTATTGATGGAGCACTACATGACTGCAATGCACCTTATAAATTGCTTTGTATCACCACAAAATATCTAATGGAGCACTCCGATAGTACGATGCACATGAGAGAGATATGGGCGCTGCCAAAAAAAAGCTGAAGGAGCACTCTTAAACTACAATGCATTGGATACAGCCCTCTGGGAGCAATGTATAGTGGATGACAGAGAGCTCCCTGAGTACATGAAACATGATTTATCATCCAACTATTTAGAGAAGAATTTATTATGAGACCCTACCCCTGAGCATTACACCCCCTCTTTCCTATCAATACATATCTTCCCACAAACCACGTAGACTGATAGCTTTGCTTTTCCCCTTCTCAGCTCTCAAATTGTGAATCACACATTGATATGTGAAATGTCTATAAAATGAACTCTTCATGGAATTTTATAATTGTGAAATACCTTTCCCTTTGTTCATAATAACCTCTAATCAAATATAGATACACTTCATAAAGCCCATGGGCCATCGCAAAGGAATGAACCCCCTATAGGATCTCATGTCATCCCAAAGTACTCATACTTCAAAAGAACCTTCAAAGAACATGTGAGCACATTGATTAGTTATGATCACTATTCTTCTATAATTTCATTGCATTGTAATGTCTCACATTGTATGAAACCCATGTTATATGAATTTAGTACATTGTGAAATCACGTTCACATTGTGATTTACTCTTCATATTCATGTATACTCTATGCATAAGAAAGAAAAATATAATTCATGAAGAATACCCCTTTTTGGAGTATCTTTTCTTTGTCAGGCACCAGATCCTCACAAGTCCTGTTCATGTGAAACACTTTTCCTCCCAAACCCATCTCTTCTATGACCCTCCAAGTTTGTACAAATGATTTCAAATTCCCTTGGATGGTTCATATTGTTGTGCTTCTTGGCCGCATGCTTCTTTTCATAGGCACGGTAATTGTTGTCTCTTCTTTTCATTGCCATGCTAACTTGACCCCCTCATCAGATAACTCGAACACCCCATATCAAAAAGAAGTTTCCACTTCCTTCCCTCCACCATAGGGTTATGATAACTTATTTTATATTTCCTAGAGGTGAGTTGTGAATCCGTATCATCGGACCAACATTACGTTAAACTAATGAGCATCATCTTACCCATCACATGAAATTAAATGTTATCCTCTCCTCATGAAATATATGTAGGGTTCCACACCTCAGATGTTTAATACACTCACCAGTCTCTATGGTAGTGAGATCTTCCTTACATGGAATGATATTATCCTTTCATTGGATGAAATTTGTATTCTGGGGAGGGAAACTATCCTGGTGTATTCCCCTATTCATTCTTTCTAGAGGTAACACCCTTGATCCTCCACTATTCTTCAATGTAAAAATACTGGAGGAGATATGGGCACATGAGACTCTTGATACCCTCTTCCATCTCCCTTTGGGAATTAGCTCCATTGGGCCTCCATCATCAGTTAAGTCCCAATATCCATCTCCTTAGGCCACTAACCACGTGCACATGCTACACTATTCCTCGTGGATACACCTTTCGAGACATGATCGACGGGACATTATTGACTCTTACTTGAAACACCAATCATAAAATATGTGAGCTATGATTAAGAATAGTTCATGACACACTCATGTTTCATTTATTTGTGTATACATCATCCCTCAACACTGAACTACATGGACGTTGATCCTTTCCCTTTTTGAGGAAGTTATTTTGGAATTATCCCTAAGGTTCAAGAATGTCAACCATCAGTCCAGACCATTTCATGTCGGTTGACACTCATCCTACTTGACATTAAAATGTATACCTCGCTCATCATGCATTATGTAAAAATATTTGCTTCCAAACTACATGGGTTTAAACCCTATCTCCAAGACACGTTATGTATGAAGCCTCCCTGAGGATTATCTAAAAATATTGGTGAACATCAGTGTCCCATTTGTTATGACCCTCATCCTTCTTTCATCCACACATGGCATCAGACCATCCCATGGAAAACTGACCTTCTATAACCCCCCCACCACACCCAATTGAAACTCCTACAACTAAGAGTATCCCTCTTTGGATGGACTGATAACCATGTGTAATCCCTAACATGTCTTCCGGTTGATGTCTGTTGTTTTCACCCAATTTCTATTCCCCATCTTGAACTCTGTGGACTTTGATTCCCAACAGTAGGGATACGTAGAAAGAGTCTCTGAGGTTCAATCCACTCTCTCATGTCTAATATTATTCTCTCCCTTGAGCCTTTATGTTTTTGGATGTTCATTCCTAATCCCAGTGGTTTGACTTCCTTCTGGTTCCATCTATACGTCCATTCTCATGGGCCACCTTCTTATGTGGCTCATCACCCCCACCGAACTACATAGACTTTGATTACCTACCATAAGGATATGTAAGAATGCTATTTGAGGTTCAATCCCAACATCACCATCATCTTCATGTTGTTTCCATCCCATTCCTCCCATCCACTTCGTTCAACCATACATCGTCCATAATGATTTCTACATAGGTTCCACATCCTAGTACGACCATACCATTTCATTTGGTAACTAATTGTTTAAAAACCCCACACAATAATACAAATCCATCCAAGAGAGTCCCTCTTGCGATGGAATGAAATCAATCCAAAATACACATCATATCTCTTGGGTCATCGTCCTTTGTGTACACCTAGATTATATGTATCTCCCTTTGAAATATATGGGTTCTGATCCTTGTCAAATACACACGGTATATAAGAAACCTCCCAAATGATAAATCACATCTGAGGGTAAACCATGGTCTTCTACTTTTTTGGATGCACATTCCTTTATCTACCCTTAGTGGTGTCCAGATCAACCTTTATGGTGTGATATCTTCCCTCAATGGGACATACTTCCTATGATTCGTCCTCAAGGGGCATTCTATTCCTTCATTCAGTAAACCATCTAGATTCTCCCTCCTAGGGATGTACTAATATAATCTGTCACTATGGGATATTCTGATCACACTCATTTCATATCCTCAAGATGAAAAAATCATGTCATACATTGTGTAAAAAATGAGATTCATGTTGACAACCCTTGATGACACTAATTTTTCATAACAGTCTCCACATGTTATTAATCTCTCTTCATAACCTATTTTAAACAAGGGAATATTATGAAACCATAGGGACATGCCTATGGAATATAATTCCACACACTCGACATGGGATGCCTTGGGAATCCTTGCCCTCGAGAAGTTGTATCACAAGGTGATGAAACCCAGGTGACTCTGTATTTAGCAAACAGAAATGCAAGCGACAACCAATATGAAAACTCCCCCGATAGAAAGTTTTTTCTATGATATACCCCTTGGAATGTCCTGAAAAATGTTGTGCAATTATCCAAAATCCATGAATATATGGAACCGAGGAAGAGATTCATGAACAACACCTTAATCATTAATGGAGAACATAAATAGGAACCAAATTCTGAGGACGAATCCACTGAATGGGATACCAACATCCCATAAAACCGTTTAAATCAAGGGGAAAACCCCATTGAATATGTGATAGATGTTTCCTGCATTTGTAAAATAGGAATTCAGGGAAATATACAGTGTGTCGCAGCATGACAGCGCATTCCCCGATGAATGCATCAGAAATAGAAATATTGAACCTGATTTGAATATTCTTCTCATTGTAGATATTAGTATCAATTCAGGACATTAGTAAATAAGGGTGTCACGGGATCCCGCTATCCGGCACCAAGTCCCCCCATGAAAATAGTGGTCATACCATGAAAATCACCATATATTGGGGAAGTAGAATGTTATGAATCTTGGTCTGTGACATTGTCAATATGAATCCTTCATACCAATCATGAGAGACAGAACAATACTGGGGAACTGGACATCAAATTCCTCCATTCAGCAATCATGGTAGAATCTTCCAACATTGCATGACATAATTTTCTACATTAAGAAACAAATCAACCCCCACCCAATGATATAGGGTTCTTGGAAACACCAATGTGGAAATCCAACATGGCTCTATCTCTTCTATGACCACCCCCACATCTACAGTCGTAGGGTGCTCACGCCCTATCTCATCATCTGAACATGTTCAAAGGTGGGTAATCAAAAAACTAGAACTATTGTTTAAGGAATAAGGGATTATACCTATTCCGGTTATGGCCTATAATTACATTGAGTTTTTTATGCCTCACCGTCATTGACACCCCCAAGGGCTCTGTAGTGTGCCACTACACTCCACCCAAACCGAAAACCATTTTAAGAGTCTCTACTCATAATGATTTTAAAACTCACTACCTTATTCCAATTATTTATGGGATGTTCGGGTAAGCCCGATTGTGATCCAATCCCGGGGGATGCCAAGGAGGGCTCACACCCGGTCACATCAGTGCCACCCCCAGTCCCATAGGCTGAGGAGTACGTGAGATACACACCTACACCACTGGCCTAGATCAGGTTAACCTGACACCAATGTCGGGTGCAAGTGTATGAAGACACTCACTAGGTGGTTTCATCATCAGTGGATATAGTGGATTGTTCCATCGCTGATGCATAATACCAATGACCTGTCTATAATGGACATGGGAACTTATAAGACTAACCCAGATCAAGGACCCAACTACCCCACAAGAAGGTTGGGCAATCCCTATTGGTCGTAGGCACATGTACTACTAATCATGGACCAACAAATGATGATGAAATCTAGCATGGAGGTCCTTATCATGCCACCATCAGTGAGGGAAAATGTCATTCATGCTCCCATGCTTAGTGAGAAGTCCCTCCACATGCCACCATTTGTTTAAGCGAAGACCATCCCCACCATATTGGCATCCAGCACATAGGTTTTTTTCCACCTATGATCCATATTAAGGAGCCATTTCTCATATCGTGGTTCGGTATGCGAATATCCTCCTCACACAGTCTACAATCAATACAGAGGTCTTCCCATGTTCTTACCGAACCTGAAGACGGTCCTCACAATCTCAATTATCAGACAAGTATAGTTATTCCCATCATCATTTTCATATAATGGGGATGTCTTCACCATGATCAATTTGAAATTTATAAAGGCCCCCCATCATATCACCATCTCCTAGGTAAAGAAACATGAATGAACTAACCATGCCCCCTGTTCTTTTTTCAGAGGTCATACCTAATCTGACCCCTCATTCAGATCTTCCCCCTGCATGTCCTCTAGTCGAAACAGCGTCCCTCCCTGTGTTCCATTTTACATTTTTCTAGGTTCTCCCCGCACCTTGAATCAATGAGGAGGATCTCCTCTCATCCCTAGTACCAGTTCGACTGAAGGCCCTGTTGTTTCCAAAACCTACCATGTCATAAAGAACCATATTTGGGTAGAAGGGTGGGGAGCCCCCACCAAAGGAAGAATACCGATAAGATATAAATTGTTATTAAACTTGTTCTCCATTTAGATTCCGAGGTGGAGTGATATTAGGTGATGTCACCCTCACCCTTATCTTTTGACGATAAGGGCATGAACAAGGCATATAATCCTCATCCTTCTAGAATGTGAGGCTGACTAAATTCCTACATCCCTCAAAAGATACATAGAGGAGGAACATGATTTTCTATCTTTCAAGGGATTGGCCTTTAAATCCTCTCTTTTTTCAATAGGATCATTCTCTAACTTAACCAGAGATCATGGATAGTTATTCTAGGGTCCAATGGTGGAGGTGCTATATTGTAATACACCGTATGTAACCACATAGCATGTGTTATAAGATGTGGTCATTAGTCCATTTTACCAAGATGTGGTGGTGTAATCATTTCATTCATTGGGAAATAACCCATGATGTGGTTGCTTTTCACCTAGTGTGCCCTACTCTCCAGCAACCACAATTCCGTCAAAATGATCTCCTATAGTGCCGTTATCGATTCCTCAACAGCCCCCATTTGATGAGTGTGGAAAAAAATGTCTAGATCCTTGTTCTGAGCAGAGAAGATTTTGGGTCATCCTTACAGGGGACCACTTCCAAGAGTTGTTCTAGCCAGTTGCAAAAACGAACATCTGTAATGCAAAATCTTTTACCCAAGAAGAGATCACGTCCTTCTTCCAAATTCTTTAGGAACCACACATTTATCTCCTTACTTGATGGGTGTATTTCCTTATGATCTAGAAACACATTGACAATATCATCCTGCAATGCCTCATGGTCGACATGGCTGAGATCCCTGTCTCTTATCCCCCTTAGTCTCCCAGTCATCCTCAGACCCTCCAAAAATGATATGTACATATCAATTCAGTGCTCTTAAAAGTTATTAAAAAGGATTCCACCCATGTTTAAAATCTTTTTTGGGGGATGTATATTGACCTACATTTCATTTCTATC
The DNA here is from genome assembly GCA_963277665.1 of Viscum album. Classification (NCBI taxonomy): domain Eukaryota; kingdom Viridiplantae; phylum Streptophyta; class Magnoliopsida; order Santalales; family Viscaceae; genus Viscum; species Viscum album. The sequence continues at coordinate 442,180,804 of OY728165.1, read as the reverse complement.
TAGTGCTAGCATGAATTTCTAGGTTATATTGAGGATATGCCATCTAGTATAGTCACTGTTAATATAGTAGACCTGTCAAATGATGAGACCAGTATAGGGATCCTTGAATCGAGCTTACCTCCTACTATTGTTCCACACCTATTAGAGCCTAAAATAAGGGTTACTGAGAATCAATGAAATTCCATGGTCCTTCTTGTAACTTCTATGTCATTATCTCCCAGTCAATGCCAAAAATAGGGGTAATGATCTCATTGGGACCGTCAAAACCCTTTGATCTAATTGGCTCAATACAGAAGATGGAAGGTGACCCCAAAAAGGTTTTGTTTCATAAAAAACTCTTCCAAGATAAAAATATGGTTGACGACATTCCCGATAAATGTGATTCGGAATGGAAACAAGACTATGGTAATCATTGACCAATGTAATAGGGATAGATACAGCCTCTCGTGGGAAAGTTGTCTTGGGGTGACCTTGACCATCATGCTGATATATATAGGGTTGTGGCTAGAATTTATATTAAGAGGATGAAAAATGTATCACCAAATCCTCATAAGTTGTGTGATAACACTCCTCAACACCCGTATCAAGTTTCCCCAGACACTAAACATATCATTTCCTTTGTATCCCCGTCATTCATCCCACCAGTCGTTCTATGAGCTGCTGGGATTGCTTATCATAGTGAATAACCTTCCAATGAACTGGTGATCAGGGGTCCTGGTCAAACTAGAATCCTCTCCAAGATGATTCAATGGACTCTCCCATTTTCTATTTAAGGACCTAGAAACATGAAAGGTGGAAATCCCACCTGATGTAATGTTGTATCCAGCATGGTGGATGATATGCCAACACCCCTGCTTTTGGAAATCCTACATTATCCCACATTAACAAATTGGGTGATCCACTGCTACATCTCCCCCATTTTATTTCAAAACAAATACCCATGATGGGAACTCTAATACAACATGAGGCCACCATGATCTTGTGTTTCAAACAAACACTGGAAGGGACTTCATTTTTCTTGTACAGCCAGCTACCCATTGGGTTAGTAGATGGTTGGGAGAATCTTCAGAGCAAATATCTATACAATTTTCGTTACCCCATCTAGAAGATGAGAATTTTGGACCTCTTCATGTTCTATAATAGGGAAGACTATCACGTTGCAAACTTTGACTGTATTTGGAAAGGCCTCACATACACCCATGATATGCTAGGAACTCAAAAACATCTACTAAAAATGTGTGTGGGGAATATCAAAACTGAATTTTTCCATTATCTAATCATTCATAACTACACATAGGGATTTTAGGATTTCTCTGAAAAAGGCAAAAAATTGGAGTACTTTTTTCAGAAAGCTATGCAGACACGACCATTGCCTCCTGTAGTTCCTACGAGAAGATCCTATAAGGCTAAGCCCACCTTGATGGCATAGATGGAGGAAACCAAGAAACTGAGGTTATTTCCAATGCAACCACAACCATAGACTCAATTAAGGCCACCACCTCATGGAATACATTTGTACCATCATCACCCTCCTCAAAATCGGTAGTCGCTGCTGCGTAATGCATTGAAACAAGATAGGTGAGATAATCTGGTTTCACCTCCTCAACCAGATACTTCTTCCCCTCGTCAAGGACAGGCTCCAAGATCCCCCTTTCTGAATAGATAGATCTAGACCTAAACATTAAATGAGTCTCATGACCCTTACTATTTCTAACGTACCATGGACTAGGTAATCCTACAATTGGTAGAATAAAAGAGGCCTGAAGAAGTAGATATAACTGATAACACCTATTACATCCACTATCCCTTGATCCTTGTGTAAACCCTAAAAAAGTTCAATGTTTTCAAAGACTAGAACCATTACCAGGTCAAAAAACATAGTCATGTTCGGTCCAGCCCCACCATAGGTGGCATGTGTGTAAATTAACCCAAAATGTGATAGTGAAAGAGAAGTTGAATGGCCGCACATTCATAATCATGGGTATAAATAAATGATGACAAGATGGATCCTAAGGTAGTTTCTCACTCCCTTGGCATTGTCCATTCACTTTTTAAACAAACATGAGCCTTTAGAAGTAGAAATATTACCACCAACCACTACATTTGAGTAAACATCACAGTCTTCCTCATCTCAGAAGGGAAACCACTGGTGAAGTAAGGGAAAAAAAATTCCCCCACCAATTCCATAATAACTCAATAATATCAGTGTTTTAATTCCCTCATAGAGGGAGATAACCCCCAAAATATTCCCATAAATGGAGGATTCATCATGAAATGATCCATGGTACACTTCGGTCAATACTGTGGAGATGATATACCCCTACATGGTTAATGAAGATGGAGAGAGCTAGATGGATCCTCCAAATGTCCCCATCTGAATCCAACATTGATTGAGCCATGTTTATGGGTGTCACTAGAATAAATTGGATGGTGCATCCATACATGATATACCTAACTGTAAAACCATAAGACCTGCCAAATGTAGAGCTCAACATGTGCATCCTTCTCATCTAGTTTTTTTAGATCCACCTCAAAAACCATTTGTTCTACATAATCAATAGGTGCTACTATGATCATGATACAATAATCTACATTATGTTCTACATTGGCCTCAGTCATCTTGCCCTCATCTGGTAGTCTGTCCCCATGCTTCGACTGGTGAAGAATTGTACATTCATAGCCCCAGTCGACCATCAGATCAACAAGAAGGCCATGTTATACATCCTACAATAGAGAGACCTCCTATCAGCGTATGTCCATGCCTTTGATGGAAGTACTATATTCACAAGTATCATTCTGCTCATTCATGATTTCCAACTGTGGATTGCATTCAACACTTATTCTGGGTCATATTCTCCTTGACCAAAATGGGATGATGTGATGTATGTCTCTCTTTCTGTGTATTCCCCCTCTAAATTTATCATCTAGTTTGTATATCTCCTCGTGATTAATATGTTGTTCGTGAAACTATTCCATAATTCCATATATTCCAAGATGATGACTAATTCATTATATTCTTTCAAGAAATTCTTAGTGGTCATGTATGTGAAGAAACCTTCGATCAAGAGAGTAGTCACATTGGGTGTCGTTGTCATGTCTGGACACTAAAACACTAATGCACCTAGGTTTCTTACCCATATGATAGATCTTCTAGAGGTAAAAGAAGTTGTCAGAATACCACTTTTAGTGCAATGAGTCATATTACTTAAACATGTCCTTGATGTTTTTCTCATCTTCCTATGTTTAACATAAGGAATTCCATGAGTTTATCTTCTTGCAGAGACAGTTATGACAATGGTGTGCCTTCTAAGGTTTTCCACGGGAATATCATGATTAACACAAGGAATGTTGCAAGTTTAACATCCTGGAGAGATGAAATGAGTGTGATCAAAACATCCCATAGAAAGATATCTCATTGGTACATCCCTAGTAGGAGGAATCTGGATTGTTTACCAGATGATGCACTACAATGCCTAATGAGGACAGATCAGGGGTGTAACACCCCGAGATTTTATGAAAAATATTATTTTAATTTCATTGATTTCTTCTATTATAAATCACACCAAGTTTATCTTGTACTATACGCAACACCATATTAGCTTGCAGTATATGAAACGCTATTCTTGGATCGTGTTATACACAATTTCATGTTCGTTTTATAATAGTCATTCTACGCAACATTGAGTGTGTTTATATATATATATATATATATATATATATTCAATGTATAAATGAAATATGGTTGGATTCATTTATACGAAACAATGATGGATTCTTGCACAACACGCAACCCTAACATGGATTGCATTACACGCAATCACGACCTTCCTCGATAGCATGTGTTGTACGCAATAACGGGTTTTACTAAACAACGATATATTATTCTAATATTTTTATGAACTAGCCATTATGAATAGTATTAACTATATTTTTAATTTTATAACATTATTATTAATCTTACACATTTTCTAGAATATGGTATGAGAACGAAATAAATTTTTCTAGTAAAATAAGTATTTTTAAAAAAATGCAGTTTTGCCGCCATTTGATGGCGCACCCACATTAAATCTAGATTTTGACATGTTTATAAGTTCAATTTGACAAAATAAAATTCTTCTTTGGAATCAGGATATAAAAAGTTACTTTGGATAAAATTTTCATATTATTCTGATAACTTTCATATTTCAATGAATAGTAAAAACACGCTATATTTTAATTAAAAAAACTTTTTTCATCATAATAATTTATATAGTTAAATTATAATATTGAATGGGCTTAAAGTATAAATATAATATATTATTACCACTTAATATAATATATGTCATTAGCATTGATTTTATATTGAATTCATAGGTTAAATAAATTCAATCTTTGGCAATGTTTTAACTTGTAAAACCTATTCGCTTAACAACGAGATTAATTTTAAATTAATTATCGCAAAATCGGTGTTCTGAATTTCAAAAAAATGGATACCATATTTATAATCAGTGGGTCCAAATTATGTTAATAGGTTACTTTTATATTTTTTATTATGAATAGTAACTCTAGTGATTTTTATTTACTGCGGTTAAAGGTGAATAGGGTAATTCAAGTTTAAAAGAATATTATAATATTTCAAAATTACCTTGAAACTTGTTCTAACCTTACTGGATTAGTAGTGGCCGACCATGGGCATACTTGGACCGATTTTGGGACCCCAATGAGCCACTTAGTAGTGAAAATGACAATTTGGATTAATTAATTTAATGTAAAGACAAAATTGACGTTAACAAAAATCTTTTAGTAACTAATTCTTATAAGGGGTAATATAAGTTATATTTTCGACTGTAAATATTCATTGGAATTCTAAAAAGATTCCTTACATCATGGTATTTTTTTCATAATTTTTAGTCATCAAATGAATTAAATTATTTGTGACACTATAATGATGTATTGTTTACATCATTAATAAATGATTTAAATAAATAAAATTATAATGATTAAAATATCATCCAAAACATGTCCAATTCCAATTGGATGATTTTATTTCGAATATGAGTCATCTTATCTTCGAAATTAATCTTTTTTGGACCTCTTTAAACCGAAGATATGTTTATTATTAATTAATGTTTTCACACTTTCCTAAAGAGCCACTCCTTTCCCTTATAAAAGGAGACCTCTTCTATGAAATTCCACACACCACTCAAGCCTTTTGGCTTGTCCAAGCTCTGCCCAACTAATCTCCCTACATCCCTCTCCTCCCCCTTGAGGCCTTAAATTAGGAATAAGACTCTACAAGAAGTGCTTTTTGTTCAAACCAAAGGAAGATACCAAAATTAAAGGAGGTTTGGATACTTACAAAGCATATCGGACCTAAGGTAAGGAATAATTTTCAAATTCTCATTTTTATCTGAGATTGCTTATTCGTAAGTATTTACTAGGGTTATTGCTATCATCCATTTATATGTTTTATAAAAGTGTATTCATGTATGTTTAAATTCCTTTTTACCCATTCTGACTTTTACCCCAGGGTATGGAAGGAATTTTTCTTTTATTTACCCTATAAGGTAAATTTTGACTTTTCTGAAATAAGTACGAGAATAATTTTTTTTAGATATATGGCAAGAAAGGATTTTTATGGTTTTATAAAGCCTTATTTTCATGAATCTTTCTCAAAAAGATTTCATGACTATTTTCAAAAAAAAATCTCTTTCTTTTAAAATTGCATGACGTTTTGTGAAAAGAAATTGATTTTGAAGAAAAATTATATTTTCCTCAAGAATTCATTTCAAGTGTTTTATCAAAACCATTTTTCCATCTAAGATGACATTATTTTATATGTGTATTTTTTATGTATAATTTCCTTATTATTAACATGGTTTCACTTTTCTTATTTTGATATATCCATTTGTTTTATATGGATTATGTGATGATGGGATGATGTTTATGAAACCCATTTTATTCTTTGGGTTATGATGAATGTTTCATGTTTATTTTGTGGCACATGTAGGAAATATTTCATTATGAGATTGGTGAGACCTATATCTCCCTCCAATGCATTGGGTAAAGATTTATATCTCATGAGATAGACATGGCTGGAACGGCTAGTTAAACCGGTTCAGTAATATAGGACTGGAACAAGTAGTGAACTCGATTCAAAAAGGGACTTTGTCCACGAAGATGGTCTTGGAAGCAATGCCTTGGTTACTATGGAAATCATATCATGTGATTAATGGTTTCCACAATTACAAGTTTTATTCCCATGCTATTTTATTTGGATTAATGTTTCTTTATGATCTATGCCTTACGTATTTCCAGGTTTTATTTCATTGCTCAAGATCTTGATGTTTAAAGATTGTGATCATGTTTTTAACTTCAAATGTATATGGTTTGTTTTATTTTATACATGCTTACCCTTACAGAGCATTTGAGATCACCCTTTATATGTTTACTTTTCCCCGGGATATAAAGAAAGATTTTAGGTAAGAAAACATAAGGGGAAGATCTTTATGGGAGACGTTGACGATCTTTCACCACGATTAGAAGATTACGTTCCGAGTTTCCAAAGACACTAACCTATTACAGTCCTTGTGTTTTGAATTTTTTTTATGTATTTAGTATTCAGAAAAATTAATGTGTTTTCCATGTATTTCAAGCTTCGGGAATCTATAGTTGGTATCAGAGGAATGATTTAGTCATCCTTTGGAAACTAGGATGCGAGAACTTTAGTGAGATCCCTAGAGATATTTTTAAGGTATGTCTAGGGCTGTCCATAAGGTTAAGTATAAGTATATGTTATAGTCCTATAATTATGGTAACGATATTATATTAAACCTAAGATATTAGATATTGAAGTTACTCCCCCTTTATAATGATTTTTTCCTCTCACACTATTCTTTTTGGGTTTTAGAAAATGGTTGGAAACAAGATGTTTCACGATAATGAAGGATATGATGGACAATGGAATGATATTCTTCATGAGAAACCAAATGAAATGGGATTTGGAAGTCCAAGCGTCATTATTATGCCAAATCATCAATCTCATAATATGATCAATAAACTCAAATTTTGCAAGTTTCCTGACTCATCTAATAATAGAAAGATAGAGTTTCATGATGATCATAGAGGAAAGAAAGTTCAATTTCCCCTATGTAAATCATGTGGGAAGAGGCATCAAGTAGAATGTTTCAAAGGAACTGGATGATGCTTTGGGTGTGGAAAAGAAGGACATAAATCCAGATGTTCAAAGGAAAATGTTCAGTTTACACCATGTATGATGATAATGGTATTACTACGACGTAAACAATTGTTAAATGTTTTAAATGTGGAATGTACAGGAATTATGCAATCCAATGCCCTAAGGGAAAGTCTCATGAAGATAATCATTATGATCTTATGGGTAATATTTATGTTGATGCTGATGAAGAGACTACAAATGATATATGAGATGAAATAATTGTTGAAGCTCGGACAATGGTTTAGGAAGGTAGTGGAAGGATTACATGTTTATCAAGTGTAATGATGTATAAGTAATCTCACGGTACTATGGAATAAAGAGACATCTAAGGATTTTTACACTGTTGTCTTTCCTTAAGTTTTGAATGTGTGTGATGAATGGTACCAGTATTTTTGGAATGTAGATGATATGCGCATAATGAAGGGATAAGAAGAAAATTAAATGTTGGATAATATTCATGAGCTCAAGACTGATATAAGTATAAGGTTATATCATGGTTTGAGTATATAGAATTTTTGAATTTTGGTATGTGGAAAGAGTTAACTTTTGACAGTATTCATGTTTTCACTAAGGTTTAATTGGTATTTATTTTTCAGGAGAATACATGATTAAGGTATTCACATGATTGGAATTTGACCAACAAGATAATGGGGGATAAATGATGGTTGGTTAATGACATTTCAAGTAATAATTTTCTTTATACTATGATCTTGGACCTAAGTATTTTAGATAAGCATAATGATTGGAATGGATTATGTTGGACATAAGTTAGTAATGTTTAAGGATAGAATTTTTTTTACATTATTAATGGGATGTTATAGTAATGTAGTTTTAGAAAAAGGACAACCTGAAGGATGGGTGACAACCCATCACGTCAGATAAGGCTGTGGGAATCGAACCCACAACTAAAGTGGGACTGGCCTTTATCGCATACCAATGGCCTACATGAAGTCCCTAGTTATTGGAAGGTATTTTTAATTTATTAAGCGGTATGATAAATAAATTATAAGTCCATTTTTTGAACCATATGCGATTAATCTCACCATAAGATGGACTAATAACTTTTTCTAAACATTTGTTTGAAATAGATGGAATGACCCATCATTCTATCACATAATTTTCTAACGCTTCACGAATAACAAACTCAACTTCAATTCATTAAGAGATGAAGTGGAAAATGTTCAAATCCCGAACAATAGTGAGATTGTACGAAAATCATGTAAGTATTTATTTTAATTCATCAAATTTAGGGAAATGTTATTGAAAACCAAAAATGTTGTCCTAGGGCTCTTATATCTGAAGAATCAGATGGTACCTTAGATCATCACAAATTTATCGCTTTGTGATTGTTGGATTTTTTATAACCATGTTCACTACCACTCTCCATCAGAACATGATGGTTAGATTTTTCTTCCATATCCATATTTTAACCTATGTTCTTCTATATGGAAATCTAGCGATGAGTTACTTTGGGTAATCAATACATTTCATACTTTAGTTTTTAAATTAAGTTTTTGTATTCCTTTTTACGATGTGGGTTTCTATGAATAGTAAACGATTTATAACCCCGACGAATTTCGAGGGAGAAATTCATTTTAAGGGGGTAGAATGTAACACCCTGAGATTTTATGAAAAATATTATTTTAATTTCATTGATGTCTTCTATTATAAAATACACCATGTTTATCTTGTAATATATGCAACACCGGATTAGCTTGCAGTATACGCAACACTATTCTTGGATCGTGTTACACACAATTTCATGATCGTTTTATAATAGTCATTCTACGCAACATTGAGTGTGTTTATATATATATATATATATTAACTGTATAAATGAAATATGGTTGGATTCTGTTATACGAAAAAACTAAGTATTCTTGCACAACATGCAACCCTGACTTGGCTTGCATTACAGGAAATCGCGACCTTCCTCGATAGCGTGTGTTGTACGCAATACCAGGTTTTACTAAACAACGATATATTATTATAATATTATTATAAACTAGCCATTATGAATATTATTAACTAAATTTTGAATTTTATAACATTATTATTCATCTTATACATTTTCTAGAACATGGTATGAGAACAAAATAAATTTTTCAGGTAAAATAAGTATTTTTAAAAAAATTCAGTTTTGCCACCTTTTTATGGTGCACCCACAATAAATGTACTTTTTGACATGTTTATAAGTTCAATTTGAGAAAATAAAATTATTCTTTGGAATAAGTAGATAATAATTTACTATCGATAAAATTTTCATATTATTCTGATAACATTCTTATTTTAATGAATAGTAAAAACACGCTATATTTTAATTAAAAACACCTTTTTTCATCGTAATAATTTATATGGTTAAATTATAATATTGAATGGTTTTAAAGTATAAATATAATATATTTTTATAATTTAATATAATGTATGTCATTATCATTGATTTTACATTGAATTCATAGGTCAAATCAATTCAATCTTTGACAATGTTTTAACTTTTAAAACCTATTCTCTTAACAATGGGATTAATTTAAAATTAATTTCTGCAACTTCTGTATTTTGAATTTTCAAAAATTAGTTCCATATTTGGAATCAGTGGGTCCAAATTATGTTAATAGGTTACTTTTATTTTTTTATATTATGAATAGTAACTACGGTATTTTTTATTTAATGTAGTTAAAGGTAAATAGGGTAATTCAAGGTTAAAAGAATATTATAATAATTCAAAATTACCTTGACACTTTTCCTAACTATATTGGATGAGTAGTGGCCGACCATGGGAATCCTTGGGCCGATTTTGGGACCCCAATGAGCCACTTGGTAGTGAAAATGACAAATTAGATTAATTAATTTAATGTAAAGACAAAATTGACTTTAACAACAATATTTTAGTAATTAATTTTTATAATGGGCTTTTTAAGTTATATTTTTGACTATAAATATTATTTATAAAGCTAAAAAGATTCCCCACATCATGGAATTTTTTACATAATTTTTAGACATCAAATGAAGTAAATTATATATGACGCAATAATGATGTAGTGTTTACCTCAATAATAAATGATTTAAATAAATAAGATTATAATGATTAAAATATCATCCAAAACCAGTCCAATTCCAATTGAATGATTTTATTTCGATTATGATTCATCTTATCTTCGACATTAATGTGATTTGGACCTCTTGAAACTGAAGATACATTTATAATAAAATAATGTTTTCACACTTTCCTAAAGAGCCCCTCCTCACCCTTATAAAATGAGACCACTTCTATGCAATTACACACACCTCTCAAAACTTTTGGCTCATCCAAACACTTCCCAACTAAGCTCCCTAAATCCCTATCCTCCCCCTTGAAGCCTTACATTAGGAAGAATACTCTCAAATAATTTGTTTTGGTTCAAACCAAAGGAAGTTACCAAAATTAAAGGAGGTTGGAATACGTACAAAGCATATCGGACCTAAGGTAAGGGATAATTTTGCAAATCTCATTTTTAGCTGAGATTTCTTATTCATAAGTATTTAATAGGGTTATTTATATAATCTATTTCCATGTTTTATAAAAGTTTATTCATTTATGTTTAAATTCCTTTTTACCCATTCTAACTTTTACCCCATGGTATGGAAGGAATATATCTATTATTTACCCTACAAGGTACTTTTTGACTTTTCTGACAAAAGTATGAGAAGAATATTTTTTTAACATATACGGAATGAAATGATTTTTACGGTTTTATAAAGCCTTATTTTCATGAAGCTTCCTCCAAAGTATTTCATGACTATTTTCAAAAAAAATGTCGTTCTTTTAAATTTTCATGACGTTCTGTGAAAAGAAATTGATTTTGAAGAAGAAAGGATATTTTACACAAGAATTCATTTCAAGTGTTTTATCAAAACCATTATTCCATCTAAGATGACATTTTTTATATGTGTATGTTTCATGTATAAAGTCATTATTATTTACATGCTTTAACTTTTCTTATGTTGATATATCTGTTTGTTTTATATGGATTATGTGATGATGGGATGATGTTTATGAAACCCATTTTATTCTCTAGGTTATGATGAATGCTTCAAGTTTATTTCGTGTCACAAGTAAGAATTATTTCATTATGAGATGTGTGGGACCTATATCTCCATCGAATTCATTGGTTAGAGATTTATATCTCATGAGATAGACACAGCTGGAATGGCAAGACAAACCAGTTCAGTAATACAGGACTGGAATGAGGAGTGAACTCGATTCAGAAAGGGACTTTGTCCACTAAGATGGTCTTGGAAGCAATGCCTTGGCTACTATGGAAATCATATTATGTGCTTAATTGTTACCACAATTACAAGTTTTATTCCTATGCTATTTTATCAGGATTAATGTTTCTTTGTGATCTATGCCTTACGTATTGCCATGTTTTATTTTATTGCTCAAGATCTTTATGTTTAAACATTGTGTTCATGTTTTTAAGTTCAAATGTATATGGTTTGTTTTATTTTATCCATACTTAACCTTACTGAGCATTTGAGCACACCCTTTATATGTTTACTTTTCCCGAGGATATAAATAATGGTTTTAGGTAAGAAAACATAAGGGGATGATCTTTATGGGAGATGTTGAAGATCTTTCACCATGATTAGAAGATTACGTTCTGAGTTTCCAAAACACTAAACTATTACGGTCCATGAATTTTGAATTTTGTAATGTATTATGTATTCCTCAAAAGTAATGCGTTTTCCATGTACGTCAAGCTTTGGGCCTCTACAAGGGGTATGGTTTCCCATAGAGGGAAGATACCAAATTGGGAAGGTTGATATAGACATCACTGAGTGAATATCAAGGAGAGTGATCCCCAAAAAGGGGAACCTCATGGTTTTCCATTAGTTGGGATTAAACATCATGGAGGATTACTAAACTCCCTATATAGAGAGAAGTGACCAAAAACCACATACATTGTTGTGCGAGACAATGAATCTCGGTGTACACAATGGACAACAACTCAGTGACATGTTGGGGCTTATGATTGGGTAGCATCCCATCACAAGAGAGATGATATTTCATAGATGGTTAATCATTGTGTGGGAATTTATGGAAAATATTATTACCATAGAAATGAGATAAACCTTCTAGGATGTCGTGGTCTGAGTAGGAATTCAGATGGATGGTGAGTGGTTGTACGAAGATGATGAGAGTAATCAGATGGAACCAAAGTGAAGATGATGGTCATATTAGGGTTGAATATTATAGAGTATTATTATATATCCATGTGGTGGTAAATCAATGTCCATGTAGTACAGTGGGGTGATAGTTCACCTAAAGAGGCAGCATGTTTGAATGGACGTTTGGGTGGAACCTGAAAAAAGTAGAACCAATAGGATTTAGAATGGCCTTCCATAAACACAAAGTCTCAAGGGAGAGACCAGGATGAGACATGCGATATTTAATCTAACCTCAATAAAGAATCCTACTTATCCCTCGGGTGACGAATTTATTTCCATATAGTTTAGGATGGGGTATATAAATTAGGTTTACACAAAGAACAGCGGCCTGATGACATTTTGGGGCTTATGCGTGGTTATCATCCCATCGTAAGTGGTATAATATTATTTAGAAGAGTGTGATTTGAGTGTATGGATGGGGTGGATTATGCATGGTCAGCTTCTTAAGTGACGGTCAAATGCCACAAGTGGATGGACCAAGGAAGTGGGTCCAATCAATTGGGACACCGTTGTATACTAGTGTTTGGGATTGAACCTTTGGGAGGCTTCCAACGAACCCAGCCTAGGAGACTTGGATAAAAACCCAAGTAGTTTGGAAACAAATAGTTTAACACAATTCATGTTGAGGGAGGTATAAAGATTATCATTTTGTGGGATGAAGGTAAACAGATGTGAAATGGTTAGGAATGATGGATAACAGGCTTTAACCTCAAAGAGGCTTCCTATGTACATTTATCAGAAAGGGAAAAGATCAAAGTCCACATTATTTTGTGGTGAGGTATGGTGGTTTCAAAATAAATGGGGCCATGAGTGTTTCATGATCGATGCTTACTATATGCTCATGTGAGTCAAGCAAAATGTGAGAAACAAGAGGCATTAAGGTGATGACAATCACATCGCAAGGGGTGTGTCTGCAACGAATATAGAGGGTATTACGTGTGGTTTTTAGCTCAAGGAGATATAAACAAGTAAATACTCATTGATGGAGGTCTAATAATGATCATATTAGATGGGAGAGAGATGAGGTATCGAGGTTCCAAAGTTCCCTTCTATCTTTGGGTATTTTCGAACAGAATATTAGAGGAGCAGTAAGGGTGATACATTCTACAAGAAAGGATAAAGGTTTACACTAGGATGGTTTCCCTCCCCCATAGACATAAGTTTTCCCACTCAAATAGGATCTCATTCCATGGGAGGAAGATATCAATCATCTCAAGACTAGTGGGTGTGGAAAATTTCCAAGGAGGGGCACCCAACGTATAGTGCATGGGGATAGGCTAAAATTTAATGTCAAGTGCTAGAGATGATGATCATTGTAAGTTTAACAACATGCAACTCAGATGATGAGGATTCCATACACATCCCTAGTACATTCTAAAATTGTGTTCTTAATCCTTGGAGGAGGGATGAAATTGGCAACGCGATATAGGGATGTGATTGTGGAGTGATTCATTTAGGTCTCATGGTAGCGTGGTTGTGAGAATAATTTCTAGAAATTAGTGTTCATATGCATTGAAGAATGAGGAAAAGAATCACTAGATGAAAACCCAACCATTCAGAATTGTAATCAATTTGTACAATCCTACAACATCTTTTGAGATAAGAGTTTATGAAGTGAATGAGAGCGTAATAATAGACCTTGTGAAGCTATGGTGCCTTAAAAGGTGGAGAGACTCCATCACGGGGTATTCCTAATGAAGTGGAGTGGTCTATCCTGAGAAATAAGTATACATGTGTATGAAGATCACTTTCCGAAGAGGACATTCTTTTTTGAAGTAGCACTTCATGAAGTTTGTGTGCTAGGAAAAGTGAAGCATTGTGATGTAATTTACATCGCGAAGTCCAATGATCCTACCATAGCATGGGGTTTTGATTTGTAGGGAAGGTATGGCGTGATGCATGAGTGATTTGTGAAGATATGATATCTGATAGGGATCTCCATATATTGTGATGGCCTATGGTATTCACGAAGGGCATCAATGCATGACGATGGGCTGATTATGTGTAATGGGTTATTAATTTAACAATTCTCAAATACCTGGAAGAATTTATTTTCTCAATGATTCAAATAGTGGAAGGTGATTTGGGATTTGAGTTATAAGAAGGTGAAAGGTTATGGTATTGGTACTTTGATTATTGCGGAATGCTAGTTTTTATAGGCAAGAGCAGGCATGAAGATCATTTCTCGGATCGTGAACAAATTGAAAATTGAAATTGGTGGTCGATCTATCATGCTCCTCCGACTAGTGGAGCTCTCCATCTACCACTATGCGGTGATCACGGAGGGCTCTCCCAATTTAATCGTAGGAAAATATTTCTTTTTCAACTTCTCTGTGATTTTGTAGAGATCCTTGTTATATGTGTCATGGTCATGGAGTGTTCCATCCGATGCTCGGTGGTGGTGAAGAGCTATCTCAACACTTTAGCTTAGTCGTGGAGTAATCCATCAGCTTTTACACAGTGGATCTAGAGGATTATTTTATTGCTTCAAGGGGCTTGGTGTGGATTCCCTATGAGGCTTCTCTGGGAGGCATGCTTTCATGAAATTTTTGTGGGGATTGTTTTCCCAAGGGAAAATTTTTTGTACCAACAAATGCCCCCCACAGAATGGGAGCTGATAAGAAAAAAAGGTCATATTCTGAAATTACCTCTCAAAACATTTTCCAGATCATGAAGAAAAAATGAAAATCAGTGGTGAAAAGCATTGGTAGAGCATGTTGGGATGCTCAGTGGTCATCACCTATAAATAGAGTGAGAGTACTACTAGATAGTCCTCATTTGCATCTGCTTTTTTTAATTTTTTCTCTTAATTCACAAAGGTCCCTACCCACTGTGATCTGGATTTGAAAATCTAGACTCTGTAGACTTGTGTGGATCAATTCTTCATAGTGATCCACTGCACTGCAATCCCATGATTCATTTCTCCATGCATTGATTCTTTGACTCGGAAACTGCATGCTTCTGAAGTCGAGCTCTGCGATATGGCTCCACTACTATACTCCACAACTGAGATCTATGAACGAGCTTCATGAACTAGCAAAGAAAAAAATTTAAAAGCCTTTATCAGATGAAATGTTTAACAAAGAAGTTTACTATGAATTCATTGTGATAATTTCTAAAAGGAAGTAAATGGTGGATACCTTTGGGATGGGTGAAAATTTTTGCATCCACTTGGATCATGAATCCTTGAATGCGCTTCTAACAGTGGTCCAAAAGAACTATCCCATGTGAGATATATTGTCATTTCATGGGTTTGTTTTGAGGGACTAGGTCATTGCCCCATAAGATATTAGGGTTGACCCATACTAATTGTTTAGGATCGACCCATTCCAATATCAGTGGTTCAAGACTGCTAATGGCCATACATGTCCTAATCATACATCGATCAACACCACATTCTTATATAACCACACCCACGATATTGATGGGAAGGAGATGAAGACTGAGGCATCCCATCCGCAATATCAAAAAATTCTAAAGTATGCTCTACGAAATTAAACAATGGGATTGACTTATTAGTGGGACTGATAGAAGTTTAGAAACAACATAGATTGATGGGCCTAGTCCTATTGGGTATATGCAACCTTTGTTGATTTTGGGGTGTAGAAAAGGTTAGTGGGCCGATATGAGGTGGCATGGGATTCTAAATTCTATATCTACCAGATGATGAGTATGATGTTTGAGTGATTGAGATGGTGGTCACTTGAGAACAACATGTTCCATATTCATCATGGGGAAGTCAACATTAGCCTCTAAGACATCAACAATATATCTGGGATTCCCATTCTAGATGATATTTTTTAATAATTCCTCCCAGCAGAGATTGTTTGGGAGACAGAGAGTATATTCCATGGTAGTAAAAGGTGCTGATGGTTGAGCTTTCATGTGAGGCGAATAAATTAGTAAAGGATTTGCATTTCAATCTATGGTCCATGTAGTTTCTGAATTTCCCATCAGATAGGATGTTCACAGTCAGGCCTCCAACTTACCCATATGGGGCCCAGCACAACAAAGATTACTCATACTGGATACTCATGGATTACATCCAATGGAAGACATGGGGGGTAAGTGTCAAACAAGAGTGAGAACCGGTGTTTAGGTTGACTACGTTCATCTCGGCACTCATCTGTGGATGGGTGCTACAAGTGACAGATACAAACATGGACATACATTCGAGCATAATCATCTGGTATCCATGCTACTAACTAGGTATCTATTCACCCTTAGAATCCTATTTTTGATGAATATGTGCAAGAATCTATGGCATATTAGTGAGGAGAAGATGTTGTTGTAGGTTTGTGGGCTATTCCATTTCATATATGGTTTGGTGGCATTGAACCTGAGGATTATTGGGTAACCGAACTCGATTTCTCCTCTATGGTCAAACATCCGACCCCCCATCCAAAATCTAGTGGGATTTTTTCCAGCCAAGACGCACGTGTATAACATGATGAAAATATTCTTGAATTTGAATGAGTTTGTATTCGACCTGTTCCCTCTACCAAAATGAGAGTTCATTGATGATAATATAGATACCTTAGTGTATCAATCATACATTTTGGAGTTTTATGGTGGAAATTTGGTGGAACAGGCCGACCATGATCACATCATTGATCCATACAACCAACACCGATTTGAGTGTCAATTTTAGTGCATGCATAGAATGACCTCAAAGTTTATATAGGGGTTCATGAGGATAACCCTTATATAATGAGGTAGATGCGGCTCATGTTCACCTTGGATGATTTGAAAAAGTGAATTGATCTACCTCTAGACGATTCCACATTTCGGATAGTGAATCAATACACCATGATTTGGGAGTCAACCCACCCATGGGAGATGTTGAAGTAGAAAATTGTCTAGTTAAATGACGGAATGTCACCTCAACCCAGTGGAAGAGGTCAAATAATATAGGAAGTGTGAGCTAGTGGCATCGCAGTTAATGTGTGAAGGCATGCACTATAAGAGCCTATAAGATGTTGTGGGGATGTGACAGTCTCCAGCCCCATGGCCCCAAATGAATATTTTTGGGAAGTAATGAGGGTTTCTAGAGGGATTCACATGATTCCCCCAAAATCTCTCACGAAGCGGCTTCACAACAAAGACAAGCCTCAACATGCTGTCTTTCCGATGGCTTGGGAAAAATAGGAGGTCAACTGAAAACTACTCAGCCTTATCAAGATCTGGGATCATAAAATTTGGTATATGTTGGACCGTTTTGAAGTTGGTCATGCTGAGGCTGGTTTTCTAGTGTCCTAGGATGATGGGGAATGGTATGTTGTTGAGCTGGAAAACTATGTGAATTCTCAGGGCGCTCCATGTAAAATGACGAGCTGGGTGGAATTAATGATGGGGTAGATAGTCCCACCTCAAGAATCTTCTGCATAGATGATGTATCACATCCCTTTACCCAGGTAGTCAGATAGCTCATGAGGAGACAAGGCTGATAGGTGATGTCCTTTGGAAGATGGTGATGCTGGGACATCAGAGTTGTATGAATTAGACAGAGTAATCAAGGTAACCACTGAACCATTATTTTACATAATGATTTCAGCCATGTTACCCTAGCATCTCAATAGATATTTTCTATCTAGGGGAGAACCTTTGGATGAGATTCACCCTCATATCCTTGTAGATGTGTGGTCGGGATCTGCACCCTAGTGGATGGTGATTGCAGAGTCGATTAGGGATGCCGAAACCAGGACGACCATTCTTGATTCCTCTGAGTTCCCGACCATATATAGGGGACAACCTCATGGGATACCATTGATGATGACATAATAACATTATCAAAACATCGATCATCATAAGCCTTCATTCTTGTTATATCCCTAGATGTTATCTATTGATCCAAATTCTAACATTTCCATCTCTATTCTAAAAAATTATTCAAATTGTATAGTTTACACTAGAGTGGAAAAATAGGGGTCCTAAATATAATCTATTGAGGGGGGGAACCAATTATAGTAAAATATGATGTCCAACCCTTCTAGACTATCATGTCCAAGGATGCGGGTGGAGCCATTTGCGGGGCAGAACCAGAGCATGTTGACATCGAGCTCGGTGATGAAGATCAGGTCTAATTTGAGAAGCCAATTTGTCTTGTAAATGCATAACCCGACATTCTTAAAATGACAACATATAAAGACCCTGATACTAATCTTCTGGAATTATACTTGGTGTACAATACCCTTACAAGAGGATTGAGATGAGACTCCTTCTGTTGAATATGACAACAAGTCCATCCACCTACAGTCATGGAGGCTGATCAAATGCCTCATTGGGGAGACCCCACAAGAAAAATGGATAAAACAGAAAGTGAGTAATTATTCCCAGTTGTTTGAACAATGATCTTGTGGAGTTTATTACTAGTGACATCATATATGCAGTTGATACAATATGTTAGTGAAAAAAAGGAACATGATCATGAACTCAATGTGGGCCGGTAGTGGAGGAATTCAGTCAACATCAATAGACTCCAGGTGGCTGATCAAGTGATCCAACACATGATAGAATGATCAAACATGCATTAATCATTCCTCGTAACACAAACGACACTCATAGCGTAGCTGAAGGATAATCTGGACGAGGTTGAGGATCAAATGAGGTGAGATTCTTAAGAGATGTCTATTATCATGGTTGATGAGGTATAGACACAGATCATGTTCAATGAACTATTCCATATTCACATCAAGGAGGAGTGGTATCTTAAGCAGTGATAGAGGATCCTGAATTTCATGTGCAATATAGTAGCGGAGCGTGGATGCTCCATCAAAGAGGTCAAAACATCACTAGGAGGGGCTAATATTTTTCCAATATAATTTATGTGAAGAAATAAACAAACATTCATGATTTTCATGATCATATTGGTTGTGTGTAAGAGTACCATATTCAGTTTTGGTATCTATGAATCCAACACATTTGTGAAATATCCAGCGATCAGTCCTTATGCTGATGTGGGTCATGACTTATATAGGAAAAAATGGATGATTTCATCGTAGTTCAATTGGAATATGAAATTTATACTAATATCTTGGAATAAAATGTCTAAATTACTGATTTAGTTTTCTAGGAAGACAGAGGTAGGCCAGAATGAAGGGAGATTTTATCTGAATTTTGGAATTGTCGCTTTCCCAACATGCTCTAGTGGACCAGTGGGGTAATGACAGGGGAATTGGAATCAATATGAAAATAGGTGAGTGGAATGTGTGAATCTTGATACCCACTTTCATAAAATTGTTGGGATTTCAAGACCATGAGGGATAAATGATGACCATGTTTGAAACATAGTATCCAAATTACAATACACTGAAATGGGGTCATCAAACAAGGGATGATGGCTGACCTTGTTCGAAACATGGGGCCTGACTCCAAATTCCATCCATAGTCTTCCTGATCATTTTCCTAGTATAGTATCCAATTCAAATTTTGAGCATCCATACTATTAGGGGGTTCCATTAGATGTGAAATAGGATGAGGAACCAAAAAAATGGCCTACAAATTATGGAGGGTGGATTAATGGGTTGTTCGAATGGATTCCAACTCTCTTGAAACTATTCCATTGTGATTAAAAAATAGGTGAGTGCATCGGTCTGATTAGAGAGATGATTCAATTTGTGAACGGATCTATCTAGTTTGAACATATTGTGCCCCGAAGTTTTCTATCATGATAATGAGGGTGGAAGAGCTGTATTTTAATATTGTATGATGAGGACAAAGGGAAGTATGGTCTTGAAAGGGGATATGAGGCCAAATAGACTATATAAGATGGTTTACAGGATTGTTGATGGATCTATTAACTAGACATCCATATATAACTATGTATTATGCTAGGGAATAAATCAATCTATACATAGTTCCGTTGGGTGTATATTTGTGAGAGATAATCCTAGTGAAGGAAAACCTCTCTGGTGGGGAAGATGAAGCACCCCATAATCATCATGGGGAATCCTGAACTTATTTATGGTATAATCATAGATTAATGTCAATCATGGAGGTCGCAGTTACCTAGAAATGAAATGCACGGTTCAATACATATCCCAACATGAATGAGGACCACAAGAGTCCAAAACACAACATGTGTTCCTAGTGGGACTCATTAGACCATATACCAGAGGTGGACTAACACAGGGTTTCACCCAAGGGAATGTTATTAGGGGTTCCTACATATCAAATAAGGAAGGTAATTATGCCATATGTTGTCCTAGAGGACCCATGTATTTTATCATCATATGGTAGGACTATAGTGACAGGGTAGATCACAAAGGTGGGAGTATGTAGTGTGGTCATTATAGATCCAATTTGAATGGCGGCCAATGTAGTTTATACCCCACCATGTAATCTATGGTGAAATCTTAGTTAGAGGGAAATAAGATGGCGAAATTTAGGCTGGGCCTAAGAAAAAATGTTCGAGAATTCCAACGTACTCCATTAGGATTATAATGAAGTCATATGTAGTTCTGAGAGTACAGTTTAGCGTCATGTATGATGAAATGAATGTGGGGTTTTGTTATATTGGTACACATCCTACCAAAACTAGAAATCCCACACGAGTTGTGCATGATGTGACTAATAAGGATTACTGATGGGATTTTCCTGGTATACGAAGTCGTGCATTAGGGACAATGGAACACTTGGAGAATTAAGTCCCAATAATACTATCATTCCCACATAATGCACATAGATGCATGGAGGGGTAAAATCAAGTGTGTTGGAATTCCACAAAATCATAAGAAAATGGTAACCTGGGAATCAGGGTGCATGATATTTTTATTACAATGATGTTAGTATGATGATGGAGGATAACTATATTACTTGTTAAAAAAACAACAATTTCAAGCTCGTATGGATTGGAGACAAACCAATAAGGGTCAATCACTTCCCATGATCGATACGTGGGACTGGTCACAACTTTTCATTTGAGGTCTTCCAGGGAATCAGTTCAAGATTGTAGGTGAGATGATGTCGCACGAGACCAAAATGTAAAGGGGTCCCTTTATACATGGATGATAATGTATATCCATATAAAGGTATCATTATGCATGGACGCAAAATATAGGATTTTCCATGTGTAATCCATCAATTTGCGCTCTATGCCACAACATATTTCAGTATGCCGACGAGATGTGTCAGATAGAGGGAGTCTAATCCCTTTCCAAAGACATGTGTCTTGGGATTGCAAACTTCTAGTTTAGGGACATATTGTGGATCATTGAGATGGGACATGGTTTAATGGATTTTCTATAGGTTGGAGAAGTAGAAAAAACTAACATGGATGAGAACCATAGATGCCTTCCAACTTATGAATCATACCTTTTGAAGACCCGCACATAGCATAAAGTCATTTTCTTGGACAAGGTTATGAATATTAACTTCATGCTCAAGGACGAATGAAGGATTTGTAGTAGTTGGGGTAGGACCAAAAGTCTAATCATATGGGAGTTCCTATATATCCAATTAGGATGGGAATCAATCCATTCATAGTTCCCGTATGAAGATTTTAGATTATGATTGTAGAGGTGTGATAAGGCTAGGAAAAGACAAGGGAGACACATGGTGAGATTGTTGCAAAACCTAACATTAGTGAGGTCAAATAGAGTTTTCACCACTTCCTACACTTCCATGGTAATCCATAGGTAAAGGTAATAAATGTGAATGTTTGGGTTTTACACCAATGAGAAATGCATGGGTGCTCCTATTTATCCTATAATGATAGGAATCAAGACACACATAGTTCTGGAATGATTTATTCAGTTTAATGTCATGCTGTAATGATGTAAGAGAACAAAATAAAGACTCTCAATGTGAAATATATGTCCTATATATCACAAAATATAAGTTAATGAAGACCCATTAAGTCTTCACAACACCACATTCTTTTGGCCGAGTTCGGGCCAAGGGGGGCTAAAAGAAGAAAGGACTAGAGATACCTAGGACTGCAACTGAAGAAGAAATGCCCTATCATTACTACATATTGCATGACGTTGGGAATCAAACCATATATATATCTATAAAATTGAATGGTAGGGTAAAAATGCTAGGGGAAATACAGTAATGCAGGCCTACCCATGCACCAAAATAAGCACCATTTGATGGATTTTGTTTGTTTTTAGGGTGGATGTGTTTTTTTATGAACTAAAAATCCACGGACACAGATCATGGGAGTCACTATAGGAATAAATCCAAATATAGAACAGAAAAATTGGCATGGTGGACGACTTATACATAACATAATGTCTCCTCTAGCGAGGGAAACATAATGGGGTGTTGTTTTTCATGGTGTGGCCCGGATGACAGTGTCATTATTTAGGGTTGTATGATTGAGAAAAAAACATTTTCATGTCATGAATCATGAAAAAAAATATTATAATGTCATGGGGTACAAGGAATTATAGGTTATCATCCTATAGATGGGATTCCTAGAGAAGAAAACATTTCTAAATTGACTGTTCAAGGTATGATAAAGCATAACAAATTCGATTGAGGACATCCATCCATACCACATTTCAGACAACCCCTGATGGATATAACCTCTTGGAAAGGGTCCACAAAAGATCATAGGATATGCGGACATACTCAAAGAAAAAAAGTTTTCGAGTTGCTACGTATACCACAAGGATGGGAATCAAGACATATGTAGTTCTAAAATGTCATGCAGTTTAATATCATGCTATAAGGATGGAGATAAATTATTCTAGCTCTGTAGGGGGAGTATGTGGTGCCACTATTATTGACCCGATGTAAATGAGTACATAAGCCCACATACCCAACACCACAAAATCCTAGAAGATTCATATCCCCAAAGCTGAAGAGAATTGATTATTTGTGGAAGTTATGCTGGACCAAAAGACTAAAAGTCTAGGTGTTCTAATATATCCCATAAGTATGTGAATCAAACCATAATTAGTTCTAAAAATTTGTTCTTTTAAACATCAATTGATAAGGATTGTGGGGGTTCATTGTTTATAGACAAAGAGCTCAAACCACAAGAAGTTCAATTACTCCAGGAAGGTGAAAACATGACAAAACCCCTAATCTCGCGTTATCTATGCTAGATGTAGGAAACTAGGGGGGAGAATATCACCAAATCACATGTAATACATTGGATGGGGAATGATTTCGATTGAAGTATGACACCATGATGTTATTTATTCTTCATAACATTTCATTGTGTACAGGGGGGTAACACCAAGGGTGTTAAAATTCATCTTGAACATGATGTAGTGGAAAGGGTTGTGAATCAAGAGTCCAATATTTCAGGTTCGACGGGGTTGGTGTAACGATGGATGATAGCTGTTGAACGTGTTTGAAACATAGAATCCATATCGTGGGATGTGAAATTTAAAACAGAAATGAGAATTTAAAACTAACCATATTCACAACATGGGAATTATGTCAAATTTACGTTTAAAATCCTCAGGGATGTTAGCCCCAGAATGTAGAAGACAGCTAAGGCATAGAATCCATACTGTTAGGGGGTCCTTTAAATTTCAAAGTATATGATATCCCAAATAAAATGAAACATGAAGCATAGAAATGGATGAAAACATGCCCATGTAGTACTCAACATTCTTGGCCCTAAACCTCAGTGCACCTAATCACATTGCTGAATTTCAAAAGTGGGTCGAGGGGTCTAATTTAAGAGGAAACTATAGAATATTATAAGTGGAGGAAGAGGGGTTAAAGAAAAATCAATATATATGTACATGTTGTGGTTATTGAAAACCTTATGTGAATGAGGACATAATCTGTCACCACAAAACATACCCCCATCAGTGGATTTAAGCCATGTTTCCAAAAATATATTAGGCTTCTAAGGAACATGGATTGACTTGAAGATGAAATGTCTAGGTGTTACTATGTATCCCATGTGGATGGTAATCCGGCCATATGCAGTTCTGAAGTGCTATGCAGTTTAACAACATATGACAAGGTTGTGTTGAAGGGGTATATAAAAGTGGAATGTGTATGGCATGATGAATAACCCAATTTAAATGAGGACTTATGACCATATATTCCTCATAATTCATATTTTTATAAGGGAACTCAAGTAGAGTGGCTAAGATAATGAATAGATAATCCCAAACAAGACCCAAAAAAATATTTGAGGATTTTTATGTATCCCATGAGGATGGGAATGAATCATTAAATTGATCTACATATGTCATTCAATTTAACATCATGATATAAGGACATGGAATATCATAGTTTATGATCACAAATCTCGGACGATTGATGACCAGTTTAATGTCTTGTTCGTGAAACAGAAGGGTAGAAAAGGAGAATCATTGCACCCTTCATTTCGGAGACCATGGAATGAAAATAATGATTGAGGATAACTTCTAACCATGTTTACAACATTGTATCCCTCTTATTTGTGTTGTAATAAGAACAAACAATTGGGCATCAAATGTAGACCATATTAACAATGTAGAACTTGTGTCACATTTTTAATCATGATCCTCCAAAATGTTGGCCCAAAAAAGTATGTGAGCTATGGTGTCGTGATACCAAGAAACCAGGGGGACATTTGGATGTTAAAGATAATGGATACCCAAATTGATGGACGTGTGAAACATGGGGGGTACCTGTGTAGTTTAACATAAAGTAGAATGGACAAGGGAAGATGGGGGGTTTTATTAAGTGGAAGTTCACGGAAAGGAAAAAATATCCTAATGTGATTAAGAACGTAGAGTCCATACCATGCTTCACAACCCTATGTGAGAACTTTGTCCCAGAGGATGGAGTTGTCTAGGGACATCTGGTTGGGCCACATAAAAAAATACCCAAACCAATTTTCACTTTATCAATATGTGGGATAATCTTGGAAGTTCAATGTTTTTCAGGAAGATTTTAGGTAGTTCAATATCTTGTAGGATGGTAATATAGTTCAACATCATGTTGGTATACTATTGGGTTTTTTACTTCCTTCATCCAGGAAGGACCACATAGTTTAACGTCATGCAATAATGACTGGTTAGTTTAATGTCATGTGGGACTATATTCAAAATATTTTTTGAGAAATTTAGAATTGGTTGGAGGAGTAATATGCTCACCATCTATGGTGACTATGGAGTTTTCACCATTTGGGTAAAACTTTGGAATGATATCGGGTCCCTCCCATTTGGGCTCTATCTTCATTGGCTACTTTCTAGGTATCATTGGAATTCTCAGTTCCCACACTATGTCTCCTTGTAAGAATGAATGTAGGAGAAAATTCTTATTGAATTCTCTGTCTACCTTGTTATGATGTCATTCCATATTATGTGTGGAAAAAAAGTATTTTTTTAGTCGAGCACTTCTGGTTCAGTTAGAAGTATTTCTGCAACATTTTCCATGACCTAATGATATTTGATTGCCATGCATAATTAAGGTAAATTAATATTTTTGAGAAATTATACCTTAATTACAGACATTAGGGAATATGGGTTCACCAATGTGGAATTTCACTTCATTGTCCAATACGCACAGACATCATTGGGATGTTTTACCAACCAACTCTTATTTTTATTACCAAACATCATCTTCCGAATGTTAGCGGGAGTTTTGTTGAATGACTCAATATTACCATTTGATTTTTCATGATAGCGAGACGTAAGATTTGAAAAAAAATTAATGACTTAAAACTTCTTCGACTGAGATTCTCGAAAGTTGGGGTCATTGTTAGTGAGGAATGTGTGAGGTACTCTTAATCAGTAGATGATATTAGATCTCAAAAAAATAAATGATAGAGTAAGACATGACATCCCTGAGAGAAACTACCTCTACCAAAATAAAATTTAAATATGTAGCAGTCATGATGAAACAACACATTCAAGTAATCACAGGTGGATATGATTCCACAACATCGAGTCCCCATACCACAAAGGGACAAGTGTATATGGTAGTGTGGAGAGGTTCTGGTGGCCGATGCATGAAATTAGAATCAATTTTCTATAACGACCCATACTTTACATACATTGTTATTACTCCAGAATTGAAGCACACTTATTACAACATATAACAAAACTAAGAAAGGACCGTATATGTATAGTGACTTTAGAAACTGGGAAATACAAACAACTGGTTCAAAAGCATCTACTTTGCCTCCCATTTATTTCATCATATCTAGAGTCCCTTGTTTGGAATATTCTACTTAATAACCTTCTTCCTGACCTGGGGAAATAAAACATACAAAAGGGTGAGCTCAAATGCTCAGTAAGGGTAAACAAAATAAATATCAATCAAATCATATACATAAGAACATATCTTTGGAAAATCTTAACCTGAAAAAGAGATCATAATATCATAACAAGGGATAAATCATAGAAGTGAAATGTAAACCCAATAATCATAACATAAAACATGAAACTTTGTGGCATACACACATAATCATAGAGAATCATTTCTTATTAGTCAATACTCATTGCCAAGACTATCTTAGTGGACAAAATCCATTTCTGAACCGAGTCACCCTCGTTTCAGTCCGGTTTCACTGAACCGGTATAAACTACTGTTCCAGCCATGTCTATCTCATGAGATATAAATTCTTTACCCAATGAATTGGAGGGAGATATAGGTCCCACCCATCTCATAATGATTCCATTCTTATGTGTGCCACAAAATCATTAACTATAAATCATAACATAACCCATATAATAAAAATGGGAATCTTAAACATCATGACATAATAAAACAATTCATATAGGATAAAGGAATTCATAAAAATATAATTCCATCACAACATAATCAAATTAATGTAATAATAGGGATTGAAACAGAACCCATTATTATCTTAGATGGAAAATAATTTTGATAAAACACTTGAACTCCATTCTTGAGGAAAATATCTTTTCTGCTTCAAAAACACTTTTCCTTTCTTATAATGTCGTGCAATTCTAAACTAAAATAAGTTGATTAAATATAAACTTGAAAACTTGTAAAGTAAGCTTCTTGGAATTAATGTTTTAAAAATTCATTCATGCCGTATAAGTTAAAAAAAACATTCTTCTCATACTTTTGTCGAAAAAGTCAAAAAAGTACCTCGTACGAAAAACGACAAAAGATTCCTTTCATATCTTTTACTAAAAACTAACCGAAGGGTAACATAGGATTTAAACAATTTTAGGTGGGTGGAAATAATATTACATATTAAGGAAACATGGATGTGGATTATAAAATACGCCCCAGTAAATACCAAAGTATAAACAATCTCGGATAAAAATGAGATTGTGATATTTCCCTTACCTTAGGTCCGATATGCTTTGTACGTGTCCGAACCTCCTGTATAATGATTTAAATAATGTTATTGACTTATTAAAGAATCATAATTATTGTTATGATATCATATATGGTCATATTATTTGCTTCTTAGTAGTAATATTTCATTGCTACTTGTTATTCGGGTGCTTATAACATTTTGTTCTTATGCGTGTTTTGTCGAATAAATTCTTATTCATCTTTTTAGGTTATAGATACCTCATTTAAATAATGTTATTAGTGTAATATATATCATATTCATTCATTCAATTCATTTATATAATCATTATGAAATGAATATCATGTAGAACGAGTCGCATCACATCGTGGAGACGGTATTCCGTACGTACGCACGAGTGATGATATCATTCCTATGATCGTGGAATTGTATTGGAGTGTATGTATACTATTTCAGAATTATTATCACTTTATAATAGTCATATATAGTCATTATTTACACCATTATACCCATCCAAGTAAGGTGGTGGTGGAAAATAGATTACACCATGGCGTGGAGACGGTATTCCGTACGTACGCACGCGTGGTGATTTCTTTTTCCGTAGGATGGATAGATGGTGAAATAGGGTTGTTTCATAATTATAATAACATATCATTATATGAGTGATACTGATGTTAGTACTTCATAATGAAACAACTAAAGAAGAAGAAGTGGTAGAATAAATTAAGATGAAAGAATTGGTAACGGACATTACCTCTTCTTTGAAGTGCTTCTTTGAGTCCTCCTTTTAGGGCACTAAAATAGGTCTTTGAAGAAGACCAGAACCTCTAGAATGTCTCTAGGGAAGTTGATAGGATAAATTGGTAGGGTTTGGCCGAGATTGAAGTCTCAATGTGGTGTGAGGAAGAGAGGGAGGAGGTTCCCTTTTATAAGGGAGGAGAGGGGCACCTTTGGAATAACTAAAAATATTATTTTATTATAAAGTCATGTTCGGTTATAAATAGCTCAAAATTTATTTATTTCGAGGCTAAGGTGGGGATGGGTCGCAATCCTCTCATCCAATATAATTTAGACAAGTTTAGATTCCTATTTTAACCTTATCATGTAGATTTAACATTAAGTTAAATAGTTTTACTTTTACCGTGTCTTCTTGTGTTATTATACTATATGGTTAATAAACTTACTATAAGTAGCCAAACGAACCCCAAGTTGTTTATTATTAATATATATAACCTTATCTAAGTCATTTGGCTGAACCAAAGATTTTTAGGAATAAAATAACAATTAATAATATAATATTTATTATAAAAACTATTTTATGTCAATTTTGACACTATTTAGTAATTGATTTTTGTGAAAATCATAACAGAATGATAAGTTCTAAAGAAGTTATTTAAATCAATACTAACATGTCATATTAACCTATAAAATTAGTCTAATTCATTAAATGTCTCAAATTAATTTTATTTGGGTATTTATAACATCAATTATATCAATATTTTATTAATAAGATAATTACAGCATCATCGTTTTGTCATAAATAAATTACATTATATAATTTTTAAAAATTACAAATAAAATACCATTATTTAGGAAATCTTATTATATTTCTAATGAATATTTATAGTAGAATTTATCTTATGTATAACCCCATATTAAAAATTATTTAGTTATTAAACATTGATTTTAACTATTTTAACCCTTATATAAATAAATTAATAATAAATGTCCTAATCTAATCCATGTGGGCCTAAAAGGTCATATTTTATTCCTAAGTTTGTTTTTGGTCAAATTACAATTATCCAATAGAATTAGGACATGGGTTAGGGTAATAATAATATCATTTTTACCCTTAATTACCCTATTTACTTTTAACCGTGGTAAATAAAAGTAAAAAGTTACTATTCACCCAAAATTATTTTCATGTCATTGAACCACATTTTACTTACTGACATCAACCGTGTCTCTCGGATTTTTGAAATTCCACTCACAGAAGCGGTTAAATTAAGTTTTATGAAAAATTTAGTTTTTTAACGACCACTTAGTGGTATCACTATTCATCAAAAATTTAAAGTTTTCAAAAAAATACCAAAATTTCACCCTAGGCTAATTTCGATATTACAAATCCAAAAATGAAGTCCATTTTGAAAAATAAAATTTAAAAAATTTCAAAAAGTGGTTATTACTGTTCATAATCACTAGTTTTAAAAATATTTTAATCGTATATCGTTGTTTAGTGAAACTCGTTATTGCGTACGACACAAGCTATCGGGGAAGGTCGCGATTTCGTGTAAAGCACGCCAAGAAAGTGTTTTGTAGGAAAAGTTTCCTTTGATGATTTATATAACATAAAAGTCTTGGGTGTTACATTCTACCCCCCTTAAAATGAATTTCGCCCTCGAAATTCGTCACTTGGTAACAAACAGATGAGTATACCTCTCCCTCATCACATCATCAAGCTCCCATGTAGATTCTTCTAATTGGTGGTTCCTCCATAAAACTTTCACCAATCGAGTGGTATTGTTTCATTGGAATTTTTCACTACGATCCAGAATCCCTAATGGTTGTTCTTCATAAGAAAGATCTTACTCCAGCGGTACAACTTCTGAGCTGAGTACATGTGACGGATCAGGTATGTACTTTCTCAGGAGAGATACATGGAAAACATCGTGAACTTGAGAGAGATTCGGTGGAAGAGCCAATCGGTATGCTACCTTCCCAACACGATCCAGTATTCCGAAAGGACCGATATATCTAGGGCTCAACTTCCCCTTATTTCTAAATGTCATAACCCTCTTCCAGGGAGATATTCGTAAGAACACTTTATCACCCACTTCAAACTCTAGGTCTTTTCTTCAGTTGTCGGAATAACTTTTCTGTCGACTCTGAGCTGCACTTATGTGTTGTTGAATAGATCTGACCTTTTCTGCCATTTCATCAACGAGATCGGGTCCTAATAGCATTATTTCCCCAACTTCATCCCAGCAAGTTGGAGTCCTGCATTTCTTTCCATAGAGAGCTTCATAAGGAGCCATCTGAATACTGGAGTAAAAGCTATTATTATATGAAAATTCCACCAATGTTAGGTGTTGATCCCAACCACCTTTGAAATCCATTGAGGAAGCTCTCAACATATCTTCTAGAGTTTGAATTGTTCTCTCAGACTGACCGTCTGTCTGAGGATGATAAGCTGTGCTAAAACTCAACTCTGTATCCAGAGTATGCTGAAGACTTCGCCAGAACATCGAGGTAAATCTCGGATCCCGATCAGATATAATAGAATGTAGTACTCCATGCAATCTTACCACTTCATTTACATATATCCTAGCAAGCTGATCTGGAGAGAAATCCTCTCTAATAGCAATGAAGTGTGCAGATTTTGTAAGACGATCAACTATGACCCAGATAGCATTATTGACTTTGGATGTTTTTGGAAGTCCTGTGACAAAGTCAATAGTGATGTTTTTGCATTTCCATTCGGGTATGGGTAATGGTTGTAACATCCTCTTAGACTTCTGTCTCTCAGCGTTAACTTGTTGACAAACCAAGCATCGGGAGACATATTCATCAACATCTCTTTTCATTCCATCCAACCATAAGTACTCTTTCAGGTCCCTATACATCTTCTTACTTCCAGGATGAATAGAGAATGAAGAACTATGAGCCTCATCCAGCAGCTCCTTCTTTAATTCGGGGATGGGAGGAACTCAAACCCTATTCCTGAACTTTATTATCCCATCACAATCAAGGATGAATTTAGGAACATTTCTCACCTTCTTTTGTAACTCGACATCTTCTTTCTATGCCTCTTTAATCTTCACATGTATAGATGGTTGAACATTCATTTGATAAAGATAGGATTTTCCCCTTTCATTATAATTCCAAGAGCCATCCTTTGTAAATCAATAAATATTGGATCTTTTGTGATCCTCATCATGGATAAACTTGCATGGTCTTGTCGACTTAATGCATCTGTGACCTTGTTTTCTTTCCCAGGGTGGTAATGGATTGAGCAGTCGTAATCCTTAATCAGCTCCAACCATCTTCTTTGGCGCATATTCAGCACCTTTTGTCTGAAAATATACTTTAAACTTTTATGATCAGTGTAAATGTCACACCTTTCTCCATAAAGATAATGCCTCCAAATATTTAATGCAATGATTACCGCTGCTAACTCCAAATCATTAGTTGGGTAATTTTGCTCATGTATTTTCAACCGTCGTGAGGCATAAGCTATCACCGTATCATTTTGCATAAGAACACACCCCAATCCCTTCTTGTATGCATCACTGTAGATCAAAAACCTTTCTCCACTACAAGGCAGTGTGAGCACAGGTGCACTTGATAACCTTCTTTTCAACTCCTTGAAATTCTCTTCACATTCCTCCGTCCTAACAAACATAACTCCTTTCAGAGTCAACTTGGTGAGTGGATTAGATAATCGTGAAAAATCATTCACAAAAAGTCGATAATATCCAGCCAAACCAAGAAAACTTTGGATCTCGGTTACTGTTGTTGGTCTTGACCATCTTTCGATAACCTCTGTTTTTGCTGGATCCACAGATATCCCCTCTTTTGAGATTATGTGACCCAAAAATGCAACTTTTTGAAGCCAAAATTCACACTTGGTAAATTTGGCATAAAGCTTATCCTTTCTCAGGGTATTCAATATAATTCTCAAGTGATCTTCATGTTCTTCCTTGCTCTTTGAATAGACAAGAATATAATCTATAAAGACTACCACAAACTGATCAAGATAGTCTCTAAAGACTCTATTCATTAGATCCATGAAGATAGCAGGGGCATTAGTAAGACCAAATGGCATCACTATAAATTCATAGTGTCCATACCTTGTACAGAACGTCGTCTTTGGTATATCCTCCCTTTTTACCCTTATTTGATAATACCCTGATCGGAGATCAATCTTGGAAAAGTATGGAGCTCCGCGTAGTTGGTCAAATAGGTCATCAATGCGCAAGAGAGGTATTTGTTCTTGATAGTGATCTTGTTATGTTCTCCATAATCAATGCAGAGTCTCATTGATCCATCTATCTTCTTAACAAACAGAATAAGTGCTCCCCAAGGTGACGCACGTGGGCGTATGAACCCCTTATCAAGATTCTCATGGAGTTGCTTCTTCAATTCATGCAACTCAATTGGGGCCATTCTATAAGGTGTATTTGAAATAGGCAATGAACTCGGTATGAGTTCTATTGAAAACTCAACATCACAATTCGGTGGAAGACCCGGTAATTCCTCCGGATAAACATCATCGAACTCCCGTACAATGGGCATATTCTTAATCGTGAGTTTCTCACCAACCATTTGAGATAAATAACATTCATTTAGTGGAATCAATACCCATAAAATGGAATAAATTTCCACTGGAAGGTTATGTTCATCCTTCCATCGATAGACAATCATAGATTGATCTGGAATATGAAATGTGACTTACCTTCTTTGGAAATAGATATGAGCTCCGTGTAGAGAAAGCCAATCCTTGACAAGAATCACATCAAATTCCACTATAGGAAGGATCACAAGATTTGCAGGAAGCACTTTCCCACAAACATCAATCGGAGACGAATTATAAACTATTGATGCCACTGTTGTGCCATTAGGTGTCGTCATAGCTAACTCAACATCTAATTGTTGAGGTAATACGGTGATACCCTTAGAAAATTATTCAGAAATAATGAAGTGGGTGGATCCAGAATCAAATAAAACATTTGCTACTTTAGATTGGATAGTAAGTGCACCTTTCACCACATCGCTATCGTACTCCACACCGCTGATAGAAATTTCATGTGAATCTCCATTGTCTTTAGCCTTAAGAGTTTGTTGACGTCGAACATCATCATCAACCCTTGGATTAAGGCATTTATTGGCATAATGTCCCATCTCCTTGCACTTGAAAAATTGAAGTGTAGTAGGTTCATTCTGTGTATCCCTTCCTTTATTTGCATCATTAGACATCTTCTTCCCATCATCGCGGCATCCAAATGCCTGAT
This sequence comes from Viscum album, assembly GCA_963277665.1. Lineage (NCBI taxonomy): Eukaryota > Viridiplantae > Streptophyta > Magnoliopsida > Santalales > Viscaceae > Viscum > Viscum album. The sequence continues at coordinate 442,147,173 of OY728165.1, read as the reverse complement.
GACCTTCCTTTCCACATTTGAAACATTTACTTGTCCTGTTAAGACAACTCCCTCCATGTTTCTGTCCACACTTTAAGCATAAGGGAAAGCTCATCATCTTTTCAGTGTGCTCTTTAGATTTTCCTTTGAATTCCATTTTCCTCTTCTTATCAAACCCATATGACTGATGGGTTACTCCAATCTCCATCTCGACTTTGAGAGCACATCAAACGATTTCCTCGTAGCTATTGAAGTCCCTTGTGGCTAACGCCCTTAGAAGACTTGGTTTTATGCCACTAAAGAATCGATCGACCTTACTCTCAGGTTGGATAATAATACCAGAAGCGTACCTTGCACGTCTTGTAAAATTTGCTTCATAGGTACCAACAGATTCATCATCCTTTTGCTTCAGTTAAAGAAACTCTTTTTCCATCTTTGTTCAGAGAATATGAGGGAAGTACTAATTGAAAAATAAGTTTTTGAACTCGTCCCATTACATGGACTCAATTTTATCACTTTTCCTCGTATTCTTAATAAGATTCCACCATTGATCAGCATCACCCTCCATACGATACACTGCTAAGATGAATTTATCATGCTCAGAACATTGATGAACTGAAAATATCTTTTCAGTAGTACTAATCCATTGTTCAGCAACTAATAGATTAGTAGAGCCGCAGAATGAAGGTGGACGCAGTCTCATGAATGATTCAATAAAATATTGCTCCTTCCTTTGATCGTTTGTAAGTCCTGCATGATTCACAGCTTTAGAAAGTTGTGTGAGCATGGCTACAAGATTTTTCATTCCAGCTCCCATAACGTTTGGTTGCTTGGGGGGACAACCATTGCATTCCCTGTCGCATTCCGCATTAACATGGTTCATTCGGGTTCCAGCCATTGACTAAAACCAAGAAGGATAGTGTGAGCAACACTAATTATAATAGGAAAACAACATAATCAAGGATAAAATTTCACACTTAAGGTCTTATCCTAGGTTATTCATGGCCATTTCTAAAACACTAAGATTGTGTTCTATGCTTAGACTTATCCTTAGGGTTCTTACTAAGGCTTTTACATCCTAGTTTCCAAAGGTTGACTATAACCTCCCTCTGATACCAACTATAACGACCCATACTTTACATACATTGTTATTAATTTAGAATTGAAGCACACTTATTGCAACATATAACAAAACCAAGAAAGGACCGTATAAGTATAGTGTCTGTAGAAACTGGGAAACATAAACAACTGGTTCATAAAGCATCTACTTTGCCTCCCATTTATTTCATCATATCTAGAGTCCCTTGTATGGCATATTATACTTAATAACCTTCTTCCAGACCCGGGGAAATAAAACATAAAAAAGGGTGAGCTCAAATGCTCAGTAAGGGTAAACAAAAGAAATATCAATCACATCATATACATAAGAACATAACTTTTGGAAATCTTAACCTGCAAAAGAGATTATAATATCATTACATGGGATAAATCATAGAAGTGAAATGTAATCCCAATAATCATAACATAAAACATGAAAATTTTTGGAATACACAGATAATCATAGAGAATCATTTCTTATTAGTCATGACTCATAGCCCAGACTATCTTAGTGGAAAAAATCCATTTCTGGACCGATTCACCCTCGTTTCAGTCCTGTTTCACTGAACTGGTATAACCTACCGTTCCAGCCATATCTATCTCATGAGATATAAAATCATTACCCAATGCATTGGAGGGAGATATAGGTCCCACCCATCTCATATTGATACCATTCTTATGTGTGCCACAAAATCATAAACCATACATCATAACATAACCCATATAATAAAAATGGGAATCTTAAACATCATGACATCATAAAACAATTCATAATGGATGAAGGAATTCATAAAAATATAATTCCATCACAAAATAATCAAATCAATGTAATAATTGGGATAGAAATAGAACCCTTTATTATCTTAGATGGAAAATAATGTTGATAAAACACTTGAACTCCATTCTTGATGAAAATATCCTTTCTGCTTCAAAAACACTTTTCCTTTCTTAACATGTCGTACAATTATAAACTAAAATAAGTTGATTAAAAATATACATGAAAACTTGTAAAGGAAGCTTCTTGGAAATAATGTTATAAAAATCCATTCATGCCGTATAAGTTAAAAAAACATTCTTCTCGTACTTTTGTCAGAAAAGTCAAAAAAGTATCTCGTACGAAAAATGACAAAAGATTCCTTTCATATATTTTACTAAAAACTCACCAAAGGGTAAAATAGGATTTAAAAAATTTTAGGTGGGTGGAAATAATATTACATATTGAGGAAACATGGATGTGGATGATAAAATATGCCCCAGTAAATACCAAAGTATAAACAATCTCGGATAAAAATGAGATTGTGATATTTCTCTGACCTTAGGTCCGATATGCTTTGTACGTGTCTGAACCTCCTGTATAATGATTTAAATAATGTTATTGAATGATTACAGAATCATAATTATTGTTATGATATCATATATGGTCATATTCTTAGCTTCATAGTAGTAATATTTCATTGCTACTTGTAATTCGGGTGTTTATAAATTTTTGTTCTTATGCGTGTTTTGTCGAATAAATTCTTATTTTTCTTTTTAGGTTATAGATACCTCATTTCCAGAATGGTATTAGTGTAATATATATCATATTCATTCATTCAATTCATTTATATAATCATTACGAAATGAAGATCATGTAGAACGAGTCGCATCACATCGTGGAGACGGTATTCCGTACGTAAGCACGAGTGATGATATCATTCCTATGATCGTGGAATTGTATTGAGGTGTATGTATACTATTTCATAATTAGTATCACTTTATAATAGTCATATATAGTCATTATGTACACCATTATAACCATCCAAGTAATGTGGTTGTGGAAAATAGATTACACCACAGCGTGGAGACGGTATTCCGTACGTACGCACGCGCGGTGATTTATTTTTCCGTAGGATGGATAGATGGTGAAATAGGGATGTTTCATACGTATAATAACATATCAGTATATGAGTGATACTGATGTTTTTACTTTATAATGAAACAACTAATGAAGAAGAAGTGGAGGAAGAAATAAAGATGAAAGAATCGGTAACAGACATTACCTCTTCTTGGAAGTGCTTCTTTGAGACCTCCTTTTAGGGCACTAAAATAGGTCTTTGAAGAAGACCAGAACCTCTAGGATTTCTCTAGGGAAGTGGATAGGAGAAAGTGTCAGGGGTTGGCCGAGCTTGAAGGCTCAAAGTGGTGTGAGGAAGAGATGGAGGATGTGCCCTTTTATAAGGGAAGAGAGGGGCACCTTTGGAATAACTAAAAATATTATTTTATTTTAAAGACAAGTTCGGTTTTAAATAGCATAAAATTGATTTATTTCAAGGCTATGCTGGGGATTGGTCGAAATACTCTAATCCAATAGAGTTTATACAAGTTTAGGTTCCTATTTTAACCTTATCATGTAGATTTAACATTAAGTTAAATAATTTTACTTTTACCGTGTCTTCTTGTGTTCTTGTACTATAAGGTTAATAAACATACAATAAGCAGCCAAACTAACCCCAAGTTTTTTATTATTAATATATATAACCTTATATAATTAATTTGGCCGAACCGTAGATTTTTAGGAATAAAATAACAATTAATAATATAATATTTATTTTAAAAACTATTTTATGACAATTTTGACACTATTTAGTAATTTATTTTTGTAAAAATCATAACAGAATGATAAGTTCTAACAATGTTAAGTAAATAAATAATAACATGTCATATTAACCTAGAAAATTAGTTTAATTCATAAAAAGTCTCAAATTATATTTATTTTGGTATTTATACCATCAATTATGTAAATATTTCATTAATAAGATAATTACTGCATCATCATTGTGTTATAAATAAATTGAATTATTTAATTTCTAAAAATTACAAATAAAATACCATTATGTATAAAATCTTTTTATCTTTCTAATGAATATTTATAGTCGAATTTATCTTATTTATAACCCCATATTAAAAATGATTTAGTTATTATACTTTGATTTTAACTATTTTAGCCCTTCTTTAAATAAATTAATAATAAATGTCCTAATCTAATCCATGTGGGCCTAAATGGTCATATTTTATTCCTAAGTTTGTTTTTGGTCGAATTAAACTTATCCAATAGAATTAGAACATGTGTTAGGGTAATAATTTTATTATTTTTACCCTTAATTACCATATTTACTTTTAACCATGGTAAATAAAAGTAAAAAGTTACTATTCACCAAAAATTATTTTCATCTCATTGAACCACATTTATTTACTGACATCAACTGTGTCTCTCGGATTTTTGAAATTCCACTCAGAGAAGCGGTAAAATTATGTTTTATGAAAAATTCAGTTTTTTTAACTACCACTTAGTGGTTTCACTATTCATCAAAAAATGAAAGTTTTCAGAAAAATACCAAAATTTCACCCTACGCTAATTTTGATATTACGAATCCAAAAATGAAGTCCATTTTGAAAAATAAAATTTATAAAATTTCAAAAAGTGGTTATTACTATTCATAACAGCTAGTTTTAATAATATTTTAATAGTATATCGTTGTTTAGTGAAATTCGGTATTGCGTACGACGCAAGCTATCGGGGAAGGTCGCGATTTCGTGTAAAGAAAGACAAGAAAGTGTTGTGTAGAAAAATATTCCTTTGATGATTTATATAACATAAAAGTCTCGGGTGTTACATTTTCCATGCATGGAACCTTTTGGTGAACTTCATATAGTCACAAATCATGGAGGACCATAAATACCCTATTCTACTGATATGATGTGAGTGTTACAACATGGTCTGAAAATCCCCTTATTAACTAGAAATAACCACATACATGACCTAGGAAATTTCACCTCCTTGAATTAAATGGAATAAAATTCCATGAAACCCATGTCTGTAGAAGATATGCACAAGACTGGGACCACTCTAGAGGTTCAACTGCACTAAACTCCCTTAGATTCACTTACGACCCTCTCAATCTTTTAGGAGATCACTATGATGGAGGTACTCAATAAAGGGGGTCCTCCATTTAGGATTTAAATTAATTACCATGGTAGGTGGACCATATGTCATACCTATTGTCATTTGGAATAAGGTGTCTTACATGTGGGCTATCATCATCATCTAGAGTGAAATGTGCAATTACTCTTCTATGTGAAACACATAAAATCAAAACATCATTGTCGGGCTCTTCAAGAGATACTGAATGTTATTATACAACATCATCTTAAACATTTAGTGAATGAGGTACATGAGTAAATTCTAGTTGAGAATGGATAAATCCCATCTGCTGGCACCTACGCGCCTACAGTGGTATGACCTCCGGCTTCATGACAATGTAGTAACTGTTGATCTTCTTTATGAATAGATTTGAATCCCATTTCACCTGTTAGTGGGGAATTTAAATCTCATGGTCCAGATCGAGACAAGTGGTGAGGGTCGGATGCTTTTCCTTGTTGTTGGTACAACCTTCTAACAGTAAAAATAAATATGGTAGGACTACATCTGCAGACATAATGAAGACAATACAGTGGACCACTATGTTGATTTCGGGATCATTGAGTCTTATACTAGTAGGGCTTTTTAAATTGACATCAAAGTGCATATTAAAACAAGGAATGGCTTGATCATTTGAGAGGATACCATCATTTTTAATATCATGATCCAGATTCTACTATGCGGGAGCTAGATGGGTGGTAAGGAAATCTTACATTGATTTACCCTTGATATCCTTCTAGGGGAAAAGTGTGATTTCGAACGTTTAGAGGACCACTTATTACCGAGCTAGAGGGCCTCTCAACAAGGGGTGGTTGATAATGTACATCAGTAGATCCAATCGAGATACTATTAGAATCTCATGGTGTTGCATGTAATGTCGCAATTTATGAACATCTCAGAGTAGCCACCGGCATCTCTTCTTGATAGTGGAATATATGTTCTCTAAATCAACCAGCACGAAATTAAGATAGTATAAATTGTTTTCATGTTCCCTCATTGTTATTCATGGTGAGAAGGAAACCAAGGGACTATTATAGGGTGGTCAAACAAAATATCAGTGACTTTATATAAACCATTGAAATTAGAACTAGAGGTTGTAGAAGGTACTTCATGATTCTCTCAAAAGATATATAGCACTCCTCATCCCATTGACAATTAGCACCTCCTTCAGGAGATATAAAAATGGATAACAATGGCCAGCCAAATATATGATGAATTAACATATGTAGGATAAGTGTCCCTTATAGAATCATTTCTACTGAATGTTTCTTGGAGGAGACATATGACTAATGGCATTGATCTTCTCTGTATCGATCTCAATGCCCCGATATTTGACACTAATGCTGAGAAACATTCTGGAGGAGACCCTGAAGTCACGCTTCAATGGGTTCATCTTTAGATGGAGAGAACAGAGGAATCCGAACACTTTTTTAATATCATTGAGATGGTGCTGGCCCTGGTGAATGTTGACCACTAGATTGTCCCCATTGAATTCCACCAATGTCCCAATGATGGACTTGAATATGTTGTACATGGAACACTAATAGGGTACACCTGCATTCTTTTGAACAAGAGGAATTAACAGGTAGAATAAAGTAACTTGGTTTTCCCTAAAGGATGTAGACCCTCATCATCTTGGGCCATTCAGATTTGACTACATTCCGAATAACCTTCCATGATGGGGAGATCATGGAACCTAGTGACAGTGTTAATAAATAGTTCTATTGTAGGAATGATATAATCATCATTTTTCAATGGATAGTTATGATCCTATAAATTAACGCCAACTCTAATATATATGTTCTTATTCTCGATGGGAACACTTCTAGCTAACAATTTTATGAATAAGAAAACCCTGATAAAGTTGGATTTGATGAGCTTATCAACCTTGGCCCCAACCTTGGCATTTATAGAAGGGTGCATCATTCTTAGAGGTTGTTTCAACCGGTGATGATTTGTTGGAAGAATGGGATAGTGGACGGTGACATAAGAAGATAACCCTAGAATCTCAACAAAAATCCAAGAGAATAAAACACGATTCTCCTTCAATAAGTCCACATGTCTCTCTTTCACTTTGATAAGCATAGCAGCGCAGATCAACATTTGTTTCAGATCTGTCTTGTTACCGAGATTCACATGTACTATTTCATCGATCATGGCGGAAGAACCCTCTTTGAATGTGGGGGAAGAATCCTTTATGTCCCATTATTCATCCATTGAGGAGGTATCATTGACATTAGGTGATTATTCCAAATTGACAAATCCTGATGGGACAATGGTGCCCGCCTGAGCGGTAGTGAACACCTTATCAGAGAGCGTTTCTACTACCAAATACATGGAGACAAAAGTCATCAAACAGATCTCAGATGGACATAAACCCAAGGGGAAACATTTAATGGTATCAAAGAAATATTGGAATGTCGTCTGGTGCATATTTATCCAACCCAATAAAATAATAATGAGTTACATATTTTCATTACCATGGGGTTGACATCCCGATACCATATGGGAGTAGGGGGATCTGGGATCACCCGATCCAATTTTTTATTGGAATATGAGGTAATTATATACTGTTATATACATATTGGAATGAACCTACCATTCATTCCTATGAAAAATATTCATTTTTACCGATCTTGGGTCGTTGTACCCAATTGGAGGATCAAGAAAATGTAGGGATCATCCAGGTTTGTCCACGAGATTGTTTTAGCCAAAGTATTTTCAACCAAATTATCCTAAACATGGTTGTCCCATCCCTTTAAATTTTCGGCATTAAATATGTGTTCTTCCCAAGAAGAAAAATAGGATATTCATGTAATTGGTTTATTCTAAATCAACTGATAATGGAGTACATATTCTATTGGTGATATAATGAAGGGACTGTCATGTCATGGTGGATCCATGTCCTACCCAAGAATTTGTATTAAGCAGTGTCTTGTGAAAAAACCCTAAACATGATACTTACAACTTGACCACGAAATTAGATTTTTAGGGAAAAATTTACAATTGGTATTTTCTCCCTATTATCACAACATTGAATTTTTAGGTTAGAGGGAATCAGATCAGCCTCCAATAGTCCCATCATTGTGATTTATTGGGTCAAGCTAAGGTTGATCCCAGAGCCCATGTTAATAAGACAATGTCAAAAATCCATTTTATTGATATGGAAAGTGATGTATTGTGGGCGGATGTTCCCCTTTACATGGGATCTGTCATCTTCTACAATGAAATAGATAATGGCATGGAATTATCCATGTTCGACTGCCTTAGCAGGGATTGATTTTGCGGCTGCAAATTCTATCTAAAATTGGAGATGGATTATTAACGACTCAGAAAGGGATTTACACATAACTACAAATACACAAAAAACCTAGACGATAGATAGAATAACATGAATTCATTAAATATTCATTATAATATAGTTCTTTCATTCTAGGTGTGAACATCGTCTAATAGGAGGTCACTCTATGTCATTAGTTTCTATGGGCCCTTCTGGTTGTGCTGGTGGCTTATTGGTGCGCGGAAGACCCCCATGCTCACTAATAAAAACACATGGAACGACTACCAGATGAGGTCCAGATGACTGAGGGTGATCCACAACCAAACTTTGTTTTCGATGCACGATCATCGGGGATTCTCTTGATCATGTACTAAAAATAGTGGAGGAGGTGGATCTAGTGAGACAATATGAGAATACATACCATGGTGAACTCAGCATTAGTCCTGATGTTTGGTGTCAGTGTAATGCACATTTTGGTTGAATGGACTGACCAATAAATTTTGAATACTCATATAACCATGGCTCCGTCGATGTGGGTATTGGTTGGGGACGTTGGGAATATCTGTCTGGTGCTCTACATCATCGAGAACCATGTCAGGGTCTATATGCTCCATTGTATTGACCCTATCAAACCCTTTTACCAATTTTGAATGAATCCTCCATCATTGAGAAGATTCTAGGGGTAAATGACATCTCTAGGGGCCTCAAATTTCTAAGTGTATGGGATGATGATGTAATCAGTATGGGACATTGCTTTACCATTCATCATTGAAGCTTTCCCTTTAGAGAAGAGGAAGACTGAGATGTTGATGCCAAATTAGTGGTTGCCGGTAATGTGGATATATCAGAAATCTCATGATGGTTCAAACGCTAACAGATAATACTATGGGTGAGGGAAACTGACTTGGAACCCATTCAGTAACCGTATATTTTAGACCCGTGAATAGGAATCTCTTGCCATTATACTTCTCATCCACAATCATTTTATGGATACATGAACACACATTGCACCTATGTCGGGGTTGGAACTAACTATAAAATGATTTTATCGACCTAGTCTAGGAGCCAGTCTTTAAACACACAACACTTCTTGAGAGTGTGCCCAAAGATCTGATGATAGTGGTAGTAATTGGTGAGTTTAGTGGGATTCGCATCTTTGAACCTCTTGAATTACTAATGCCCATGGATTCACTATTCCCAGGAACTTCAGAAATAACTTTGGGACTAGAGTCTCATTAATTGTGTATTTCTAGTTTCATCTATCTGGGAATGGGGCTCTATGAACCTGGCACCTATGTGGGGCTAGAGGATCTTATCGATGTAGTGGAATAGTCTATTCATGACCTCATGGTGGCAGTGAATTACACAGGGGGCTCCTTATGATTCTGAGGTAGGAACTTTTGGGTTAGAGGTTACACCTGAGGTGGTGTCCCTCTGCGAGGTTGTGGTTCTGGTTCTGCTAGTTATAACTCTAGCATCCTAGGGGCCTCTACCTGTGCTATCGTAGCGGCCTCAGCCTTAGCAATTGATCTTAGAAGAACTATCCGATGTAATTGAAATCTCTAATTAGATTGATTCACGACATTCTCTTAAAAATACGAATTTTTAAGGAAATATATAAATCCCTTTGGGTAGTTCAGAGTGATTTTCGAAGGTAGGAATTCAGTTTAGACACTCCCCACACATATTGTTAGAAGTAGTTCTTGAGTCAGCGACATATCAAGGGTGTAAGTTTGGTATTTCTAAATGGAGACAATGTCCGCAACATACTCTTCTAGTTTCTGAATTTACTTGAAGAGGCCAATAATACTCATCATATGGGTGGTGGAACTAAACGGCTTGAAAAACAACCTAAAAATATCCTACCACAAGCTATTGACCCAATGTGGAGCTAGTTATTCCAGAAAAATGATAGATCATCCAATGATTCTACGAAGCACAGAATCATGGAAGCCTTCTAATGCTTTGGAGTAGATACCATGGTTCCACACCTTGAAATAAAGTGGGCCAAATGCTACAATGGATTGCATGTCTGATTAAATAGGGAGAGGAAAGTATTTTTGGAATTATGGGGTACTGGTATGTCATCAATCCATGCCGGATACAACATTCCATCTGGTGAAATCACCACATGTTATGTTTCTATGGCCATGACGTAGGAAATGATATGAGACATTCGATCATCGTAGTGGGGATTCTATTATTGATGAGAATATGTGTCCACCAGTGTGTTTAAAAGTGTATCAACATGATACGTAGACAAAATGGCTCATGGAACAACAGGTGGGATGACCTGCTGAACTGCCAAGGAAATGACCTTTCCAGTAGCTAGGTGACATGATCTGTATCCCATGGGATTGGTGGTTATCACTCAACTTGGGTGGATTTGGTGATTCATATCATTTCATATTTCTAAAAATACAGCCTCTACCTTATCTGTATGTGCAGGATTGGAAAGGTAACGTTGAGGAAACTCTCCTGAGGGTGGCTGTACCTACACCTACTACCCCGGTCAATGATTATTGTAGTATTTTCATTTTCCTGCAACCCAATCCTCTAGAAGGTCACCGACCATTTTTCTAGATTCTATGGGTTGTTGATTCAGGACATCCTTTTCAATACCATCATCTTCCTTATTCACTATGAAAAAATTATCAAAGGGTTTGATGGTCCTAGCATGCTCTTAAACCTTATACGGGCCTCAGCCAAAGGATAATGATTCGGTAGGTGTATGAAGATGAGTAAATTTATTTACTGGCTTGTAAACCTACCCAATAGATCTAATATGTGTGGCACCACCATGGGGGGAATGTTCTTTTCAATGATCTCTAGCTCAGTTTCTTCCACTAATAGGTTAACCATGTTAACCATGAATGTACATAAAAGAATATCTATAATTTCACCTAGAATGATAGGCTGGCATTAGATAGAACTGAAATGGTGGTAGCATACATCCCCCAAAAACTAATCTAAATATGGGGAAATCCTTATTAATAATTCTACGGAGCAGAGTAACTCTATTGACAAATAGTTTGTGGAGGTTTTGATAGTGACAAATCAACTCAGGGCACTGAGTCTCAAGGAGTGCAACCTAGTCGACCATGAGGAATTGATTGAAGATGTTGTCAAAGTGTTTCCAACTCTTTGAGTAAGCCACCAGCTGATAACAGATATGTATGTGTGTTTCTTGTAGAGTTTATCATAAGAACATGGCCTACTCCTGGTTAAGATATTCAAGATTACTAATGATTATGGTTTCAACTACCCAAAAAATCCTTCAGAAATCATCTACTATAGGGATGTCCAATAAACATTTCATCTAAGACATAGGATATGGCCATTGGTTTCCCCACTCGTCAACTAGGGATGGTTGAAGGACATTTAATGGAACTAAAGGGGATATTTGGGATAATAGACTAGCCAATGGAGTGTACGGTGCACGAGCTGACAAGCCACCACATCTTGGGATGTTTTTCAAAGAATGAAACAATCACGCCGCTACATCCCTGTAAGATAGTCTAACGACCACATCTTCTGACATAAGGGTACTAATTACTGATGGTGGCTCACACAATTTATCATCCTCTATTGGTACCCAAAACTACTATCCGTGACCTCTGGTTGAGCTAAAAAATGTTCATGTTGACTATAGGAAGGATTGCATAGCCATGCCATGGAAAGAGACCAATTATTCTTCCCCTTAGATATATCTTCAGATAAATTCAAGAATATGGTGGACCTTGCATTCTAGACAGATGAGGTATATACACCTTGTTCATACCAATATTCCAGACACGAAAGATAGGGTGAGGTTCTATTACTGTATCACACTCTTCCATAGAATAATAATGGAAGGCTAGATTAATCTTGGTAAAAAAACTTCTTGTTAATCTTCTTTTGGATGCGACACCACTCCCTCCTACCCCGAGATGGTTCATCGGGAGACAAATTTTTTTATATAGGGAGGGCCTTCATGCTAACTGGCACTACGACATATTGGATGTCCTTCATGGTGAGTCGGTGTGTGAGGAGGACCTGAAAAAATGTCAAATTGAAGATGGGGATGGACATTATGTCCCATGGTTGATGTGTGGGGGGAACCTCCACCTGAAGTGTTATAGAGGGTGGGACCTCCACTAATTATGGTGGGAGCATGGACTGTGATTCCATGTTGGTTTCCCTTGGAGGTGGAAGTATGTGGGTGTCCATCATACTGGTCAAACTAAAGATGGGGAAGACCCATACACATGAGGCTAGTGATGTGGGGAATACTACCACTTTTCTAATTATCGGTATGGGGATGACCTCTATCGGGTGCAGTATGGACATGGGAAAGACCTCTATGATATTGGTTAACGTGTTCTGGTGGATCATCCCATAGGCAACCTGCGACATGAGGAACAACTCAATAACTAGGATCAACGATGTGAATGAAAAATATATGCTGGATGTTAGTGTAGTGGGGAGGGCTTTCTCTCAGACTCATGGTGTCATTGGTAGGGCCTCTATGCTGATCTTGGTAGCCGGGAGGACCTTCGCTTGCAATTATAGTGGCACGGGGAGGGACTTCGTGATGGATGCCATCACTACAGATAATCCAAATACGGGTTCTACCTTTTCCAATAATAAAGAGAGTCATCCCAACCTGCATGTGGGGTGTTTTATGCCTTGTTCTATGCTCGGTGTATGAGTTCCCATGTTTAGTATAAATGATAAATTGGGAGTATGTGTCAGTTGTGGCATGGTCCACTGTAGTTGAGGATGATTACATACCCTGGTAGGCATCCTCATCATTTTGAACCCAACGTTAGCAACGGGTTAACCGGATTGGGGATGCTGGTACAGGTGTGTAGTTCACCTTCTCCTCATCCTGTGGGACTAGGTGGTGGCGATGACACCACCTAGTGGGAACCCTCCTTACTGGCCCCCAGGAGGCGATCACTTCTGGACTATCCCAAACATTCTTTACCTCATTTCTTAAGGTATGATTCATCAAAATGTTCTATAGAGAGACACCTGGAACATTTGTATGTTGGAGTGGAAAGCATTGCCTCCCTGTGTATCCCATGTGGCCAGCGTTGACGATGAGGCGCTGAAACCTCTAGGTCCTTACATGGAATTATACCTAGTAGTGAAAATACATTCTTCCTCATACCATCTGACAATGTCTTTGATCACCTGCCTCTGAAAATGTTTTGATGGTGAGACAGGGTATGGGCACCCAGCAGCTGTGGATGTGGAGGCCATCATCAAAGAGATGGATCCATGCAGGATTTCCATGTTGGTGTCACTCTGGCCCCTATGTCAGTGGGTGGGTAGTTATTGGTTTCTTGAAATACCTGTGTTGGTTCTGCAAAGAAGGATGATTAGACCATTAGCACTTAAAGGAGGAATGTGATGTCCATTATCTCAACGTTATTCCATCTACTAGGATTGGAATGAAGGATCCACGCTGACAATGTTGCTGTCGTGGATGGGAAACATCCAAAATCCTCTATATTAGTTGAGTTCCATGCCAGGATCACAATTTCCATGGAGGGATGTTGTTATAAATAGCTGCATCCGAATACATGCATATCTACTAATGTCTTGAATGAAACTAATCTCCAAATTAAGGAAAAAATTTACATCGGGTTCACAATTTTGGTTTCTAATGCTTTCTCTAGGGCACGCTCCATCATGATGGGACACAATGGTTTAATCTCGCATCCCTCTACCCAATGGGGGGCGACATCCGTCACATATTCAGAGATGTTTTATAATTAATCCAAACTGGTTGAGTAGATGTAGGTTTCTCCTTCTGTGGATTCCTCCTCGGAATCCATCACCCTGTACGGGTCTTCCTTAATGATCAAGATGTTGTCGGGGAATCTATTCCATGGTGAAATAAAGTCATGTACACAATTTTATTACAAAACTTAAATAAGGACATTCCAATTCATCATGTTAGATAATAAAACTTTGAACGAGGGAGTAGTCACATTGGACATTGCTAGTGTGTCTGAATGCAGAAATACCGATGTCCCTGGGTTTTTCTCTCTTATGATAGGGCTTCTCGATAGTTATGAATCCCAAGACATCCCACATTGAGTGTGATGAATTCTATTACATAGGCATGTCTCTATGGTTTTACTCATCCTACCATGTTTATCAGAGGTAATTCCATGAGTTTAACATCATTCATATGCGACTATGCCAATGAAGTTTCTTCCATGGTTTCCCTTAGGCATCTCTTTTTTAACATGAGGTAAGCCATGAGTTTAATGTCATGTGGAGATGAGATAAGAGTGATCAAAAAATCATATTGTGACAGATCATATTATAACTTCCCTTTTGGGGGGAATTTGGAAGGTTTATCATATGATGGACTAGAATGCACAATGAGGATGTAACCAAGGTAGTTTGTCCCACATAGGGAAGATATCATACCATGAAGGTTGAGAGAGACACCAAAATAGTAATATTTTGCAAGGATCCCCAAAGTAATGGGAACACCAAGGTTTACCATTGGTGGGGATTGATCCTTAGGGAGGTTTTTTTACCCTGTATAGATGATAGGGATAAAACCCTAGTATTTTAAAGGGAAATACATGGAATCAGTGTGTACACAATTGAAATCTACCAGGAGACTTATTGGGGCTTATGCACAGGTAAAATCCCATAAAATTAGGGAATCTATTAGTTTGATGGTTATTGATTGTGTGGGGATTATGACATATTAAATAACCATGGAAATTGTGTGACCTATCTGGGATGTGGAAACCCAGGTAGGAATCAAGGTGAATGATGGAAGGATAAACTATGTAGACGAGAAGAATGGGATGGAACCGATGTGAATATGGAAGTTATGTTATGATTGAACCTCAGAGAATCTTCCTACATATCCATATGGTGGGGAATCAATATCAATGTAGTTCGGTGGGATGATGATTCACTTAAGGAGGTGGCCCATTAGAATGGATATATTGATGGATCCTAAAGGAAGTATCTACTCCGGGATGGGGAATGACCATCCCAAAACAAAAAAGGATCTATGGAGAGATCAGGATGAGACATGGGTTATGCGATTGAACCTCAAAGAGGCTTCCAACGTATCACCGTGGCAGTTAATCAATGTATACACAGTTTAAAATGGTGTATAGAATCATGGTGTACAGAAAGGAGAGCAGCCTAAAGACATGTTTTGGAATACGCATGGATAGTAGTCAATCGTAAGAGGGATACTCTTGGTTGGAGGGGTGTGAATAGAGTGTGGGGGATTACAGATGGTCAACTCTCATAGTGCTGGTCTGACAAAACTCGGGTATGGACCAAGGATGTGGGTCCCAGCAAATGGGACTCCCGTGTTTACTAGTGTATGGTGTTGAAAATCATGGAGACTACATACATACACTAAATTGGATACAAGGATCAAAACCCACATAGTTTTAAAGAATAAAATTTATCATCATGCATGATAATGAAGGTATATAGTTTAACGTCATGTGCAATGAGGGTAAACTGATGTGAAATAGTCAGGACTGAGGGATGATGGGATTTAAACACTGAGAGGATTCATACGTACCTTTCTCAAAAAGGGAATGTATCAATATACACATTATTCAGTGGAGAGGGATGGGGATTAGACAACAGTGGACCATGTGGGTGACATGATAAATGCTTACTCAAAGCTCACATGAGTAATTCTCGGTGTGGGTAACAAGATGAAACTTGGACCTGATGATCACATTGAAAAAGTTTCATCCGTGAGGAATAGAGTAGGGCTTCTGTGTGGTTATACGCCTATGTAGATGAATATTAGGACTTACTCCAGGATAATTTCTAATGGTGAAAAATCTCAAAGGGAGAGTGACGGGGTATCATGATTCCCCTATGCTCATCTATCCTCTGGTCTTTGCGCACATAATAACAGAGGATGAACAAGGGTGCAACCTCATGAAAGCGTGGATATGGGCTTTCACCACGGAAGATGCCCTCCCACCCAAATAGTTTTTTTCTAGGAAATGAAAATCTGATTCCATGTGAGGATGATCTGACTCCCATGGAAACTAGGTGGAGTATAAAATGTCTGAGGCGGGGCACACCAAGTATAGTGCATGAGGCAATGCAGTAGTTTAATTCCCTGTTTTAGGGACGATGTTGGATGGATGTTCGACAACCTATAGCTTGGAAAACTAGGTTTTACTCCTCATCCCATGGACATAAATAACTGGGGTGCTTAAACCCTTTGTGGAGGGAATGCACTAGTAACACCCCATGGTGATTGGGATGTGGAGTGATCCCTTGAGGGGATCACATTACCGTTTCTATGTAATTAATTGATAGTCGTTAGAGTTCAAATGAGACGAAGCATGAGGAAATTTAGGACAACATGAATCACCACCCAAGGGACATTGAAATCACATCATATAATCTTGGAGGGCCATATGGGGGAACAGTTTGTGAAGCAAATGGGTTAACCCAAAGGGACCTTATGAAGATCTGGTGCTCCATAATGTGGAGAGACACCACAAAGTGGTAATCTTCATGGAGTGTAGTGTTCTAGCCAAAGAATTTAGTATACATGATTCTGAAGAGTGCTTCATGAAGTGAAAGTGATTTCACTGTGTAAGACATTGCATATAACGGATGCCTTGCAATGTGAAGAATTGTGAAGTGATGCACATCGAAAATATTAGTGATCATACTTTATCATGGGTTTCACATGATCATGTATCATAATTTGTGAAAAATGAGTCTATTACGATGACTTAGGTTCATATAGGTATATCCTTCCATTGTTATGGCTAGCGGGCTTCACGAATGGAATTACTTCTTTAAAAGGTGTTGATTATGAAAAAAGAGAATCGAAATTCACAATTCTCAAATACCATGAAGAGTTCATTTTCTCAATTTTTCTTAGAGTAGAGGAAGAATTTCTATTCGAGAGTTGATATGGAAAATGGTTAGGTTATTGGTCCATTGGTTTATGGGGATGCCTGGTATTTATATGAAATAGGTGAAACAAATCATAGAGGATGGGTCACAATGGAATTCAACCTCAAAATTGGAGGTTGATCCATCGAGTTCGACAAACTCACATAGCTCACTGTCATCCACTATGTGGTACATGTAGAGGGCTCTCTCTAGTGCATCATTGTCATGGTGTGCTTCTTCAAATCCTCGGTGGTGGAACATAGCTCTCCATCAAGTGTATTTTAGTCACAGTGTGATATTTTTACTACTCTAAAGTGGAACAAAACTCTCTTCCAAGTATTTCATTGTCGTGGAGTGCTCTAGTAGCTTCTTCGAGGATGTAAAGGATGTTTTTCCTAGTACATAATATCTATTGTAGATCCAGAGGGGCTTGGTGAGTCTTTTATGTGATGTTTCTCTGAGAGGCATATTTCCCATGAATTTTCGTGGGGTTTGATTTCCTATGGAAATTTTTTTGACCCCAACAATATGGAAATATCCATGCACACTAGGTGGGTTTGTTACTGTTGATGTATGTTATTAAAATTGAATGTTATTTAACCATGAGTGATGCAATTAATGTGTAATGTTCTTTCATATGATATTTTATGAGATTTTATTTGTTGCCTGGTATGGAATGAGAGTTGATCATACATGTAACATTTAAGACACTTTATATTTATACTTTCATGCATATTTTTTAAGAATTCATTGAAAATGAAAGCTTTATTAAAGAGCTTTTATTTGTAATTTTTTTCATAGTTATATGATTTTTAAAATAAAATTGTTCCTAATAAGAAATTTAAAAATGTAATATGATATCAATTATAAATAATTGGATTTCTAATGACAAACTAGAAAATTATAATGTGTTTACCATTGTTAAGGAAGAAATAGATGGGGTTTTTTCCAGGTGTGTAATAGCACCTCAATATGATTATGTGGAAGGGTTTTCCAGAATGAATTGTTTTGAATTATTTTGAATCCCTCTTTAATAAATGTGTAATTGAATGTGTCCTGATATTTGGGTTTTTCGTTGTAATAATATGTTTACCTGAAGACATTTAATTATAGTATTCCCAGGTTATATCCCATGAAATTGTTATCTAGTAGTGAAACTTGAAGCCTATATAGTATCATCTGAATGATATAAAGAAATTTTATTGGAGAACATTGATTGTTTAATGATATTTATGGAAAGAGACACATAGTGGATAATGAATAACATTTCAGACTAGGCTATGCCATTTTTTTTCACCACCCACCATCTTTCACTAGAGTGGCAATACCAGGGGATGTTTTATTCTATATTTAGTCTATGAAGTCTTTATGTGACCATCATGGGATTAAAAAACCCTAATAATTTTTGAATAATTTATCTAATAAATTTAATCTTTTTGTTAATTTTAATTTCATAAATCGCTTAATGTAGTTTAGTTTTTGTTAATGAAGTACGTCTAGAATGCATAATATGTTACAAAAAGGTAATCATGTATTATAAGAAATATAAATCTCAACATTATCTACAAGGAATACAATGGTTAGATTACATTACATGCAAGACTGAGTTTCCTTGATTTATTGCATAACACGCATGACTGAGTATTATAGAAAAATAATTAATTATTGAAATATTATTATTTTATAATATTTATTAAAAACATTAAATTGGATATTATAGAAATTAATAAATTATGAATATAGTTGTTTAATTCTTTTGTTTCATATTAAATAGAAAAAAATATAGAATCTAAATGAATATTATTGGAATGATTTTATAAATGACTATTTTTATGTGAAAAAAATTATTTATCTGAAAATGTAAAATTAATTAAAACTACTGAACAATATAAATTAATTTTATATGTTATATATTCCATCAGTTATTATTTATAATCCTCCCATAGAATTTATATGCATATGATGAGAACAGACCTAACATTACACATTAAAACAAAAGAAATTATAGACTATGTTTTGCATCTATTTAATGGATAACCCATTTTAAATAGATTTTTTCGAACATATATTAATCATATATATCAAAATAAACATCATATTTTATCTTAAAACATAATAATTATATTTTATTAGATTTTTTAACTTTTATTGATGTTTAAATTATTGATTATTTGTGAAAAAATATTGTATTTAATTTCAAAACATCATTTTTATATAATTTATTTATAATGTAAAATAATTTTTTTTCAAAGATTAATCATATATTATTTTTTTGATTAGTCCAATTTTTTTCATTTGAATAATTTTCACATGTAAATTGAATATTTAATAATATAAAATTGTTTAACATTTAAACATTAAAACCCCACATTGTTGTCCTATATTAGGGATAAATAGAAAATAAATGTCATCCAGTTATTTGATTGGAATATGGAAAATGTATTCCATATTTTTATTGAGAAAAATTTATAATGTCTAATAAGGTCAACATATTTTTGGATGAAAATTATTAATGGAGGTAATTAAAATTAATTACAACCATTAATGTGAAATAAAGCATAACAAAAGAATGAATCTTAATCCTAAGGGTCCAAATGACCATCAAACATGTCCAACACCCGTTGAACAGCCATATTCTTCCAATAAAAGAGAAATTATTGTCTTTGTATTTTTTTGGTATAATTTTAAACATAAATACATTGGAAGACCAATAATTTCAGTCAATATTTCCTTATGTGTCTATTCCCTTCCCTATAAGAGGCCCCCACATCTTCCACTTCTTCACACCTCTAAGACCAATAATTTCATTCAATATTTCCTTTTTGGGATAGTCTACGAGTTTTTTGTTCTTAAAAATGGAGTTTCTACACTGTTTTTCCTTCCATGGTGTAACATAAGTTTCACACACATAATAAATATTTAAAAACTCCATAATTTATTGTTTCTTTAAGATTATTATATTATATTTATGGAAATATAATAATATAAAGAACCAAACCCTAGATACTAGGGTTGGTCTTCTTACAGTTGGTATTAGAAGAACATTCGTTTAATCCCTGGAAAAAATATTTAGAAAATAAATATTAGTAAAAATAACAATAAGATTGAAATAATGTATAATCATAGTTGAAAATACTATAATTTTTTTAAGTTATTGATTATATATATATTATTCAAATAAATCCCATTCTAGATACTATATGTAGTCATTTTTCTAGGACACATGTACTTGGTGATAACTAATCTAACATGGTTTGTAAGTCCTTACTCAGGATTAAATGTTACATGAATATGGGACATACTACGCACATAGTTTGAAACTAACATGAGATATGTTTTGAATTATTCACATTATCAATAAAATATAATATAGGGGATTTAAAATTAAATTTTTCTTCAAGGAAAAAATCATTATGTTTATGAGATTATCAATGCATATGATTTCAAATTTTTTTATGTGTTTTTCTCAGTTGAGATTATCTATTCTGATTCATAACCTAATTTTGTGTATGCCATTAAATAGAAATAGATCCTAGTATAAGGAATAGAAATTGTATCAATGCATGTATCCCATGTACGGATTTCCCTCATATGAAAAATAATGATATTGGTACTCATGATATGACTTGTGTTGAACAACACATAACTATACTGGGATACCTAAACCATGTTTTGGGAAATAACCTTTCTATAATAGAGTATATTGAACCACAACGTGTATAAGAAATGTTAGAACACTTTATGATAAAAAAACCTCCAAACATCAAGGATACTATAAACCCATTTATAGATTAGTATTAGATATGTTCATTAGAAGTGTTATTTTTCTAGTTGGGATGTAAAAATATAGATAACGGGGGATTTATAAATTAATAAAAATTTAGGAGTGTATTTTTAATAAATTTTTTTGATAAATATTTCCCTCACAAAAAATTAGTGGATATAGAAAGAAAATTATTCTTTCCGGAGGATGAAAACGTTCTATATTATGAATCTAACTATACTAGGTAATCAACACATGTTTCAGACTTCATTTGTAATCTAATGTGCTAGATCAATCAATTATTTGATTGTTTGAAACCATTCTTTAAAATTACACTATAATCCCAAAGTTTCTCATCGTAAAAATAAATAGTCTCATGTGCTATCAAGATGAAGATTTAATTATATATGTCTCATCAAATAATAGTAAAAAAGAGAATAATAAATTGGAGGTTGGAATAGTTGATAAGGGGACGAAAAAAATGGTAAATCATTCATCATTTTCAACCTATAGTAGGAAACACCATTGTGCATACATAAAAGGAATATATTTTTAAAAAATAATATATAAAGGAAATCATACTAATGATTTCAAGGGATAAAATTGAGATATCAATGTTCAATGTATTAATTTTAGGGAGACTATATACTATTATAATGATTTTAAAAAGAGTCATGAAATCATGCTTTAAAAATTATATGGGGGAAATCCCAATGTTATGAGATCGTAATTTCTGAGGTTGCTATTACTAAGGATGTCGGGGAAGTTTTATTAATTTTTTCCTCAAACATATCAAATTCATTATTTTATTCTGGATCATTTCATTCTTTTATATCATTATATTATTCAAATACAAATACACATTTCCCTTTTTAATTAATGTAGTATTTATTAGAAAAAACTAATATAATAATTGTTGAAAACAATTTGGGTCGGTCCGTCCCCTTTATTAAATATATACATTCTCCAGTTGCAGAAATTATCATCATAGGCACTATTAACTTTGAAATAATCCCCAATAATGAATGGATTTTAAAATATGATTCAAAAACATATTGCATGTAGACGGAAGAAATTTTTTTCAGGAAAATGTGCAATACATTAAATTTATGACTAAAACATCATCATGTAGTTTATATATAGATCCACCATCAATATCTCATATAAATGAAATTATTAGGGAGGAAGGTAATACAATATCAACGAATCAATATATTTATGATGTAACTATTTCTCCAGAATATAATGATTTATTTCTAGAAAATTTACGAAGTCATTCTCCACATTTGGAAGATGGGTTCTCAAATAATTTTATTCTTGGTCCAAGTCCAATATAAACAACTCTTTATATAATGGATTCATTTAAATTAGAACAAATGGTGAAAAATCTAGAGGAATTGAGTGATAAAGGATTCTCTAACCAGACTATTTCCTCATGGGGAGCCCCAAATCTATATTTCAATATGAATGATAGATCCATAATGTCTTTCATTTTTTATAAAGAAATCAATTTTATTACAATAAAGAACATATATCTCTTACATTGGATTGATAATTTATTAGATCAACATCATAGAGATAAGTTATTTTGGAATATTGACCTTTGATATGGATATCATCATTTGTGTGTGAGGAAGGAAGATATTCCCAAGACATCATTTTGAACCATGTATGGACATTAAGAGTTTATGTAATTCTCTTTTGACTGACTAATTCTCCCACAGTTTCTAGTGATCTAATGAATAGGGTTTTCAAGAAATATCGTGATATATTATTTGTGATATTTCTAAATGATATCTTGATATACTATAAAAGAATGAAATACCATGACAATAACTAGTAGATTATTATGAAGAATCATAGTGCAAAATAATAAAATGGGATATTTAGAATGTGTAAATTTTAACATTAACTATTTTCCATTAATGTACTTATTATCTATAAGAATAAATTTTCAGTTTTTCCAATGGAAATTTTTTTTTATTTATTGAAAATACAAATATACATAACAATATTACATATTTTTACTAGTTTATCATTTTAATTTCGATGTTATTTCTGAACTTCTCTTGATTATCTAACCCAATGACCATTATTACTCGTAGTAGGGTTTTATTTCTATGGAAAAAATAATCTAAAGGATGTTTTGAATAATTGATTCGGAGATTATTGAATGCTCTGATCCTGACTCTACCATCGAGAGATGGTGGATTTTTTATTTATAGTGATGAATCAATGAATGGAGTTGGTTTCACCACTTGGTAAAATGATAATTTTATTTCTTATCACTCAATGTATTTAAAATCGTTCAAAAAAACCATAAAATATTTCTCTTATGTTAAATCCTATAATATTTTCTCAAAAAATATGATGAAACTAAATCTATGGCGAATGATGAGAGATATATACAGATCACAATAACATAGAATATATATTCTCATATAAAGGTCTCAATACAATCCAATGGATATGACTTGATCAATATATAAATTATGATTTGTTAATACACTATAACCTAGGAAAGGAAAATAAGGTATAAGATGCAATGATCATAAATGTGTATGGAGTTATAAACAAAATGTTATTTTCTACAGACCCTATGTGCATGGGTCTAACAAAGATGGAAATGGGAATTATCAAGGAAATTAAAACATCATTGTTTATTCAATTCTTTTCCATTCATCTTTATTATATAGTATTAAATGTTTTTTATTAATGATGAAAATTATAAATAGAAAATTAAAAATCTGAATAATGGGATGTTTCCAAACAACATTTCTAAGGATTAAATTATAAAATTTGGAATGAGGATATATCGTCCCTCTATATCATGAAAAAATTCAGTTATGTAATGATTCCTACAGTTTGAGTTTCACTGTACACCATTGTAGAACTAAAATGTATTGATATTTGAAAATAAAATTATGGTTGGATAACATGAATGTTTAATGTGATGATTATGTATTTGTATTATTAGTCTTTCAATAGGTGGAGGCAAAGAGACAACATGATTGAAGAGTTATGAATCCTCTATCAATTACTAAAAGGAAATGTGTTGAAATAACCGTGGATTTTATCAAGATATTTCAAAAAACACCCAGAAGGAATGATTAAATATGGGTGATTGTAGATCAACTTACCCAATCATCTCATTTTTATCTCTCTATGGGAGGAGTTGACAATAGGGCACCTAGAACGGCTCTATATTAATGAAATTGAATGAATTCTAGGAAAACCACTCTCAATTATTCGTTATTTTGTCCAACTATTTACATTTGAATTCTATAATAGACTTTATAAAGAAGGGGATATTGAGCTTCATTTGAGTACTCTTTATCATCCTCAAACTAACATGTAGTTAGAAATTATGATCCAAACCTTTGATGCGATGTTGAAATCATTCTCACATGATTTTAATAGTTTGTGGGATAATTATTTTTCACATGTAGACTATTCCTACAATTTTAATTTCCATTTATGTTTTAATATAGAATAACATGAAGCATTTTATAGAAAGAGATGTTATACACCAACTTGTTGTGTTGAAGTTGGTGAAAGGAATCATAAAAGACATGATCTTTTGAATGAAACCACAGAGATGGTAAATTCAATTTTAAACCATTTCAAAGAATTTCAAAGATTGGAAAATAACTATACCTATAAATAGTAGAAGGATTTGGTATTTAATGTATGAGATCTCTTTCTCTAGATAGTATCTCCTAAGAAGGGTGTTATAATATTTTGGTGGAAAGGGAAAATAATCCCTAGTTGGATTTGTCCTTTATTAATTCAAGAGATGATTGGAGTGGTGGTATATAATTTGGGAATGTCGATAGTGCTTTCAAAATTAAAAATTGTGTTCCACAACTCATTTTCATGAATATACATTCCATAACCAACACATGCCATCCCTTCTAAAGTAATAAATTTGGAACATGATTTTACTTACTGTAAAGAGGTTATTCCCATTTAAGACTCTAAAGAAATATTTTTGAGGAATTTGATGGCATTAATGGTAAATAAAATATGGAAAATCACAAAATTTAAGAGGAGACATAATATTATGAGAAATATATGATGAATAACTACATAAAAAATTTCATGAGGTGACGATCTAGAATTTAGAGGGATGAGAATTTTGTAGGAGGGAATAATGTAAAGGCCCAAAATTCTATCAATTAGATTTTCTTTATACATTTATTTTATATAGTATAAATAACATAAAATAAGTTATATAACAAAATACAAAACTTATAGATGATGACAGAATGAAATAATATATATTTCTAGAAGTTAAGGAACCTATACCAATGAAATATTAACTTGACCATAGGATTCCTATAATAACACAAATGATTTGTAAATTTCATGAATGAATAGTACCCTCACCTATTAATGCATAAATAAATTTTAAGAATCATGTAAATGAATGTATGATATAATTATATCATTGGGTAATTAATTGAATATTTTGAAAATTAATAATTAAATATTTGTATTTTTTTAAGTCATAAATATTTATTTATAATTTTATAATTAATAAAATGATTTAAAAACTAATTTATTTTCATAAAATTTATTCATAAATCAGTATTTTTTTATCTTTTTATTTTTTGATAATTTTATTTTTACTTAGTAAATTTATTTGGGTATTATAATATTAGTTTTAAAATAAAAATATTTATTTTTCGTGTAAATGATGATTAAAATTAAAAATTACATTTCTAATATTAAAAAAACATAAAGAGTAGAATATTTTTTAATTACAGACATTTAATAATGGTTCGGGTTATTTTTTTTGATTTTTCTAAAATAATTGATTTTTAAAAAAATAATAATATATGATTACTTATGATAAATGAAAACGAGATGAATTAGTGAAGAATAGGTTTTTTGAGGATGATTTAATCCCATAATCTCGAATCAATTTTCATAATTTTAATATTTTTTTGACAACTCTCAAACATTTTTTAGTCTTGAGAATATACTATAAAATAATGAATAAACTATTCCAAAAACACCCCTAGCCACCACTGTAAATACAACCCCTCACAACCCTATGTCATCACAACTTCCAAGAACCGATGCTTGTCAAATTTATGAACTATAATCTACCCAATCCCGTCCCACACGTCCAAGAACTTACGATCTCATCAAAATACCTACTCCATTTCACTATGGAGGTTATCAAGGAGGATAATTCTAGAGGATAAATCCCATTCATTTTCGTTTTTAATTTCTTTTCATGTTATTAAAATTTATTATTCTTTCATAAACTCCTCTAATCCATATACAAAAAAACTATAGTACCATAAAGGTACCTAAAATTTATTATATTAATTGAATAATCTATCAGGAAACCGCTTTTCTTTTTTATTTTAATGTAAAAATTTAAATACCTTCTACGAGTTGTTCTTTAATAGCCTTCAAAGAGAAAATGTTATTATTTTTTTCACTGTCATCTAATATGTTAACACAATAATTTTAATTTTGAAAAATAATTGTAAAATTTATATTATAACTATTTTTATGTTTTGGAGGTATCATATATACATAATATTAAACTATAAAACAAAATGTGTTCATTTTGATCAATAACCACTATAATAATATAAAAGATTATCCCAAAATGACTTATCTAATGATTCATCATCACAACGTACAACCAAATGATATATGTAACCAATTACACCTTTATATGTTCATCAATATCATATAATTCAAATTTTAGAGAATTATATCCATCATAAACTAACTCTTTAATTATACATAAGTGAATCGGTCATGAAAACCAAGTAAAGAAACGCTTCTAAATGAAAAATTATATATTATAACACATCAAAAATAACAGAAATCAACTTCATAAAACTATTAAAATTATATAAATTTTTTATTGGTTCATAAATAAATAATTAATAGATTTAAATTTTTTTATCTCGGAAAATATTTTCAAGTGTAGGACACATTCAAACATAAGATATCGGTTTCTACCCGATCATTTAATTATCCATCAGGTTAATTTTTCACTGTCATTAATCAAATGTAATGATTATTTAAATATATTAAATTATTATATATTATTTTTATATTTTTAAAACTCATATATCTAGCTCTTTTTATCATTATTTTATGTAAATTATACTTTTTACAGGGTTCCATTTTTAATTATTACAGATACACAAGCCCAATTAATTTGAACATCATGATTTCCAACAAATATGCCAGTACCATTCAAAATATGTTTATATAAACCATTGATTTTATAAAATAAATAATTATTTCTTGAACATAAATATTTTTCTATTTGTGTTTTTATACAAAAAATTATAAAAAATACAAACGATTTTTCCCAAATGAATATTTTTTAAATAAATTATAAGAGTATTGTATAAATAATTCCTTAGTAAATTTATTAGAGTATTTTCATTTTTCCACTCATCTATTATGTATTATTATTTATTGCTATTGGAATATTGTGATTATCATCTACCATAATATATTAAACTGTTAATGATCAGTATGAATGTGGATGTTCATTGTTAATATTGTTCACCATACAACTCATAATGGTTAGTGATTATGTTTATGTATTTGTAAAAGTTATTCACATCAATTATATATTTATATATGTTGTTTATGTTCAATCCCATTCATATGAATAATTCATTTGTTTTAATATATTACGGGAAGGGTCCGATATAGCCCCTCAATACATCGATATTTCTAATGAGAGAAAAAATAGATGGATATGGCCAAGGCCTCTCCCATTTTCATATATCGGATTTTGTTGAAGCCTTAATCATTTTCAAATGTCTTGGTTGAGGCCACAAAGATATTTTCTTAGCAGTATGGCCTTATGAGTTTACTCATTATAATATTAGTAATTGAAAAATTATGTTATTATTCGACTATTATAATATCCATGGTTATTTATTTTTCGATTATTTATATGATTAATTTATTCTAGTTATATTCCTACTTTATTACTGAAGTATAATTATTACATTTTGTGAGTTTAATTTAAAACACAACATCATGACCTTGTAGAAGGTAAGGAAATATGTCATGAAACACATAATTATTTTTACACATAGTAGGCATATCATCAATGCTGAGTATCACCACTACCAATTAATATAACTACCCTTTGTAATGGTTAGTATATCCAATATCTTGTTTTTTTATTATTTTAATAATCATACACACAATAATATAAAATCACCTGTTTATTCAGAATATGAAAATGTATTTCCCCTGATCTATAATTGAAATGTGGTCTATATAAATAAATCCTACACATACTCAAAATCATAACTGATTCAACTAGGTGGTGAGTCATTGGTTTGTAAGAATCACATTCCCATAAACATATAACAATTTGGATCTATATAATATGGATGAAAGCATAATTACATTTTTTGTTTTTAAATATGATTAATTATATAACAATTTTAGTGATGATGTGATACCCTATGAAAAAAAATTCAATACAGAAGTGTGGGTTGAATCATTATCGAATAAGACATTTTTCAATAATAGTGTGGATCCTAGACATATCTTTCACAACATCATTATCATTTTTAATATTATTAGTTATGATCAAGTTATATCATTTATTGAGAGGTTATTGATACTTATATTTGTCAATAACAATTTTATTTGTACATTGATTAGAACAATTCACATTCTCCTTGACATTTTAGCATTTTATTTTTTATGGTTTTTTTTAGTTTACCTTTCTCTGCATACATTTCTAATTCGTTCCCCTCTATATCTGTTATGTATCGACATGCTATATATCATTATATTACATTCCTGAAATTTTAACCATACCCTTATGAAAATTTCTCAATCCCCTTATTAAAACCATGTGACTGATTGGAATATATAAAAACCATTAATAACTACTGATCATAATGAATGATTTATCCATAGCAACTATTGTGCCATATAAATAATCACTTTTAGAGATATTATTTTAGGTAACTGGTGAAAAATCAAATTGTTATTTCTCAACCAATGATATAACCTTAGATGTACCTCACTTGTCATTTAAAATATTCAACATATGTACTAACAGATTCATAATCCTTATTCTTTAGCTCAATTATTTTCTATAAAATCTACATTTGATGAGTTCATAGACTTTAATTTCATTAAAATATATAATTGACCTCATCATATTCCATTAATTTAGTTTCATCATGTTGCCTTGTTTTCTTAAAATGACTCCACCATTAGCGTATTTCTCCTACCATATGATCCACATACAGAAAGAAATTTCATACAGAGAGAACTAGAGAAATAAAAATATCATTCTTGGGGAACTGATCCATTAGAAGACCAATGGTGGATCTAATGACCATCTGAAATATGGTATAAGTTCATCATAAACAAATCAATGATATCTTGGACGCTCATTTTAAAATTTGTAATATTTGTCTGATTTATGTATTGAGAGATATTTGAGAGCATAACTATATGGTTTTGTATTCCATCCCCCATGTAGTCAATTTTTGAAGAAAAAATTTATGAAAATTGTTTTTGACATTCATTTTTAACAAGATTCCTCCAAGTTAAATCAATAGACTAAAATCAAAATGAATTTTATAGGACTCATGATAAAATGATAAAAGTGAGGAAACACAGAATGGTGAAAAAATTGATGATACGTCTTAAATGAGGGAATATATTTATCATCCAATTAAAATTTTATGTCTACCCTCTATCACATTCTATTAAAAAAATTAATATTTTTTAATTTAATCCATTATATTATTTAGAAAATATTTTCAAATGATAACAAAATCCTTAAGTGATAGAAAATTATGTTGTCCTGGCATAATGCATATAATTATTTAATCATTCATGTCTAAAAATTAAATTATTACCAAAAAATAAAACTCGAGAACCATATAAGATTAGTCTCATTAAAGACTATATATACAAGACACTAAATTTAGTTAATATCATCCATAAATCCAAAAAATTTATTCTCCTATTAATCCATTCATAAATATTTCATTTGTAATTCAATAAATTGTATTAACATAAAATCTAAAAACATAATATAGAGTCACATAATATGTTCCATAATGGTAAATATTTTATATTGTAATCGATAATATTTTGTAAGAAAAAGATAATCATATAGATATGTTATAAAGTTCATAATATAAGAAACAGATACCTAATCATTCATATATCATTGTTAATTAATCACAAAATAATGAATTTGAATTTCCAAATTAAAGTTTCATATAAATGGTAATTATTCGTATTAATTAATGATCTATGAGAGCATATCAAAATTCTATTAAAATTACATATAAATTTTTCAATTATTCTCCCAATTAGAAATATTACATCCATGCTCTTTATTTCATAGTTAAAAATAATTTATTACATAAAATATTAACCTGATATGACATATATGATCAAAAGGTCTAGTGACTTTGGGGAGCAGGAACATTACATAACAACTTAAAATGTGGAATACATATATTTATTGAAAACTACTTTGTCATGACCACACTCATTCATTCATACATTTAATTGCATGGGATAACCTAAGGACATGCATAAGAAAAGGGTGAGGTATAAATCCCAATAAGGGAGTAAACAAGCATAAAATGAAGAATATAGTACATGTTAGGAAACTGGCATATTAATGGAGCACAAGAGATTCATGAACATAAAATAATGATGCATCTTGAATATCATAACATGGACATATGGAGAAATCATTTAACATAAATTTATCATGATCCAAGGCTCATTAAACATGGATCATTAGTAAAACCTCATTTCACTTGAATTATCATGAGTAAACCCTCATTTCCATTAACATAACATGATACTAATCATTACCCAATGCATTGGAGCACTATTTGGGCACTCCTTTTTAAATCATTTTATATCATGCATAAGTTTGCCACCTGGATCATACAACTACGAATCATTCAACATCATAAATTCTTTCACAACAAAGGAATGTGAAATAAATAAATAATAATATGTAAGCGATATGTAAATGTTCTTAAAGTTGAATACTCATGATAGGGAGATGGGCATTATATTTACTACACATTGAATTTTTCTTGTAAAACTATGTTGCAAATTTGGCTGCATAACGATGTGACACAAGAATTCATAAAAATGGATGATGATAGATAAAGAGGCATCACATCATGTGTGCATGAAATGAAGTATAAGGGTGTCATATAGGTACATGACCCAAAAAATGTAATGGAATTTAGATAACTAACATAAAATAATTTCTGAAATGTAAATGAAGAGAGAAAAACCCCTTATCGAGTTTCATCATTTTAAAAGGTGTACATGGGAGGAATTAATGAGAATTAAAAGGGTCTCTCATCATTCAAACAGAAGTAGGAAATTATATTGGAGGTGATAAATTATACCCCAACATTTTTTTATTGAAAATAAAAGGGCACAACAACATGAATAAATATGGACCAAAATTAAAAATGAATAAATTCGTTAATTGGAAGTGTGATCCAAAGGGATTGGGAGAGGCATGAGAGATTCTGTTTGGGAGTTTGGGGAACCTAGGGAAATTCTAGAGGGATTAGGGTAGATATTAGATGAGATCTAAAGGATTTTTGGGAATAGGAAGTTGGATCCTGTGTGGGAAAATTTTGGAAAATAGATGGAATTATTTATTATTTTGGTTTTGGACACCACAAATTAAACTAATCAAAACTAAAAACCAATCAATTGTTTTTTTCACATGGGTTATTCGAAATAGAAGTGGAAAAAATTATCATATAATTCGAATAGATGAACTTCTTAAAATATTAGTCTTTCTTATGTGTAGGTGAGTCACACTCTCAAAACAATCATTTTAAAAGATAAAATGTTTTATTAATATTTGAGGGTCCACTAAGGAATTGTGAAACAAATAATACCATTCTAACCTATTTTTTTTCAAAAAAATATTGGCATATCATAATATTTTTCATATTTTATAAAATCACAATTGGTTCATTATCATGTCATAAAAGAGATTATATATTAAAATGGTATTTAATTTTGACCCAAAAATTAAACTATCTCAATAAATTAAGAAAAATTTACTATTGGATAGTATCAAAGTCGTAATTCAAAAAAATTATCATTGTATCTAAATAATATTTATAAATATGTGAATTTTTACTTTTAAAATAAAATCTACCATTTATCGAAAATTCATGGGTTTTTTCAAAAAAAAAAGATTCAAGCCATAATGAAAATTAAAATTATATTAATAAAAATTTTATAATAATTTAAATTTAATAAAAGTAATTTAGAAATATTATTTTATTAAAATATTATATAAGTTGAAAATTCAATTATTTCATCAAAATAGATTTCATAATGAAATAATAACTAAAAATACTATTTTTGCTTTATGAACTATTGACAAAGTAACAATAATAAAATGAATGAATATTATTTAATCTATACAAATATAATGAACATAATCATAGTTTTACGGCTCGGTTACATAACCACATATTACTCTCACATATGACCTATGGTTATGGAGTGTGATAGTGATAGAATATTGTGGCGGATTCGATAAAATCACTTAGGTGGTAATGAATTTCAACATACAGTTCTCCTATCAGTGGTTCAGTGTGAGCATTATGAGATGATGTTCCGCATGGTCATGGACAAGAGAAAAACCCAATGATGCCACCTCCTTTTTGAGCTCTAAAAAATGTGCTTCGTAAGTGGAAATTCTACTGGATGAGTCCATTGCCTACATTGTCTGAGTAAATTGGATTTGATAAAACCCTATATTTATACTAATCAATTGAACATAGTCCAGTGTTTATATTAAAAATGATAACAAATTTTCACAATATTTTTAAAACAAAAAAACATAAACATCGGAAGTGCATATTTTATATATACAATTTACATAATAAGACTTTTAATTAGATGAAGAGTAATATTCATTAATAAATTTTTGGGTCGTTACAATCTTACCCCCTTAAGAATTGTCTCACACAAAATTTTCATTTCCCACACTAAAACCTATGATTATATCTACGATTCATCACTTCCCCCAATTACAATGCTGCCTCTTTAAACTTGTGGTTTCAACCCAACACCTTGACGATGGGCATTGTCTTATTTGGTTGAAATTTTTCGAACAATCTAAGATCATCACAAGATTCTCTTCATATGATATGTCATTATCTAAGAGTATGAAATATTGATTCAGTATGTGCAATGGCTTAGGTATGTACATCATCAAGAGTGATACAAGAAAAAAATTGTGTACATTTGATAGGTTCGGTGGGATTGCTAGTCGATAAGACACGGCTCAAATGTGAGCAAGGATCTCAAAAAAGTCTGATGTACCCTAGATTATGATTTCAATTCTTCCCAAATCTCATAATTTTCATCCATAATGATATGAAAATGAATACCATGTCTCCAACATCAAACTCTAGGTCTCGTCAATAATTATCATAATATCTCTTATGTCGACTCTAATCATCTTTAATGCATTACTGGATGGCCTTATCCTTCTCCACCATTTCATCAACCATTTCATGAAATAGGAGTTTTCTCTCCCAAACTTCATCCCAACATGTCATTGTTATGAACCTCTTCCCATAAATGGATTCATAAGGATCCATTTGGATACTTGAGGGGAAACTATTATTTTATGAGATCTCAACCATAGAATGATTTTCATCCCACCCTCATTTGATGTCTATTGAGAATGTTCTGAATATTTCCTCAAGTGTTTGGACATTCCATTTATATTGTCCATCATTTTGAGGATGATAATATGTACTGATGTTTAACAGAGCATTTTGATCATGATGAAGACACTTCCAGAACATATAGTTAAATCATGGATCTTGATCAGATACAATAGATAGGGGAACTCCGAGATGCCTATACACTTCATTGTTGTATATCTGTGTATATTGATTAAATGTTAAATCCTCTCAAATTAAAATGATGTTTGAAGTCTTTATAAGACAATCCATAGTAGCCCATATTTCATTACTTCCATAAATTTCATCAAAAGTTCAGTGAAAAAGTCCATGGTAATGTTCTCACATTTCCATAATGGTATGTGTAATGATTGCATTATCCCCTTATACATTCGCCTCTTGAACTCCAGATTGGATGGAACACATAGTCTTGACCTAAATCTCACAATTTCTTCTTCATTGACATTAAAATCAGAGGATTTCCCTTTTCAGATATTTTTCACTTTTTATGAATTCCCATATCATCCTTTTGAGCATCCTTTAACCCTTCCAAAAGAGACAGTTTATAAATTATCTATGAAAGTATTGATGATGTTCCCTTCTTTATGATTCCCATGCCAGCTTTTTCAAATCTAAAAAATCTTTCATTCACTCCAATTCTCATCAATGATATAATTGTTGGCTCCTTTCTACTTAGATCATCTACCACTTTGTTCTCATTCTCAGTGTGGCAATAGATTGAGAATTCATAGACTTTAATCATCTTTAGCCAACTTCATTTGTACATGATCAATTCATTCTATTTTAATATATATTTGAGGATTTTTTGGTCTATATATATTTTACCCTTCTATCAAAATAAAGATAATGTCTCCAAATTTTTTCAGTGAAGATTAATACAGCCAACTCCAGATCATTTTTTGGATAGTTTTTCTCAAGAAAATTCAATTTATTTTTTTCATAGTCAATGAGTATGTCATTTTTCATCAACACATACCTCATTCCCTTCTTCTAAGCATCACTAAATACCAAAAAAATTTCTCCACTTATGGGATGTTTGAGCATGGGTACAGTGATAATCTAATATTTCAACTCCTTAAATCTCTATTCACATTCATCACTTGAAAAAATCTTTACTCCCTTCTATGTTAGCTTGGAATGTAGTTTGGACAATCATGAAAAATTTCTCACAAATCAACGACAATATCTAACTAACCCCAAGAAGCTACCAATATACATTACTGATGTTGGCCTCAAAATTCCTCAATTGCATCTACTGTAGAGGTATCCATAGATATCCCATAACTTTTGATTATATCTCCCATGAAAGAGACATCCATCAACAATAACTCATAATTGTTGTACCTTTTATAGAGGTTCCCATATGGAAAGATCTCTTGTACATTTCCCAGATGCTCCTCCATAGTTTCGGAGTATATTTTAATATCATCTACAAGGGTTATCATAAATTTTTTTAGGCAATCTCAAGAGAATATATTCATCAAATCCAAGAAGATTTTTGGATCCTTAGTGATCCTTAAAGGAATTACAAGGAATTCATAGTGCTCATATCTTGTACGAAATGCAGTTTTTGTAATATCCTCCTTAGAGATGTATTGTGCTCAACTTATCTGATCGAATAAGTCCATAATTCAGGGTAGAGGATACTTGTTATTTATTGTGATTTTTTAGCTCACAATAATCAAATAGAAGGTGCATTGACCTGTAATTATTTTTGATGAAGAGGACAGGTGAACCTGATGGTGAAGCACCTTGGCATATAGACCCTTTATCTAGATTCTCATGTAGTTGATTCATCAACTAATAAATCCCCATAATAGCATTTTCAATATTTATTCTTGGATATTGATAATGCCACATGTATAAGATCAATTGAGAATTCAACATCTCTTCTAGTTGTAAGACTAGAAAATTCCTCAGAAAATACTTGAGTGAATTCCCTCACAATATTCATGTCTTCAAATATGCTTTCTTCCATAGATTCAATAATCTGAGTATGATATGCATGCTCATAGTGAAGCAATATCGACGCTTGAGAAGATTATGTTGAAAAATATCCATCCTCCTCCTTACACCTATAAATAATTAGGGGTTGATTCACTATATGGATCGTTAATTCCCTCTCACGAAAATATTTGATGGGTCTATGAATGGAAGGACAATCCATTCCATTAATTTCATACAATTACATTATAGGGAGTATGGAGAGGTTAAACAGGATGTTTGATCCACAAATAATGGCATGGAAGAGTTATATTTATAGAATGCAATAATTTCAACATTTTCTGTTCACACCAACATTTTTACATCCAAGATTATTGGTAATGATGGGATCATTATATTAAACATTTGGTATAAAAAATAATGATTTGAACATGAATCAAAAATTATGTTCTCTATTATAGATATAATCACTAGAGTAATTGTCCCCACATCGTTGTCAGGGTTCACATCGGTAGTAGGGATCGAAAAAGAACACCATTATTGCCTTTGAGGTGGTTGTTTTCATAAGAAAACCCCGTCTTAGGGAACTAGTTTGCAAAGTTCCCTGGTTCATGGAAGTTGAAGTAATGAACAATTCGCTGAGGGACGAAAGGATCATTCATTTCCTCTATTGCAGCCACATTATTTTCTTATTGGCAGTTAATGTCTAGGTGCCCTTCTCTTCCACACCTAAATCATTTCCTCGTCCCATTGAAGAAATTTATGGGGAGAATCTTTCTGTATCTTTGGAATGTGAGGAGCTTGATTTTATTGTAACCATTGGATTTATCCAACTGACTTCTAGAATTTTTGTCTATATTTCGATTCCTATCCCCATGATATCAATTTGATTTTATTATCTCAATTCTAACATTGAGGTCTCATCAGACAACTTCCTTATAGATCTCGAAGTCACTGATCGCTAAATATTTCTGTAGGATAGGTTTTATCCCACCAACGATATGGTCAACCATGAATTTTGGGGTCAAGAAAATGTTGAGGGCATATCATTCAAGCCATTGGAAATTTTCCCTGTACACACGAATGGATCCGTTGTATTTTATTGAGATAAATGAAGTCCCATTTGATCTTATATTGGAGGGTTCAAGGAAAATATTTATCGAAAAATATATCCTAGAGATCCTTCCATTAGAACACCTCGATCTAGTCCTTGGGCTTTGCATTATTATCAATGTATAACATTTATAAGATTCA
The DNA here is from genome assembly GCA_963277665.1 of Viscum album. NCBI lineage: Eukaryota > Viridiplantae > Streptophyta > Magnoliopsida > Santalales > Viscaceae > Viscum > Viscum album. Next base: position 442,110,217 of record OY728165.1, on the reverse strand, counting down.
CCATCCATATGATAAAAAACTATAAGAACCATCTCTTTTTTGGAACATTGAAGGATGGTGAATATATTTTCAAATGATTTGACCCATTTTCATCAATTGAGGGATAAAATGATCTATTAAAATAAGGAGGCCTTTGTCTCATGATGCTCTCGATTGTGTCTTTTACTATCTTTGGGGGGGGGGGTGAACATTCCTCATGATCCATGTTTCTATTATGAACTATAGTTAACTAATAAAGTATTATGACAATGTTCACGATTACCACTCCCATTGGATTGGGAATCATATTATAAAAGTCATCACATTGATCTTCTCATCAGTTGTTATCCCGAGTCCTCCTGTTACTAGCCATTGGCTAAAAAAGGAATTGTTGACCTCACCTATTTTGCTAATCTCAATTTTGATTCAATGTGATTTGATAATACCAAATAATGTTTATCTATGTACTAATTCATTCAATCGATGAAATCCTACTATTGAGTTGATAAAAATATCAATATAATAATTGGAATATGTTAATCAATATTTATCTGTGCTTTTACATACTTTGAAATAATTCATACATATGTTTTTCATAGAACAAATAAGTGTTAAGTCCACTATTATGCCTAATGTATACCGATACAAATAGCAACTGATAAGGCTAAGTACATCGGTACAGAAGTCTACCTATATAGATAAGGTCACCAATATTCATAACAGCTATCGATTGAAGAAGAGATATTGATTGAATAATTTTACCAATATGCATATGTCGACTGATACAGACCTACCAATACATAGTATACCGATAAGTAAAGGTCACTGATACGTAGTTACCGATACAAGCTACTGATACAAACAGACTGCCAGAAACTACCTATAGGATTTCCACAGATTCAAATACAAAGTCCAATGATACAAATACAATGTCCACTGATACAAAAGAGCTACTGATACATAGGGATGCTGTTATAAATATTAACAGTTACCAATAAAAATGATCTACTGATACAAATAATCTACCGATAAGAGGAGCTACTGATACAAGGAGCTACCGATAGAAGGAGAAGAAGATTCAGGAAAGCTACTGTTACAAGGATTAACATCTACCGATAGAATCCATTCACTGTTTCTCTGAAATCTATTTCTATTTTTTTATTTAGAAACAACCATATTTGATGTTTTTAATGCACCTACAGTTAATTAATGATAGCGGTTGGAATTCCAAGAACCATACCTCATACCTGTAAAAAGGTAATCATTCCTTTTTCCGGAGCTAATGATATATAAAATAACCTCGATCGACTAAAGATGTGCTTGTTGGGTGGTCAGTCTTCACATGTTAATATGAGACTTAAATTCTTATAAAAATAAGGAAAAATCTCTCTAGAACCCAAACATTCAAGGAGAAAAGATCTTCAAATATTTCACTTGCACTCAAGCTGATCAGACTGATCATCCTGGACCTGGATGCGATATATAAAAAACGACACTATATTTCATGAAAAAAAAACAGATAAGGAATCAAAGCCTCATATGCATCAATCCAAGGAGTCCAGAGCTGCAATTCAAATCAGTAGAGCATTCTTAATATCATATCTACTCTCCCTTAGTTATTATTTTATTTACATTTTGAGCAGTGTGTGTGCTTTGTATTTTTAGACAGGCACTGTCTCCTGTGCTGAACTGGAGGATTTCTATATCCTCACCCAATCTTTTCTTTATACTCTTGTATCCCACTGTGGATAGTGGTAGAGGACAATTGTGATCTGGATAGCCTATGTGTTATTGATTTGTTTCCCCATGAAAAACTGTGGGAGTGGTCTTAGTACATGGAAAGTATGATTACTGTTGTTTAACACGATTTTGGGTTTGGATCAGAGATTATATAAATTATTTGAGATTACTAATTGTCAGCTTGATACTGAACCTCTTGGTTAAAAATGTTGTGCTTATTTTTTTTAAACTATATTGAATATTTTTATTTTAAGTATTTTAAATATAAATCTATTTTAAATTAACTCTGATAGTTAAACTAGAAAGTGTTTATAACATTCAATTGCTAGTACGTTGGTTTCAAAAGTTAATTAATCATCAGATTGAGTTAACATAGAAATAATCAATCTCTTAAGATACTAATTTAAAACTTACAATCATTATAAATTAACTACAGTTTAGCTTGTCTTTTAAATTTGGGGATTTTTAATAGAAATATTTTTAATAGAAATTTTTAATTGGAACTCAATTCACCACCCTCTTGAGTATCCACTCCGACCAACATTTGGTATCAGAGGATGGTTTATTAATAATGGATTTCCAAACACTATGTTTTTTAACTTTGATTTTAGTTGCATCCTAAAGATCTTAAATTTCTGTTAGTTCTAAATTTTATCTCTTTAAATATATTTTTTAAATTCTAATTATGGATAATAGACAAGAAGGAGCTGCTACCAATAGTCCACCATTAATTAATGGTTTTAATTATGCCCAATGGAAACTGAAAATTAAAATTTATTTAGAAAGTATGGGATTTCATATCTGGACTACTATAGAGACTCAATATAAGATTCCAGAAACTGAAAGAACTACTTGGGATGAACCTAATTAAAATGATTACAATAATAATTGTAAATCCAAGAATAATCTGTACTTTGCTTTAGGAAATGAAGAATTTAATCTAATATCTTCTTGCGAGACTGCTTATGAAATTTGAGATACATTGGTTGTTTCTCATGAGGGAACAACCAATGTGAAGGGAATGAAATTAAACACTTATACAATAAAGTATGATTATATTAAAAGGAATCTGGATGAACCTATTTCTGAAATATATCATACGTTCAACGAAATTGTAAATACAATGAGCTCACTTCGAAAGGTTGTTCCAACTAAGGATAAAATCATGAGATTAGTAAGATGTCTCCTTGAATGATGGAGGGGAACATCAGTTTCAATAAGAGAATCATGTGACATAAGTTCACTTCCTGTTAAAGAGCTGATTGGTATGTTGATGATGTATGAAGAAGAACTAAAGGTAAAAAAAGGGGAAGATGATGAACCAAAGAAGAAGTAAGTCGCATTAAAGTCTACTGCCTCAAAGAGAAAGGACATGGAGAAAGATCACATATCTATTGAAAGTTCAGCAAATTGATGTTTAGATTCTGATAGTTATATATGGATGGCTCAGATAGCCAGACGATTTAAGAAGTTTTATAGAAAGAATAGGTTTTTCAACAAATCCAATTATAAGGAAATGTATGACAATAAAGGTGAGTGGAATAAATAATGACAGGAAGCTAATAAGGATAATTAGATAGTGTGTTATGAATGCAATAGGAAAGGACACATTTAGGATGACTGTCCAAAATTGAATTTGACAATGCAATACAACTACAAGGAAAAAAATATAAGAAAGCCATGAAGGAAAAATGGTGTGCTTTAGAAGATAGCACCAGTGAATATGAGACTTCAGATTACGAAATGAATCAGGCCAACTTGTGTTTCATGACTAATACTTCTGAGGTTCCTCTTTCCCCTATGACAAATGATTATTATTATGGGAATGAAAGTGACATAAATAGTGACAACAACATGACTAAATCTGAATTATTTGAATATTGTAACATTATAGAAGATACTTATAATGAGCTGAAGGATAAATACAAGTCCTTAAAGAAACAGTATGCCTTGACTGGTACTGTTAAATCTGAGCTTAGAATAGAAAAAGAAAAGAATGGTCAACTTTTAAAGGAAAATACTGAACTTAAACTACCCAATGAGAAACTTAGAATAGTCTTAGAGAAATTCACAATGGAAAATAACACTCTTACAAAAATTCATGGAAAACAAGTGGCACCAAAATATACCACTAGAATATGCTATCATCTTGGACAGAGACAGATTACTAAAACTATATTTATTCCTAAATCTGGACATATTGATGTTAGTTCTAGTTCTAGAAGTTCATATGCTTCAACAAGTAATTCACATAGTTATAGATCAAATAATGTTAATCTTTAAAAATATATTGATTCTGTAAATTATATGAGACCCATAACAAAAATCTGGTTACCTAAAGCCTTTCTTGATAACCTGTCTGGACCCAAGAGAATCTGGCTACCAAAACCATTTTCTATCTGAAACTGTTTTGTAGGAAACCTGGTTAAAATGTTCTTATAGGAAGACTTGGTACTTGGAAAGTGGATGTTCAAGGCATATGACATGGGATTACTCATGTTTCAATAGTTTAATCAAATTTGATAGAGGTCATGTCACCTTTGGAGATAATTCAGAAGGATGAATCATCAGTTTATTCTAGATTGGTAACACTGATTCAGATTCAATTTCTAAAGTTTTATTTGTAGATGGACTTAAATATAATTTGTAAAGTATTACTCAATTGTGTGATTATGGTTTCAATGATAAAATTGAAAATGATTATTGTACTATTTTTATTTCTAAACATATTTTAGTATTCTCTAATTTGAGAAATAAAAATATTTAGGTAGTTCATTTTAAATTCTATAGCCAAACCAAAAATTACCTGTTTAAATGATTTTCATAGATAATCTATTATATGGAACATAATATTAGGACACTCTAATATTAATTCACATAGAAAACTGACTAGGAAGAAATTTGTTAGAGACCTACCCAAACTTAAATTCCCTTCAGACAAAGTTTTTAATCCCAGTCAAAAGGGAATGTAACATAAAGTTTCATTTAAATCAAAGAAAGATGGTTCAACATCTCAACCTCTCGATTTGGTTCATATGGACTTGTTTGGACCTTCTATAGTTTCTATTTTAAATAGGAAGCACTATTTCTATGTCCTAATATATGACTTTTCATTATATACTTGGTGTATACTTTCTTTCTCACAAAATTGAAGCATGTTATTATTTTATTAAGTATTAAATGTATATAGAGAACCTTAGTGGACATAAAATTATGACCCTGAGAAGTGATCATGGCCGTGAGTTTGAAAATCATGAGTTTGAATCTTACTGCTCACGCAATGGCTATAGTCACAACTTTTCTTCCCCTAAGACACCTCAATAGAATGGTGTAGTTGAAAGAAGGAATATAAACCTTCACTAAATTAGAAGAACTATACTCAATGAGTATGACCTACCTCTTTACATCTGGGTTGAAGCTGTGAATATAGCTTGTTATATTATAAATAGAGTCTTGATTTGACATGTTCTTAAGAAGACCCCTTATGAACTATGGAATAATAGGAATCCTAAAGTTAGTTTACTTAAGATTTTTTGGTTACAAAGTCCACATTCATAATAATAAGGATAATGTTGACAAATTTTCATATAAAAGTGATGATGGAATCTTTCTAGGTTACTCTATAACCAGTAAATCTTATAGAGACTTTAAAAAAAGAACCATATGGTTGGAAGAATCTGTTCACATAAAATATGATGAAACTGATCCACGTGAACCTAAGTCTTATATGGGAAATCATGAAAATGATCTGTGTGTTTTGGACCTTTATGATAAAATCAATGACCTTTTGTAGGGACAATAAGTTCTGTAAATATTCCTGAATCTGCTCCTGATAAACCCAAACCTAGAGAAGAACATGAAATTTCACGTCCTACATTTACTAGATCAACTATGATTCTAATGAATCATCCTTTAGATGCTTTTGTTGGTAATCTTGATAGAGGGACATATACTAGATATTCTCTAAGAAACCTGGTTGAACATCAAGCCTTTCTTTCACAGTTAGAACCTCAAAATATTAATGATGCAATCAATGATGAATTTTTGGTAATGGCTGTTCTAGAAGAATAAAATCAATTTGAAATAAATAGAGTCTGGGAATTAGTTGATAGATCTAAGGAAACTATGACCACAGACACTAAATGGGTTTTTAGAAATAAGTTTGATGAATCAGGAAATAGTTAGAAACAAATCAAGGCTAGTTTCACGAGGGTATAATCAAGGGGAAGGAATAGACTATGAGGAAACAATTGCACATGTAGCTAGATTAGAAGATATTAGGATTCTACATGCCTATGCTGCTCATCTGAATTTCATGTTTTATCAAATGAATGTAAAAAGTGATTTTATTAATGGCTTTATAATTGAATATATTTTTGTTAAAAAACCGCCCTGATTTATTAATCCCCTTTTTCCAAATCATGTTTTTATGCTTTCAAAAGCTTTATATGGTTTGAAACAAGCCCCACGATCTTGGTTTGATAGACTTGGTAGTTTTCATATTTCAAAATGTTTTTTAAAGGGATTTCTGATCCAACTCTCTTTATTAAAAGAATTTATAAAGATGTTTTGATATTAAAAAATTATGTTTATGATATTATTTTTAGATCTTCTAAAAATGCTTTGTGTATTGATTTTACAAAGAGTATGCAGAATGAATTTGAAATGAGTTTAATGGGAGAACTCAAATATTTTCTTGGATTTCAGGTTTTTTAGAATGAAAATAGTGTTATATTAAATCAAAATAAATAATCAAAGGATCTTTTAAAACATTATGGTTTGGATTGTATTATGGAAAGTGATACACCTATGAGTACTCATTTTAAGATGGATGCTGATGAAAACATGAAAACCCATAGATCAAACCAACTACAACGGTATGATTGGAGTCTATATTATCTTACTTCTATTCGACCTGATATAATGTTTAGTGTATGAATGTGTGAAAGATTTCAAGCTAATACAAAAGAGTAACACTTTCTTGTTGTTAAATGAAAATTCAAATATCATAAACATAATAATAACTTAGGATTGTTTTATCCAAATTGGAAATCATTCAATTTAATAAGTTATTCAGATGATGAATTTTCTAGTTTCACGTTAGATAGAAAGAGTACTTCTGGAACATGTAATATTCTAGGTAAGTCCTTAGTATCATGGTGTAGTAAAAAAGCAGAATATTTTGCATTGTCTACTGCTAAAGCAGAGTACATTGCTGATGGTAGTTGCTGTGCACAAATTTTCTGGATGAAGCATACTTTGGTAGACTATGGATATCAGTTTAAACATGTATCAATAAACTGTGATAACACTAGTGTGATTAAAATTTCTAAGAATCGCGTGTCTCATTCTAGGACCAAACACATTGATGTAAGGCACCATTTTTTGAGAGATCATAACCAAAACGGTGATATTACTCTTGAATTTATATGTACTGAACAAAAATTAGCTGAAATTTTCCCCAAGACTTTATGTTCTGAAATATTATGTTACATTAGACAAGAGTTAGGAATGATAGAATTCGGTTAGTAGAAACCTCACCATTAGAAACGCCACCGTTAGAAACCTCACCGATCGAAACCTCGTCGTTAGAAACCTCACCGATAGAAACCTCACCGTTAGAAACCTCACTATTATTAACCTCACAATTAATCATCATCGGTATGAACCTCACTGTTATACCTCACCGGTATGTATTACCATTATGATTGCGCTATTTTAAAATTATGTGTCTTTAGCTGTCAGAATCTTTATCATTTATATTTTACTTATTATGTTTTATTTATTTATTTTGTGATTCCTAAATCATTAAAACTTAGTCTTAACATTATATATATCCAGCTCAAACCTTTTACTATCAAGCCTTTTCTCCCAAACCGCTGTTTCTCTCGAACCCTAAGCTGCGTGATTCCCAGAATGGAAAGACTGAAGAGACTATCAGTTAGTGAAAAGGAAGATGAGTCGAATTCCAAAAGACTCAATGGAGAGTCTAGTGGTGGAATTGAAGCGAATAAACCTACAAATTTTTATCTTTTTTAGAGGGAGATAGTATTTGAGAAAGAGTTATGAACGAAATGGTTGATGTCTAGTAAATCTGTCGTTCTAGAAATACTGGAGGACCAGAAATGGGTAGAGTGATTCCCGAATAAAATGGCCCTTATTATACAAAGCTGGTAAACGAGTTCTATGTGTCTGTGCACTTTGAGAAATATGAATATGAGTATAGAATTTTCTCAATTGTTAATGGAAAGGAAAAAGTATCTTCCTCTACAGAATGTGATAAATGCTTGAAAGTCCCACATGAAGGTGTTTTTGGGTATTTCTCAAAATCAGTACCTCCTACAAGTGACGTCATTGAATATGAAGCTGCTTTGGAGGAATTAATCGAAGATGATATGCCAAGAAAGTTAGTTGATACAAAAAATGGATGGAGAGAACTGGTTACTATTAAAGTTCATTCAACATTTACTAAGTCCAAGAAGAGGGGATTTTGAAAATCTAAAATACCAACATATTTATATACAAAATATGTTAATACATGGTGTTACAGTGAATATGTGTAGACTGTTAATGATTCAAATTGAAGATATAACCCGAAGAAATTCGAAAACTAATGCTCTATTCTTTGCAAAGCTGATCTCTGTGATGATCAAGGTAAGAGGTGTGGCTAAGTCTCAGGATGATATAGTGGTTATAAAAGACAACTTTTGTATCACCAAAACGATCTCCAAATACATGAATATCAATTTGAATATGAGGAGAAGATAATAGGTCAGTGATGATGAGAAGATATATGATATTTTTAATACTGTGGATCATATTTCTATGCCTAAGGATTTGAGGGATCTAGCACTAGGACCTAACGAAGAGGATCCTCAGTATAGTGATGATACTAATGAAGAGGATACCTCGGTAGCTGATGGAAGGGATCCAGACTTTCCTCCAAGTCCAGTTGCTGATGTTGTATCATCCAGAAAGAAAATATTGTTGGGAATAAGCAATGAAGAATCCCACATTGTTGAGGAAGACTAGACATCCCCCGAGAATGAAGAAGAAAGAGAATTTGAAACTGAAGCATCTGCTTCTGCGTGCTTGAGTCCTAGTCCACTGATTGATCACTCCTCAATTCCTACTTAGGAAGTTGTTGAAGTAGATATACCTGTACATATTCTTAAGGAGCCTCCTATACATGGAGAAATGGATATGGTTGTGGAATATTCTTCTGAGGATGACCGAGATTCTGAGAGTGTTGTTGCAACACATATATAGGAGATTTCACAAATGGAGGGAGAGTATCCAAATATACATGGAAATGTTTCAGTAGATGATGGAATTGAAGACTTGGTAGAATAACTAGGTTTTTTAGTTTGTGGTTTGGAGTATCCTAATTCAGAAGATGAGACACCCAACAACAGACCACAAGTTGACTATAATATATTTTCTATGTCTTTACCTGAGGATGTGGAAAGAAAAGCCGATCTTGATCAGTTGAATTTTGATCATAAGGCCTAATTTTTTGAAGAGATAAGAAGAGTGGAATCATCTTTAATGTCATAACTTCAATCTATCATGAACGACTATGTGGATAGTATTGTGACATTAATAGAACCTATAGTTGTGCCTGAAAATCTGTTTACTAAGGCTGATCTTGAGTCTTTAAAGGATGAGTTGAGGGATCCTTGGGTTGCATCTGTTACTGATTTAATGATGTGTTTTATTGAATAACTAAGAAAAATAGAAAAATCATTATAAATCTCTCTTAGGTGTACAGTTTTAGGCCCTGTGATAGAGATGATGTATGATATTAGAGTGTCTCATTCTCAGATTGAGAGCTAGACAAGAGTTGTTGTTGCCTTGAAGCCATCTGATGCTTCTCTAACTACCTTGCGTAGTTCTCAAGCTCAATTGAGTGGTGATATAAATTACATTAAAGGTGTATTAAGGAAATTTGTGGAAGTTTTTTAGGTATTTAAGAAGTCCATGGAGTAGCATGTCAGCACCCAGGACTCTATTGTGAAAAATCTCATAAGTGGGATGACTAAATATTTTAAGGAATCATCTGCCTTTACTATTGCACCTCTACATTCTACGAAGCCTTATTTAGATATTATTCAGATTCGAGTTGTGATGAGAGAAGATATTGGGTGGTATTTTACTATTTGATCAATAGACTCCACTGCCTTAACCCAAGTGGTGACTACCACTAGGGATATAGGGAAAATTGTTCAGAATTTTATGAGAGGGGCCACTGCTTCTCACAAAGAGGTAAATGACAAAGTGGATTTCTATTTCCGAAGGGTCTATACACAGAATAAGCTCAAAACCCATTTCAATCTTATGTTAGAAAACATAAATCTATACATAGTCACTCAAGCATTCAATTAACATGTCAGTAAGCTCCACGAGTTGACTCCTGGTGTAGATATATTTATGGAGAACTAGGATGACTTCATTTATGCTATGGAATGACGAGGAGGGACCATAATGTACTTTAGGAATCTGTTGCTGCCATTTTTGCATATGGACAGTACTCTTATCATTGCACCTCCAGTTTGGTCTGCCTCTGCTTAGTCTATCTCCATTCTTAAAATGACTTCAGTCCATGAAATTTAGAGCCTCACTCCTATGATCACACAGAGAGCTACCAACTACAGGCCAGATATTGTCTCTGTTCCTCATCCTCCAGAAGTCCTTTCTAGAATTCCCAAGCCTTCTACTGAAGCTACCCAGCCTGAATCTACTTTCGTACCCAAATCCAAATCCAATGTGGACATTCAGGAGGTGGATTGATTTTTGTCTAGGACCTTTGATAGGAATTATTTGTATTATTTTTTAAATTCTATATTTCTATGTATTTTTACATCAAGTAATATATAAATTCATTCAGTCTCTCTTACATTATGTTGATTTTTTTATCTTTGTTTCCTAGTTTTTTCTAATCACAAAGGGATAGATATTAGGGAAAAAAAATATAATAGGGGAGAAATAATATAAAGGGAGAGAACTGATATGAAGAACCATTATAATTTTCCCTCTAATACATATCTTTTGTAATTATAACATGAGAGTTATGAAAATATGAACATAATATTTTTTCACCTAATACATTTACATATGGTATATTTTTTATATTATTACCTCTGATATAATTGAATTTAATACTATATCATCTTATACATTAGTCACACTAAGAAATAAGAACCATTATATTTTATACTGATACATTACTGATTATTTTGGATTATAATATCATAATTTGAGATTATAAAAAATTGGGAGATTTTTAACCTCACATGCTTCGATAATCTCAATTATGTTTCAAAATGTTTTGATTATCCCAAATAATGTTTATCTATATATTAATTCATTCAATTGATGAAATCCTAATCTTGAGTTGATAAAAATATCAAAATAACAATTGGAATATTTTAATCAATGTTTATCTATGTTTATATATTCTTTGAAATAATTATAACATATGTTTTGCATAGAACAGATAAGTGTTAAGTCCACTAGTATGCATAATGTCTTCTGATACAAATAGCTACAGATAAGGCTAAGTACACCAGTATAAAAACCTATCAATATGGATTAGGTCCCCGATATGCATAACAGCTACCGGTAGAAGAGGAGATACCGATAGAATAAGTCTACCAGTATGAATAAGTTGACTGGTATAGACCTATCGGTATATAGTCTATAGATATGTAAATGTAACTAATATATAGTTACTGATACAAGGTACCGATACGAACATATAGACAGACAGTACCGATATGAAGTCCACTAATACAAATACAAATTCCACCGATACAAATACAAAGTCACCGATACAAATGTGCTACTGATACATAGAGCTACTGTTATAAAGTTTAAAAGCTACCAATACAATGGAGATACTGATACAAAGAATATATCTATAAGAGGATATACTGATAGAAAGAGCTACCGATAGAAGGAGCGACCGATTCAAGCAAGCTACCGTTACAAGGAATAATAGCTACTGATAGAATCCAGTCACTATTTCTCTATACTATTTCTATTTGTTTATTTATAAACGGTAATATTTTATGTTTTCAATGAACATGATATTAATTTATGATAGTGTTTGGATGTTCAGGAACCGTAACCCATAACTTTAAAAAGGTAATCATTCTCATTGCTGGAGCTAAAGCTATATAAGGGAACCTCAAAATACAAAATATATATTTCTTTGGTGGACAGTCTTCACATGAAAATACGAGACTTACAGGCTTAGAAGAAGAAGGAAGAATCCCTATAGAACATGAACATTCAAGTAGAAAAGAGCTTAAACGATTTCACATGCACTCAAGTTGATCTGACTAATCAACCTAGTCCTGGGAGCCAAATAAAAAAAAATGACACTCTGTTTCTTGAAAAAAACCAGAGAAGGAATCAAAGCTTCATCTACATCAATCCAAGGAGTCCTGAGCTACACATAAAATCACTATATCATTCTAAACTCATATCTAATCTCTCTCAATGATTCATTATTTAAATTTTTATAAGTGTGTGTGTTACGTATTTTTAGACACACACTATCTCATGTGTTGAATTGGAGGATTTATAAATCCTCACAAAATATTTTCCCTATACTCTTGTATCCCACTGTGGAAAGTGTTAGAGGTCAATTGTGACCAGGATAGACTATGTGCTATTGTTTTGTATTCCCACAAAGAACTGTGGTAGAGGTCATAGTACCTGGACATTCGGTGTAATGTTTTTACCCAGATCGAGGGTGTGGATAAAAGTTTATATAAACTTTTTGAGAGGACTATGTCTCATCCTGAGACTCAACCTATTTGTTAAAACAAATGTGATTATTTATTTTGTTTTAATCTATATTGAATATTCTGTTGCAATGTACTTTAAATATAAATCAATTTTAAAGTAACTCTGATAGTTAAACTAGAACATGTTTATAACTATTGTTAGCCAATAAGTTAGTTTAAAAAGTTAATTAGTCCTCAGATTTAGTTAACTGAGAAATAACAAATTTCTTGAGAAACTAATTGAAAACATATAATCATAATAAATTCACTACAATTTATCTATTTATTTAAAGTGGGGATTTTAATACAAATATTTTTAATATTAATTTTTAATTGGAACTCAATTAACCCCCCTCTTGAGTATCCACTCCGACCAACACAAATGTTAGGGGTAAATCATATTGTTAAATCCATATACAAATCTAGATGACTTATAAATGACATTATTTTCTTTTACATATGATTTTATATGATTCAATCTATGTTATCCAAGATCTACTTCCCAAAATAAATTCATAGAGACATTTATAATTCCATTTATAATGGATATTTATATGCCTATGAATTTACCAATGTATATCCCCCAGATGCTTCATAACGAAGTGTGCAGCAAGGCACATTATAATGAATCAGTTCTTATTCGAGTCTATCTCAAAGTAGTGTTTTTGGGATTAAACCCTAGATACATATGTACCAGATCCACCGCTACATCGTTGTTCTAGACGGGGATGTATTTTCTTGATAATCCATGTAATCAATACTCGCCAAAATTTTGTTATTTTTTTATTATTCTTAGTTTTTTCTATAAGTCTTTCACTAGGGATTTTTATTCCTAATCAAAAAATAACTAAACCTATTCCCTGTTACCAACTATAAAAACCCTTCACTTCATTTCACCATAATACATAATTTATTACATTAACTCTTCACATGATACAACACTTAAGATATATAGGTATAATCCCTTTATAGATTAGGAACATTAATTTAGAACATAAAATATGAAAAGTACATCTTTATTAAAAAAATTCATTAACTTGACCAGTCACATTCCATTGTACTTAGCATGAAATGGGATAACCTGACCACATGAATAATAAAACAGTAGCCTATAAAGCTATGTACGTGATTAAAAAACGTATCACATGAAGAATATAGTACATTTTTGAAATAGACATATCAATGGAGCACAAGAGAAACATGAACAAAAATGCATTATATATCAAGATTATCATAACCTAGAAATGTGGCAATGACATTTAAAATGATTTAAGCATGAGCCTTGGCTCATTGCACATGGAGCCTTAGTGAACCAAAATTTCACTTGGATTAACATGTGTATACCCTTATTCGACATGAGGTATCTTGAAAATAGTATATTCCCTGTTAATTTGAGTGCTATTAGGGTGCACCCTTCTTAATCATTTCATTTCATGCATAAGTGTTCCCCAAGGATCATACAACATGGAATCATTTGAAATAATAATTTATTCAATGAAAAATTCAATGTGTGATACATAGTTTAAAATATAAAATGGATAAGTAAATGTGAAAAAATTTGAATACTAGTGATATAGAAATTGGCATGGTATTAACTACATATTGACTTTGTGATGGAAAATCACAGTGTAAATTCGGCAGCAAAACGACATGACATTAGAATTCATAAAAGTGGTTGGTGAGTGAGAAAAAGCTATCTCATCATATGTACATGAAATTTACAGTAAGGGGTCATATAGTTAAATTTACCCAACATATATAATTGTAATTTGATGTATAATATAGAAGAATTGCTTGAATGTAAAGGAGGAGAAAAAAATCCATTAAGGAATTTCATCATGGTAAGAGGTGTAAATGGGAGGAATTAATGATATAGAATGGGGTCTAAAATAATTAAAACACAATGTGGGATGTATAGGAGAGGTGAAAAATCATACCCTAACAATTTTTATTGAATATAAATGTGTATACAAATATACTGAAATTTTAAAAAAAATTAAAAAGGAAGAAATCCTTAACTTGAATGTGTTATCCAAAAGGATTCAGAGAGGATTTTGAGAACATGGGGACCCTTGGGTGGATTATAGAGAGAGTAAATCAGAGATTTTTTTAACTCCATAGTCATTGAGTGAAGAGTATTTGGGATCTTGGGGGGGATTTATATAGGAATTGGATGTGAATTCGTTGTTATTTATGTTTTTGACACCACACGTTAATCTAATGAAAACCACAAACCAACCCATGGATTTTTAACATGGTTTTTATCCAAATGGGACTAGAAAACATTATTTTATATTGAAATTTACCTAAATTATTAAAATATTATGTTTTATTATGTGGAGGTGAGTCACACTCTCATGGAAACATTATAAAAGTTAAATGGTTTTATTTGTCTTGGAGTGTCTACTAAGGCTTTGTAAAATAAATTAAACAAACCAAAAATCACACTATATTAATGTTAAAACATATATTTGCCCAAAATATTAATAATAGTATTTTATTACATAACTATTGGGTGATTATGATGTCATTAAACCCATTATATATTAAAACGTTATTTAATTGTTACCCAATAATTCAACTCTCTTAGAAAATTGTGAAAAATTCACTATTGGATAATTTCAACGTACTTCTTACCAAAATAATATTCAATTTATCTAAATAATTTTCTAATTATGTGAAATTTTTCATTTAACATAATAATTGACATTTATGAATATTTCATCAGTTTTTTCAAAAACAGTTAACAAACCTTAATAAAAATTACAATTGTGTTCACAAAAATTATATTCTTATATATATTTAATAAAAATAATTTAGTTATAATATTTTATTAAATCATTATTTCATTAATAAATCATTATTTAATAAAAATAAATTTATTAATTAATTATTAAACAAAAATACTATTAGTTTTTTATAAACTATTTACATAGTAACAAAAATAAAATAAATGTTTATATTTTTATTATTTACAAAAACAATGCACTTAATCACAGTGGTAGGATATTGTTATATAACCTGTTATAACACCCATATATGATCAAAGGATAAGTGTACGATGGTGACAGACTATTGTGGTGGCTTAGATAACATCTCTTGGGTGGTAATCTCTATCAACATTTTCTTCTCCCGTAGGTGGTTCTGTAAGAGCTTTCAAAGATAAATCATGGCTTGTGATTGGTAAAGAGAGAGTCCCTTTAATCCAACCTATTTTTAGAGATCCAACAATTGGGCTTCATATCGATGAATTCGACTGGATGACTTAATCAATTTCATTATCTACGTAAATTGAATTTGTTAAAGCCCTATATTTACACTAATAAATTGATAATATTTAAATGACTATATTAGCAATGATAACAATTCATGACATTATTTTGATATTCAAAAACATAAAACCAAGGAAGTTGATATTTTATATAACCATTTTACATAATATGGCATTAAATTTGATGAAGAGAAATTTTATTAATAATTGATTGGGACGTTAGAAGAAATAATGTAATTAGTTTTAGATTACAACAATGACCATCATCACATAGTGAGAAAAACTCATATTGGATTTGGTTTACAACCAAATAAGATCGATTAGTGGAATGGGTTCAATCCACATCTTATTTAACATTATATAATTGTATATCAATCATTACCCCATTTGTTTGTGGTTTTTAATTTAATATCCTATCAAATAATTAATCAAAAATACTTGTGTTCAAAAAGATCATGAATGAAATAATAAATTCATCATAAGATATCCCATGTAAAATAAATTTGTTTCATAAATATATCAACATCACATAAGAATAATAAAACAATTTAATAATCACATATTTTATCATAACATCATATTCCCAATGAACTGAATAAATACATTGCAGATGATTATATACAAAAAATTAACATTAAATGAAAATTAAACCCATTCCTGGTAATTAGGTAAAAACATCCCAATATTTTAATTTTTTTTAAAAGAAAAAGAAAAATATTGATAAAAAATATTCATTCAATATATCCATTGAAATCTAAAATAAATGCTTCAAAAGAATCATGTTTTTTGAATATAAATTGTAAAGCTGAAAGCTAAAACAAAAATTCGTTTTAGATTATAAAAAAGTCCTAAAGAACCCATTAATAAAATATTTTAAACAATTTATATTTAATACATTAAAAAATTTAAATTATGATTAAAAATAACTGAAACTAATGATTATATAAATCCCCATATTTTCCGCCATTAGAAAATATCCTAATGATTTGGAATTTTAATTTGATGGATGATCTGAATCATTAACCATGATTTTTAATATATTTCTGAGAGTCATAACAGAAAAGATTGTGTTTTTTATATGTGTTTTAATTCCTAATTTCTTCCTTAGGAGTATGGATTATTCTTTATAGTGTTATAATTCAAAAAATATACATTTTAGGGATACAACCATAGGTGGAAAATAGGAACATGGGTGATATTATACATTGTGTCAAACCATGTACATTATTTTGAAAAAGTAAAATCTTTTTCAAAACCAAAATGAATTTTCTAGGCAACCATAAAAGTCATATTTGGTGTTTTATTAATTCTTAAAATTCGTACGAAAGGCATCAAAATAATTTGAGCGATATGCAGTGAATATAAAAGGTGAACCACATTCAAGGCCCAAGGTATATCTAACTATATTCCGAGCCCATGAGTTGTGTGTTCTTATATAGTGAGAGAATCAGGGTTGTTGCATTTTCTGGAATAATTTTCATATATTTTAAATGATGTAAATTACATTTTCCATTCCAATATTTATATCTACATACTCATGTATTATCCCTCACACATGAAGAATCTATTCTAATTCAAGGACATATATCTCCCTCCCTCATCTAGGTAATGATGTATCTTCATGTTCCATAGTTGAATTGATTTTTTTTCAGTCATTATAAATATACTTTGAATGTTCAATAAATACTTTTATTCATTACATTTATCATATATTGAATATTGGATATTATTTATATTTGGGATCATTTTCCATATTTTAGGAAGGCTGTAAATTCTAACAATTTATCTCATTCCATCTCAAAAGAAAGCCCGTCAATGTGTTAGTGAATCAGGTTAGATTTGATTTCAGTGGTATATATTCCATTCCAATTATGCTGTTTATTTAAAAAAATTAATTTGGTTGAGAATTATAGTCTTTATGCATCCCCCCTAACTGTTACTTTTACTGAAATAAATTTTATCATTGATTTTATTGTCCTTGAGACCAAATAAATTTTTAATGGTTGGATAACTCAACCTATACCAACCACTTGGATGTGTTGATATAAATTGAAATAAACTCTTAATAGTAATAATGTAATTATGAATAATGATTTTTGACTCATAATCTTTTTGATTCTCTAGATTCATTTTCATGAATTATATGAAACAAAATTAGTCCAATGAATTTTTTTCAATTGTGAAAAATTAGATGTCAATGGATGGGCCAGGTCACACTGCATTTAAGGAATACAAAAATAAATGGAAAATATATGGAAATCCATGGTGAACATGAGTCAACTCTTTAATTATTAAACCATCTAGTAGTGATTTAACATATAATTAAAGAAAATTATTTGGAATGTTGTCTCTTTTATTTCATCATAGATTGTTCAACATGAAATACCGAATCTTTCATATGAACTATTGGGAAAAACACTTATATTTCATATAAGAATGTTTAGAATCAGATTTCAGAGTCAATATAGTTTTATTAGTGAGAGGGGAATGGTGAACCAGTGATATATTTTTCAATTATATTTTTTTAATTTTGTTATAACCTTCACCTCCTGTAGAATATTTCTTTCTCTCCTAAAAAAAATTAATACCGCATTCAATGTATCATAAGAATTGAAATGGTTCACGACATGTAAGAGTAGATATGTCTATGGAGTGTTTTGGAAGAAATCCAAATCCTTGCAATCCACTAGAAAAAAATCATTTTAGGTATAATACATGTAGTAGGATATGCAATTAAATTCTTATAGCACTGTGTTCATTAAAACAATACCTGTTATTAAAATTGAATCAAATTATATAATACATTTGTGTTCTTTTTAACAAACATTAAAAAACAAAATTTTTTAAAACCATTCATTACATTTTTACCAAATAGAATATAAGATCACATTGTACACCGTAATGATTGTCATTATGATTTCCTAGTTAGATTATCTAGTTCAATTACTAACTAATGAAATTTTAATCATTAATAAATCCACTAAAACAAATAATATCTACTTCATCCTCTACACAAATATAATATTATGATTTTTCCAGCATTATTTTCCAGCGCAATATAATTATCAAAAAAATAATATTTTCTCCTATCCTTTATTCCTATTATGTGGAAGTATTCTTTATGAAAAAAAAATCTGGAAACATATTTTGGCTAAAATTTTAGAGATTTTCTCTCCTATATATTGTGTGAATAAAGTCATAAAATAAAAAAAAATTCTCCTCCTTTTATAGAGACTCCAAAATTAAATTTAGTGAGATTCAGAAATTGTTTTCCCACTTTACCAAATTTTTCAATACATCAAACTTTTTTAAATCTAGGATATTTCATCACATTTTTCAATTCCCTTGAATTTAAAATTTTGGTTTCTTTGTTTAATTTATTTTAATTCTATTCAATTTTGGATCTCCTTTTGACTTCATTTATGCTTTAGACATCCAAGAAAATATTTCGCAAGAATCTAATTGTCCACTCCGATTTCCCAACTGTATTTCTTTAATATAAGGCATCATACCACTTTCATATATGTAGAAATAGTTAACATTACTCATTATAGAAAACTTCAGTCCGATTATAATTTTGATTTGACATTATATTTAGTTCACTAAGATGAGAGAATTTGGTAACTCCAATTATATTGACCCACATGAAGAAAAAATTGAAACTAAAATAAATCATATTTTTTCTTTTTTACAAATTTGATAAATTAATATTCCGATTTTGATTTATCATTATAATGAAGAAATTCGATTCTCTATTTTTTCTATCTATATCAATTGTGAAAATGTGAAAAATATTTCTTCTCATTATGATGATCTGTAACAAACGATGGATGCATATTATAAAATAAAAATTGATTAATATCCTCTTATACAAAACATTCAAGATGTCTTAAAATAGGAAACATATTGTTCTTATTTTTTCATGTCCCACTTTTGAGATATTTTCAAACAATTATTTAACACCCGACACAGTAAATAAACCATCTTGATCGAAAATTTTAGGCTCTATTTTAGTTTGATCATGGTATCAAAAATTATTTCTTTATTTTGTTTCAATTTTTCCCAACAAATCCCAATGAATACAATTATTCCTATGATGATTATGAAGGAATATGATTTTTGATAGAAAAATATTTGCATCTTCAACTTCATCAAATTATATATATTGAAATTATGATATTCAACGGCTTATTTATATAAGGAATTATATATTTTTTATTTTTGTATGATTGAAAACCAAAACCATATTTTTATCTCTTTATAATAATCCATCTAATCATTTTTCAAACAAGCATTCTGATAATATCAATCTGATGGACTGAGGCTGGAAGGGTTTGATAAGAAAAAAATTCCTCTTCTTCGTGTTATTTATTGAATTAATGACTACCATCATGACATTGAAAATGTTGAATATCACCTTTAACATTGACTAAATTATTGATGTAATTTATTTTAACATCCCATTCTTAATATAATTTTAATTTTTTCCAATCAATACTCAATAAAAATGTCTATATTATGATTGGAAGAACATTTTATCCCCCTATCTTTCATCATTATTCCATCAAACATTATAAAAAATACGTACAAAATTTTGTAATAAAAATAGCAATGAATCAATACATTTTCATCTGGTTCATGTAGAATCTAATTACATTCCTTATTATGAACTTCATTACATTCAAACCTAAAGGTGAGTGTAATAACACATTTATATGAGAAAACACATTCCCAATATGATGGATTTTTTTAAGAATTGTGAGAATTATTTATTGAATACGATATAGAATTAAATTAACTTATTTTACAAAGTGAGGTTGTTTCTATTTTATTAAACTTCGGTTACAACAAAATATTACTCTTATATATGATGAATTTTTTTATCAACAAGGTCACAACAATCTCTTCCTATGGAATTTTTATTCAACCAAGGGTCATCAGTCCTCGAATATTGAAACATCAGGATATTGGAAACATATAAAAGATTTATGAGCCCATTTAAGATAACTTATTATTGGAAAGAAGAATTATTAAATGAAATACCATCTTATCAAAAAACAGGGTCTCTAGAAAATCTACATATTGTTATGAATTTATTGATATCATTCATCTCCTAGAAAACATTATTGTTAAAAAAATATTTTCTTTTCCACCTATTGAATAATAATATTATAAAAATTATCATTTTTATTAAACAAATAGTTAGAATAGATCAAACAAATACATTTTAGATTCACATTATACCAAAAACTCCACCTTTATTAATGAATTTATTAAAAAGTATTATAAAACATAAAAATAATAGATTTATATAATAATTTCCCACTTGAAAACACTATCGTAGAAAATATGAGATATGGGAAAAAAAATACCTATAACTTGATAAGAAATGTATTGGACACCCATGTTTAACTTAAATTTAGGAAAATATCTTTTCATTAAGGGTTTTTGAAACTATCAGCTACATGTTCCGATGCTGGAACATAATCCAACTTCAAATTATTATTCTCCACATTATAATTGATAAAATTATATATGATATCATTATGTTTTCATTTGGAATTATTTAACAATTTAATTTTATGATTGATTGATCATTTATTGTCCAGAAAAAATTGAAATGGTATCTTCACTTCAATATGTAAATATACTAACTGTGTATTCATCAACATTAGTTGGAAAGTGTCCTTAGTGGCAGTAACCCAAAAAAATTATCTATACTATGAGATACTAAATTTTGATTACTTTTATTCCAAATTACACAACATTTCACTCAAAATGAAATTCCACTATATCAGGATCATCTAACATCAACATTTCTTTCACAATCAGCATTGGAATATTAAAACAAGTCAATACATTATGACTTATAATACATGATTCTGAAATTTTCTACAACTACGATATACTATAAAATTATTTTCATAGATAGTGAATTTGATTCACTAGTAGAACTATGAAATCATTAACATATGGTCGCAACATAAACAATTTTGGGACTTGAGGAATTAAGATAAAAAAAATTTAGTCATCTTCTGAAACACTTTCTAATCAACTTCCTTGCCTTAAATATCTTTGAAAAATATATTTTCAACTAAAATTGATTTCAATTCTAGGTTCTAGTTTTCTATAAATAACATCAAAAGATCTTCTATAGAATAATTTTCATGAGAATCAAAACTATTTTCCTTATACTCTATGATTTGTAACCTAAGAATTTATTTCATTTTCCCTATAGTGGACATTTATAAAGCCATTTAATTCTCATTAGAAAATATTTCACATGTTCTTTCATCATTCCTAGAAAAGATAATGTAACCAATATAAAAAATTATTATCATGTAAAATTCATTTATTTACATGATATATAGATTAATATCAACACATATTTTCATAAAATTCATTTACCTTAAGAATGTACGCAATTTGGAATACCATGCTCCCAGATAAAGTGTTATCCCAATGAATGATTTTTTAGCTTATATACAAAACTTTGATATTTCCATAAAAAATTACACAATGTGAATTAATTGTATAATATTCATCAAGATCCCCATTTAGTAATACATACTTCATATACATTTGTATAATTTTGTAAAATTGTTGTCCTACAATATTATGAAATATTAGGATTTTTTATAATGTTTCCACTAGAGAAATATTATCATAAATACCAACACATTAATTTTGGGAGTGTTTGTTGGACTATAATGTTTCATGGTTCCCTGTCACTTCCCAAACATATTTAAGCCTATTATGAAAAAAATATTTTTTTATATCCAACATGGATACAATTTCTATGGTATAATTATTTTCAATCTGATCAAGCTCTCCACTTATATTTGAACCAATTTTGGATGAAAATAATCTTTAATCACATATTTCGGCTACACTTTTGAATAAATGTAATATTTTGTAAAAGAAAATCATGTTTTATTATTTAATACATGTTATGTATATCACTAATGATGTTATAAGATTCCTCTTGATTCAAAATCCTAGTATGAGAATTTATTTGTTTCTTCCTCATCCATAGAAATAGCTTTTTCAAATTCATCTTCATGGGTAGTATAAAATTTCTTTGTATATTTATCAGGATCATTAACAAATATATTGTTATCATTCTAATATTACTTTTTGACCTATCTTTTTTTGTCTTCTATATTCTTTTTAATAACCAAAAAATCATAATAATAACAAATTCAATATTTTTCCTTTTTAAAACACATTTATCATCTTCCATCGGTATCATAGCTAAGAAATATTCCATTTTCACATCCCTTATACAACATATTAAGGATTCCGACATTCTTCATTCTAATTCATAGACAACCAAATACTCATAAGTGTATAAAAATGGAGTTATATAGAGTCATATCAGAATATTTCATGTAAAAACATCTGTTTTAGATACTCATGACCGTATACATTGATTTCCATCAAATGTATTCAGAATGACCATGATCATATAACAAAGATCTCCCTGTTTCCAATAAAATTCTATTCATCCTTTCAGAAACCCCATTTTTGGGAGGAGTGTATAGTGAACAAAACTCATGAAACATTCATTGATTCCCAATATAACAATAAAATAACTTTTTTATTCAACGCCATTATTTTTTCCCAAATGCTTCACCGATTTTTCAAATTCCATCATAGGTTTCCTCATAATACATGTAATCATTTTCATAGAATCTAATTTATGTTCCATAAACATAACACAAGTAATAAAATTAAATAGATAAATGGATGTGATCATGTAATTATTTTTATATGTCTATTATTTTCTTATTGTCCCACATATATCAGAATGCATATGTTCTAGGATCTGTTTTTAAAAATGTCAACATAACTTTTCACAGAATTTTAATATTTACTATCTAACAAATAGTGCTACACCAATATCTTATTCCCGAAATATATTTAATATAATAGACAATGTATAACATTTATAACATGATAATGTTTTTTTGGCACACATTCCCAATCCTTTTTTGTCATAACTAATTATCTTCAATCATACCCATTTAAGAAGAGTTTTTTATTTCACTATCTTCAAATGGGTTTTAATTTGTATATTAGCCTCTTTTAACTATCATTCAATCATGATCACTCTTCAAAAAAAATCCATCATTTCTAAAAATAATGACTTTTGTACATTTAACACACTATTATGAAACACAAAGAAATTATTGTTTCATTCGATCAACATAAAATGATTTTGTAGACATCAACTTTTTAGTTCCAAGAAAGGTTGACCCAACACATTTGATTAATATTGAATCATCATTTAGAAATTTGATTGTTCATTATTTAAAATAATTCATACTGTTAAACAACATTTATTATAAATTCTTATGAGAATAATAATCAAAATCAATTATTCAAATTCATTTTAATTTTTTAGATTTATATATGGATTATAGAACAATATCTGTATCCTTTACTTTATCTTTATTAACAACCTAATTATGATATTTTTTAGAAACATTTGTTGAGCTGGTAATGTAAAAAGATAAACATTTTTAGGTTTTTCAAGTTCCTCACACCTTTTAAAAATACTTTATGTCGTTTGGAACCTATTTAAAATTCCAATACCAACGTTATTAGGTTTCTTCAGAACAGTCTTTTTAGAATTCTTTAAATAAGGGTATTGACATCCCCTCAAAAGATTCCTTAGGAAATTTGAATAATTTTTATGATTTCATCTATAGAACAAAAAAATATTAACCATAAATATGTAACCACATATATAATATTACTATACCTAGATATGATATTTTTCTATGAAACATCATTACTGACCAATGATTTGAACATAATTCTCCCCCACATTACTATCATTATATTCAGAAATTTTTTGACCACCATGCTTTTTATCTGCAATTAGAATATCCTTTTTCATATCACATTTAATTTCATTCTTATCAAAAAAGGATGTATAAAAAAAATTGAAACACAGAACCTTTAGAAACATTTGACTTCATGACATTGTCGGTCATGGGCACAAACAACAATTTTTCAAATTTCTTCCCATCAAAAAAATTTTCAATATTATTATAAAATATTAATGATATATTTGGATAATTTTTAGGTGTGTACATATTATAAAATTCAAAAACATCAAAGATATAAAATTTAAAGCATTTTCCTCGTTGTTCATCATTATATAAAACTATTTGGATAAGATCTAACTCTTCTTCTTTTATTCTTAGCATTACTTCCATATAGCCACTACAATTCATATCTTTATTAGGATATTTCTTAAACAAAATCAATCCTCATATAAAAAATGTCATTCTTTTTGGGAAAACATTCTTGATTATTTTTTTAATATTATTCACCATTAAAATTACGGATTTCCTTTTTCATGCCCCATAAAATTCCTCTTACATTCTTTCAATTTGAATTTATTTTGAAATTCCAATTGAGTTTCTTACTATTCAAAACTGATGCTTCCGAGGTCATTATTATTTAGTATTAAAATTAAATTATTATCACTTGTATTTTTAATATATATTTTAGATTCAAATTCACTTTCTTCTTCTTCGTTTTTTTAGATAAGAATCATATTATTCCAGATATGGAGTGTTTTCTATCCTTTCCTCTATTAAAAGATTTACCATTATCACCATGTAATTTCTCTAACCTTTATAGACTTCTTTATTCATCATCACTCTCTTATGAAATCATTCATTGAGGACAACGAGATATAATGTTCCAAATATATCCACATTCAAAAAATTTCAATGGATGTTTCCCTTTTTATTTAACTATAAACCATCTTAATTTTTTTAGAAAATAATGATAAAATATTATCATTAATTTTACATACTTCATTTTTTGATTTAGTTTTAGAAACATCACCTTTATCAAGAACCAATATACACTTTTCATTCTTGTTTTCATTGAACCGCATTTCTCTATCATATTTTGGGTTTCCCTTCATAAATTCATATCTTCTTATTTAATATCTTATGACAAAACTATGAGTATCATGAAAGAATAGAGTATAAGGATAATTATCTTCAAAAGATAATACTATAGAAAAACAAAATTTTAGAATAATTATTAATATCATTTAAATATGATTATAATCCACCAAATTTTCACCAAGACTACTGAAAATTATGATAAAATAATTTACCCTAGAAAATAAGTACCCAACAGTTTCATACTCCCGAATTTATAGATCTTCATTCTTTAGACTGCATATTTATAGTTTTACCTTCTTCATTGTTTTATTACCTTCATATTTTTTTTAAATTATAATATATTTTATTAGTAGTGGAATCACCATTCACTCATAAAACTCACTTTCACAAAGTTACGATATTAATTTAATTTTATCCATTTCACCATTGTCATGATTGTTTTTATGATTAATGGAAATAAGAACCATATCATTTGTTGGAGTAAACCCATATTTTATAGCTTTTATTACCTAATACCCATGATAAATAAGATAATTAATAAATATACCTTTAAATATATGATATTCCATTAAATCTGGGATTAGAGTCACCTTAATTTTCACCCATCTCAGATTCTATATCCAAAATTCTCAAAACATCAACAGTGAATAAAAAAAGGTAACTATGGGTCTGATTTGTCTATTCATTACCCAATCATTATATTCATATGACATAGAGAATAAGTGATGAATTAGTGATATTTTCTATATTATTTTCTTTAATTTTCATACACCATTCAACATATGTCAATGATTTCATTCTATGCTAAAAAAATCAAACACACGTCCACATGGGAACCATAATTTACTAAGTTCATTACTCTATAAGAGTATTTGCATCATTTGAATGACTTGGAATCAATCTAATCACAAATATTCCACTAGAAATAATTATTTTTTAATAGAATAAACTGAGTACGATATTAACTTACACTTGTGTCGCACTAGGTTGAATACAACAGAGTATGTACTTTAAATTGAATGAAATGATGTAATAAAAATTAGGGAATCTTGATCAACATTGGCAAAACATATTCATTCAATAAAATCTGTCACATTCATAACTAGAAGTTGGTATGAACTTCATAGACATTGTGGTGATGTATAATCTAATTTCTTTACCGAATTATCAAACATGATTTCTCAATATATAAACATTAAATTATCTAAATACCACAAAATCAAATAATAACATGATCTTACCTAGTCCTAAAATCAAAATATGATGCTCTGTGACCATTTATCATTCCCAATATAATGATTAGATGATTCTATCTTCTCTTTTGTCATATCAATATTTTGTATGGTAGAATTCATCAATAATCCACACTCTACAAACTACATCATTCTAGAAATACAATGATTCTCTCATAAATTTTGTGAGAGATTTAGGTATTGGATTAAAAAAATATTCCCCCCATATTATAGTCATTCCAAAAATGATTTCTTTGGAATTATGGAATTGTTTTATAGAATTACAATGTTTCATGAATTTCTAATCATTGTTAAATATCATATCAATCATTGACATGTTGAATCATATTGAATTTCAAATTTTTCATTGAATTGTTTAGCACTGTTAATTCTCTATTAAATTTCAAATATAATTTGGACATCTTCAACACTTCAGGATTCTTATAAAATCACTATCTTGAATATAATCAGGTTTCATATTTCCCAATATTATTTATTAATTACGATGATTCACACCATGTGAAAATATGATTGAATATTAATCTACCTTATTTATAGAAGTCATCATTATAATTTTGATTCCTATTTTCCATTATTATTTCATTATTAATAACCTGGAATTTTATCCCCCCCATTATCTTGACCCACTTGCAAACATATATTAAATAAAGTCATTTAATAATGTTTCTCACCAATTATTTGAAAAACTAATCTTTCCATTTATATAAACTCATTACGACGAAGATATTAGATACACAAATATTTTTCTCTAAATAAAATGTGAAAAAATGTAAAACATATGTATTCTCATTACAAATCTCCATAAAAAAGAAATACCAATTATTGGAACATCAAGAAAGCATCATGTCCCCCGTTGACATCGGTTTTAAAAAGTTATCAAATAAGACCATTCTTAACATTATTATCTCAATAAACAATTGTTAGAGATATTTAAAACATTTTTTATCTACTTACTCAATCATAATATTATCATGATTAATAATGTGTGAATATATTCTTTTAGTAATATTGGTATCAAAAAACATCACATCATTTCCTTTTAATTTTTCCCAAAAAATCCAAACAAAAATAACTTTTCCTCTCATGAATATGATGGCATACCATGTCTGATCGACCTGTACATGAATTATAAAAATCGTAATCTTTTATATTTTATTAATATGATATTCTTCATTTTATTTATATGATAATTAATATCTTTTTTATTTTTTTCTGACTAAAAATTAGCACCTTCAATTTCTCTCATTATGATAAACCTTCATAACATTTATAAAATTTATATTCTTTTAAACTCATACTGATAGACTAATAATTAGAAGGACTGATAAGAAAAACATTCCACATATTTAACTTATTTCTTATAATCATGAATTCCTCCATGAATTTGAAAATGTTTATGATTGAATTTAACATCATCTGAATTTTTTGATTGTGAGTATTATATCTTCTCATTCATACAAGAAAAATTCATTCTTTCCAACCAATAGTTGATGTGATTATCTTAAATACATTGGCCATCAAATATTCTACCACAGTCTATCATCATTATTTCATAACACATTTTATAAAATATATATATGTTTATTTTGAATTAAAAAATAGATAATTATTGATATTTTTACATTAGGTCAATGTATAATATGATTCCTTTCCTTATTACGATATTCATTTCATTAAAAACCCAATGTGAGTTAGAGAAAAAATATATTCAATTAAACACCATCCCAATCTGATGGATGTTCTTCAAAATTGTGCATTCTATTTCTGGAATATAATTGTGAATTTGATTACCATCTATGACAAAGTGAACTGATTTCATTTCTTCTTAACCCTCCATTACAAAAAAACTACAACACCTGATTATGATTACATTCCTTATCATCTTTGTCCCAAAAGTGCATGATTTTATATATCATTTATCTAAGCTATTATGAGTAACATCACTTATTATTCCTTTGAGGCTGTTGTGAATGATTTCTTTTATAATTCATTTTAACCATTAGTTATTATTTCCCTTATTGATCATTTTAGAATATTGGAAATGAAATCCATTGATCATTATTGGAAACATGTATATATCACCATCAGTGCATATATATCTTTGTATACCTCTACTTTTATATTTGATTTGATGTCTCGGGATTTAATATCTTAAGAAAATGTATTTGTATCCTGACAATTGTTTTTTTGTAGAACTATATCTTACATGTGTTTTTTTATTAATCTACTTATTTATATAACTAAAAATCATAATTTAATACTCATTGATTAGATATTCATTAGAATCAAATAGTAGTAGCAAACTATGTTTAACAAAAACTATTTCTTTCACCATTTAGTACGTGAAGAGATCTCCTAACATTATGTTAGGGATGGAATTTAGCTTCATTGACATTTAATTAATATGGACTAGGAATTACCAAATAGATCTATTTAATGAAGATGTAATCTGGTTACATATTATAGTTGTGAAATTTATTTATTAATTACTTTATCATACAATATCAATTTTTTATATTAACTAATAAAAATTGACATCTTGTTCTTAACATAGAATGATCATTCATGGGAATATTAGTTGGCATAGACGTAAGTATGAATAAATAGTAATTTAGTTGTCTCATTATTTATATTCTACTTCCATTATTTTTTATATATTTCACTGTAAATAAAACTAATCCAGAGGGTATAATATCCCAACAATACAACAAATAAACACGCTTTTTTGTTCATAATCCTCTAGAATATGGAGAGGTATTCTTAATGGATTTTATAAATTTAACACCCCTATATTTTATGAATTTTTTAATTATTTTAATATTATTAATATATATCACCTTATATGATAATTAAAGTAGATTATTCGTATTATAAACAAAATATGTTTGAATTATGTTATCTGCAACAATGAGTTAATCTTTCACTACACAAAACAACTACATGTCTTGAATTATATTCAACATTGATTTTATGTAAAATTCTATTTATCATCATTTTGTAGATGACATATTAATAACATGTCTGGTAAACCTAATAAAATTAATATTAATAACTATAATTTAAAAAAATTCTCATAAATAATTAATATTTATAAATTAATGTAATTTTTTATGAACTCATTATATGTTAAGCATTATCATTTCAAAAAAGTTACTTCTTTTTATGTTATTCCATAAAAAATAACATTAATTTGAGAAACTCGTAAAAATATAATTTAGAAGAATAAACATAATATTTTTAATTTTGAATTTCATAATTAACGTCGGGTTATGTTTTTGTGTTTTTATAATTATTCATTTTATAACGAATAGTGAAAATGATACATTATAGTCAAAAACTGCCTTTTTTGGTTAAATAATTTTTAATCAATAAATTTATATTTAATGTCAAAATAGTTCAATTATAAATTTATCATTCTAATTTATTTAATTATAATAATTTATTATTGACATTAGATTTAATAACTTATTGATCTTTTAAATGTTCTTTTTATATGCCTTCTAGAAACATTCATGAGATTATCATTAAACATAGTTTTTCCACTTCTCTAGATTGAATTTGAAAAATAATACACATATGTTTATAAAAAATATTATATTTGGAGTCTAATACTATCAAAGAAATATTTTGGATATTATGAATATTAATTTTAGTACATTTTTATTTTCCAAGGTTACAGGTAAATTAGATAATTAAGGGTAGAAATAGTATTATATTGTTATAAAAATATCCAAATTATTTTCCTTAATTCATTGGTTATGATGGAGTCGACTAAAATAAACATTATGCTGAAACAATAAGCCCTTTATGCAACAAGAGAATGAATATTTCATTTATTATATTTTAATTAATTATGAGTTAAGCATGCCAAATTCATGTCTTTAATAACAATATAATTTTTATTATTAGGATATGTAGTAGATATAATATAATAAAAATATTAATTCTAAATATTAAATGATTACCTTCATTATAATAATTTATTTATAATATTTAGTGATAAAATAAATAACATAAATGGTGACACATTGATTATTATGTAAATATTTAATTAATAAAATGATGAAATAAATGATATTTAAAATATTTATATAAATATAAATTGAACTAATAATCATTATAAAGGGATTTAATAGGTGACTATGACATGTTAGAATTTTCATAAATCATTTTTTTTAATTATCTCACTATTTTGATTTTATTTAGTTACAATGTTTTGAATAGTATCAAAATTGACAATAATGATATTTTATAAAAAAATTATGTCATTAAATTAATGAAAAATAATAAAATTATTTATATATTCAATGCGATTAATATATGTTCAAAAATTTAATAATATACCATTTTTTGTAAATTTTATTCCATATTATTAATAATTTATAACTTTTTAATAATTAAAATGGTGTGAAAACAATTAAAATTACAATTTATTAATCAAGGAAAAATCAAAGTTATAAGGTTTAAAATAAAACCTAAACCTGTCAAAAAAATTATTAGATTAGGGGGATTATTCCCATGGAAAATTAAAATTGGATAGGAGTTTTGTAATTTACAATTGTCCATGAAAATAACATATATGCTTTTTAATGTCTAGGATAGTTACAAAATATCACTCTCTTGTATTTAATATATTTTATGTGTCAAGAAAGTTATGAAATAAAGAAATGAGTGAATATAACTTTATATTTTTATCATAAAGAAATTAATTTAATTATTTAATTTTATTTTGAATATTTGAAAATTATATATTTTTTTTATAATCCTCATAAATGTTAAAACAATATGTTTTTAAAAAATAAAAAATAAAATATAATTTATTTTAATAATAATAATTTTTATATATTTGGGTTTAGTTAATGTTTCTAATGAATTTTATAGATCTATAACATATAGATGAGAAGTCCTAAACCATTATATTCTAATTCCCACTTTTTATTGATGTATTTAATTTAATATTAAATTAAAAGTATCAAATTTTAAAATAATCATATTTTATTTAAATAAAATTTTATTAAATTATTTTAAAATAACAAAATTTATAAATATTCCAAAATATTATAGTATATTTTTTATAATGGAACAAGACAATCATTTTCATATCATTTTACTATTTTTTCATTATAATAGACTTATTATATTTTTTTATTTAGATGATTTTGAAATATTCTGCTCAATTCCATTTTAAAAGGACACCCCCTCCATCACTTACTCAAATCACAATGAGCCTTCATACTCATCCATTATAAAACCTTTTAACTTAAAACATTCTTATCTACATTATTGAGGTTATGTTCTTCCCAGATGACCAATTCTATAGTCTATTAGAGTTTATTTAAAGGACTGATTCTGAAGAATTGGTATTTGTTCTAACTGATCATTATATATTTACACTATTCTATACTACCTAAAAATATATTATGTATGTCAGAAATTAGTTTATTCCATAACCTAAATATTCATAAATTTTATTATTTTGAAAAAACCATTATACATCACATTTCCCATAAATAAAAATTGAGCATATCGCTCGTGCATGCACACGGCTTACCAAACCGACATAGCGATACAAATCCTTTTTCATCACCATGTTCTATGAATAAGAATTTTTATGGGTTTAATATATATTTATATTATATATATTATATAATTATACTTCATTCAAGACGAATATCATATAGAACATTTTTACATATAGTATTTTTGGAAAATTATAATGTCGTTTGTGCATAAATATAGTTTACCATTTTCGTGATGCGATGTGATTCCTTATTGATATGTATTTTGTGGATGTAAATAATGATGAATTTAAATAAATATATTATTACTTATATGAAATTAATATTATTATAAACTTATAATATATCATATAAATTTAATTATTTAACCCAACAAAAAATTGGAAATAATGTTCATGTGTTTGTACGACCTACCATATCCATGAACGGTGCATTAAATTTCATATATCTATCTATTATATATTGTGATAAATGATTATATTCAAAATATATATTATTTATAAGGTAATTATTAAATTTTAGAACATATTAGAACGTGATTTATATAAAATGATCATGACTGAAAAGTCAAGACATGCATGATAAACTAAGAGGTTGTTTCCCAAAACGATACCTTAATAGAGGAAATTATAATAAAAAAATAATGGAATGTAATAAATAAATTAGTTATGTTATTAATTATAAGAATATTTTTTTATATTTATAATAAACAAATATTTATTAAATATGAGGTTTTAACACAAGTGAATGTAATCGAGACATAAGGTAAAGGATTTCCATCTAACATTTATTTTCCATGAGATATAAGAAATGTTCACAATATTTTTTTTCTGTTGTGTAAATAATTACCATTAATATATTATCATATATATGTATTTAAAAAACCATTTTATAATATCACTTTCATGGGATTTAAGGTTCAAATGATACCAAATTGATAATAAACTTTTTCCTAAGTTTAACTTCTTTTAAAAACATGTTGTGTTATCATGCTATATCCTTTGAAGAGGTGTATATACAGCCCTGTAACAAGTAAAAGTATAAATACACTTCTTTTCATGATAGAATATGTTTCATATAATGTTATTCAATCATCATCCATATATTTATGTTCCATTGATAAAATGGTTTTTACACATTGGTTTTCAATATGTTTTAAATTATCTTTTAATTAATTTTTTAGAAAATAGTATTCAATGATGTTTAAAATCTTCGAAATAATCAATAATCAGTTTTAAAGTTTATTTTAAATATAATTTTATTGGAATATACATTATGATTTAAAATCATTTTTCGAATAAGAAATGATTTTACTTATGAAATAATTTTAAATCATATCTCGAATTTATTTTCCAACTATGATAACATTCATTGATTTTACATATTTTTTAAATAGTATATTTAAAGGATTATATATCTATTATTCAATTGATTGGTTTATGAATATGATGATATTTTTGAAAAGAATTACAATTCTATGGGTTATTTCATGAATAAATGTTGTTAAGAATATGAATTTATTTTCATGGGTTTTGAAATAATTTATGTTTTTGTGGCACACATTTGTATGGATTTCATTTTGTGATGGGTGAGAGATATAAATCCCTCCAATTGATTTGATTAATATTTTTATCTCATGAGATAGACATAAACAACCTTGTCCTCAAAGATCGTATTGGTAGTTAACAATGATTACAAAGAAGGTTTTGGGAGTGACCCATGACTATCAAGAAGTTGATGGGAGTGAACCAATACTACCAAGATGGTTATGGTATTGAAACAGGAATACAAAATAAGGTATGGTAAGTAAATCCTTATTAATAATAATGACTTGGAATTGATGTACTGACTACTATGGAAACCATTTTATATGTTGATGTTTCTACCATAAATTCTATATCTTATTCTCATGTGACTATTTTATGGATTATGCTCTTTATTTCATTATTATTCATGTCCTATGAACTTCCAATCCTTCATTGAGGATTAATTTTTATCATCATTGATATGTAGGTTATGATATTAAATTTTCATGATAATATTATCATTTCATTATGCACATGATTATGCTTATGGGTAATCATTGTTTTCCCACAGTGGGAATCTATACTCACCCCCTTTTCAATTTATTTTCCCCAAGATATAATGAAAAGTATTTCATTAGAGTAATAAAGTTGAACTTGAATATCATATAATATAAAAATTATTCAAAAAAAAAAGAATAATGTGTCATTAAATTCTAAATTCCTTAAGAAAATATTGTTTTGTGGGTATTTTTTTTGTAATCTGTGAAATCTTTAGCAAAAGTGCTGAAATGGAAATGTATGAATAGTGTGGGTTGATATAGTTTGTATCCATGAAAAGTATTAATAATCCATATGAAACTATGATGTGAAAACATAGTGAGTTCCCAAGTGATATTTCTATAGATATTTCTGGGCATTTATCTATGTATTATCCTATGGTTTCCGGTATTTGAAATTTTTTATCAGGATTTAGACCTCATTTAAGTGATTTTCCATGATTATGATGTTTTATATTACAAAAAATGATTCACACACTATTCTCACTATTTATATTCAATGGTTGTATCTAATTAAAATCTTGTTAATGTTGGACATGGTGGGAAATACTTTGATTTTTTTCCCGAGTAAATGATTTCTATCAGAGTTAGAATATAAAATCTTCTTTGTATAGCAAGAAAACATTATACATTCATGAATAATTAATGGCTTCCAAATGAAAAAAAGATGGCATAATGTTTTCAAAAAAACATCTTAAAGAAAAACAAATTTTTTTAGTGATATGACTGATCAAGTAGTTTATGTGAAATTGATCTATACCGTTGAAATATATTTTTCATTACCCACTATTTAGAACGTGGAATAAATTTTTTGGGTACTTACCTCTTATAAGGTTAAGAGAATCAGTTGGGTAAATTTATCAAAAACATAAGGAAACATGATATAATTTATTATATGTTTTGGGATGAGATCAAAAAATTATTTTTCACTATGTACTTTACTCTTATTCATCATTCAAAAAGGCAGTTTGATTTTACCCATCTATATAATTGTTATGAATCGAAAATATGATAAATTTCAAATGAAACTCTAAAAACTATGT
The DNA here is from genome assembly GCA_963277665.1 of Viscum album. Classification (NCBI taxonomy): domain Eukaryota; kingdom Viridiplantae; phylum Streptophyta; class Magnoliopsida; order Santalales; family Viscaceae; genus Viscum; species Viscum album. The sequence continues at coordinate 442,074,601 of OY728165.1, read as the reverse complement.
TGAGAATAATATTAGATCCATTTTATTCCATACGTGTAGATATAGGGAGAGATTAAATTAAATTAAGGGGATTGATATATGTTTTAAGAGTTGTAAAAAAGGTCGTTGGGTAGTTTACTGTCGATGTTATGGGATTAAAAGACAGAACAAAAAACGGAACCTCCCCTAAAATAAGGGTTTCAAGTGAAATGAGAATGGAATTTGTGCAAGAAAATTCCCAAATGCATGTGATAAATATGATAATCTATATGTTCAACCATTCAATGAAAATGTAAAAGTGAAGCCTCATGTGATCACTACATGTGATGTCGAGTATAACAATGATCTAGGGAAATTATTCATTTTTTATGTATTGGAATTTCATAATAATATTATAGATTTACATTTATAGTATTAATGAATTATGGAACATATATGGATTGGACACCTGTAGTTTTACATATGGATTTTAGAGAATTTTTTTAATGGTATTAGTATGCATGAAAATTGAATGTGGTGGTGAGGTGATATTTTGGGGAAAATGATTAAAGGATGGATAACCCTTTATATATGCATGATTATAGGATAATTAGAAAAAAATATGTTTTATTGTAATGTGATAGTGTTGAAGACCATGGGGATGCTATGATAAAAAGATGTTTTATGATATCATTGATATATTTTATAAAAGTATTTGATTATTGGTATGAGGAAATAGTTAATTTATGCAAGAATGCATTCAATAAATAATGATATATTGTAATTTATGTTGTTACCATGTTTCAAGAGAATAATTTATAATATTCTTCACATGTTTAGTGTTAGACAATTCAATGTTATATCTAGATGTTGAAAGGATTAATGGCACGTAGAATTTTTAAATTTTGTGACCTTCTTCATAAGAAATAGATTTTATCCTTTTAGAAGGATAAAAAATTAATTTTTTTTCAAATTGTTAACCTAGAAATTTAGATGAGGTTTTACATATTAATATATTATATATCTATATGAGGATTTATGTATATTAGATACTCATTTTATACCAATATTTATATGTTATGACTGATGTAATGACCTCCCATTTTATAATTTGATCTCATTTTCTACTAACACTTCCATAATATCATACTATACTTCAATTATTAGTAAAATTGATAAACTAGAAATTGATTATTACAGAACAATGAATGAATATTTAAATAAATTCTATAAGTGTATCCCCTTGTTAATATTCTACAAATTTAGGAAAAAAATGTTGATGTAAAATGATTTCTATTATCATCATTGTTGATGATATCAATTCTCTACATCATGCTTCATTAATTTTTGGTTCCATGATTTCTATATTTCCCTCAATCGTCCACTTTCTTGTAATAAATAATCTTTACCAATATCTATGATTATTTAGGCCCTTCCTCAATGTACAAATATTCTCAAAGGTTATCCAATGTGAAGACCTATTTATAAGTTACTTTGGGTAATGAATATATTTCTAAAATTACTTTTGAAAAAAAATTATTATTAACTTTAATGATATGGATGTAAATGAAATGAACATTCAATAGTTAAATCCTTGTTAACGAAGATGAATTCCAAGGGTGAAATTCATTTATGGGAGTTCAAATGTAACACTCTAAGATTTCGTGAATCTTTTAATTAATTTTATAATTTTTATATTTTTCACTCTACACAACAAATAATATAGATTGTTTTTTATTATATGGTAATAATATGTCTGGATTATATTTTACACAATGCTGAGTAAAACTTCTAGTACACACAACACCGATTTGTCTTGAGGTACAAGAAACACTATATTTCAATGATGAAACACCATATTATATTTATTTAAATGTTATTTTTATATCCAAACGATTAAAAATAATAATATAAATTGTTATAAATAATTTTGATAAGTTATCTAATAAATTAAACTTATAATTTTTGGTAACATCATTATATGATTAAAAAGGATATTTTCTTTATTGAAATACTTTCTATGTCCTTATATAAATATTATAATTAATTTAATACATTCATAAAAAAATAATTTGATAAAATATAAATCATATTTAAATTTACAATGAAAAATTTACTTAGGGTGATTTTTTAATATTTTTTGATGACATGTATTTTTTATGAATAATTATAAATACTAAATTAAAGTAAAAATAATTTTTTCATTTAAATATTTATTTTAGGTTATATTTATATTTTTTTGTCACTAAAGAGAAATTGTAAAAATATTAATCTAATTAAATTAATTGAAATGATTTTTATATTGAAATTATATATAAAATTATATGGAATGTTTGAACATTATTTTTTCTAGACATCTTGCCAGATTGGATATATTAATATAAAAATTTATATTTCCACTTCATTGATTTGATTTTTGAAAAATCAGAATTCGTGGCCATAACCAGTATAATATTTATAATCAGGTAGAATAAATTTAATTTATGGGATATTATGAATATCAATATTTGTAAATTTTAATTTACCAAAGATATAGATAAATCGGATAAATGAAGCTAAAAAATAATATTCTAAAATATAAAATTAACCAACACTTTTCATAATTTCAATGGATATGTAGGGTTATACAAAAAATAAACCTTATTCTTAATTATAATTTTTTATGCCACATGGGTAAGAATATGAAAATTATTATATTTTGTTTAAATATGAGTTAAAATTCCATACACATATTTTTTATAAGTAAAAATTTTTAATATACTGTTATAACGAATATAAATTAGACTATAAATATAAATATGAATGATAAATTATTTATATACATCCTAATAATTAATTTTTTATTAATAAAGTAATCAACATAAATATTTACACAACGATGAGGCGGAAATTATTTAATTAATATTGGGATCATATACATCATAACAAAAATATTAAAAAAAATATTATTTTACCTTATTATGGTTCCCCATTAATTATATAGTTGACTGTGAAATTTTTTGAGTGTCCCTAACAGTTTTTTTAAAATTAACAAGATGTTTCTAAATAATTTAAATACAGAATGTGAATAGTTTCGAAATTCAGACTAATGAATTTTTTAAAATAATATTTTATTTAATTAATTAAAAATCATAATATAATTAAAAAAATTAAATTCATTTTTATAAGGTATAAAAAATCATAATGTATCAATTTATGTAAAATTTAATTCATATTAATAACATTTTATAACCTCCTAATATTTAAAATGTTATTACAGCAAATAAAATAACAATAAATTAATTATGGTTAAATCAAAATGCTAACGTTTTAATTAAAACAAAAAATGTAGAAAAATTATTGGATGAAGGATATTATATCCTTATCACCTTAATATAGATATTTAGTTGTTTAATGTAACCTAGTGCATGAAAATAACAAATATTTTATTTAAAGTCAAGGAGTTTTACAAAATACCATTGTCTTGTATTTAATGTCATTTATATGTGCACATAGGAATAAATGAAAATGTGAACAAATATAAATATATTATTTTGATAATAATGAAATTAATATAATTTTATATTTATATTTAGAAATTTTTTAATTATATAATTACCGTATATGCTTCTTCTATGTTAAAATACTATTTATTTAGATTGTAGAAAAATAAAGTAATTGATCTTAAAAATATTTTTTTATTTTCAATAAATAAAATTTTAAAATGAATTTTTCAGATATATAAGATATATTAGTGATATGTGAAAAAAAAATATTTGAATCTAAAATTTCTATTGATGTATTCAAATTCAAATTAAAATAATAGTATCAAATTTGAAAATAATGATATTTGTTTAAATTAAATATTAATAACTTATTTTATAATTACAAAACTGATATATAATCATATTGGGGATATGATATGTTAAACAATGTCAAACCGAATTAATTTATATATCTTTTTGATGTTTTAGTTAGTAGAATTGCATTATGATTTTTTATATATTGAGGATTTCCAAAACTTCCATCACCACAATTTCTACAGGGCAACTCATCCCTCACTTCCGGACACCACATTGACCATTGAAGAACGACCATACTCTTCCATTTTTTCATTCTAAATTTCCCTATCCAAATTACAATGGTTTTTGTCTTCATAATGGACAAACACTAGATTCTACTAGGGGAATATAAAGAGTCATTTTGAAGAAGTTGTAATCACTCTAACTGATCATTACCTTTTTCTAATCTTTTATATTCCATCTAGAAATCTATTATATATATATAATAAAATAAAAAATATAGTATCCTCAATATTCTAAAATTTTATTATGATTAGTAATATTACTTTATTTTCATGAACAAGTCTGGGTATCTAGGTATATCAATAACCAAGCTAGTCATGACATACCCTAAAGGACATACCTGCTTCCCATGGGTCAACAACTTAAACCATTCATCCTAAAAATAAAAATTGGGAACTATTATAAAATAAAATCATAGAATTAAATGAATCAATAATGTAGTCATAACAAAATAAAATCCACTGGTAGTAATGTACCAGGAGTCAACAAAGAAAAACAAGACCATGTACCATAACCAGGGTACAAAAAAATGGGATAACACACCAAGACTCTTTGTAAGCAACTCATGATGTCCAAGGATTTGGATCTGTACAACCATTAAGAGACCATTTTCCCTTTCTTAAACAAAGATGAGAATAATCTACAATCTCAAGAAGGAATAAAATGTGTGTGATCAAAATTCAATTAGTATTTTAACATAGAATATAAAATATAATTCCAAATTCAAATTATCCAACAATTTTATTTAAATTCCCAACAAAAAAAGGTTTTGAATTTCAAAATAATTTTTATAAAGTTCATTAATTTTAAAAAAAATATTTAAATAATTTAGTAATTCAAACATCACATTTCAAATTATGGAAATAAATTTCAAAATATTTAATTTACCTTTATTCAAGAGTGATATATTGATAATCAAAGTTAAACAAGAATCAATAAATAAACACATTTGTATAAAAAATTATATAAATTTTCATGGAATTTAAACCTATTATCAACAATTTAATATATATACAATTAAAATAAAAACACAAGAGAAACATGGTAATGTGCTAAATAGGTATGATAGTTCTAGGTAATAGGTTCCCATCACAGTGAAATGGAATGTATATATATATTCCCTTTTGTGACCAAGGAAAATGGGACTCATCACCTTCTCCTAAGGAATGTGATGAGCAGATATGATGTTTTTTAAAATTTTAAATCGTAAACTGCATTCCAAAATGACCCAATAATTTTTGAAGGTATGCATGTGCTCATATACAACATTGATTTTCAATTTATATCAAGAGTACTTATAATAAAATTAAATTAGATATCCTTTTTATATTTGGAAATTTTTCTCTTTAAAACCCATATCTTGTTTTTAATCAAAATCATGTCTTTTGAAAAATTTAAAACAACTAGGTTTCAATTAAAAATAATTTTACTTCTTTTTCTATAAACCTAGATTTGAAACCAATTCATCCAATTTCACAATCTAATTCAAAAATAAATCAAACAGTTTAATTTTCATATAATTCTTTAAAATCTAAATCAAATAAATATTCCACAATTAAATTTAAATTTTTGTGAAATCAATTTAAATCAAAACTCTAAATTAAATGAAAAAAATTAAATATCACAAATTCCCATAAACACAATGAAATACAAAGGGATTGATGGATTACCAATTTTATGCCAAAAACTATTTTCCAAAAATCCCAATTAAATTGAATTGTATTCTTCAATCAAGACATTAAAATTTTCTTTGATGAAAATCAAACAACTTAATTTCAATCAAAAATTGAATTTTAAAAATCAATTTATGGTTAAGATAAATTGGGCATCGTAATAGAACCACCTACCATAGAGACGATAGATCTCGAAGTGTCAATCAATAATCATGATTTTATGAGAAATAACAACAAAAATGGGATTCATTTAAATGGGGATAAAAACCTTTGATTATATGACCAAAATAATGGGTATCCAATACATAATAAAATATAATGATCCGTGGAACCCTATGGTGAATGATATAGATAATGTCATATCAAGAAAGAAAAGAGGAAACATACCAAAAGGGATTAGAGGGAATTCCTCTATCTTTAGATAACATTTGGGAGGTATTAGAGGGGCCATGAAATGTTCTTCGGATATCTGGGTATTGGATAAATGTTTTTGCTTCATAAAATGTCAATCTGAGACCCAAAAATATGATTCCTAATATTTTTATTAAAAATAGAATTACATTAAAACACATCGACATTATTTCTAGGTAAGAGGGTCATTATTTAGTTATAACATGCATAATACATGGAGTAGTTAGAAATGTATAGCATGGTTTCCCTAAATAGGGTGAACCTTTTTTTAATCCATATGGATTTCGTGTTAATCCCACAATCCAATTCATTCCATTTTGTTCTAATAGGGTCATGATTTGTAAAATTCTGTGTTATACGTGTTCTATCCATATCCATTTCTAGAATTCTCTTAGAACGATAAAATTTCACATAATGAAAACCAAAATGAATCCCAACCAATGTAGGTTAAAAGGTAGTGGATTATGAATTCTAGAAATTAGTAACTAGGTGTAACACCCCCCTGAAGAAACAATCAGTCCTTAGAAAGCCTATAGAGTAGCATCAATGAAATGAAGAGCTGGAAACATCTCTCAAATATGTGCCTCGTTACACTATTTCTCATTACTATAATAACCATGTTACCATAGCACATGAACCAAAAGTATCTTCCTATCATGATTTACCAAATATTTGGAATATACTATCTAGACTGGCTATTCAGTCACATATAATTCTGGTTCAACATCAAAATTACACCAGCTCAGAACATGACACAGATCAAAAATATACATTTAGATAAAAGATACAAGAATCTTGTTCTGTATAGACGTCTTCTATGGTGGACATACATAATGATGTACATGTTTTCCCACATTCTCATCAACCTTTAAATGTCCCAAAAAAGAGTATAAAGCTTCCCTTTCCTCCGATGTTGTCGATGACCCATCCAAGGTAAACATATAAAAAACAGAATGTCAATAACTGAGAACTCTAGTGGTCAATTATGGAGATTTGAATAAAACTTAAATCAGCATTGTGTTATCAAAATTATATAAAGAATAATCTGAACCTTTAATATCATCTCTTGTACCATACGTGGACCTATAAATGAGCTTGCAACAACCTATTAAAAACACAATGGAGATTTTTATGGGAGATCATGTAAGTCCTCAAATGTATCAATTGTGATCATAGACTAGTAACTATTGTGAGGAAAAAAGTCAACTACCCCATGATGATCATCTTGAGGCCCAAGAAAGTCAAGAAAAAAAGGGAAAAGCATATACTCAATAAATTTTATAGCTCTCTCTATATTTCTATATGAATGTGGATGGTTTGTAGTACTCAGAGGAATTTGAGATCAAAATTAATTATGGAGACTTATATAAAAATGATATTGGATGCGAGGATCTCTATTAGAGACTATAACATATAGATCTCAATGGAAATGAAAAATATCTTTCACCAGGGGATTTACCAACACGATAACATTTATTTTATCGTAAATGGGTAAGAATTTAAAAAATTGCATAAACCTATCAATTATAACCAGTATCCTGTTATTATATATCTACGTACATAAATTCCTACCAATAACATATATAGAAATCCCATTTAACTTTCAATAAAGGACTAGAAGTCGTTAAAGAAATTCAAATGTTTTATGGTGCATGGATTTTACATGATGACAAGTATAGCAATGGGAAACCATCTCAAAAATTCCCCATATCATATTTTAACACCTCAATTCCTGATTTATGTCATTGAACTTCTATGGGGATCATGGGAGGACTTCCCATTAGGAACAATGGAAACCCACCATCATAGCATTCCTTACAGATAATGGTACCAAAAAATGATTCTAATAGCATAAAATCCCCCCATTGGAGAATAACCATTGTGCCATTGTCTCCCCCACTATATAGAAAGACTCGAATGATATGAAACTGATAATAAAATATGACTATCATAATTTATAAATTTTTGAAGTGTGGTTTTCAACTGATCACTGTTCAAATAAACATCCATCCCTATCTCCAAACAACCAATATAAAATAGTGGGAAGAGATCCATTAAATTCCACTCATCGGATGATTTTTTCCATTATGGATAAAAAGTTTCATACTTATGGAATCTACAATGTCATTCCATTACCCTGGGGTATATGCGATATCAAAATAGATTGACTATATATATTAAACCCAATTCATCTATATAAGATTTATGTCTTTTTGAGAGATGATATAACTCAATCTCTTGTACTCACAGTACATTGTAAACCATTATACATAAATTTAGTGTTTCCAACACGTAAGAACAATAATCACTGCAAAATTTTCAAGGACTTGTGATAGATAAATTTTCTCTTGTGGCCTAAATTGATGAGATATATCTGAAACAAAATGATATCCATTTAGATGAACACATCCCAAACCTGAACATATTTCATTATAAAAGACCACATAACTATGGCCGACCTCATAAAGAGTGAATATCAAAGTAGTATTCGAATGTTTATTCATATCATCAAAATAATTATGAAATATTTTATCCCATGAAAAAAATACCACCTTTTGAGAATGTACATCCATAAAAAAGCCAACTTTTAGTAGTCCTTTACTAAAAAATGCTTATATTCATCAAATCTCATCATTATCCAAATCTCTATGACAATTCATTGTTGTCCCATGTCATAAAACACTTAAACATCTTAGGGAAATTGATATTCATTGTTTTTAAACCATATGTCCCAATAACATCATTTCCAAATCTATAATTCTTATTTTGAAAGAATGAAAAAATATAAGTGATTTCTCGGAATTTAATGAATTGATCGTAGATGAAGAAAATGATCCTACTCAACTGTAGTGAAAATGAGGATTTCTTTCAAAAATAAAACAAAAAAGAGATCCATCTACCCATGGAAAATCAGGTTCATTAAATCTACAAATACTATAGAAGCGTTGGTTAGACCAAAAGGCATAAAAAGGTAATTATAATTGCATTAACTACTCTAAAATGTGGTTTTTTGATTGTTAGATAATATTATCCTTAATTTAGGGAAACTGGATCGAAGGATGATTGTTGAGAACGAATTATACCATTTAATCTAATCAAATAGATCATCAGTCTGCGGAAAATATAGTTTTCATTAACATAACTCTATTTATTTTTCTATAATAAACTGCTAGGAAGAATCCAAAATTCAATTTTCATAAAAAGGGAATTGGAGCTGCCTATGTTGAAATTATTGGTCATATGAAGCATTTTCATAGAATAATATCCAAATTGGACATCACCTAATTTAGTTCAGATGGTTCCATAATGTGAGGGGGAATATAAATTATTTGAGTACTGTGTATAAAGTCAGTGGAAAAATTCAACCTCTCTTACTCGTGAAACCTTACGATGTCATAAAGAAACAGATTGGGAAACTCAATGACAACTAGTGGGAGATCACTGCCCAAATATTCCAATGAAATGTCAATAGATGTAACCAATATTACATTCCACAAATCTAGATAAGATGTTTGGACTCTGATGGATCTTAGGTCCCACTCTCCATGGAACACATGACAAACAACACCGAGTGTAGTAAAGGATACCAATTGAAGATAATAATTGATATTGGATTTAGGGGGAATATTAAATTCTCCCCGAATATGAAATATTGAATTTTCCTACCCAGAACTAGAAAAATACTTGCAAGCCCAAAATCTATTAGAATGAATAATTAAGTGGTACTATGGAGACCTAGCTCTATATTTGTACAATGGGGTGTATTAATATCCATTACACAATATAAAAACAATGAAAGAAGATCTAGTAGATTAAGAAATTATTTTTTAAATAAATGGATAAGATATATCTGTATAAATTGAGATGTCACTAATGATGAAGAAATTGTAATGGTACCTCTCACAATCACTAGACATATATCCTCTTTCTCTAGAGACTCATTAACTTTGTGATGTTTCATCATTCCTCTTGACAGTGGATATAACCATCTTGAATGGGAAGCCACTGATTTCTCCTTAGATTTAAGATAATATTTTGATATTTTTCACCAATTTAGAGGGAAATAATCAGGGATGAATATTTGAATTACAAAAATTTCCTTAAGGGAAAAAATTTTGTGGTGCCTCTCTGGAAATCCCCTTGGCATTTCATAGCATGAAACAATGGAATAAAATAAAATGACCTCTTCATAGTACAGTAGATGTCTAGAATGACCTTGATTTCATGATAATTTATGAAAATAATCACTCATGCACTTTAACTTGATGAATTCATGATTATACTATGAGAGAAAGAGACTCACGATACCCCTAACATTCCAACTAGGTCCATTTCAATGATAAGCCCTCTATAAAAAACATCATAATAAGGTGAATTAATCAACATGAAAATATAAGAACGAATATATGATTGAAGTCCCAAATAAATCGTTCAATCCTTGATCTACTCATTAGATAAAATAATTTGTGAAAAAATAAATGATCTCAGCAAAACGGTTTTCACATTCTGTCACGATCAACGTAACATGTTATAGATTGAATAGCACAATGGACATCATTAATAGAAATACTCTGGATAGAATTGGATGGTGAAACGAACCTATAATCCTTTCCATTCAAAGCCCTTTTGATTATTCATAATCATCACTACATCCCACAATCTCCTTCTCAGACCTTCCTTCACGAAGGTGGAAAATTACAAAATAATATTATCAAGTTGACCTAAAAATCAAAACAAGGGATCCATTTTGGTTAACTACTCCTCTACATCTTGATGATAATTGGAGTCTTGAATGTTTATAATTTTTGTAAATTTGTCTATTGATAAAAAATATGGTGAGGATTCCTTTGAGGATTCACAAATGGACCATGAATGGGAAGAAGAGGTGGTGCCTCTCCCAAATTATGATTAGTGTGCCCTATATCCTCTAATAAATTTTGGTCCACGTGATGATTCAATATGTATGGTTTTACAACATATTCATCTTAGATATGATTCACATGTATTATATCATGTATGATGCTTCTCTACATCAATATATAACAATGATGAAATCAAATAACACTTAGACAGAGAAACAAAGAAATTAATCCCAATAGATAAAACAAACAAGATTTTGATTTCAACATTTCTAAATAAAAATAACAGAAATAGTTGAACTAACATAGAACATTTTTCCCTAAAAACCCCATGCAATATAAGGTTCATTGAGGTGAGATATGGAATGGTAGTCAATCTCATCCACCTATTATTTAACAACTAGATTTTAATAATGCATGTTGACTACAAGATAAAAGCTCAACCTGAAGCTTAGATACCTCTTCATCGGTAACCAACATGTTTTCCTAGGTAACCCAATAACTGAGGTGGTCTAGATATAGTCTGAATCAAATTATTGATCCCCGTGGGTCAGCAACTAGAACCTGGCATCATACAATCTTAATGTGGGAATAATGTTTCTTCTAATAATGTCAGGGTTAAAGAAATAAAACAGTATAAATTCCCAAATATACTCTACTAGGTGTAATATAAAAGAATTTTTCAATGAATAACAACCCCATGTACCAAAATCAAGGTATCAAATTTGATGAAAAACATCCCATGTCTTTATGGGTGAAACTCAGCAAATATGAGGTTCAACGTCTAGATCCAGCTGCAAGATATCATTTTCCGTTGCTCAAACTTTGAAAGAGATCATATAAAAACACTAGAAAGCACAATTAGGGTGTAAAAAATTCCCATTAATATTTAACCAATGATTCAAAAACATTATTAGAATATCAAATTATTCAATAATTTTGTTTCAATTTTCAAAATAAAAAGGTTTGGATTTTCAAAATCATATTTAAAAAATTCTTTCATTACAATTAGATATAATGAAATACATTAGAAATTCATTTTCCGCAGTTCAATTAATGGAATAACATTAAAAAATATATAATTTACCTTCAAAAATGTTTTCATTACACAAATCGTTCATTTCCAAAAGAAATCATATAAATTAATACTATTATTTAAAAAAGATTAGATAAATTTCATGGAATATACACTAGATTCCATAAATGGAATACATATACTATTTAAATAAAAAATGTGATCAACATGGTAATTTAAATAATACGTAAGATTTATCGATAAAATAAGGACCCAACAAATTGAACTGAAAATTATGAACATACACTGCTTTGGGACTGAGTCAATGGGTACTCCACATCATCACCTATGAAAAGGGTTGTTCAAATATGATTCTATATGACATTTTAAATCATAATGTTCCATAAATTTTTTTTTCAACAACTACATATGTATTTCGTGTTCTCTAGTACACCAGTGATTGGAAATTTAATTCATGACTATTTAAATACATGTAAATCCCTTCCGCCATTTAAATTATGAATATTTTCACTGTAAAACCATAATTTGTTTTTATTAAAAAAACCATGATTTTTCAAAAAGATTAAACAACTATGGTTACATAAAAAACAATTTTTATTACCTTTTCAAAAATTTGGAATTTGAATCAAATTCATGAAATATTACAATCCATTTCATGGTTAAATAAATAATTTAATTTCCATAAATGTCAATCAATTTTTTCACAAAATCCCAATTCACTGATATTGGGGCTTAATCACAAAAATTCATTCAAAACAATTTTAAAAACATAAATATTACCTTTTTATTGAATAAATATCCATGAACACAAGAATTTATATTAAACTATAAATTTTTTTTAAAATTCCAATTATCACACACCAAACCAATAGGATTAGGGCATTTCAAATTTCAAGGAGAATTTAATTTTTCTAAAACACAACAATTCAATGAAACTAGGTTTTATATAAATCCATTTGAATGAAATTAATAAAAATAACAGATCATTTTATTTTTCAATTTCATTTGAAGAAAAATTTTGGATATTCTAAATTGTTTATCATAATATAGCCACTTATCTTGAAGCTTCTAGATCTTGATGAGTCAACCCCTTAATAGGGATTTGATTTGGAAGATGAAGAAAAAAGAGTTCTGAAGAAATGTGGATCAAAAAATATTTTTATAAACCCAAGAGAATGTTTATTAGTTCTGTAGTCGAACACAATGATCCTTTTGACCCTAAGTAAGAAGAGAGAGGTCGCGGGAGATCAAGAAAAAATTGAGGATACTAAATGAGATGTGATTGCGGGGCGATTCTTTTGGTTTTGATCACATCCAGGAGGGATCCAATGGTTCATGAGTCTCTCTTAGGATATTTATGGAATGGTTAAATAATTTTTGGTTAAAGGAGGCCCATCTGGGACCTAATAGTGTGTTCATGAAATATTAATTAAATGGATGATTAAGTTAAAACTCATCAGGACAATTTCATTAGAAGGGTAACACGATTTATAAAAACATTGTGAAGGTCCTGCACTAATTACAAATTGGTCATGGTATTTTAAAACAGTTCACATTTCATAAAAATCCCAATATAAAATTATCTTCATTCTTCTGTTACATGGTGCATGTTTGGGGAACCGTGCACCAACAGTGTTTCCACTATACACCATCCTAGAAACAACCAAGAACCATAAAATTTCATCTCATACAACCCCAAATAAAACAAAACAGAATATATTTCCAATGGAGGGTTTTATTAATACATGAAAATATGAATATTATCTCACAATTATAGATTCACATTCCCATGAAACAAAAAACATTAACATATCTCCGAGGTGTATGCACTGAATACTATCTCCACGTAGAAATATAATTAATTTTTAATCAACACATTCCATGATGGATAATTATGATGTGTTTAATATTTAAATAAGAAATTTAACATAAATGTATAATTATATATTGATAATTTCATTGCTACCTTTTAATATCTAATATTATGTGATAATGCTAACTTTACTTGTGCTTACGTATAGATTACAATCTTCATGATGCGATGTGATTCATTATTCACATATTTTTTATTGTATGATAATGATGATGACATGATTATGATAAAATCCTTTTATAGGACAATGAAATTATTCATGAGTGATACTTTATCGTATAAATTCATTTATATTAACCCAACAATGAAATGTAACCATCGTGCATGCATATGTACGACATACCGTCTCCATGAACGGTGTATTCAATTTCATATATAAATATTTTTTAAATTATAATTATTTTTTATAAAATGATTATACATGATATATAATACCATTTTTACATTTTATAAATAATTATTTCATGAAATAATTAAGATGATCATAAAAGAAAAGTAAAAAATTGTGCGATATACAAAGCTGTTTTTACCCAAAACCTTACTTTAACATGGGAATTGATAATAAAAATGTATTGTAAAGTCATATGTAAGTCATATATATTATTAAATATATTAATATGGTTCTATTTTAGAATTATTACAAACATATATGTATTATAAATGAGTTTTTTACGTATTTGGAGGAAATGATGACATATGGTAATGGATTTCTGCATCAATTTCATTTTCTATGATATTTAATCCATGTTCACAACCTAATTCAATTTTTTTGGTGTATATACACCCCATGAATTTTTTCAATGATATTTATCATTAAAATTATGGGAATTTACATATCAATTTTATCAATAATTATCTATGGGATTTATGGTTCCAATTATTGCAAATTAGTAATGAATTTTTTTCTCAAATTTACCTTCTATGAGGAACATGTTATGTTATACACATAAATATATTCATGAGGTGTATATATTTTCCTTTGAAATGTTATATTATGAATTTCATTATATTAATTACATTATATGATTCATTTAATTTCATTCACTATTCAATATGAAATCAATATTCCTTCAAAATAGTGTTTTTAGAAAATATATTTTAAAAGTGTTTTAAATGATCATTTAGTAATATTCAAGAAAATATATTATAGTTATGTTTAAAAAGTTCCAGATAATCATTTATAATATTTCAAGGTAAATTTATTTTAAAAATATTGACATTTTTTATGATTTAAATATCATTTTTCAAAGGA
Source organism: Viscum album (assembly GCA_963277665.1). Classification (NCBI taxonomy): domain Eukaryota; kingdom Viridiplantae; phylum Streptophyta; class Magnoliopsida; order Santalales; family Viscaceae; genus Viscum; species Viscum album. The sequence continues at coordinate 442,059,475 of OY728165.1, read as the reverse complement.
GAATGTATATTTTCCTCAGAAATTATTTTAAAGTGATCTCTCAAAAAAGATTACTATCAATGATATCATTAATTTATGTTACATTTGTTTTAATGGGGTTATTTTTCAAGGATAAAATCCCTATTATTCCTTTGTTGTTTTATGATTATGATGATATTTTTGAAACCTAGATACCTTCAATGGGGTATGTAATGATTTAATTATGTTTAAGAGAACAATTTATTTTCATTGGTAATAATATTAGTTATGTTTATGTGTCATATATATTTATTGTTTTCATTATGTGAAAGATGGTACCTATTTATCCCTATAAATAATTATGTATATATTTATATCTCTTGAGATATAAAAAAATAAAATGTCCTCTATGATGGTCATGTGAGTGAAAACTACCAATGAAAATGATTATGGGAGTGAACCACAACTACATTGATGGTTATGTGAGTGACTGATAACAACCAATATGGTTATGGGAGAGAACCATGAATTACAATTTTTTATCATGAGTGAACCCATGATAGTAATATAGCCTTAGTATTGACGCCATGAATACAAAGAAAAAAATTCATATGTCTATGTCTGTAGCACATATTCCATGGCATATTTTTATGTTATTATTTAATGGATTATGATCTTTAATTAATTATGATTCATTCATTTCAAACATCCAAACTATATTCCATTATTTTTTATAATATTTCATATTTGGTGTATGATATTCTATATTTAGGATTTTCACATTCCCTTATATTCATGAATATGCTTACCTATATATTTTTTAACAATTACCCTTTATTTGTGCCCTCCTATTTTTATGTTTCTTTACATTGGATATAAAGAATTTTTTTAGGTATGAATACCATAGTGGATGATACTTATGGAATATATGGAATAATTTTTACAAAATTAAAAGAATTTATTTCATCTTCCCAGTGGTACTAAAATAATATTGTCATTGGATGCGTTTTTATGTAATGTATGAAATGTTCAATAAATGTGATGTAATGTCAATGTATGAAAAACATGGTCATCTACAGTTAAACTTTATCGGGGAATAAAATTATTGTTTCCATTTTAGTTATATTTCAATGTGGTATTATACAATTCTTTTTTTGACAATTTTGTGATAGTAGGCAGAAGACTGATAATTTGTTAGTACATGTGAATAACCCGACCATGGGAATTGACAACCAAAACCCTAGGGAAATTTCATGTTACCAGTGATTGGATAATTATTTATGTTGTTTTATTATTATAAGTTAATATTATTTCACCATTAGTTTTTTTTTCTAATATCCATTGGTTAATAATTTATGGATGTATGGTATTTAAATTTTGTCCTAGTATACAAAGAGAAGGAAGATGTTCAAGAATAATTTCAATAAAAAATGACTCACATATCAAAAGTACGATTATATATATTCCATTCATTATGAATTTATTATTACATACATATATTCCTTTCTCTATGATATCCTGTATTGTTATGGTTACAATCTTTGGTAATTCAGAAAATGTGTTTTACCATCTTAAATTGTGTTTTAATTCATATAATTATATTGGAATTTTGATTAAATATATTTATGTTAATTAAATATGTCAAATGTTTTTTAGTATACAAATTAAAAATTAAATTAATTTGTTACATTTTTAAAATATCATTTAATTAATTATGAATGTAAGTTAAATATTTTATTAATTACAACTTATAAGGGGTATTAACATCATATGATGGGAATAGTGGACCATATAATTGGATATTTATATGATATATTAAAATATTTTAAGTGAGTTTAAGCATAATTTTATTAAGATAAAAATCCATTTTGGGTATTACAAATCCTAACACAATTAATGTTCAGGGGTTTCAATTTAAAGGGATTTCAATTTTAATTTATAGAGTATTGACTCCAATAATTGGGAATATTTGTCTATATTATTGAACCCAAATTGTTATTATGGGACACCTATAAGTCACATTTATTATTAAATTCTTACTACATAACCATATGGGGTATATTCAAGTATAATATGATGGTTATTTAATGTTTTTGAAATCCCATTATACAAATAATTATATAATTGTATCAAATATCTTGTTAATCATATTCCATATAAAATAATAAATTCCTGGTTATATTTTTTTAATTAATAATATATGGTTTCAATAAATTGATATCTTATTTGTAACATAAATAGGTTTTCCACTATAACTAGTGTGTGAAAATTTCATTAAATAATCCTGATTTTAGTTTTTAAGAACAATTATTGGTTAATTGGAAATTATAAGATAATTTTCTTACTCCTTGACATTGAATAAGTAATGTTCTTGATAAAAATTTCTATTATAATTTTTTCTTTATACACAATTTATATTTGATTATTTATAAGTAATAAAAAATGATCATCATCTAAATTCTATCAAATTAAACCTTTTAAGAGTGTTTCGGTTCGACCCCACAGTAAGGGTTTGTTTTAATCCGATTTCTGAGAGTTATCTCAAATGGGAATTTGAGAGTTAGCAATGTATATCTAAAATAATACTCTTTTATATCAGTCCAACTAGTTTGTAATTAAGACTTTGTATCATTTCATGAATGAACTAGGTTTGGGACATGATTCCATATGGTATTTAAGGGGCTATCTCGGTAGATGTTGAGCCCACATTAATTAAATCATTGAATAATTATTACTTTTTTATGAGAGGTTTAATTTTCCCAATGGAGTACTGTTAGATATGATATGACACCTCTAAAAAAATATTTAGATGTTATATAAGTTGATCCTTGGTAATGTGAAGGGCATCACGTAATTATCTGGTTTAGTGGGTTAAACATGCCTGAGGCATGGTTAGCTATTAAAATGGTTTTTTGATCATTCATCACTTTTGATATATTGAATGGAAGATAACTATCCTATTTATATTCAAATTAGATATCACTACTCTGTGATACATAGTTGCATTGGGACTATGGATTTAATGAGATAAAAGATCCTATATATATTTATATTTATATTTTATTCGAATGTGTTGTCATATGAGGTTCTATTTACAATAAATCATGAGGAAATTTATTTTTGACTATTTGAGTGAAAATAATGGATAACACCTAAAATAGTATGGTTTCATGATTTACTGGAATTTGTAATGAGTATATAATGGCCACTTTAAAATGCCTTCATCATATTATAGTTATTCAAGAAATGTCAGTTCATTGTGGACATTTAATATTTGAGAAGGTAATATATTGCTTTGTCTTCAATGTGATTGTGGATAACATTATATATAACATTCAATTCCTTGTTAATGCTTCAAATCATGAGTACAAAATAACCATTTCCAAAATAGACTTTGGATGTTATAACTAGTGACACATTATAATAGAAATGGTAATATGAATCCATGATTTTAGTTCGCTCCATGTGTTTTCACATGACATAAGAACATTGTCCACATCTATGAATATCATTCTGTTGTGATGGATCATGTTTTGATGGATTTGTTCTTTTTTTATTAAAATAATGAACTAGGAAATAATATTTTTGGGGAGCATCATGGTGGAACTGAATAGGATACACTTTTTTAGTGAGAATGTTACCATAAAGTCCAATTAGAAAATGTTCATAATCACAATAACAATCTTGTCAGTATGTATATTGGGTTTTTTAAATCTCAGACATGATGACAAGTTTTAAGACCAATATTTTAGTGTAATCTGAGTAAGGATTCTCGATTCATGCTCTAGATTATTAAATGATCTATAAGTTCAATGGATGATAATGATTTTTTTTCATTCAAAGAAGTATGATGATGACATGTTTAGTTGAGTACTGAACCATTGAAGAATACTAAATAAACATTTTTAAATTCAATGGTTGTTTGTGAATAAACAGGGTTACAATGAAATCAAAAGTGATTTTATCGAGAAATGAATTAATTCAACATATCACAAGCTATGTACCTCATAACTAAAATCATCTATATTAGGATGACCGAGACTTTGGTGACCAAATTATACATGTGATATGGGATAGACATCATGGCATTAAGATAATTATGTTGTGTATGATTTTCGGTGTTACTCCTCAAAGATATAATGTAGGTGTTTTATTATTATATATGGATCCATCTGGTTGTTTAGTCATGGTTCAAAATATTGAAATACCATCATGAGATTTCGTTCTATTTTTTGTTTCATGTAATGTGTTTCTTTTTTTGATGAAGGATTGATTGGAAGAGATATATCTGCATATTAATGGAATTTTAAGTGAATACTATATTTATTGTTCCAAAAATATGGAATGGGAAATTTGTAACATCATTTAATAGTAGTAGTGTTTTTTAATCATTACTAGAATATTGATATATTCAAGACATCACTTAACAAAATTCTTGAAGCTTTTAAAATAAAACCCCTATTATTTTTCTAAAACTATTGTACATGACATCCCATATCATTAATATGAACTATGTTAAATGATTTCCCTTAATATTAATCTTTGATTATTGTAAATTTAATGTCAAATAATTCATATGATCTAATGTACATGACCACCCCGAATATTCTTCTAAGACTGTTTTCCATGATTTCTCTTATAATTCATATGATCTGTTTGACATCTTGACCCTTATTAAAAATTTGAGATCATAGAAAATGAAGTCTATTATTTAATGTGTGAAAATTTTATGATATTATTTGGCTGAATCTATAATTTGAATCACCTTGTAATCACCCATGCATATATATTTATATATATAGAATTTCCTAAGATATATCAGCTTAAGAAAAAGTTGGTATGGTCTTCTATTGTTCCATGGATAACCACAACTACCATGTTTTATATTTAATATAATATAATTTTTTAATTAAACATGTACAATGATTCATTTTATACTATCCTCCCAGATATGAATGACACATCATCGATTGTGTCCTACTGAGTTTCACTCACACTCTATTCATGCCACTTTTGGGACACTAAAATATCTTCTCAATATGGTTTAGAGCATGGGTTGGGATTTTTGACACATAATTACTATGGTGTAGTAAATGACATTGTAGATGGGGACTATGTGTGTTATTGGGTTTCCTACAGTATTTGGTTATTTTATTTAGTAATACATTAATAAAACTAGTGCAATTGTGAATTTTAAATAGTTTTTATTGACTAATTGTACTTGACATTCAGTGTTCCTATATTAATGGATTATACTAAACTATTATAGATATATATTATGAATTTTTATAGTATTTAATTATTTATCATTTGATTCAATTCTTCCAATTTTCTTTTTATTTATATAGTATGAATCCATCGGGTAATGTCTCCCCATCATACCACCATAATAAACTTTATTCTAGACTGAATCTTTTGTAGTATGGGTAGGTTCTCTTGAGGCCTTTTGGAAATTTTTGCTTAGGTCACCATATTACCAGCACCCTGAAATGTAAATTATACATCAGATCATATAAATTAACACTCCTAAAAATAATTTTTATAACATAGACATGGTAGAAATAGTTCCTTAAAAAATATGAGACATTTGTCAACATTTCAAAAAAGTATTATCGTTGGCGTTTTATGCACCAGAGATGTTAGAATGAAAAGAAAAATGAAAAAAATTGAAATATATTTTTGAGAATATAAATGCAATGTATTAAGATATAAATATCTTATTATTCCATCAAAATAGATTCTAGGATAAATAATCCAAATTAGAAAAGTTAATAGAACATAAATCCTTACATTAGGTCTTGACGCTCTTCACAGACATACATACATAATATCCAATAAAATATTAAAATTATTATAATACTATAAAAACACAATAATAATAATTTTATTAAAAAATTAAAATATCATTTAACTTCCAATTTCTAATTAATTTACATTTCTTGACTAGAACATAAAATTTAGGTGTTAACTGAAAATTTCCACATTAATGTTTCAGTTTGATGGCTCTTAACCTTTAAATATGGTCATAAATTAATAATCTCAAGAATATTAATAATTCTATAAGTATCACATTTAGTCATTATAAAAACATGTATAATCATTCAAATAAGTTCATCTTGAAAATGGAATTATATCACTTTATAAAGATGGTTGTCCTTAATAACATAAGAGAAATATTTCTCAATTTCTCTCAAATGGAGAGAAAGAATGACAAATAATAATAAATATTAATAAAATATAATAATAAAATTAATATCATATATATTCATTAAGCTTTTCCATATGACCATGTATGTATAGATAACATGAAAAATTACTCATGTTGCTTCTTGTAAGTGGTAGTTCACATTTATTCACAAAGATTTTATCATTTTTCATTTTATGTAAATGTGGAAGAATATTCATTTTATAATAACATAAAATTGTTTTTGATATTCTAATTATATTAATTTTTCATGTTAGATTAGTTATAGAATTTAAATTAGAGTTTACAAAAGAATGAAAATCAATATTGATCAAAAATAAAAATTACATTTACTTGGGTATGAAACATTTCCTTTTTAAATTAATCCCTTGATGGATTGTATTATTTGAATATTATGTCCATTTTATGTTAGAGATAAAAATATAATGATATTTTTTTAGGGATTAGATGAGATATATCATTTAATTTTTTTAATAAGTGAAAATATGAGGATATCGTTTATATGTTAAATGACTGGAAAACACATAAATACTAAATATATTAAAATAAAATGTTGAAATACGGAAGGAAAACTGGAACCATGAAAAAAAAAATTGGATGATAAGAATATTCTTGATCAATAATCATTGGATAAATCACATTTAGCTGCTTTTTATTTACATATTAACCATTCTCATTATGTCTAAATATCCATAATCATTATTACCCTTATCGTGGAGACAAAGCTATAATTTGGATTCGTTAACTGATGACCATAAATAAAATTCAATGTTAAAAAATATTATTCTATGATGATTACAAATATTGAATCTGTTTTTCCAAATTAAAATTCCATATGTTTTTGAAAATAGTTTTTAAATATGATAGAAAAATGGATTGAAAATAGATTTTAGAGAAAATAATTTTTACGTCAATAACAATTTTTTTGTCCTTCGAAGCTGTGTAATACCCATTTCAGTAAGGTTAAAAAATTGTTCAATAAATTTTACTTAATATTAATTATGCTATTATTTATAAATAATTATTAATTTAATTCATTATGATAAAAATAAAATTTAACATGTATGTGTTATTTTTTAGGAATACATCTAATCTTTCATTTAAATGGTTTCATTGGTATTTCTAATCAATTTAATCCTAATGACTTCATATTCATCATGTTTAGGGAATTATTTTTAATAAATGAAATACTCATAATATATGTGTAAATGTATAATATTTAACAAAAATAGATAATAAAAATGTAATATTTGAACCCCATTAAATTAAATTTATAATATTTCGTAAGAGAAAAAAGTTTATTTTTAATAGTAATAATTCATTTAAATACAATATAATGTGTTTCATTTTATAATGTATAAATATTGTTTAAAAAATTATGGGGATGAAATTTTCACAAGATATCAAACATGTTTATTTTATAAAGAGTTATATTTTCAAAAATATGAAGGTGTTAAAATAAAAAGTCATTGCAGAAAAAATATAGCATAACGTAGCCATAAAGGACGTGATATAAACCGATGAAACTAAACTGAGCAAACAGTCACCTTAAATAATTTAAAAATTCATATTATATTTTATATAATTTCAAAATAAAATATATATATATACATCATTTATTACCGTAATATTGTGATATGTAAAATTCATAAATAGATATATGATTTTTTAGATTAATATCCAGTATATAAAATAATGATCCATACTAGAATCATTTAGTTATAATTTATATTGAAACATTGAAACATAAACAATTGGTTTCTAATGAATGTGATTTTTCACCCACTTATTTCATCATATTTAGATATATTCAAAGTAATTTCATACTTAATAGTTTCTTCAAAACATGGGGAAAGTGAACTTTAGAAAATTTTGATCATAGAAGCTCAATTAGGGAAACAAGGGAGATATCAATGATCACATAAGAATAAAGTGATTATAAGTTTATATAAATATGATATTAATGTTTTTAAAACATACGATTCTTATCATTGTTCATAATATTAATTCATTTTTGAAATATTAGTAGTTCAACAGGATTAAATCATGATTCAGTAAAAAACTATGAATTATAAGGTCATAATATAGGCATAAGAAACGATATTATTTCCAATACATAAGCATTGAAAACAAATTACCTATATAGTAAAGGATAATTGATATGTATATCATAGTATATTTAGTTTTCTCATATAAACATCATAGTAGTCATAGTTTACACCCAATACAGTTATAGAAGATATAGTCTCTTACCAAAATGGTTTACTACCCATTTTTTCTTGTTTAACACACAAGATATCAATATATACCTAATGAATTGGAGGGTGATATTGCTCCCATACTTCAAATTATTATAATAACACTAATGTGTTATAAAATATCATAAAAAATCATCACATAAAAAATCATGAAATTGAATGGGTATCATTAACATTTAATCAAAAAACTATCGCTGGAAATGAATTGTGTTTCATAAAACATTTATCATGTAATGATAAAAAAAATATTCCAATGAAATAAAAATTTGTTATAATTGGATAATATACCATTTAAAACCTATGTATCTTGAAATAATATCATCATTGATGGAAAATGATTTTGAAATATGACATTCAATATTTATTGATGAAAATTAACATTCTATTTTGAAATTATATTTTCATAATTGATAAATAATTATTATTCAAATCATTTTCATTAAAAATAACCATATAAATTTTTAAAATAATATTCAAGAAAAAGTTATCCATGATGGGGGGAAAATTTATTCATTCATATGTGATAAAAAAATTCCTTCAATATTTTATGAAGTGAAATTCAGGAAGTTCCTCTTTTAAAAATTAACACTAATATTTCCTTAAAACTATTTTTTTAAAAATAGATAAATGGATAAAAAAATTTAAATATATTATAAAATGGATAAAAAATTGAAATTTTTTTTATAAAATTTTACAATTAAATATAAATAATCCATGATGGTACATTAATATAAATAATTATGACTATTTATGAGATTTTGAAATATACCACTAATGTATGGGTATATTTTGAATCATCAATCAATTGAATGAAATAGTATCAAAATAAACCATAAATAAAATTAATATTAAGATATACATTATACAATATATCAAATTTTTTTATTTACACCACAAATAAAAAATATCAATTGTTAATATGGATAAAATTTCATGAATGTAAAAGTAACAGAAATAACTATTAACTAGATATATCGTAGATTAAAAATCACTCTAAACACATGTATAATAAAATTATATTTATTATAACTATATAAAGAATAATATTCTTACATATAGTATCATATAATATCCCATTATAACATTTTAACACCCCATTTTATTAATAACTCCTTGTTGAAATTGATTCTTGTATGTGTTAATTATTCTGTTTTTCAGGCGTATATCAGCTCAGTGGTTCTTGAAATATAATATTTATATTGGATACATAATATAAAAAATATTTATCATGATATAAATTTCATATATTTTAATTATATATCTACTTATATACAACTACAAAATTTTGAGATAGAAAATTGCATTTCATTATTTATAGAGATGATAGGTCATGCATATGCTTGAACGTAGTTTCTATTCTCCCAAACATGTAATAAATGACGAAAAATATTAACCATAATTTAAAAATTAATTAATATATCATATAAATAATTAATATAAATTCAATTAATCTAGATTACCATATATGTAGAATATTATGGAATTTTGAATCACATCGCTCCATGGAGGTTGTATTCCACACATACACATGAAAAATGTAACTGTTTCACATTGGGATGTCTGGTTGGTTCTTATGCTTGATATTATATTTATATATATAAATTTATATATCAAATATCATATATAAATATTAAACCCATCATAATGCCCATCATTCAAAAATGGTGATAAAAGTCGAATTGTATCATTATGTTGACCCGATAAGCTATACATGAAAATGAATTATTCTATCACTTAATGACTAGTTGGGAATGAATACTTATAGTGGTACTTTAATATTAATAAAAAACAGAAATATATATATGAAAAAAAAATTACTTTATGATAAATTTCATGGATTTACTCTAGTGAACGAATAGTATAAATGAAACTCATCGGCAAGGGATATTAACTCTTATATGGAATAACCCCATTAGATATTCTATAAAAGGATATAGAGTTAATATATTAGAATAATAAAACCTCTTATACATTATTAGATATTTTGATAATATAAATATACATATTTTGGTTTATGTATAATTTTATATGTGCTATAATAAAGTGAGGGATGATGAACATTTTTATTATTGAGGTGAGGGTAACTTTTGGGGTTTATCAAAATATTAAATTATAATAAATTTATAATCAAGAAATATATCTCCAAAAGGAAATGGATTATATTAGAATGTATTATTTATTATTAATACCATTATCAATATAATTTAGTCATGTTAAGGTTTAATTACAAACCATATATTGTTGATTAAGCTATGGTTATTGATTATTAATTTTAACTACATTAACGACACAATCAATATTTAAGGGTTGTAATTTTTTACATATAAGGTTATAATTTGATCATTAATGGCCACTATATAAAATTTTAGGCCATATAATATTAAACATGTAATATTTAATTAATTTTGTTTATTTCAAATTAATTTAATGAGCAAATTCTCTAATAAAATATCATCATTGGAAAAGTTGACATGATTCAGTTAATTGACTATTAAACAAATAAAAATAAATATTGAGTTAATATCTAATTCGTTAACACATATCTAACATGTTATATGTATCTTGAATATATTTTCACAGAACATCCATAGATGCGCAATCCTCAATCCAGTTCTAATATCCAAATCATTACATTTCTTAATTTGATGCTGATAATTGTGATCATATAATATTTATAAAAGAAAAATGAAATCATGGAACATATAAATCCATGAGGATAATTTTTGATTAGTGTTCTATATAATTAGGATAAAAAATCACATAACAAATTCATAACATCTTAATGGACCATTTCTCAAACTTGTTTATTTCACCTTAGGTCATCAACATCATCAATGAGAAATACATAAGAGAAAAAAATCATTCCACCTCATTATTTATATCATGGGGAAATTGATTCATGATAATGGTGGTATCAAATTACTAGTATGTGTAAAAATTATAATTTTTAATTTAATTCCCCCAAAATCATCAAAATATAAATACATGGAAAACTAATAAATTCATCTTTATTAATAAAAATGATAAATGTGATATGAATATCATTCATTAAAAACATTAAAAACCCATAATATGAAATTATAACTCTTTTCTTGGTAACATGGTACATTATTTTATCTAGCACTTTCAATCACGTTAACAATTTGAATGAACATATTGTTAACTTCTATACCCAATGAATTTATGTTATATAATTTGGGTCACCATTTTTTAAATATATATAATCGTAATCCTTTTCTTAAAATCTATAATGGTTCTCAACCTATCATATAAAAAATATTGGGCTCACAAATGAGCTATAATTAGAATGAACCCTTTGTATAAGCTGTACCAAGCCCACATAATTAATATATATCTCAATTAATATATCGTGAATTACCCAATATCAATAGTTCACAAATAAAAAATGGTAAACACATTTAAATGAAATATGTTTCCATCAATATTCAAGCATATATTTACTAGTGGAAAAGAAATGGTTCTCATAACAATATCATTTAAACAATATTAATATATCCTAAGAAAGAATGGGGATAATATCATTAAAATATATCCCCATATAATTATATTTTATAGTGGGGGTTTTTAAATATGATATTTTTTATATCCATTATAATATAAATAAATATAATTTCATTAAAATACCATTTTTATTTTGAATATCACTTTTTAAATCATAATAAATTCTAAAATCTATTTTCTAGGAAAATAACCGTGGAAAATTATAAATGAGTATTTTGAGATAATTTATAATATTTTTTACAATGTTAAAATAATTAAAAACATTTACCTTAAAAATGTTCTTAAAATAAATTTTCAAATTATTTTTAAATAATTATTCATAAATATTGTTTTTAATTACAATATATTTTATGACTAAAGGGAGAAATTAAGTTATATTTTAAAAAAATTGAATTATCCAATATTTTATGTACCAAATATTTGTATATTTAAAATATAAATAGAAATATAATAAATGAAAATATTATAAGATAATTAATGGTAATTATAATATTTAATCATCAGACATTTAATCATACCCAATATCGATAAATAATGAGATAGTAATAAAAAACAGATACCACAGTTGTAACGTTGAATCTTAATCAACAAAAAGTAATAATATTCAGTGAAATGTATAATATATTTGAAAATAGTAATATTCGACTATATAACATGTCAAATGGATGTATATAAACTTTTTTATGAATATAGGTGTATAAAATAACCTATATATCAATAGTGGAAATTTGTCAGAAAAAATTATTACAACTTGGTAACATGTAATCTTTAATCCCAAAGAAAGATAGATCATGAAATTTATATTTAAATAGATATTAATTTTGAAATAAGAACCATGACATATATTCATGAGAACTATATATACCAGACAAAAAAATAAATGGTGAGTATTGTATGTATCTCACATAAATAAATATGGAATTAGAAAACCTTTTTCAATGTTTTTATAACTCAGGTGAGAATTATTGAATAAATTGTTATGTCTAACAAAATAATATCAAAAAACTAAAATTGGGAATAATGAATAATAAAATTAATATTTTATTACCCAAAAAATATTTTCATAATATAATCAACGATGTAAATATAAAACCAAATGAATTGAAATTGAGTATAGTAAATCATTCATCATAATTACCTTTAGATTCACATACATTAAAACCCTCTATAATGATATGAATGAAGTTATACACTCTTTAAAGAACTATATTCATATTCATAAAACCTTATGTGATTATTTTATATTTACTTCTGTTTAAATCAGAGATAATATTTTATCATTTTTTTGGTTTACGGTGTGTTCATTACAAGGTTTTAGGATCAGTTCATTTTAATAAAAATATGGAATTTTTATACAATTAACCTAAAACAATGCAATTTTAATGAAATAATATTATTGAACATTTATAATTTTATATTTTCATAGATATGATGTTAATTCTATAAATATGTATATTTAATTTGAAAAATTGTAATGATAAATGTTGTGTTAATTTTAGAGATTTTTTTACCATCATAATTCTTTTTCATATAAATTTATGCGAAAATATTTATCCAAAACATGAAATTGGTTATTATATAGAAATTATTATCAAAATTATCATTAATAATACTTTTATATCTGGAAATGAATACGGTAATGGAAAAATAAACAAATCATTATTTGATGATTGAATTAACGATCACAAGATGGAATATATTTTTGTTACATTGAAAAAAAGATATAAGAAATAAAATGGATTTATGATATTAAATTATCAACATAAACAGTAGTATATAAATTATTTTTATGTTATCATTATATGATGGATTATGGAGGCAATAAAAAAGGATAAGAAGTGTAGAAAATAATATCTGTGTTTTGAGAAATTTTTTGTTGAATATCACCTCATTGGAGGACACCATATGTACATTGGATTTAGTCATTGAGTGACACTAACGGTACATTGGTGAGTGATGTTTGGTGAGTAGAGGTTTTTATATTTTTAGGAGATTTGATACATGTTATGATAAATGTGGTAGTGAGGGTTGATTTTTATACTTTACTAGGTGTGGTTTTAAGTGATTAAATAATCATTCTTTTTAATTAAAGCCAACCATGTTGAGGTGGAAACAATTTCCATTCATTTTGAGGATAATAAATGTTTTAATAGAATCTTATAGATAATAAATACCTAAATCAACATTATGTGATTTACTTTTTATATATGTTAATCCTTTACCTCTTAACTTCAACACTTTCAATTATGTTACCCATACTATGGTATATGTTTTTGTTCTAGGATAACAGTCTTATTCCGTAAAAAAATTTATCATACAAAACAAACATTAATGTATTATTAAAAATATTTAATATAGTTTACCTAATTAAATGAAAAAAATAGGAAACAAAATAGACTTAAGTATTAATCTCAGAAACAAAATTTACAAGTGGGTGTTTAAAGGGAACATTACAAAATATTAAAATGTATTTATATCCCATTTAATTCTAAAATTTATTCTAATTTTCCACATTGGTTTGATTTATATATTATTAAAATAATTATAATTTCAATAAAATTTAAAATTCAATTTAACAATATATGTAAATTACTTGAGAACATAACTATTTGAATTAAAATTTAATATATTTCACTATTCAAAAAAATAGAAACATCTCTAAAAAATTTACAAACTAAGCTATTTTTTATATTGTAAATTAAAATAGGTTTTTCATTAATTATATAAGTTTCAAAAATATTAAATTTGGTGCACTGTTAAATTTGGGAGCAATATTCTTTTAGAAAATTTTATCTTTTGAGATAAAAATACTATTCTTTATAATCATAAAACGATCGAACATATTGGTTGAATTTATAAACAATTAATTTCATATAAATGAAAAATAATTTTATAATTATATTTTAATAAAAATTATTAAATCAATTTATAATTATGAATTTACATTATAGAAATAGAATTATTGTTTTTAAAAACTCATCCTTTATATTGAATTGTTTTTAATTTTTATTTATAATTAATTTGTAACCATTGAAATAATTTTATGAATTTTTTTATACAATAATTCCTTAATTTATATAATCTCATTCATTACAACCATTCTAATTACAGGGTGAATGAAATCAAATTTAAATAATATAATTTAGTTGCCGGTTTAAGACTTATGTTTTGTATCTTTTTAATGTCGAAAAATGTGTTTACATTTAAAATCATTGGATTTTACATTCTTCCCTAATTATTAAATTTTTCCCTCACAATATGAACTCAATCTCAGTAACTAGGGTTTGACATATCAATTTAACATTATTTTAATTCTTTATAGGAATAAAGACTAAAAAATATCCAGTTGAAAAGAGATAGTGTTAAGTACAAAGGTAACCAGAGATAAAAAACACAATGATTCTATAATAGAAATCATGTACATGGAAGTGAAAATTTACAATTAAGGAATATTATAGGGTTATATAGAACATGATCATGGGAAGGTTTCAATAAAAATCCATAAATATTAGATGGTTAAAAGGAAAATGGTAAAAGGAAATAGAAAATGATTTTGTTTCAAAATATTTTTCCTTAATACTGAGGACTTTATATATATCCTTAAATGTGAATTTAACAAAATATAATTACTAAAAATGTATAATTTAATCATAATATTTCGTCCAAATCACGATTACTAAGGATTTTTTCATACCCAAATAATAAGAATCAACGTATAAAGATCAATAAATCCAAAAAATAAAAATATACATTCCTCCTATATGTAATAATTAACCAATACCAATAATGATTAGTAAAAGATGATATAATTCTCCTTAATAAAATATACATCATTATGATTAAAAACTATGTAAATATGGAAAATTATATAGTAATACTTAATTATCAACATATATTAGTCAACAAATATCCATCCTTAAAATTCCTTATAATATTCGAGATTAAATTTGAAAACCCAGTAATATGAAATATTTTATCCCTAAATCGTACATTAAAAATTATATAATCATACAAAATAATATACAACACTCTTAATGTATGAAAATAAAATGTAATTTCAATATTCACATAATCATTACCACAAATAACATGAATCCCTATAAATCATATAAAGGGCCAAAAAATATAATTATTTATATAGTTCAAAAGTAAAATCCTCTAGTATTTTGATTACCTTAATCATATATGATTCCCAAAATAGTTAATGTCTTCTGAATTATCATTGTTCACTTTATTCCCAAATCTATATCAAATAATATTATTATCAATATGATATAACATGTGATCCCAAAATGAATTCAGAAATCATCAAATTTATTTAATAATAACCCCGACATCATATAGGTCAACTATAAGAGTTACGCTATTATCCCCCTTAAGTTGGGGGCTCAATCCCAAAAAAAACTCAGGATGTTATGGGTTTTCAACCATCATGTATGTTTTCATTTATCTATAACTATATTAATATAATCCTTATTATATTTTAATTCATCTTTGAAAATAACATTAATATATTATAACCTCAAATTTTATCTCATAAAATTCATTTTTCATCCCAAAATATAAGAATGCATACATAAATATATTTCATAGATATTCTAAATGAATAATACAGAAAATTATATTAAACATATTTCCACCATATTTTAATTAATTTATTTTAAAATAACCATTTTAATTTTTATAAATTATAGTTTCTATGAACCATAATATTATCTCATTTTTAAAACTTATCAATGGTTTTTGATTCCATCTAACATATGCTACATTATTTATAAAAACAAAACCTACTATAGAAAAATAGTAAGATGTTCCAAGATTCCCATAATTTTATTAAAATACCACTATGATATAAATTTATTAACATACTAAAAAATCGCATCATTAATTTTACTTCATTATTAATCAATAATCCAGGCTTTGGTCATCTTTTCCATTAATACTAAATTCCTAAAATCAATTATATAAGTTATATACTTTTGATTAATCCCTATAAATGTAACATACCATGTATTTATATAGTAATACAATTTCATGTCTATAAATATTTATGAATATGTTATTAATTTTATATCAAAGGGGATTCTTTTCCTAGTATTATTTTCTACATGCAACAACAGGTTTCTCCAAAATCATTCATTGCACACAACATTGAGTTATACAGAAAAATAATACTGTAATGTTATTATTATTTTAAGTGGTAGTTAACACCTGGAAATTTTATTTAAGGGAATTAAAAGAAATAATTACAATATTATTTCAATTTTTTGTTAAATGTATTTATATTTATCCAATATATTTTAGAGGCCTTAAATGAGAATGAATCTATTTTTATGTAGAAAAGAATCTAAAATTTTTTAGGGTCATTTTACCTCCTTCGATGGAGAACCCTTTTTAAAGATATTTTTTGTCACTTTTAAATGTTATACTTGACAAAATAATTTTCCTCTAATGTAGTAGGACATCAAAATTTACATTTTTTTAAATTTTAGTATTTTATTTTTAAAATATATATAGTAATGAATAGTGACAAATACTGTAGTTCATTTCCAAACTACCTTTTCATCTAATTTTTTATATAGTTATATAGCTTTTTAATTGATATTAATGTTTTATTAGATTTAATATTTATCCTTTAATCCAATTATAGTCATTATAAGTAATTTCACATTGAAAATGGAAATAAACACCTGTCAATATTTTGATAGTTTTTTCTTTTTATAAACACACTTTCTGGTTTGGATAATAAGAATTCATTTTAAATTAATTAATACCAATTATGTGGTTTGAATTTGGAAGAAGGGATTCTATATTTTTAATAATAAGGTCCTACTTATGAAAATAGGTTTCTTTTATTTTAACAAATTAGGACTACTAGATTCAGTGATTATTTTTATTTACCTTGGTTAAAGTGTACATCATTTAAATATGTGTACAAAATAATATAATAATAATATAAAACTACCATAACATTTGACAAAATCAATCATATGAGATATGTACGACAATTAGCATCCTTTTTCTTATTTTACGACTCCACATAGCCACAAGGGTGTGATAGTGAAATGTTATAATAAATAATTTAAAGTAAAGAGAAATGAAACGTAAACATGTATATGTTTGCTAAAACAATTTTTAGGTGGGGTTGTATAATTGATTTCTCTGAATATAAATTTTGCATTATAACGGTAAATAAATTCCCTACAGCATGGTATTTTATTAATAATTTATAGGCATTAAATAAATAAATTTATATATGACACAATGATGATGCAGTGTTTACATTATAAATGGATTATTCAATTAAATGGTATTATAAATATTAACATAAATGTAATTTGAAAATAATGAGGCCATACACGAATTTAATGGATAATTTTAACATGTTATATCTGATTTAACGTAATTTTTAAGAATTTAATAATGTTTTAATTAACTAAAAAAATCAATTACTAAATAGTGTCAAAATTGACAAAAATTAGTTTTTTTAATACTTGTTTTTTTTAAATCAAATATAAAAATATGACATCCAGACAACAAGGTTATATAATTTTATAAATTAAATTAATTATCAAAATTAGTTTATCATTGAATTTTACAATTACAAAATTAAAAATATAGTGAAAAAATACAGGAATACGTCGAAAGAGTTAAATTATTTAAACTAGGGTTAAATCCAAATGATAAGATTTCATCGGTGACCTAAACATGTCAAAAACCTATTGGATGAAATTCTTTCGACCCATACACTTCTATTGCCCAAAATAGTTCACTTTTGGACAATTATAATTCAACAATCAATTTATAATAAAATATTATTTCAAGTCTTTCCTAAACGTCCCCTCCAATCTATTATAAATGACTACAAACTCTACCCACATATTAACAACACTAAATCCCCTTGTCTAGTATAAAATCTAATCATATAAACTAAATATATACATGCCTTCTTCCAAGAATAATTTCTTTTGGAAGAAGGTAACTCAAGGATGCCTTTTTTCTCAAATCAAAAGTAGTTGCTCGATTTAGAGGTAATTTCTTCCCTCGAGCTCATTTCAACTATATTCCTTATCCATCACCCAATCCTCTCTTTATTCGAATATTTTATAAAATTAAATGTATAAGAAATATTATATGATTTTTTATGGAAAGGGTTCTACCTACACATACAGTCAATTCTATCTAATGGATATCGAACATATTTATTCTGTTGGTGACGAACTAACGCATCAAGAAACGATGATTGTTAAATTTTCTCAATCTCCCTCTCATATTGTTCATTATGATGGAAATATAATTATATATGATTTATATTATATTTTATATTTTCTCTATGATTATTTAATTTTCATTTATAACATACAATTATTATTTCCATGCAGTATATATATAATAATTTAGTTTGAGGAAGTGTGGACAACCGTCCCCACAAAGTGATATGACTCACTCTTATTATGCATATAACATATAAATAATTTTGTTATTAATACTAGGATACATACATGTAATAAATAAAATACTATTATTATTATATAATTTTATATCATTTGATTATTATTATTTTAATTTGAATATCAAATTAAAGCAGTGTTCATGCATACGTACGACCTACCCTCTCTATGTACAGTGCAGGAAATTTCTTGTCCCCAAATATTATGGATATTATAAAAACATATATACTAGATATATATGATATTTAAATAATAATTAATATTTTAGAAATGATATAATTTTGACTACATGTATAATTTACATCAAAAAACGTTCATTTTTTGACTGATTTATTGAACATCAACAAAACATACTATATGAACTCCAATAATAAACTAATTTATATAACAAAATATTAAGTAAAAAATTTTATAATAGACATGAAACTATTTATGATGATAGTATAAATTGACCTATGTTTATTATTTATGAATATAATTAATGAAAAATTCATGTCAGACTAGAGGTAATGGAACTTCTTAATCAAATTCACATTATTTCAGAAGATCATAAACTTTTGACTATGTCGTTCTATGATTCTCTGATAAATTAATTTTTATATCTTTTCATGTATATATACTTTCATTATAATTTTTTTAGTGAATACACAGAATATATATTTTTTATTAATAAAATTAACCTTTTATGGGAAATATCAAATTTATCTGCATTCATTGAGTTAAATATAAATGTCATTGAGTTAAATCCAATGTTATTTAATATTTTTATCAAAAGAAAAATTAATTTTTCTGAAAAAAACTAAATATTTTTAGGTCCAATTGAATATAAATTTTTTAAATTAATGGATTATCATGAGGTAGGAATGAACTTATTTTTATAAATTCCTCCTTGATTAAGCTGGTATCCTAACAAAATTATTACTATTCGTATGGAACACATTCCAAAAAAATCTGGTCAATGTTTATCATATCTTTGTAAATATTTTATGTTATTTATTTATGTTTTTCATTTTGTTTTTTTTTGGTTAAATATTCCCTTTAAACAATGAATAATTATTCTATTATTCAATACAAAGGTAAAATTTATCATTAATGAAAAAAATTTGACATTTTTAAATTTTTATTTTTATTTTTCAATTCATTCGTTGGGTCTTATAGAATTGCATAAAATTCCCAAAAAATTTTACTTGTCATATATGATACATGAGAAGTACTAAGTAATGTAAAACCATTTACCCATAAGGTAATTTATATAACTACCATTTTTTACATTTAATTATTGTAATTCTTAAGTAATTCAGTTCTCTAGATATATTCTCAAGGGTAATCCAGGACACCACTATAGGACTCTTGGATCCCTTTCCATTGTCCTCCTAATTGATATTATACTCAAATTTTGGAACTTCTATCAATGGAATTATATTTTATGATACCATAAAAATATGTTACTTATGATTAATTAGGGATGTGGTCCATGTATTCCAACCATAATATTTCTTGAGTATATTTTATGATTTATTATTATGAGGTGTTTAAAAAACCTATTTATATTCCATGGTTTCGAATATGATGAAATGATAAATTATTTATGTACCACGTTTTATTTCAAAAAGTACTATATATGAATAATGTTTTATAGTCATGTCACTAACATTTGAATGGATTAATAATATGTGATATTTGGTCTTACAATTATACATCTCTATAACTCATTGGGTAAAGATGAATATATAAATAAAATTATAAGGACTAGAATGAAATGTGATCCTCGTTCAGTAAGGAACACTTTTAACATTGATAGTCTTGGGAGTGATCCTGGGATAAATATTTAATGGAATGATGATAGAACCCAATCCACTATGACAGTCATGGATGTAAAAATTGATTAAAAAACTATTTTTGATTATTATTTTTATGCAAAAAACGTATTTCATATTCCAATTTTTTCTCTCGTGGATGGTTTTCTTTTACTCCCTTTTGATTTATTTCTTATAAACTATCATACATTATCCAAAGATCCTATATTATAATATATGATATAATGGTATGGGCATTCCAATGTAACACTCATTTTCTCATACCACTATTCTCATATAATTCTTATGTGGTCATTGATATATTCTGTTTTTACCCTTACTGAGCATATATGCATAACCTTTAATTTGTTTTCATCACCTAGGATTGTAAGAATGGTTTTATGTATGATTTTTCAAATAATATTACTACATGCGAAGATAATTGTGGGATTTGTTTTTATATTATTCTAGAAAGAATAATATCGTATATTAATTATCTAAAAATCACAAAAACTATATTTTTCTGGAATAGATCATAATTTTAGGTGAGGAATAATATTCTTTTAAGATATACTATCCTTATTCAAAATGTATGGCTCACTATAGTAGGTATCATGGTACGGATTGGTCTATATTTGGTGATTAGGGTTAGAGTACATTTTAGATAACCATGGGGATAGGTCTAGGAATTGGTTATCCTCCTAAGGATTTTGTGAGAAATAGAATATGTGGATTTCCTTGTAATGATTCAATTTCTAAAAACTACATGTGATTGTGTTTTTGGAATTAATTAATCAATATTTAATTAACAAAAATTTAGTTATTCAAGTTTATCTTGACCATCATTTTGGTGCATGTTGATTTTTTCACTTACTGTGCACCTTGTTTGACACTCCTTTGAGATTTTTTTTTGGTTTAGTTGACATTTTATTTATTAACATACAATAGATTGTAATATATTATTAATATGAATAACCCAGGTTAAACCTATTGTTTCATAAATTGAAAAATAAAATTATGATTATTTTTACATTGTATAAAATATTTTTCATGGTTATGGTATTTTCAAAAATGATTATTGTTTCTCATACATTGCTTTTTGGTTTGAGTAAGGGATTAAATATTTAGTGATAAATTTATTATGGTGACAGGTACTCTCAAATTTTGAATTATATTATTTGATGTTTAACATTAATATTAGTTATATCATGAAAATACTATAGTAAAATTACTTCTTATCCTCAAGGATTTTAGTTTGAAAATGAATTTTTAACTCTTAAGGGTAAAACTATAACATCGCACGTCTATAATTACTTTTTTATTGTATTTTGTGGAAATTTGATTCCTATATTCCTAATTATTCTCCCCCAATAGTTTATTGAAATATTAATTTTTGAATGGAATGGATTTATTAATATAAATCCAATTTAAATCTCTATGGAAGGGAAGACATTTTGATATTCTAAATCAATATATGATCGTATATCTTTGTAACGATAAATATAAACATACAATATTTATTTTATTAATTGTATATGTCATAATTTCTATTAAAAATGTTAGTTTATGCTATATGATTGGGATATACTCAACATCAAAGATATAGATATTGAATGAGAGTCTATTGAAGTATTTCTCAAAGTATTTCAGTGTCTTCTTCCTGATAAAGTAGTTTTTTTTCAATAGAACTCTTACATTATTCTAAAACTATTTCAAATAATCCATATATTATGGCTCTGATTAATTTGTAGTAATCTAATAATAAATTCCAATAGAATCTTGATAAGTCATTCATTGGAAAAACTATTCAACCATGGGGTGAACCAATTATTTTTATTATAATGATATGTGAATCCATAAAACTATACATTAATTATTATGAACTGAACAAGAAAAATATTAATAATAAGAATATTATACAAATTATTGAGGATTTTTTCATTCAATTATCAGTAGAACAATGTCATTATTTATTTTTATTATGTACTTTTCCTTACATTTTACAAATAGAGGATCTTTTAATGTTTAGTGGAATATAAATAAATTACATCATACATGACTATATAATAAAAAAATTATTATAATTCACATTAATGGATAAATCATATGTTAATTATCTGTTTAATGGCTTCACCTCATAACCTGCAGACATACATTAAAGAAACGGGTGAGCAGAAGGCCCAGTAAGGGTAAAAAAGTAAAAAAATTTACTTGAGATCTTGAGGAATATTAATAATAACATGATAAAATGCATAAAGATAAGAGAAATTAGAATATAATAATAATAATAACATGAATAATGACAAGGAAATGAGGATAAAAAATTTAATTGACTTATTAATAATCATATCGCCATAGTTTATCACAAATGTGTCCTAAAAATAACCATGGTTATTGACATAGGTATCATAAAATAGGTTATATCTAAAGTTTCAATTATTTACTCAATGAATTGGATAAAAATCAGGCCATTCACTTATATTATTAATAAATTTGAGCTACATATATCATAATAAAATATTTCATAAATAAGTATCGGGGAATAACATAAATGAGTTTCACATAAAAATCATGATATTTTATACAATGCATAAATACTAGATCTTTTTTTCATTTTATACCCACAAAAAAAGGAAGGTGGATTTTGTTATTATTAATAACATAATTGAAGTAGATTATTTTGAAATCCATGTGAATATAACTGTATAATATATAGGTTTTGGTTTTCAAAAAATTAAATAAATGAATATCTAGATATAATAAGAGAAATTTAAAGACGAATATCCAACAACATAACGGGTTTGAAACACGTTTTTAGAATATATTAAAAATAGATAGGACTTTGGCATAATATTCATAAATAACTATTAATAGTGTAATTTTATTGAATAAAATGGACCATGGAAAAGAGTATTTATATTTTAATGACATCCCACATAAAAAACAAAATTTAATGGAATGGAAAGGTTGAGATTTTCCATACCTAGAAGAGTAACTAATAAAAGCAGAAGATCATGACCTTTGGGGCATGGGTACACATTTGGAGGACTCCTGGGAGGAAAAACTATAATTTTCTCATTGAGGATAAATTTAGAATGAATTTAAATGAATTAATGGGTGTTTATTGACAACAAAAGGGATAGATTTTCTTATTAGTTTTTAAGGACAACTTCGTGGAAGTATTTAAAAAACCATGGCATTTACCATTGAATTTTCCCAAGTATTCAGAATAATAGGACACCTATTGAGTAAATTTAATACATAAGAGTCTACCATCATTTTAAATTAATCATTACATCATTATGATATTTTTATGATGTCATTAAACATATAAATAACTCAATACTATATGTTACTATTCATTAAATATTATAAAATATTAGAAAAATTCCAAAAATTCACCATAATCATTAATTTACAAGTAGAATTAAAAAAATAACCAAAATTTCTGAAAATCCAATTTCATATAAATTTTGATATTAACCTAAAATTTTTAAATAAATATTTATTTATTGTAAAATTACTATTAATTAATTAATAATTTCTAAAACTTTTATTTACAAATACTATGAAATTATTATAAAACATTAACATTTATGATGAATAAATTATTTTTATACTTAAATAGTTTATGTTACCATTCTACTGGTCATATAACTATTCATAAGGAGAACATTATTATTTCAAAGGGTCAAGTTACTATTCCCCGAAAAATTTAAACTGACCTTATCAGACACTAAATATCCAATTGATCGCAACCATGTATATCTATTTTTTGAAATTCATTTCTTTGAATGAATAATTTATATTATCAAAATTATTTAAATGAAAAATGTAATATTTTTTAGTACTCATCAAAAAGATAATATTTCTATAAAAAATGCTAAACATTCATCAATGATTAATTTTGACATTTTGTATTAAAATTTCATAATTATTTTACCATAATAATTATTTAACTATAAGAAAACTCTAAAACTTATTATTTTTACTTGATAAATATATCTAACTACATTTCCCAATTAAAAATAAATTTTATTAAAAAAATATTCTTAAAACATAAAGTTGAACTAAATATTTTATTCAAACCTAGGGATTACAATTTTAGTGACTAAGTCATAAAAAATAACTCTTTATAACGCCTGTATATGACCAACATGGTATGGTTGTAGATGGTGGTTTTATCTTGAGGATTCAAATAAAACATAGAATGAGTGGTATCCTCTAGTAACATGAACTTCCCCCAAATGTAATTTTGTTAATGCTTAACATGTTGAAGCTCAGCACAGGTTTCACCATGTGAAAATCATAGTACCACTACCTCCATCCCAAGCTCTAAAAACTATGCTATGTATGTCCCAAATCTAAAAGATTATTCCATAGACTCTTTATTCAACATTAATTAACCATTATCATTGTTATTTATAAACAATAATCATAACATTAAAATTAATCTTTCCAACTGTCATATTGAAAAATGATCATAGTTAACCAAATCTCTAATAATGGTCAAGACCTAATGGTGAAATTAAAATATAATTACTTCATTATTAATGAGATATAGATTTATTATGTAGAATAATATAAAAATAATTTTATGGAATCAATTAGTATAAAAAAATTTGTAGTTTTTACATTCTTACCCCCTTAAGAATTTTTTTCCATGAAATAGACACCTTTTCATTCTGTTGGGAAATTGTGAGGCTACTACATACTCATTCTTTCCTATATTTACCATGTCACTTCTTCATATGGTTTGTTCCACAAAAACACTTTAATGAGGTTGGTATTATTATTGGATATAAATTTTCATCTACAGTCCAATATCTCCACCATCTACTCTTCATAAAAGAGGTCATGTTTTATTTGTGCCACCTCTAGATTCAATACAAGTTAATGGTTAGTTATGTACATCATATAGAGATATATATGGAAAAAATCATGAACTATTACTTGAATTGCAGGAAGTGGAATCCTATAGGCCACTAATCTTATATGATCATGGATTTTATAAGGGAAAATGTACTTAAGCCTTATCTTCAATTTCATACAAAACCTCGTGACTCTCTTATTAGATGATATTTTAAAGAATAATTTTTCACCAAAAATATATTTCAAGTCCTTTTGATGGTTTTCATCATAACTCTTCTGTCAACTATAAACATCCATTATTTTTTATTGGATGTAATGAACATTTTCTATAATCTTGGGCACCAAATCATGTCCACGAATCATTGTCTCACCATATAATCCATAAAATTAAGTGTTCTACATCACTTCCTATATAGAGAATCATAAGATTCCATTTAAATGCGCTAATAAAAGAACTTTTTGTACAAGAACTTAACTATAGGGAGATATTGATTTCTCCAACCATTAAATTCCATTAACCATGTTATTATCCTGTCATCAGCTGTCTAAATAGTCCATTAAAATTGGCAATCGGTTTTATGGTGATAGTCCATACTAAAATACCATTTGATACACCCTATATGATGAATAATTTACTAATATATTGATGTGATGCATGGATCGCGATTAGATATGATTGAAAGTTAATCTTCATGTAGCCTTTCTACTTCTTTTATGTATATCATGGTCAGTTGGACTAGAGGGAAATCATCCTAAATAGAGATTAAATGGGATGTCTTGGTGAGGCAGCCCATAATAACCCATTTCTCATTATTTCCATTGGATGTTTTCTAGAGACCTATAACAAAATCCATGGTGATATTATCCAAAATCCATGCAAGTTTGGGTAGTGGATGTAATACCCCTTTACGAATTAGTCGCTCTTCCTTCACTTATTAACTCACCCTGAACCTTGTAGTGAGGTCAAAAATATACATTTTCTTGTTCCCCCATGGATATTGATCATGAAGATCCTTATACATTTTCAGTCTTCCATGATTTATTGAGAAAGTAAATCTTTGAGCCTTTTCCATCATCTCTATCAATTTTTATAGATTAGACGGAACATATAGCCTTTATTGAAATTTTATGTACCTTCATGATCAATATTGAACACAAAAAACTCCCATTTTTCACAACATCTATCTTACTCTAAATTAATATATCTTCTTGTTTTTATTTTATCATCATCATTATTATTTATTGTTGATAAATAATTTGTGTTAGGGTTGATGATGCCTCATCCCTTACGATTTCCATCTCTAGAATTACTAGGTCTTTAATCAATTGATCTATTTGGATCCTCATCATTTACATGACATAATTGTCTTCCTACTTAATGTAGAAGCCACATTTTTTCCTCTTTTAGGGTGATAATTATTTGATCATTCATAACCATTAAGAATATTGAACCATATCCTCTGTCTCATGTTCAATTTCTTTTTCATTAAAATATACTTCAAAACTTGATGTTCTATTTATATATCAAAATTTTCACCATAAATATAGTGCCTCAAAATCATTAGATTAAATGAAATGGTTGCATCTCAATATAATTTGTAGGATTGTTCTGCTCATGAGTCATCAACTGTCGAGATTCTTAAGCAATTGTCGTGTAATTCTTTAGGAGGATACACACAATCCCATTAATAGGTGAATTTATAAAAATATTTAATACTAATATAATAGTGGGTAGATTTGACATGTGTGAAGTAACCAATCTCTTCTTTATCTCTTGGAAACATTCCTAAAAACTACTTTTTTTAGTTGATGATAAGCCCTTTTTGAGTTAACATGGTTAGTGGATTAAAATATTCTCAAAATATTTTTACAACCTCAAATAGTATCATTCTATAACAATGAAATAATGAATCTTAGTTAATATTATAGGATGTGGATACTCCTCTAAAACATTTGTCTTTTCTAGTTCAACTGAGATTCCTTCTTTGGTTACAATGTTCCCCAACAAAGATACTTTTTGTAAAAAAAATTCACAAATTTTCAACAATTCCAATAACCACTCCTTCCTCAGAATTTTTTGTATCACCCTTAAATGATCCTCATTCTCCTCATTACATTTATAATATATCCATATGTCATTAAATTTAATTATAACAATTTTATCAAGGTATTCCATAATTACTCAATTCATCAAATACATTAAAATGGGAGGTGAATGAGTCAATCAGATGGGAATAACAACAAACTCATAATGACCATATCTTGACTGGAAGGTAGTCATTGGAATATCTTCTTTCTTCACCCTCAATTAAAGATTACAAGATATAAGATCGATCACACTAATGAATTGATCCAAATGAAGGAAGTCAAATAAATCATCTTTTCTTGGGAGACAGTACATGTTCTTCACTATTATCAAATTATTTTCTCTGTGATCAATGCATAGACAAATTTATCCATCCTGCTTATTAATAAGGGGAACTTGATCTCCCCAAGGAGACACACATGGTTGGATAAAACCCTTCTCGAAAAGATTATGGAGTTGTTTATTTAATTCCCTTATCACCACATTTTCCATTCTATATGTAGTTATTCATTAGATCATGCAACCAAGAGTGAGATCAATTGATAACTATATCTCTCTTTCTAGTGTCATTCTAGAAAACATCACATGAAATATGTCAACGTATTCCTAATTAATGGGAACATTTTATATTCTTATATATTCACTCACTTATTTATATTCACTGATCAACACCATAAAGAAATATAAATACAGTTCTTCTAGAAAAAGCACAGAATGAGACATCTCTCCATTGAAGATACTAGTGGTTTTCAACTTTATAACACTAACATTTCATTGATTTAACCTTTTATCTTTGTTTTATACTTTGAGTGACATCCATCTCTGTAATAGTTTCAAGTAATCTCATGGGATTGACAATAATATTTGTGATTGGATTGTTCTTGACAATGTAAATTCTATAGTTTTTATACAATAATGATTATTTGATAATCAACTAAGAGTCTTGATTGGTAACCCTACTCATAAAAGTTCAAAATTTGATTCTATATTATTTTTAATCATGGATGGAACAAAGGAGTTTATAGAAATGAAATCTAATAATTTATATTCTACCATTGAGATAAAAAGAGAGTCCCTACCACCACATCATTTGGAAATTCTAATTCAACTATCCTGATAGAAAATGAAAAAAATTTCACCCATAGACAATGCTGTGGATGATAGTGATTTCCCTCTACTGACATCATATTTTTACGGTGATTTGAAAAGCGACCAAGATGACCACATTTGAAGAATTAGACTTCATGTAGGTTCTACACCGTCGTCCCTTGGCCTTTTCTGTTGAGAAGATGATGATTCACCTCAATATGACAATTTCAAAGGGATGTAGTTATATCTTCCTCACTTATAACAGTTCCATCTCCCGAGAAACCAATTCATCAAATTCTTCTTCCAATTATTGTTACACAGGTAATGATTCCCTAGCCTTCCTCCTCTCCCTTGATCAATGTTCCTCCCCAAGATTGTCTATACAGATCCCTTCATCTAATTTAATTTTTTAGACCACTACGATAGAATGAACACAAGTTCGACCTTCATAAGAATTCGTATGATTTACTCATAGTTGACATAGACTTAGTTGGATAAATTCATCCATATATGAGGTCTTAGTACATCAAATATTCTATCTACCTTACCATTATTATCTGTGAAAACACTATATGTATAATGGGAATGTCTTGTGATGTTTATCTCATTGATTTTAACAAATTAATTCTACTTCCACATTTTTTTGAGGAATTTAATCTCCATTGTTGTTTTCATTGAACGAGAGAATCACAAACTAAAAAAGATTCGCCAAAACTATTCCAACACCATT
Organism: Viscum album; assembly: GCA_963277665.1. Taxonomy (NCBI): domain Eukaryota; kingdom Viridiplantae; phylum Streptophyta; class Magnoliopsida; order Santalales; family Viscaceae; genus Viscum; species Viscum album. Next base: position 442,029,508 of record OY728165.1, on the reverse strand, counting down.
TATTCAATCTCCCCTCTTGTCCTCTTTTTCATAATTAGTTCCTACCACTGATCACCTTCTTCCCCTAAATGACACACAACTAGAGTGACTTTATCATGTTCTTGAATAATGATGTGCCGAAAAGATCATTTCTATGGGGATTATCCATTGTTTTTCAATCAATTGGTTGGTATATACAATGAACATTGGTGGATGTTGATTCATAAAGGACTCAACTGAATGTTGTTACATTCATTGTCAAACTATGATCTCTAATCGATTCATGTTATTCCCCACAACATGATATAGTTGATTCGTAATTCTCATCGGGGTTTCCATTCATAATTATTTTATAAGAACATCAACACATAGATCATTGTGATCACTATTTACATAGTTCCTCCAATTTCCCACAATTTACTAGAAGAATGTATCCTTACTGAGAAACATAATCCATTTAATAACATTGTAATTCCATAGGAAAATTTATGACATATAACTTCATGATCAAACATGTTAAACAATTACATTTCCAATAAATCCTTTATAATGATTCATAAAAAGATTGTGTTTAACAAAATATATCCCATGGGAGTGTCAGGCAAGAAGTGTAGTAAGGCCCATTCGCATGCACCACTTCTTGATCAAGTCTAGCTCAATGTGGTGTTTTCAGATTTTACCCCTAGATATATATTTTCCAATGTAACTTCCACTATATCATATCTAGAGAGGGATTTAATTATTTAGAAACTACTTAGATAATATTTTACCAAAATACCATGTTGTCTTCTTATATTTATACATTTCTATTTGCTTATTCCAATAGTTTTCAAAACATTATTTTCATAAATAGATGGATTGTCTATTGATACAAACTATATAATCCTTCCATTTTATGAAAAAAAATATTTCATTAAATTTTACAAATATATGCTCTTTTAATGTATATTGTATTATAAATAATGAAAAAAAAGAGTGAAAATTTTTAAAAAAAATTCTAATCCACTTTAATATCTACGTAATTGTTTTATCTTCATTTCAATTACTATATCTCATAGCCCGGGGATAGACATCAATATAATGGGTGAGTTGAAGGCCAAGTAAATGTAAAAAGGGAATCATATTACTTAATATCATGAATAATGTCACGACCCATCCCCGTGGGTCCCAGGTCGGGACTCCCCCAGCCCGCCTCCAATAGGACAGGGGCTGGTGAGTAGCACAAAGCTGGCATATTACTAATATGGGAGGAATGGCCTAAGTACCTATACACACACACACAACTCCAAACCCATAATGATGAAATGTAATAACAACTAAGGAAAAAATTCATGCATAAAACTCAACCCAACCAACCGAGTACGAAGGAAAGTAAAGTACCGAAAGTAAACTAGGCTAGAAAACTAGACCCCCAAAAACAGGATTATAAAAACAACAATGTCTAACCTTTAAGCAAAAAGGGGTACTAGGACTACTGTTCATTACCGTAGAAACACCTTGACATGTAGGGAACTCCGAATGATCAGTATTTTCTTGATCCGCCATTGAATCCGTCAAAATAATGCTCGTCTACATAATAAATGACACATGTGGGAAAAGCCCGTGCACGGGTGAGTATATCAAAACTCAGTAGAGGACCACAAAAACCAAATGTAATACACAAAGGAACGGAACAATCAACTATTCATGGTATATGTCCACTAAAAATATAATAGGAGAACAGAATCCATATATACTCAAATCCATAGCCCATAGACTATGGCCAAGTCATGCAATAGCATACCCCTACTAGGGATTCAGTTTGAAGATTCCACAAAGCAATCATCTTGGAAAACACACTCCACGAGTTTGATAGAACTAATGATGTCCATACTAGATGTTTTGTCTATTAGGAAAGGTCACGAGAGATAGATACACCGATTCTGAGAGGACACACTCTTGAGTGGGGAAAAGATCACAATACACAGATGAGGATCAATACCAGGGACTTGGAGGATACCGCAATTTATCTGGATTCACCTATATGGTAGTCGATCAATGCTTTTTGGAAGAAGTCATGTTGATACCTGACTCTACCTAGGGTCATGAAGGGATTTAGGATCTCTCTTCGGGCCTCTCGGTTAGAAATTTGACTCTATCTCGGAATTTCCTACTTAAGGGATCATACTCTTATTGAAGGAAATGATACACGACCTTCAGGGAAATGAGAAAAAGGGGCACTCATCCATACAAAACATGTCCAAACACAATGGAAAAATAATTCAATCCTTATACTGAAAAGTAAATTACATGTAGAAGTGTCAAATGCCATGTCTTATGACCCTAGGTACTGCTCGTGTACTATGGTCCATGTTGCAAGGCTGGTAATTTAGGAATTTCAGTCCAATGCGTGTAGTACAGTTCACAGGCCGTGTCCGAGTAACTAGGGTTATCTTTGTGTACGCGATCGTGTTCCTGTACATGGCTTTATCCCATGTGCACCATCCCATGTAACCAGTACACGGGGTAACCCGTGTAGTCGACCTGGTCTGTCCATGTGGTTGAGTACCCAATTTTGTACTACATCTAGTGGCCATGTATCACCCGAGATACAGGCCTAGTCCTGCATATGAACCCACATGCTCTTTTCATCGGGGACACGCCATATCATCGTTTCACGCCTCATGAAACCCTAGTCTCCGCAAAGCCAGTAACACATGTTGTGTTATTTGAAAATACATGTTGTGTTCTTCAGTAAATTCTAGAAATGACACATGTCACCATCAAAACCCAGTCTCTCCTCCAGTATTAGATCTGGTCATCCGATCACAGTGAGGCTCCAGATCTTCCATCACCCTAACATCATGAAGTCGATTCCATCATTTTTCATCATCTGTTTGGCCTCGAAAATGCATTTTGGTCATCCATGTGAGGAATGGTCAAAAAAATATTATTCATGAACCATGTCAATTTGTCTGCTTCCATCACCGTATCACCTCCACTAGGTCGTCGCAATGCCCGATCTCCAATTTGGGATCACTACGCCGCAAAACTGATGCACAACGATCTGTTGTTCATCGCCCCCAGAAGAATTCAAAAAACGAGAGAGAAATAAAAGGGAAAATAAATCAAAAATAAAATCAAGGAATGATCATCAATCATCATTCGTAACAACATTTATCTTCTCTCATTAGTAGGATCAAATAGAAATTATTTAAAACATTAATCTAACATGGATTATTTCCCCAAGATCAACCCAATGAAAACCCTCCCACAAAAATGTTTGAATTTGTGGATCAAGGTGTCCGTGGGGTTCCCCTAATTAATATTATAATTTAATAATGATGTAGAATAATTGAAATAAAAACCCCTACCATTATCTGGTTGAAGAACGATCACCATGTTGTGTTCGTTGGCATGGTTCGCCAAATCCGAGATGTGTCGTCGTCGTCTGCCAACGTGTTTTATTCCAATGCTCCAAGATCCTCTCTCTCATTTCACAAGGTAATGTGGATAACCCTGCAGACGTTCCGTAATTATGTTTTTTAATAGGGAGGAATTAGGTTTCTTTCCAAAAAATACTTTTAAATAAATAAAATTTTATTTTATTTTATTTCATTAAACATCCAAAAACTAACTCTCACAGCTGACCCGTGTCCATCGATGTTAGGACTCACCTAAGGTAAAAAGTTTCTTGTAAAACAATTGTTCCCTCAGATTTCGGATTTGGGAACATATTTAAATGATATTCCACATTTACAGGAAAACGGCTCATGCATGCTATTTAAAATTTTAATTTATATCAAACATTTATTCCGGGCACTCCGGGCCATGCAATTTCATATCGAAGAAAGGACTTATCTTGAAATAATTCCATATAATATTTTGAAAATAATACATGTAAAATACAAGATATTACATTCTGAAAAATTTGGGGCATTGTGTCCCTAATAATCCAAAAAAAGGCTATTGAAAAAGATGTGGGTACTGGGCACAAATATGAGTCTCCCACTCCCATGTGTTGTCATAAAGATTTTTGTGCACACCAACTAACATGAACCAAAAGAATTGATCACCCATGAATGATACTCTTTTAACGATCCTCTATCTACACTAGGTACTCAGCAATGATCACTCCATCCTCGATGTCCAGCTCACCCCAGACGATGACGTGTGATTATTCATGCACGTACATCCTCATCTGTGACACATAGAAGATGTCATGTATATGATAAAACTATGGCGGTAGAGAAAGGAGGCATGACACCTCGCCTACTCTACACCATCTCTGAAAAGGTCTGATGATCCTTAGAGATAGCTTTCCACCCTGACCAAATATTTGTAACACCAATGGCGGGGAGAGCTGAAGAAAGACAAGGTCTCCCTCCTCGAACTCAAGAGGTCTTTATCACCTATCAGCATTATTTTTATGCCAGCTCTATGCAGTCTTCATCTGCTTTAAGAGTTTTTGCACCTTCTCAGTGGTAACTCGTACCAACTTATGACCCATGACTGCTGACTCTCTGGGGTTGGTACAGCAAAGCATTGACCGGAAGGGTCTCCCATTTAAATCCTAGAAAGGTTACATACTGATGGTGGAGTGGTAGTTGTTATTGTATGAAAAATCTAATAGAGGTAGGTGGTCCTCCCAACTATGACCAATGTCCTCGAGACAACCCTACAACATATCCTCCAAAACCTGGATGGTCCTCCCTATCTGACCATCCGTCTGGGGATGGAACATCGTGCTCAAGTGTATCTAAGTCCCAAAAGCCTCCCGGAATCCCTTCCTCAATCGGGATGTGAAGTAGGCATCTCGATCCGAGACAATTGTTGAAGGGAAGAATTGAAGATGAAATATCTCCTTCACATATAGGGGTCCAAATCTCTCTACAAAACTCTCCAATCTAGTTGCTAGGAAGTGGGCTGAGTTGGTTATTCGGTTGACAATCCCCCAGACGGAATCATGCCCCTTAGACGTCTGTGGTAAGCTCATCACAAAGTCCATCGATATTCCATCCCAATTTCACTAAAGAAAATCTAGTGGTTCAGCTAATCCTGTTGGATTATTGTGCTCCGCCTTCACCTGCTGGCATTTAAGGCATCACGAAATGAACTCTATTATTACTTTCTCCATTCCTGACCACAAAAACTATCATCAGTGATCCTTGTATTTCTTCACCAATATAGGATGTACCACCAAAGGGGATGTATGAAACTCTCTTAGGAGCTCTTCCTGCAACGCCACTAGAACAACATTGCTTCCATTAAAAAAATTATGTGCTCCCCACCATTAGAATTTCCATAAAGAGCATGACCTATGGATAACTGAGCATGAAAATCCTCACAGTCGAAATCCCAAAGTTGTGCCTCCCTAACTCACATTAAGAGTGGAGGGGTGAAATACCTTGACTAAAGGTAGGCTGCCTCTTCACTATTCATGAAGGATAGCTGCCACATGGCCATATACTCTATCCCCTATCTCAAAATCAGCGACCTCTCCCTTTTGTTAAAAGCATCTTCCACCTTGTTCCCCTTCCCAGAAGTATAGATGATCTCAATATTTTAATCCTTGTGGAACTCTAGCCAACACCACTTACTCAAGTTAAGATCCTTATGTGAGAAAATTTACATGAGTATCTTCTGGTAAGAGTAGATGAAATACCTCTCTCCCATAAGGTAGTGTCTCCACATCTTCAACATGAATACTACCACTTCAAACTCTAGATCGTGGGTCACATAGTTCTGATCATGTGGCCTAAGATGTTGCTAATAATATGAAATCAATGCATGTGTCTGCATCAGAACACATCCAATACCAGTGCACGATGCGTCACTGAAAACTACGTACCCGAGACCCTCATATGGTAATCTTCATATTAGAGCACTCGTTAAACTCTACCTAAAATGCTCCAAATCTTGTTGGCACTTCTCCATCCATATGAATGGTTGTCCCTTCCTGGTCATGGCAGTCATCAGTGTTAATATTCATGTGAAATTGTGAATGAATCACCAGTAATATCCTACAATCCCAAGGTTGCTTCACACCTCTGTCACACTCCGAGGTGGCTCCCATGCTAACACTGACTCCACCTTGGTAGGGTCCACAACTACACCATCTGCCAAGATGACATGTCCCAAAATGTGGACCTCCTGAATCCTGAACTACCACATCAAGAGATTCCCATAAATCTAGAGATCTCATATTATGTCTAGAACCATCAGTAGGTGTCTCACGTTCTCCTCCAATAATGTCGAGTACAAAAGGTTTTCATCAATGAAGACCACTATGAACCGATCTAGGTACGACTGGAAGATCAGGTTCATCAGTCCAATGAACATTATAAGGGAGTTTGTCATGTCGAAAGACATCAAAAATTAATCATAGTTGCTGTAACGGTATGTAAAATTCTTCATCGGTATATCCTCATCCCGTACTCATAATTCTAGATAACCTAATCGAAGGTCAACCTTCAAGAACCACTGTTCCCCGCTTATCTGATTGAATAGGTCATCGATTCTTAGTAGTGGATACATGTTCTTCACTGTTAACTGATTCAGGAACCAGTAATCCATGAACAACCTAAAACCCCCCATCTTCCTTTTTGTAAAAAAATATTGGGGCTTCCCAAGGTGAATCGTTGGGTCTTACGGAACCCTTGCTCCGAAAATCCCCCAACAGCACCCTAAGCTCGTGAAGCTCTGCGGGAGCCATCTGGTATGTTTATGAAAAAATCAGTGCCATCCCAGGGTGTAAGTCGATGCAAAATTCTATTTCTTATTGGGGAGGTAGTCTAGAAACATTTTTAGGAAAGTCGTCCTCATACTCTGCCACTTCTACTGGGAACTGGGATCTTATAATATCTACTTCTTAGAGGGACAGGCTAGCCAACACCTGAGTGGTCGGCTCCACCCTTTTATGCATGATCCCATTCTGTGATTTCTAGGTCTCCTTTTCTCTAATAATAGAAAACCTCATCCCATAATTGCGAACACACCACACCATTCACCTAAAGTAGTCAATATGTTCATGGACTGAAGATAAACAATCCATACTGAGAATGATGTCGTAAGGCCTCGACCCTACCACCAAGAGGTTTCAACAGAAACTCTTGCATCTAAGGGTAAGATCACACTATCTGCAAAGGTGTGTGATCAATGAGTCTCCTCGTGTAGGTTTCTCCAAACATAAGGATTGATTCAAACACTCTACCAGAAGCACAAGGTTTTGGTTATGACAAGTGGGGATGAAGGAATGACTGGAACATATGTCTATAATTATGACATCTAAACTAGATAAGATATATATCGTACATCAGATCATCCATGGGGACCCTGGGACATACACCTCAACTACATGCAACTTCCCCTGCCCCTGTCCCCCAGTTCCCTAGGCCTGGTGCAGACCTCCTGGTGGTAGTTGTGGAAGTAGATTGAAGCATCTACCACCACCTGTAGCTCTCCCTGCTTTTCTGCCATCTTCGCCACCTGGCGGGTTTGTCTGCTCCACTCTCTACCTCTTCCTCAATGGTCCATCCACCACCTTCATGTCAACAGCTCGATGGGTCACAAAATCTCTATCATGATGTCCCCTACCATCTCATGAGTAGCACCACCTCTCCCTAGGATGACTGGATCCCGCCGGAGAGCCCTAGATTATCGATCCTTTATCCTAGGTCCACCTATGACTTCTCCTGCATCCAGATCCCTATGACTAACATCAACTCCCAATGCCTGAGGTCTCTATGCTTGACTGCATGATCCTGACTATCTTTGGCTTTATCTACTCCAATAAAAAGTTCCTGATCAATAAGGCTCACTCAAGCAATCCAACATGAGTTGAAATTCATAGAGGCACAACGCAAGTTCAGATGTCCCTCTGTAGACTTTACTCGAAGGTCCAAGCTCTAAAGTACTGATCCCCGACCATTTCCATCGAGTACCTGGTGATGATGGTGATCCTCGATAAATAGTCATCTCCCATAAAAATACCCTACTTATGCTAAAGAAGATCCTGGATATGCACTGCTCTCAGCGTAACCGTAGAGAACTCCTACCAGAGGAGTCGCTCAAACACATCCCATGAAAGAGTCTCCTCACCGCGAGTATGTGTGGTTAAACTCCACCATCGCCCCACAGAACCCTAAAAAAGTATCTCTTCTAGGATCCCCATCTGGTTCACTGGTTTCCTCACTAGATAGAAAACTCTGGTCACTGCCTTAAGCCAGTCCTCACTCGATTGAGGGTCGGGCTCACCTTGCATCTTTAGGTGTCTCTGTCTCTGGAACTCATGGAGCATGCTCACCCTATGCTCCTTGTCGGTCGATGTTGTAGGTACCATGGGATACTCAACAAGTGTTGGTATAGTAGGTGCACCACATGTTGGAAAAACTTGGTGAACCAACCCTAGTTTCGAATCCTCATCACAGATGGGGTCATCCTCGTTGTCAATCTCTTGAAACCTAACAGGTATGCATCGTGGAGGAATCCTGTAAGAAAACAAGAAGTACCATGGTTAAAAAGTATATCTGGATAGTAGACAAAATGGACATAAAAAAACCCATTCATGTATGATCTGTGTACCATTCTTTTATTTCCCTGCAACTAGTGTTTTCATGTACCAAGTCAAAATGTATGTTATCCGAGTCTTGGTATACGGATATGTCGGTCACCCGCACCAAAACTGGATTCTGTGGCCAGAAAGCTGAGCATGAAACACTAACCCTGTTGCCCAAATCCATCCTCACAGACTCTTGGTACTAAGGTATATCTGACCACATCAGATACAACTCTGTCATGACATGTCCCAGGGGGGGCCCACACCACAACTATCCAAGCCCGCCTCCAATAGGCCAAGTGCTGGTGACTTGCACCGAGTAAGAATATTAATAACATGGGGGGCATAGCATAAGTACTTATACCCATGAACACATCACTACGACCACAATGCAGAAATGTAAAAACCCCAAGGGAACAAAATGCAAGATTACCAATCAACCCGACCAACAGAGTATGGTAGAAATTAATGTGCTGAATGTAAACTGGGGAAGAACACAAGACCACCAAAAACAAGATTCTGAAAAAGACATCAAAATACACAAGGAATGGAACAGTCTATTCTACACAGTACTTGTCTACTGAACATATAATAGGTGAACACAATACATATATACTCAAATCTGAAGCCTGTAGTCTAGGGATAAGTCATGCAATAGCATACCCCCACTAGGGATTCAGTTCAAAGATTCCATGAATCAATCATCCGATAGAACTCCCTCCATGAGTCTGATAGCTCTGATGATGTCCGTCTGATATGTACTATCCATCAGGAAAGGTCACGAGAGAAAGATACACTCATTCTGAAGGACACACTCTTATGTGGGGAAAGAACATGATACACAGATGAGGATCACATCTAAGTCCTTGGAGGATACCGCGACTCATCTAGATTCACCTTCTAGGTAGCGGATCAGTGCCTTTTTTATGTAATCATGTAGAGATCTGAGTCTACCTAATGAAAACAAAGCATAGAGGATCTCACTCTAGGCATATTGAAGGGAGAACTAACTCTATCTCGGAATGTCCTACTGAAGGGATCATACTCTTATGGAAGACAAAGAAACCTGACCTTTAAGGAAATGAGAAAAATAGGCACTAAACCTAATGAAACATGTCCAGTACAGAATGGACAATAAGATAAATCCATGTATTGAAAAGTAAAGGGTGTGTATAAGTGTCACACGCCATGTCTTCATACCCTGGGTATTGCTTGTGTACTACAACCTGTATAGCAAGGTTGGTCATTTTCGAATTTCAGTACACGGCGTGTTGTACAGATCACACACCCTATCCGAGTAACTATGATCAGCTCCATTTACATGGTCGTGTGACCATGCATGAATTTATTCAATGAGCACCATCTTGTGTAACTATTACAAGAGGTAACATGTGTAGCTGACCTGGTCTAGTCATGTGGTGGTACACTTCTGTGTACCCTATACTGTGTCCATGTATTGTCCAAAATAAATGTTGAGTCCCACGTAAGGACCCACACACCATGTTCTTAGTAGACACGCCATGTCAACGCTTTGTTCCTTGTGAAACCAAAGCTTCCACTGAGCCGATACCACATGGAATTTCTTTCGGGGATACCCGTTGTGTTCTTTAGAAAATTCCAGAAACGACACCCGTCACTACCATGCCCCAGTATCTCCTCCAGTCATTGATTCAGCCATTTGATATCAATGAAACCCCATATCAATTGTCTCCCCAACATAAAGAATTAAATTCCTTTAGTTTTGGTCCTCTTATCAGCCTCAAAAATTTGTTTTCATCATCCACGCAAAGAACGATTGATGAACGATTATTCCTAAACCGTGTCGATTCATCTGCAGCCATTGTGGTTGCACCTCCGCTAGTTATCTACAATGTCGGATCATCAATTTGTTATCGTTGTGTCACAAAACTAATTTTCATCTATTGGTTGTTCATCGCCCCACGAAGAACGCGAATAATGCGATAGAAATGAAAGGTGAATGAAATCCATTAGCAAATCAAGGAAGGAACCTATGTTGTTTTTCATCACGACGTTGAACTTATCCCATTAGTTGGATCAAAGGGAGAAGAATCAAATAATTAATCCAACATGGATTATTTCCCCAAAACCAAACCTATAAAAACCCTCCTAAAAAGACATACGAATCTGGAAATCAACATGTTTATGGGTTGACCCATGTTTATCGTTTTATCCAAGAATGAGGATGAAGAATTGAAATAACAACCCATACCTCAATCTAGTTGAACATTGATCCTCATGTCGTGTTTGTTGGCGAGGTTCATTGTATATGATAAGTGTCATCGTTATCCACCGATGGGTTCTCCTAAAAAGCTCCAAGAGCCTCTCTCTCAATTTGCAGGGTTATGAGGCAAACCTTGCGATCCTGCCATAAGCATGTATTTTAAATTTAATGAATTAGGTCACTGTGAAAAAGGAAAAAATTAAATTAAATAAATTATTTTTTAATTTAATTTTCATTATACATCCAAAAACCAACTCTTGCAGCTAACCCGCGTCGATCATTGTTAGACCTTTCCAAATATAAATTTGATGCTCTTAATGCAACGGTTCCCCCATATTTCTGATCTGGGAACCCATTTAAAAGATATTCCACTTTTATAGGAAATCGTTCACGCACACTGTTTAAAATTTTAAATTACTTCAAACCATTATTCCTGGAACTCCGAGCCTTGAAGTCACATGCCTTTGAAATGTTTGTTTTTGAAATAATTCCATATAATATTTAACAAATAATACATAGAAAATACAAGACATTACAAGGACTGTCATTAAAAACTCAAAGAAATACATAATGGAATTATATGTTGGTATATCATAATAATAATAACATGAATCATATCTTTGAAATGTTTCTACAACTTTTAAATGAGTCATTATTATGCATATCACAATGTTTTTTCACTGAGGTGTTACAAAAAATTACCATGGTTTTTCACCACGATATCATAGAAGTTATCATCTCTATAGATTAAATTCCATTTCATGAACATTAGATCCCAACAATAAAATATACCTAATTTTAAACAATTAACACGATCCACATATATTATAATAATAAAATTCATAAATAACACATGGAGAATAAAATATGTAGGTTTCATATCAAAATCATGGTATTTTAGAAAAATCTAGACAATAAGATCATTTTGACATTTTAATCCCATGAAAATTGAAACTGGGATTCATATATGTTAATCCAAGAATTAAAAAAAGTCATCTTGAAGTCCATAGGAAATCCCAAATATGTGATAGTGCATTAGGTATTCAGAAAATAAAATAAAATAATTTCTTCAAAAAATGATAAATTTGGAGATGAAAATTTAATAGCATAACGGGTATGAAACATCATTTTAGAAAACATAAAAAATTGAGGAGACTTTTGTGTCCCATTCAAAAATTACTCATAATATAGTAAAGGGATAGAATAAAATTGAGAAAATAATATAGTATCTATATTTTTAGGACATACTAAATAAAAAGTAAACAAAAAATAAAAGAGAGGTTGAGAATATCCATTCTATAATGAATGACTCATAAAACCCAATGATCAATACATTGTTGGGTTATAGACACCATAAGACGACTCCATATGATGTAAAACAATCAAAAAAATTTATGTTGATGAATTTGGAATGAAATAATATGAATTAATGGTTGGATATTTCTAGAAAAAGTTTATTATTTTGTTATTAGTTTTGGAGGACAGCTCAGTAGTGGTGTTTTCATAACCGTGTTCTTTCCCATGGTGTTTTCTCATGGAATTTGACACATGGTGCTCTAATTAAGGAATATAGCACATAATATTCTACAATAATTTTAAATTAATCATTACATCATTATGATATAGTTATGGAGTCATTAATCTTATCAAAAACTAAAAATGGTATGTTAATTAATCAATGAAAATTCAACAATTTCTTGAAAAATCTCAAAAGATAACCCAAACCATTTTTATACATTTAAAATTAAAAAATTAACTCAATTTTATGAAAATTAATTTAGTTTTAAATCATAATATTATTTATAAAATTTTAAATAAATATTTATGTTTTATAAAAATACTAATAATTGATTAATAAATTCTAAAACATTTATTTTCTTATAATATGATATAATTATATCACATTATCATTTAAGATCATAAATTGTATTTATACCTCCTTATGTGAGATTAGTATTCCATTGGTCAAATTACTATTGATAAGGGTAACATTACTATTCTAATGGTTAATGTTTGTATTTAACAAAACAAATTGGGTTAATCCTATCATACTTTAAATATCATTCTAATCATAATTGTCTGTGTCTATTTTTTTAAATTAATTTTAGAAAATCAATTATATAATGTATAAATATTATCAAATGAAAAATGTAGTATTTTTTGTTATTCCTAAAAAAATTGAATCATCTTAGAATATAATTTTGACATTTGTTATTGATACATGATGTTTTTTACCATTTTAATTTTCAATTTTTTGGAAATCTCTAAAATGTAAAATGTTTTACTTGTAAAATCACATTATAAAAACATTCTCAATAAAAAAGATATTATATTAATAAAAATAATTCATAAAAAGAAAATGATTAAATAAATTTTATTTTAATAAAATTGGATTATATTTTAAGTAAAAACCCCCTTGAAACATAAACCCTTATAACACTTAAAAACAACCAAATTTTGAGGTGTGAAATGGTGATAGAATATTGGGGTGGCTGGGATAGTATCACCTAATTGGTAATCTCCAAAAACTTAAACATCTCTCATAGTTGATTTCATTCAAAAATAAATTATCGAAGCTAAAATTGGGATTGGTTCAAAGTGATGCCCAATGAAGCTAACTCCTTCCAAATATCTTTCAAATGATAATTGTAAGGCCAAATTCTACTATATGAGACACCCGACTCATCATTCTACACTATTTAACAATTATCATTTCTATTTTTAAAAAATAATCATAATGTTAAGAGTATGGTTTCCAATGCTCATATTGACTAATGGTCATAATAGAAAAATTTATATGTAATGGTAGAAAAATGATGGTTACAATAAAATATATGTACATCATTATTAATGGGATATAGGTTTTTTGGGTAATGTAATATAACACATATTTTTCTAGAATAATTTTTATTCACAATGTTTGGATCACTACAATACCAAAATTTTACAAATGATTTATCAATTATTTGGATAATATTAACATATTATAAAAAATGAATATATACCCAAGATTTCATTATTTAGGAGGTCTATACCATAAAAATTTATTGGGATGCCATTTGGTTGTACTAATTCCCCCACATTCCTCGTGGATTTATTGAATAAATATTTTATATATTACCTTCATAAGGTATTGTAGTCTTTATAGATGATATTGTTATATATTCTATGAATAAAGAATAACATTATGACCAGAGAAAGATTGTATAGAATTCCATATATAAAGAAAATTTGAGTAGAAAGTTATCCAAGTGAGAATTTGGGAAATATAATGTTTCATTAAATGGATCGTATATTATCAAGTAAGGGTATTTTGGTGAATACATCAAATAAATAAGTTGTTGAACACTTTCCTTGACAAAATTATATGGCTGAGATCCATATTTTTAATTATTTGGACGTATTTTATAGATTACTAGTTTCTAATTTCACTTACATATATAATCCAATCACTATGTTAACTTATAAGGGATTCTGGTTCTATTGGATAGATGATAGTAATGAAAATTACATAGAACAGAAGTGAAGGTTTTTCATGAAACTTGTGATTACATCACCTTATAGTAGATTTTTTTTATCTTTATTAATTCATATAATAATGGATTGGGATAATTCCTCATGAAGAATGATATATTGATAGAATATACATCATGAATATTAATGGTTCTTAACCGAAATTACCAAACTTATGAATTATAGTTAGCTACTGTGATTTTTAAATTAAAGATATTGAAGAATTTTTTTTTTGTTTAAAAAGGTATGACATAAATTAAAGTAAATAAATTTTAAATTATAAATTCAATCATAAATAGTATAAATTAAAAATTAGAAATATTTTGAGTTTATTAAATATTTTTATTTCTCAATACATTATCACTATAAGAATGAGAAAAATGTAGCTGATGCTTTGAGATGAAAACATCATTCTAACATATCTACGATGAGATTTACAAAAGATCCAATATTTATGTTTGTGAAAAGGATAGATCTAGAAATGATAATAAATGTTGGTAAATATTATCTTTCTCAAACAAGTTCTCAACAATCTATCCAAGTGATGATTAATGAGCATTTAAGTAAGATTTATTGTAATAAATGTTGGAAATAAACGTCCATATGTTAAAACATGATTATTATGGAATAATATGGTTTAAGAATAGTGTTTTATCACCCACATATTATATTTGACGATGATGTTTTTGGTTGAATCTCATAGTTCATCATTATTTATTCATCCTGGATAAATACAGATGTAAAGTGATCTGAAAGAGTATTTATAGTGAAAAAACATGAATATATATATATATCTATATGTATATTAGAGGATGTATTTTATTTCATGGTATTTATTTAATTCAATATTATTAGTACATGTTTTATGTAATGTTACCTCCATTATCTACACAATAATGGAAATGAAAAAACACCACCATAGATTTTATCTTTGGACTCTCAAAAACATATATATGTTATAATACAATTTGGGATGTAGTTGATCATCGTATTTTGTTATCACACTTCATTAAAATCAAATAATATTTATATCCAGATCTAGTAGAACGAATGCACATTAGGTAAGTTTAAAATTTAATGGAGTACCACATAAAATTATATTTTATTTGGATTAGATATTTACGTCAAATTTATAGAAAAGACATCAGCAAGTTCTATATTAAGAGTTGTGTTTTATAATACATATCATATTTATAATGATGTCCATTATGAGGGAAACATTCAAATACTTTAGGAAATACTTGGATAATGTTATAAGTATTTCAACAGTGGTTGGAATCAACTCCATCCACTAGGTAATTTTTTATACAAAAATATATGTCACTCGAGCATTTAGATGTCTTATAATTAATCACTCTATGGAGTGAAATGTAGAAATATAATTTTTTCTCACGAATTTAGTGAATGAATTATATTGAGACCTCGGTTAGTTGAGGTAATGGAAGATATGCTTTCAGTCATTAGGAAGTACATTGTCGAAGATCGTAGTCGATAGAAAAGTTATTTTGATAATAATTAATGAATTCTTTGTTTAAAATTTTCTAATAAGGAATTCTTGTAAATTTATCCTTGAAAAAAGATTATATGATTCTAAACTATGGGAAATATAATACATAGGTATATTTTTCATTACGATATTCTTTATTAAGTTGGGATTCTTGTTTATTGGTTGGTGCTTCTATTGAACCACTCTCTAGTTCATGATTTGATCTACATATCTCCCATGTGAATGTGAAATCCTAACTCATCAATTGTGTTGAATAAATTTTTTATTAATGGTTCATGGTCATTCCAATTAAGAATTACCAATATTAATTTCAGATAATATATATAAATTCTTATGGAACAACGCTTTTCTCAATATTAATGTTCATTGGAATAATCTGAAATCGGATGATACTACATGAGAACGTGATGATATGATGAATCAAATATGTTTCAATTTTTATATATTAGTGTGATGGAATTGAAATGGAAAAATTAACTTCAATGGGGTAGTTAACACCCTGATACTTTTTGATAGATTTTTCATTAAATAAATTTAATTTCATAGAATGTTTGTTACACACACAAACAAGAATCTAAATACACCCTAACAAAGTATAATATTATAAAACCGAAATTAAATTTTGTGAGGGAATATGAATGACCAAATTATTAAAATATTATTCATATAGTTTTTATATTAAGAATATATATTGATAAATTAGTGCCCAATTTTTTTGAAGATCATAATATGGAATAAAATACATTTTTCCATAAAATGGTTTTTATTGATTTTTGTAAGAAAATAATATAAATAATATTTTAAAAAATTTGAAAATTTTCATGAAAATATTAACTTAATTTTTGAATCAGAAATTAAAATTTCACTTATAGTGAAAATCTGATAATTTTTTTAAAATATAGATACATTATTGAATTGTGAAAATACTAATTTCTATTAAAAATAGATTATTTGCTTCATGAAATCACAATGATTTTTTAAAATGATTTTAAAGTAAAATAATTTCATATATGTTATCTATAATCCAATTAAGTTCATCATAATCTTTTTTATGTTATATTTTTACATAAAAAAGATATATACAATAGAAATCATTTTACATGGAAAACATCATTTCTCACATTGAATAGGTTTAATTTTAAATTTAAATTTATAAATTCTGTTAATTTAATTTAATAATATGTATTAAATATTTTAAATAATCAAAATTAATAAAATTTAATAAGTTCAACATTAGTTTTTTTCATAATGAATAGTAGAAATAATAAAAAATTGGTACCACGATTAAGGTTAAAAGTGGATTACCCGGTGTTAAACCAAGAGATAATGGTAATGATTCATATTAAAAATGTCTAAATAACTATTTATGACCATATTTAGACATTATTATATAACAACATGGAATATATTCCTATTTGGATTAATTTTTCATGTGTATGAAATTTTGATAACTAAATATTTAATGAAATTTTATGTTTATCCTCTCCAACACTTATTAAAGGAAACCCCTTATTTTATTTACACAACATTTTTCCACATATATCTACCTAAAAATACAAAATTATCTTATAAAACTATCTATACATCGATTATTGTTTATGGAATCACAAAAAGTTAATTTCATGTTTCATTAAGATATAATTAAAATGACGTTTTCCAAAGGAGATTTAATCATCACACCGAAACATATTCAAATTATTTTTTCTTATCGCTACCCAAAAGCAATGGAATGAATCATAAAAAAATAATATAATATTACTAAATATACAAAAATTATATTATGGTTATGTAACCTTATTTATTCTTCATCTTTTCAATAAAATATGATCCAAAAGTACTGCTCATGTGTACATGCGAATTACCACCTCCACATAGAGATACAATTCATTTTTCATCAAAATATTTCGTGGATGGGAGTTATGATGAGTGTAGTAATATTATATATTATTTATGTAATAATGAATCAATTATAATTATAATTTAATTTATACATTCTTTTCTAAAAATTCGATAGAAAATTATAATGTCACCCATGCATACGTGTGGACTACCAGTAACACAAAGTGTTTTGATTTGTTTATAATTTAAATTTTAATTGGATGATAATTAAAATAAATTTAATGTATTTATATGATATTTATGAGATAATTATTTTTATTTAATTTTATAATAATATTTATCTTTAATTCCATATATACTTTATAAAATGAAAATAGTGTTCATGTGTACGTACAATTTACTGTCTTCATGAATGTGGTAAATCATTTTTATTTCACATCTTTTAATATATTATTATAAATATTAATAAAATGAATTTATATGATATTTATATCTTTTTAACATTAACTATATTGTTTAATCCTGATAATTGTTATATTACATTAAATACTAAATCTAAATTCTCAATGAAAAATGAAATAGTCAACACATAAAATCTAGGATTTATATAGGTAAATATTATTAATTCCTAGATGAAAAGTAAATATTTATTCATATACGATATTATAAAGTATTTATGGATTACAGTATACAGTTACAGTAACATTACATTTATTATTAATGAGGTTATATATCATTCAAATCAATTCAATCTTGTTGTATGGTGTTTACATTACATTACCACTATTAAAAAAGATTGATTTTCATTATGTTTTTCATGAGGAAATTTCATGATATCACTATAAATAATATCATGAATTTAATTATCATATAGTTATTCATGTAAATTTTATGTATTAATAATATTTTCCTCTATTTGGTTATTAATATTATTTGAAAATGTTTTATAATAAAATCAAACCCAATATCCTCATTGGTCAAGAATCATATTATTCCATGTCGATGTTTTCGTTAAAATATTTTCAGGAAAATATATCTCATAAAAATGTTTAAATAAAATTTTATCCATGTTATATATTTTTTAACTGATTTAAAATTAATATTCTTTTTATTTTCCAAATGAGGTACTTTTGATATTTTTCAAAAAATGATAAAGAAATAATCGTATTGGAAAACACTGATTCAATAAGATTTTTCAACATCATGGACACTAAAAGATTTGAATATTAATTTAAATGTTTCCATGGTTCACTTATGTGAATTTTTTTTCCATAATGGGATTTAATATTTTATATTATATAAAATTGATTCAAAAATTAAAACATTTTCGCATCCTAAATATTTCATGTTATCTTTTAAATAAATTTTCATTTATAATAGCATCCTTACAGGATACTTTTTCTTTACTAATGATATCATCCAAAGATATTATCCTCATTATTTATTTGGATTATTTATGTTTATTATGTTGTTATATTTTTAAAACCAAATAATTTTCCATTTTTTATATCAAGACAAATTTTTAAAATGTTTATGAAAAATAGTTATTTTCAATTAATTATGATACAAGATGAATGTTTTATGATCCTGGTGTACACATATGAATATTTTTTTTGGGTGGGATAAAATTTTGTATTCCTTCAATTCATTCATAAAATTTGGATATCTTATGAGATAATATGTGATGGAATAGGTATCTAATCTGGTTTATTATGGGAATATCTCCACTATGATAATTTTGGGAGTTAACCTTGATTAGGGATATGATGGACTGGTGAGTGAAACGAATCCACTTTGATAACATTGGAAGATATAAATGACTAATGAAATGATTTTATATGTTTATTTTTACACCAAAAACATATGTCTGATGAAAATTTTATTCTCCCATTTCTCATGTTTATTGATTCCCTTATGATTTATATATAATCAACAATCAGTATTTATGCTATGATTCAATATTATATTCTATGATATTCTAGGAATTGATTTCAAATTAATATTACATGTTCTCAAACAATTTTAAACTTTTAATTATCAAGTAATCATTGATAATTATGTTTTCTACCCATACTGAGCATCCGAGCTCATCCTTTATTATGTTGCATTCCCTATTTTATTATTAAATGTTTTAGGTAGGGTATTCCTATAATGAGTACATTGTGGGATTATCATTTAGGATATGTTGATTATATTTCTTGAAATAATTAAATTTTGTTTCATGTCTCCATAGAATCAAAACCATTTAAATTTTGGCATGGATCATAATTTCATGTAATGAATATTGATATATTATTATGTAAAATATAGGTATGGAAATTATGATTCACTAAAAATAGTTAGACTAATCCATTGAAATTCATGGAGTCTTATTGTCACGACCTGGTCCAAGATGGGGCTCAAGGCGTAACGACTCGAAGCATACCTCAATAGGCTATGGGTGGTGACATGCTCAGAATGAAAACCTAAATCAGGGAGGCATTTGCCTATGTACTTATATGCACACAAATATCCATCTCATTTAAAAGATGATGAGAGAAAAATAAAAATATAAAAAAATTTATAAAGTAAAACAATAGGGCATGAAATTCTAGATAGTACCAAATTATGGTAGTGTAAATAGAAATTTAATGGAGAAAATCATTACCAACAAAAAAATTATCCCAACCTCACAGAAAAATAGAAATAAAATTTCTAAAAGATTTCTTCTCATGAATCTCAATCTATGACCATGGTATGTGGTCAACGCACCCATTATCCTTAATATATTATATAGTTATGGTCTACATGATTATCTTATGCATAATACATGACATGTGATGTAAAATTCCATATAGGGTTGAGTATATACATAACCATTAGAACTCCTGGAATGATGAGAGGGAGAAGAAAGTGATACATTTGGAAGAGTGGGATAATAAATGTGAAAAGAAATAAGGAAATAGTATTGATCAACCCCACTAATAGTGAAACTATGTGTGACAAAGGACAATGGGATAAACACAATGAGTAGTTGAACTACTAATAGAGTCATTTAAACCTATAGTAGGAGAGTATAATCATCTTATCACAATAAACATAACATGGAAATGATATGGAATAACTCGCACTTCATAGCCTCTACTGGTAGGAGAGTGACACAACCCAAGACATGGATAAACATTAATGATATACATGTAAATTTAAATATATATGATCAAGTAAAGAAGCCCAAACTGAGAGAGTAATAGGAGCTATATCATATAGAAAATCCCAAGAAGAATAGTATCCACTAGTTTAAAAATACAATCATCGATGCCCAACATATATCATTTCTTCCAAGAAGTAACCATCAAATTCAAACCACACCTCATCATTGTGTCGCATAGTCACGGGGAACCCACTCTTAGTAGATGAACCAATTGCTATTAAAACATTAGTGTGACACCATAATGGTATAGGAAAAATACCCCACCCACCTATAGGATTCCACTCTAATATCATTAAGGAACCATGCCATTCTCAGCAAGAGGGTGACACTCAAAAGTTTGAGGACCCATGCCCAACCCAACATGAGGGTGACACTCTAGTGGTGGATAACCCATGCATAGCCTAGATGTAGGGTGGCATTATAATTTCATCATGGAACCATCCCCTTTTAGTTAGTATAGTTCCAATTGAAATGTTGAAGACACATGTCTATCCTAGCTAGAGGGTGAAACTATAAATTCATCGAGGACACAAGCCCTACCCAAAAGGAGGGTTCCACTATGAATAAGCCTCTGGTGGTCCGCCCTGATCACTCCCATAATCAAGTATTTCCATAATAAGAACCATTCTTAGAACATTTTACATTTTACCTACAGATCTAAAACATGTGGAAAAATCATGTTCTACGTTAAAAAAACTCAATATATACTACTCACAGGCCAAAATCTGAGTTCAAACAAAATAGATACAAAAATATGACGTTCTCTCAAAAGAGTTCTTGTGGTACATATCGTGTGAGGGGGACCCACACTATGTGTGTTCCATATCTATATCATGGTCATGACCTTGCTCGACACATGGATCCTTACCGTGTAGGACTAAATATTGTGCAGGGGACTAAACATCATGTCAAAGATACCTAGGTATCGTGTTATGTGATGGTTGTTGAGTCCATGTACCTGCCCCCATGTCCATGTATTTGATTACACAACCTTATATCTGGTTGTGTACATGCTCATGCTTCCCTTCCCCTGTGATCCTTCACACATGATTCCATCTGAGAAAGGTGTTGACAACATGTAATATGACTACAATATGATTCATTATATTGTTTCTCCAAAAAAAAGTTGTTTCTATTAAGGGGAATACACTCTATTTCTTTATTCAAGGATCATGGAATGTAGTTAGGTTTTCACTAGAAGTCCCTGATCATGCTTTTACACTTCAATCAGGTCACACATACTTGGATATCACCTTGAATCCATCTAAGATGAGTAGATCTAGATTTAAATCACAGATCTGGGATGATTCTCATTAAAAAATGGGCATTGTTCATTATTAATGGTTCTATTGTTCATTATAATTTTTTCCAATGGTTATATGTTTGACTTCATGATATTTAATACCTGAAATGTTCATCATCCCCATGAAACAATCCTAGATCTATTATATTATCATCGATCAAATTTTATTTCTTCATTCCACAATGAATCTGTGGATTAGGTTGAGATCGATACCTAGAGGAAATTGTTGAGCAGAGACCAATTTTCAACCATTGAAGAATACAAATAAAGGATCAAAAAAATTAGATAAAACTATGGTTTAAAGATTGATTTCATGTGTTATTGGACATTTGGACATGAATGTGAAAACTGGGGTAAGATAAACATTTCCAGTTAATTTTGATTTCAATACACGGGAACACGAAGGTCTAAAATTGTTGTAGATACTAGAAAGATGATAGATCTTATCAACTATTGAAACAAAATGTTGTAAAACACTGGTTGACGAGCCTTACCTCAATTATTTATTGACCTCATATCAATAACGTGTTCGACAATAATTTTATATATTTCAACACATTCTATGTGTCCGGGTATTCTCTGATATAGAGTTTTGTCATCGTCTGATGTGATCTGTCAACAAACATAAGGTTATAGTTCTTATAAAATTCATTGGATTTTGAGGATAACCATTGGTTTCTCAATAGGTATATATTTATAAATTATCATTTTAGGTTTAATAAATTAATATGTTAAAATTATTTATTTATTTAATAAACCAAACACACTTCCAATAAGTGAGGGATCAGAACTCCCCTTGCCGAATCATTTTATGTCATGCCTAGGGAAAACACTACATTCAAGAAACAAATACGGGTTCAGTTTTTTGGTCTAAAAATGCATTTATTAGTTATGCAAATTTCATTAAGTATATGTGAGAATGTAATATAAAATATATTTATTATTTTTAAAAAGTTAATTTTGTGTACAATGGGCTTCGAAATCAAATGTAAAATCACCTCCTAGATCTGGATATATAAATATATATTGAAATATTTCATTGTATTGAATCGAAAAAATCGGGACTCTAAATCATTCCCTCTTTCATGTTTTTCGTAACTAAAAAGATAAACTAAAAAAACAACACTAGATACTAATATCGCAAATGGTGTTCCAGCTCCCAGGAGCTCTCCTACACATTTTTGTGCTACCACAACATATGGATCACGGGTATGGCCTATACACACATAGTTGTAGCATTCCAATCCTCTATTTCCACCGGGTGATCTAAAAGTGTGGATCCATCCTATATGTCAAGCTATCACTATTCGAGGATGTGTGTGGGGTCATACACATATAATCATAGCTCTAACATTTGGAAAACAACATGTACATGCTCCAGTAGTTGGGTAGGGAAACGCAGTCAGAAACCTTCATAAATCAATGCATGATCTCTAATGACTCGATGAGCCTTAGGGGTAGCATTCCAACCTGACCAACCATTTTCAATCCATATTTTAGGGATTCAATCATGAAAAATTTTTCTCCCTTCACGAAATCAATAGTCCCACAATGATAATATGTATAATATTTATATCTAAATTGAACCATCCTCATCCACACATGGATGACCCATACATTGTCAGTAATAACATGCACCATCTCCGGGACCATGAAGGATTTCTCGATGACATCAATATATTACTAAGGTGAAACACAGGGTCTTCCATATAAGTCCTCAATAGTTTTCATTTCGATGGTAGAGTGGTGGTTTGTTTGTACAAAAATTCTACCAAGGGAAGGTGCAACTCCTAGCACTAGATGAAGTATAACAAGAACACACTCCACATATTCTCTTGCATCATGATATTGTGGTTTTTCTTACTATTGGTCTAGATATGAAAGGTATTACTCATCTTCATTTGGTTCTCAAATTCCTTCTGCAAGACTCTCCATAATCATTTCATAAACCAGATGTCACAATCAGAGTCAATTTTTTAGGGAACCACATGAATGTGATTGATCTCTGATATGGAAAATTCCCCCATACTCTCCATCCAAATATAATCCCTCATCCCAAATAAGTGAAAATATTTCATGATTTGGTAAATTATCTCCCATTTGGGACCATGACACTTCTCTGTTCATTGACTCCTTATGAAAATGTCTCTGGAAAGGTCGTCTCATTTCCACTATAGTGTCTCACGGGGCTGCAATAAACCTGTTAAAACATAGTGCCCAAGATTCACCCACTGATAGGTGAGGCACTGATACATTAACTCATCTACACATTATCTCATGTTGGACGATGAAAACTATCACTAATGGTCTCCTTAAATCATCCTCACTGTGGGATGTACAGATAGGGAGGAATTGTGGAACTCCAAAGCCCCATCTTCCAACAACATGACTATAAGCATTGTCCACCCATTGAAAAAGATTTCCTGATTCCCTCTATTGGAATATCTATAGGATGATATTTTTATGGATATCTGAACATGAATCACCCCAGAATAATTATCTCCCATCTTGGACACTCTCACATTTTCAAGAATCGAAGGTGTCGAAACCATTTACTAAACAATATTTGTACACTCCTAGTGCACAAGGGTCAGCTAAAGGAAGGATAACTGACCAAATCATCCTTCATTAAGCTAATTGGGACATCTTACTAATGGAATGGGATAAAAAAAATTATTCACCAGAAGTGTATTATATCTCGAAGTGATAATCATGTATGAACTTCAATGAGAATTTTTGTGTTAGGTTATAATCTCTCTTTGATATGATGTAACTAAGAATATTGGGGTTTGAGGAAACCATAAAGTGCTCTCTCAGAAGGTAGTTCATCAGATCCTTAGAGTGAAGATTACTACTATCAGAGCTAGGAAAATAATCACATAACCCTTCTTGTGGTATCTAAACTTCCATGACTAGTATGTAATAATGGCTTCATGCTGCATCAACATGCAGCTGTTTCCAGATCCTGAGGAATCACAATACACAAAGTACTACATGACCTCCCCTAATAGTCTCATCTATAAAGAACATGACAGTGTTTGCCTAAAACACTAAAAGGCCCTCTAGATCTATTACATCAATGTAAAAATTTCCCCTTTTATATCAGATATGTCTATAGAGTTGCGATTCTAGAAAATTCCATCCCAAAACTCATGTAGTCCCTACTAATCCAAGAAATCTTGGCACGTATGAAGTGTTCTTGGTTGGCTCCCAAGAAATAACTTGTTTGATCTTCACTAGATCCACAAATAAACGTTGCATATAAATGGAATTCCCTATAATGTGTACCTAATGAATCCATAACTAGAACTTTAGTATCCTTATGTAATGATGGTGCTCTCAATGAAATTCTTGTACAATGCTTAATTTCTCCACATTATCCTCCTCCACTGTAGAGTAGACAAGTATTTCATTGATGAAGACAATGAAAAATTAGTCTATGTTTACCTAGAAGACGCGGTTCACCAAATTCATAAACATGGTAGGATTTTTAATCACACCAAATGGAATCAATAAGAACTTATAGTGTCCAGAGTGATATTGGAAATCCAACATTGTAATATCAGCCTCATGAACCATCATCTGATGGTAGTAGGACATGTGATCTGTCTTGAAGAACTATCTCAATCAACGAAATTTGTAAAAGAGGTCGTTAATACAAGTTAGGTGGACCTTTTTTTACCATGCCTTAGTTTAGGCGATTATAATCCACCAAAGTCATAAGATCCCATCCTCCTTTTCCTTGAACAACAATAGAGTTTCCTAGGGGAACACACTAACTGTTACATAGCCATTCTCTTAAATGTCCTCCAACTAAAATCATAGCATCTAGAGCATAGTATGTACAATAAAATATGAAATAGATGTTATCATAGTTGTTTTATAATGAATTCCAATGTGAAACTCCATCCACAACCTTAGTGGTATTATCAGAATGTCATAATAGATGATTTCCATAAAATCCCCTACTATAGAAGGAATCTAGATTCCTATAGAAAGTAGTTATCCATGAAATATTATTTCTAACTGATGGGTGATTTTTTGCAGCCTCTTGATCATAAAACCCCATTTTCATGAGATATCTATCACTACTAATGGATAAACCCATCCTATTTGTTCATAGGAATCTGACTTGTTTGTGGTGATAATGGATTTGGGATTGGACCATGGGAAACCAATACATTCAAAAGATAATATTGTATAGCTCAATCGTAATGACCAAATGGTCCCACATGAACCTTATATTGAAATAGATAGATCTCAAAATACTAAGATCAAATATATAGAAGAAGCATTAAAAATTGGAATCTAAATATGATGTTTTTGGACTAGTTCCTCAGCCGGGAGATCTAGCTCTCAAACTATGAGTTTAGATATAAATTAATGAATGTCAACTCAGTCTAATATTACTAATGGAAGAGTATAAAACTCACATATATTAACTCTTATCATCTCTTGTGATGCTAGATCAAAGACCTCCAAAGACTGCAACTATCCGTGACATCATCCACATTCTCCCAAGGCCTAACGTGGGCTGCCTTGTGGTGGTGGTGGAAGGGTCTCATAATAGTTTTAACAACAAGTTTCTCCTCATAATCCTCTTCCAAATACTCCCCCTGGTGACCTCAATTTCCATGCCTAAGAGAAACTAGATCACTATGTTTCCTTGGTTATGGTTGTCCATCAGCAATCTGCCTAGGATACTCTATACGTCTAGTTGGGTAGTCTTGCACCATGTTACCATTCCCATCATAAGAAAATCATCACCCACCATAAGATTTCCTATATATTTGTGTTGCCTCTAGCCATGTCCATGTACCTAACCAGGGGAGCATTTTCTACACTGAGAAACTGACACATGGAGTTTTCTATCTACTACAGATGACACATATCTAGTGTTTCCACATCCAAATTCAACAATTACAAATCCATCAGATAGAAATCTCATCACCACCAGTTCCAATTACTACATCTTAACATAGTTGAGGATGAACAAGGCTATGACATGTGAATTAATATCTCTATAGTGTCTCAAATAAAACATATATTCATGATGGTATCTACCCCTAATCATGTTAGTAGATTACCACATAAGGTTTATGAACCTCACCCCTTACTCAGCCACAATCTTCTCTAAGTTCTATAGCTCTATAATCTCATGGATATATATTATGAAAAATCTTGTGGGGTAGTACTCATCAACAAAAAGATGATGGATATCAGTCCAAAATAGTTTATACTCATCATGCATCTACATACCAAGGATCTACGATTTCCAATCTACACAATGGAAATGGATATATTATAGTTATGTAACGACCCCAACATTTATAAACGAAAATTCTTCTTGATCTAAGAAAATGTATTATTATGAAATATGGTAATATAAAATATTCACTTCCATGGTTTTATGTTTTCTGATTTTAAAATACCATTACGAATTATTGTCATTGCTAATATAGTAATTGAGCAATGATCACGTGATTAGTATAAATAAATGGCTTTAAAAAAACTTATTTACCTAGACAAATGAATATATTTACTCATCCAATAGAATTTATACATTCAAAGCCCATTATTTGGAACTCATAAAAGAAGTTGAATCATTGGGCTTCACTCTTGACCAATCCCAGTCTGTGCTCTAACATGTGAAGCTTGAACAGAACCTCCTACTAGAGAAGTGTATGTTCATAGAGATTACCACCCGATAAATGTAATATGAGCTACCCCAAGAGTATTTCAAAATTTCACACCTTAACCTTTTGTCTTCTGTGGGTTTATATAAGGGGTTATGAAAAAAGACCTTAGAAATATATTTATGTGCATTGTTTTTTTATAACAATTAATATGCATTAATTTTATTTTTGTTAGAATGTATATAGTTTTTGAAGCCCACATATTATTTTAAGTTAATATTAATCTTAGGAATTTATTTAGATAAATTAATGGATTTAGGATTTAAATAATATTTAAATAAAATAATAATATTTTTAAATTATTTTTTATTATTTATAAATGATTGTATAATTTTAATGAATACAATGGTAATTTTTATTAATTTTTTAAATCGATTTTTTTCAAAACCCATGAATTTTCGATAAATGTCAATTTTTATTTAAAAAGTAAAAATTTAAATATTTAAAAAATTATTTAGATAAAATGAATATTATATTCTTCATCCGGATGCCCAAATTATCCAATGGTAAATTTTTTATAATTTTCTCAGACAGTTGAATTTTTTGCGAAAAATTAAGTATCATTTAAATATATAATGTGGTTTATGACATCATAATGACCTAATAGTGATGTAATAAAATACTATAAAAATTATGTTCAGCCAATATATGTTTTATCATTACTATAATGAGATTTTAGTTTGGTTATATTTATTTAATAATGTTTTAGTGCACCCTTCAGAACTTAAAAAACATTCTAAATTTTTAAATTTATTTCCTTGACAGTGTGACTCTACTCCACATAAGAAACTATATTATTTGAAGATGTTTGGACATTGGCATTATTAAATAATTTTTTGCACTACCCTTTGTAAAAAAACATTGGAAAAAACCATGGTCTGTTTTGTGGTTTTGATTAGTTTAATGTGTGGTGACAAAAACCAAAATAATAATGAATTCCCTCTCCTCTCTTATATTATCCCACGCAAGTTCCCTCTTCATTTACACTAAAATCCTTTAGATCTCGACTGACCCCTTCCATCCACTCTCTAGAATTTTTCCAAGGTTCCTCAAGACTTAATAAATCCTCTCTCAAGCCCATCTCAAACCATTGCGATCATACTTCCAAGTATGGGATTCCTTCCATTATTATTTTATCAAATATTATTAATATTGTTGTTACCTTTTATTTTAGATTGTTAATGTTGGGGTATGGTTCTACACAACCCAAATACTTCCCTATTTTGGTTTGAATGATGATATTCCACTTTTCCCTCTTGTTAAAGCCTCCCATTTACAACCATTATCATGCCAAAATTTGGTAAGGAATTTCCCTCTACGCATATACATTCGACGAATTATTTTGTATTATGAATCTAAAATTCAATAAATATAGTGAGAAATTTATCTATATGACCCCCTAAGATTCAATTTCATTTTAATATGATGAGATACCCCTTCATCTTTAATTAACCATTTTTATGAATTCTTATGTCACTCCATTACGCTACCAAAATTGCACCAATTTTCCAAGAGAATGTCATTCTGAAGTAAATACGATGCCCATTTCTCAATCAAGTGTATTCAAAATTATGCACATTGACATATTGATTATTAATATTCATTTATTTTATCCACATTACATTATCATGGAATAAATGATTATCTTTATTGAAATCTTGTATTACGATACATGTGGCACACGTATGTAGGAATTGAGATGTTTAAGAAGGGTGTGCCCTAATAGTGCTCCAATGTATTGGGTAAGGATTAGTATCATGAAACATCAAGAAAAATAGGTATTTAATCATGCTAATTAATTTGGAATTAGGATTTAATCCTTCTAATTCAACTATAATTAGGGTTTACTCATGGTCCATGTGAAATAACCCTTGGCTCATGTTAATTCCATATTATGTTGTGTTTCAACATTTCCATGTTATAATAATAATGTTAAATAATTCATGTATGTTATTGTTTTGTTTAATCACCATTTATATTACTATTGCTTATCATGTATTGTATTCTTCATGTTATTCCTTGTTTACCCGTTACTAGGCTTTATACCTCACACTTTTCACATGTATATCCTCAAATTTTCCAATGAAATGTTTAGCATTAGGTAATGTCATGGTTAAGTAAAGGAAGTTTTCAGAAATGATATTGAGTATTTTATGTTTTATGTTGTCACCTAATGATACTAATCCTAAAAGACACTATAAATATAGTTATTACATGTTGAACCAAGTGAATTTTATCTAACAAATCAGGTTTAGGTTTGTAATAAAGACTAGGTTTGTTATAGTTGGTATCAGATGGCAGGTTTAGTAATATTTTGGATTAGGATTGGAAAACCAAATAAGTGTCTTAAAGATAAGACTATGTGTAATAAAAACATCCCTAAATTGAGGTTATTATTTATTAAGTGGTTTATCTACAGTATACATCCCAGTATGGATACGAGCAAGTAGAGGTTGCTCTGGGATATATGTACCTATGAGTGAAAACTCCGACAACGAGTTTCAGGATTGACCCGGGTTATCCTGGTACCTGAAAACAGTCCGTTTTGCACTCTTAGTTATGACACTCTCGAGGTATATGATTTTGTATATTGAAAAGTATTGTATAAACCATTATTAAGGGAACTAAAAAATTCCCCTGAAAATATATGTTCGAGAGTTGATCATGGATAACATAGATTTAAGCGTATAGATTCATAAGGTAAGGAAATTAATTTTATTTATATTTCATCTATTTTTTCCATGGATTACCCTTTATGGGTTACCCATAACATTATTTTTATTCTATCTAATGTCTAGTAATAGGAGGTCTTGGGAAAACAACTGATGCCAAGACCAATGTGATGATTATTCTAATGAGATGCACAATCCGATGGCATTAAGAATAACTAATGTTTCCATGATACTCTCTCAGTTAACTCAGGATTTGAATATAAACATGGGTCCATAGGGATATATAAACCCCTAATATTGAAAAAATCTCTATCTAGTGATTTATGAGACAAAGGCCTCATACTTTTAATTGATCATCTCATCCCTTAATCTCTGAAAAATGGATCAACTCCATGGAAAATATCTTTTCCATCCATCAATGTTATAATTAATGGAATTATATTCATGTTTTATATGATATGGAGGGTGAATATGATCAATGGTGTACATTGATCAAAAATAAAATGCATGAGGAGGAGGTCAAGGCATTGAAATGGATGGATTTCTGGAAAATGTGTTTCGATAAATTTTTTGCTTGCACCCTCTGACTTAAGATGGAAAGGGACTTCCTTGAACTCATGAAAAAAGACAATGAATCCATCAAAACGTTTGAGGAAAACATCACAAGGAATGAACGATTCACTTCTGGCTTAGTCATTACCCATGAATTCATAGTTGACCGCTTATTTGGTTGGTTGAACCATAACCTGCAGAAATCCCAAGCGATCCATTTCTTTGATGGAAATGAGGAAATTTTATGATGTGACCTCTATGTCAAAATTGATATCGGAGAATCTCTAGGGTATCATGGGGATAATAACCATAAGGACGAACTAAATTTTGGTAGCCTGATGGATAAATCCAACAGTGCTAAAGAAATTCCAGCAACCCACATTCCATATGTGTGGGAAGATGCACTGCAAAAATTTCATGATGTGATGAGAAAATTATTTAGGTGTGGAAGAGAAAGGCACCTAGTAGTTAACTTCTGACATGACAACAACAGAGGATAGGAATGCTCCATTCGAACCTCAACACATTTTTTATTTCTTCAACAGCAAATAAACCGGGAACTGAGCAAATCCATTCCCTAATCTAAGTGTTTTTCAAAGGTAACCAACATCCTCCAAGGCAGCAGGGGTGTGATTTTTCCATCACTACCACCGAAGTGAACATTGACAATGAAGTGGTGACTGGTATGATAGTTATTCATTCAATAATGGTGAACATACTATTGGTTTTGGGTATATGTATTCTTTTTTATTTTAAATGTTTAGTTAAACAATCTCAACACCACAAAAAATAACGGAAGTAAATATGTTGGTGATAATGGAAAATTGGGAAATCATTGCATCCCATGAATATTACTCCTCCCATGTAATAATCGATGGATTGGAGTTCCAGGTGAATCTCATTATACATTCTATGGTTTAATTTTATGCAATTCATGGCATGGAATGTCTTTCCTTATATAGGGAAAACATAAATTCCCATGAGAGGGAAATCATTCTCCATATGAAAAATCGACACCTGAATCTATATAATTGCAAGGAGGAAGATGAATAATCTTTAGAACCATCATTGGAAGTGTGGATATTACTACCCTATTATCACACGTATTTAACTCCAATGATTGAGTCTAAGGAGGCAACCATCCTTGAAGACATGCCTATTGGGAGGTAAATCGCTGAAGTGATACCCAAGGAATTGATTGGTCTTCCTCCTTGTAAAGATGATGAATTCACAATTTACCATATACAAGGGGAATTAACAATAACCACTACTCTATATAGAATGGCTATTGTGTAGCTTGATGAACTGAAAAACAACTACATGAGAATATGGAAAAAGTGTTTATATTCCCATGTGCTTCAACATGGGGTGAACCAGTCTTCTACAGCAAGAATAATGATGGGTAAATGTGCCTTAGCATTTATTATCATGATCTCTACAAAATCATTATAATGAACAGGTATCCATTGCAATGAATTGATGACTTGTTCAATCAGCTACATGGACCATGATAATTTTCCAATCTTAATTTGAGGTCAGGATATTACCATGTAAGTGTGAGGAAGGTGTATATCCTCTAGAATGCTTCTCCAACAAGATACCAACACTATAAATTCATCATTATTATTTTTGAACTCACTAATTCCCTAGAAATATTCATGGTCTTGATGAATATATTCCTTATATATTAACCTGATAAATTTTTTGTAGTCTTTATATATGATATTCTAATATACTTCAAAACCAAGGAGGAGAATGGGGAGCATTTAAGACCTGTACTAGACACCATGAGAATGGATAATCTCTATGAAATGTACATCAATAGTGTGTTCTGGTTGATGGAGGTCTTATTCTATGGCCATATCATCAAAAGAAATGGGATATCTATGGATCCCTTCAAGATAATAGCAAGTGAAGGATGGATGAGGCCAATATTGGTAATGGATATCTGTAGCTTCTTGGGGATTTCAAGATATTATCGCTAATTTGTGATAAATTACTCTCCATTTTCAAACTCTCTTACCAAGCTAACCTTAAAGGGAGTAATGTTTTCTGGGAGTGATTAATTAGAAGAGTGTTTCAAGGAGTTAAAAATGAGGCGTATCACTGCGCTCATGCTCACATTTACCACAAGTAGAGAACTTTCAATGATATTTTGTGTTGCTTCGAAGAAGGTCCATGGAAGTGTGTTTATGAAGAATGATAATTTGATAGCCTACACCTCAAGTAATCTAAAAATCTATGAGCAAAACTATCCCATGCATTATAGGAAGTTTTTGGTTTTGATAATTGAATTGAAAATCTAGTGTCATTATCTCTATGAGGTGAAGTTTGAGATATATAATGGTCACAAGAACATAAAATATATATTCACACAAAAAGAGATTAATATGTGAAAATGAAGATGTATAGAAATCGTCATGGATTATGAATTCTCAATCCACCGCCATCACGACAAGGCAAACAAGGTGGCAGATTCTCTATGTAGAAATGATCCTACATATTTATCAATAATGGTAATTAAATAGGATCCAATATTATGACATTTTTAGAGGATGTATATGGGAATAATTATGTGAGGAACATCATTAATCTATTCTCAAATGACTTCCCAATTGTCCCTAATGGAGAAAATAATGAATTCTCAACTAAAGGATGTGGAATTTCTAAATGGGGTGGATGCAATCAGAAATGGTTATTCCTCACAGTTCATGGTTGACTATATTGAAATTGTGAGATTTGGGACATGATTATCTATATCATCCGATCTAGAGATAATGAATTATATTCTGAATGATGCACATAGCTCAACCATCTCTATTCACCCAGGGAGCACAAAGATGTATCAGGATCTCTGAGAAAACTATTGGTTGGACAATATGAAGTGGGAGATTGTGGAATATACATCATTGTTCTTGGTATGTCAGCAAGTGAAGGCTGAGTGGGAAAATTTTACCGAGATGTTGAATCCACTACCCATACCAACATCGATGTGGTACAACATTACCATGGACTTTGTCACTATACTTCCAAGGCCATCTAGAGGAAACAATGTTATATGGGTTGTTGTGGATCGTCTTACAAAGATAGCTCACATTATCTCGATTCAAGAGAAATTATAATTGGATCAACTTGCAAGGATTTAAATTAATGAATCGGTAAGGCTTCATAGAGTACCACTATAAATTGTATCTAATTGTGATCAAAGATTCACCTAGAAGATCTGGAAAAGTATCCAGCATGATCTAATCACAGAACTAAATTTTATTTTGGCCTATCAATATCAAGACCAATCTGAGTGAACTACTCAAATATTGGAAGATATGTTAATAACATGATATATGGACTTCAAAGGATTATAGGCCTAACATGTTCCACTAGTGGAATTATCCAACAGTAACAGTTTCCACTCGAGCATCCAAATGGAACCAAATAATGTCCTTTATGGGAAATGGTGCAGAACACTGGTGTGTTAGGATGTAGTTACTGTGCATAAGCTTCATGGGCCAGAATTGGTTGATGAAATTGTAAAGAAGGTGAAAATCATTCAGCAACATATCAAGTCAACCCAAAGTTTATAGAAGAGTCATATAGATAACATTCCATGAGACCTTGAGTTCAATGTTGTAAACAAGGTATTTAAACACATTTCTTTGATGAAGAAGGTCGTGAGGATTGGAATGAAATGGATGTTAAGTCCTAGGTACATTGTCCCCTTAGATATTCTTGATCGGGTCGAGGATGTGGCCAATTGACTAGCACTTCCACCCTACATATCCAAAGTACATGATGTATTTCATGTATCCCTATTACGAAAGTACATACCAGACCCTTCGCATGTATTCGCTTATACGGTAGTATATTTATAGGATGATATTTCTTACGAGGAGAAACTAGTGTGGATCATAGATTATAGAGAAACAGTTCTAGGAAATAAGACATTTCCCCATGTCAAGATGAGGTAGTAAAACCACATGTTTGATGAAGATACATGGGAATCAGAGGATGTGATGAATCAGAGTTACCCACACCTATTTTAGTGTGGGAAAAGAAAATTTTGAGGGTGAAATTTCTTAATGGGGGAAGATTATAATGACCCATACTTTAATTAATGAAAATTCT
Organism: Viscum album; assembly: GCA_963277665.1. NCBI lineage: Eukaryota > Viridiplantae > Streptophyta > Magnoliopsida > Santalales > Viscaceae > Viscum > Viscum album. The sequence continues at coordinate 441,994,357 of OY728165.1, read as the reverse complement.
TCTTGATCTAATTAAATATCTTATTATAGAAAATAGTTATATAAAATATGCACTACATTGTTTTTATGTTATTAGATTTTTAATTACTATTAGAAATTGTTACAGTTTACAATATAGCCATTCAACAGGGATCACGTTATTAGTATAAATATTGGGTTTTAACAAATCCAATTTACTCATATAAAGGAAGTGATGGTTGCATCTAGTATAATTGATCCATACAAATCCCATTTTTTATATCACGGAAAGGAGGTGCATCATTGCGCTTCTCTTTTGACCAAACCTAATCCCAGTTTCAACATGTGAAGCTTGAATGGAACCACCGTTGGGATACAAGGATCTTGATAGATATTACCACCAGAGAAATTTTATATGATCCACACCAAGAGTCTATCAACATCGCACTCCTTACCCTTCAGTCTAATGTCAGTGTTTTAAGGGGTTAGGTAACAATACATAAGCACTGTGATTATGTTCATTATTTTTTCATATAATAAAGATTATACCATCATTTTATTATTGTTACTTCGTAAATAGTTTTCAATGCTCAAATATTATTTTTAGTTAATAATCAACAAAAAAAATATTTTGATAAATTAATTCAAATTTGTATTAAATAATATTTTTAAATAATATAATTATTTTTAATTTTATTTATTGTGTATAAATGATCGTATAAATTTTATGAATGCAATTGTAATTTTTTGAATGTTTGAAAGCTATTTTTGTTTTTACCAAATAATTTTAGATAAATGTTGGTTTTTATGTTAAAAATAAAAAATTACATATTTATAAAATTATTTAAATAAAATAAAAATTATATTTTGAATACGGATGTCGAAATTATCCAATTGTGAATTTTTCATAATATTCTGATACTATAAATTTTTTTGGGTAAAAATTAAATATCGTTTAACTATATAATGTGTTTTATGAAATCATAATGTCCCAATTGTAATGTAATAAAATACTATAAAAAATAATTTCAGAAATATATGTTTTCCATTTAAATAATTTGATTTTAGTTTTGTTTGATTTATTTTACAATTCATTAATGGACCCTTCAAGACTTATAAAACATTTTACCCTTTTAAATTGATTTCCATGAGAGAGTGACTCACCTCCGTATATGAAAACCTATAATTTTAATATGATCGACCATTTTACATATATAAATATTATTTCCCACTCCCCTTCAAAAAAATCCATGGGAAAAAACATGGGCTGGTTTGTGGTTTAGATTAGTTTAATGTTTGGTGACCCAAACATAGATATTAAAGAATTATCTCTCATTTAATATATAAACCCACCCAATCTCTCACTTCCACTTCACAAAAATCCTTTGGTGACATACCAGTACCTTTACTCCATTCTATATAATTCTTTCTAGGCACCCCATTCTCTCAATCAGCCTCTCTCAAGCCAGTCCCAAGCCTTTGAGATCACACTTCCATGTAAGGGATTCCTTCCTTTCTTATATTATCCATGTATCAAAATATTGTAATTCCCTTTTATTTTCAATTATAAATGGTGGGGTATGATTTTTCACCTCCCCCACACATCCCTATTTTTGTTTTAATGATGAGAGATCTTTTTTCTCTCTCATTAATTCCTCCCATGTACACCTGTTACCATGCCCAAATTCTGTAAGGAATTTCTCTCCCCTCATTTACAATCAAGCAATTATATTGTATTATGAATATAAATTCCATTAAATAATGTGAGAAATGAATCTATAATACCCCCATTATATCCATCTCATGTACATATTATGATACACCCCTTTCTCTCCCATCAAATATTTTTATGAGTTTTTATGTCACGTCGTTACAATAGATAAATGCCACATATTTTCCATATCAATTTCATTGTGTAGTGAATACCATGTCCATTTTATTGTCAAGTGTATTAAAATTTATTCAAATTTAATTATTAATTATAAATAGTAATGTATAAATTCCTCATTTCATTATCATGGAATAAATAATTTTTTTCAAACCATGTTGTATGATCTATGTGTTAAACTTATAAATGAAATGAAATGTTTAAGAAGAATACACCTCAGTTTCTCTCCAATTCATTGGGTAATGATTAGTATCATGAGACGTCATGTGAAATGAGGATTAACTCATGAAAATTCAACTGAAATAAGTATTTACACATTCTAATTCTAGTGTGTTGAGTGATTACTCTTGCTTCATGAAAAATGAGACTTGGTTCATGCTAATTCCATGTTAAGTGATGTTGTCACGTTTCCATATAATGATAGTCATGTTATGTCAAGAATTTATGATTACGTATCATTTATTCTACATTTATATGCATATTTACTAACATGTATTGTATTATTCATGTTATTCCTTTTCTAATCCCTTACTCAGGTTTATAACTAATCCTTTTCACATGTATGGCCTTAGGTTAACCCATGCAATTCAAATCATAAGGAAATTTCATGGTTATGTAAAGGATGTTTTCAATAATAATGTTGTGTCTTTTACTTTTTATCTTTTTATGTAATGTTCCTAATCCAAAAAATGGACTGGACATCTCGATCTTCAATGTTGTATCAAGTGAATTTTATGTAATATATCAGGTTTAAGTGTTTAATAAAGAGAAAGGATGTCATAAGTGATACCACCTGGTCATTTTGGATCTGAACAATCCTAAATATATGGACCACTAAGAACAAAAAATCCTCTACATCAAAAGGATATCACTTGTCGTGGAACCTCAATGGTCTATGATGTTGGAAATCGCAGAGCATGATATGATTGTGCACATCCTTTGACAGCAATGCTGGAATAATTTGCTTCTTAATAGGGGGTGTTTTTATCTACACACCTGGATGAAGGGGATTACTTGATGGACACTAAACTGAGGCATTGTTTCATATTGGATCATCATCACAGAACATAGACTGTATCTAAAATGGATGTCATAGTGGAGGCATCCAAAATGTTGTGACGGAGTATCATGGTCATATGAATATATATATATATATATACAAAAATAGGAAGATGACTCAAGAAGGATACTGAAAGACTCAATCTTATATGATTCATATACCATTAATCTCTGCAAAATATTTCTCATCATGTCATGTTATCATGTTTGTAGTCAGGATCTGGGTGATTGTTTATGTCGACCCCTACACCATTACTAGATTACAAATCTTGAGCGACACAATTGATGAAATTTGACAGATTTTCCCAAAACACAAAAAAAAATTATATCAAGTTGAAACATCTGAACAATGTATCAAAGATTGAACATTCTTTGATACTAATTTATCTTGAACCGACCAAAGCTGGGGCTCAATCCATGACTACACCATGCCTACCTCCATATATTGGGGGTGACGACAAGAACCAAAATTATAACTAACATGAGAGACCATTTCCAATGTACATTTATGACCCTATATAGCCATCACATTTAAAAGGTTGTGAAAATTTGATTAATATTCTAAAATTTCTTTAATGTTAAGAAAATTTAGCATTGATATCTAGAAAAAATAACAATAGAGTAGTGTAACTAAATATTAAACGGGATAAATACATTCCCAACTAGAAAATTTTCCCAACATGATTGAAAATTGGAAATAAAAATTGTTGATGGAGTGTATCTATTGAATTACATGTTATGTCCACCATACGATCCATGAACCATGTATCCTAAACATTCTATGCAGTGAAAAAAATCCTATCTGTTGTCTGAATAAGACAAAACACGTTTGGGAAAATCCAATATAAGAGTGATTATATACATACCTACTAGAATTATTTTAATTTTGAGAGGGTTCAACAAGAGATACAGGGGGAATATAAGGATAGTAGATAGAATAAGGTACAATGAATGGCTACAGATCAACCCATCATAGAGTGAATGTAATCATGTTCATGCACATGTATATAAACATGGTGACTATATGAACTACCCATAGATTACTCTATAACTATAGTAGGAGAGTATACTCATCCAACCATGAAAAGGTAACCCTGAAAATATCATGTCATAACCCACTTTTATTTACCTATCCTAAAAAGAGTGTAACCAAATACATAGTGTGGATAAAATATAATGATATAAGTATGCTCAGTCAATAAATCCAAAACCAAGAGAGTAGGGGGATATCTATCGAACTACTAATTATAAGAAGAATTTTAGTTGATATTACCAAATTTACATCATGGATTCCCAATATCTCTTTCATCTTTCTTTAAGTAACACTCTATGTCAAACTATAGCTCGTCATTGTGATGCACAGTCTAGGGAAACAAACTATAGGTAGATGACCCTTAATCAGTATACTATGATGGTAAAAGTATATAGGTCAAGAAACCAAGACCATCTGGGTTCGGGGTGCCACTCAATTGTCCTCAAGGAATCATGCCCTTATCTACAGGAGGCTCCGACTCTGAATCTCTAGGAGGCATTCCCATCCTTGCTGGAGGGTGCCACTCCAATGGTTGATGAAACCTTCCTAGCCCATCTAGGGGGTGCCAATCTAATTACATTGATGACCCATGATATATATGTAAAAAATAGTTCTAATTAAAAGGACAAGGACCCATTCTAGCCCAACTGTAGGGTAGAACCCTAATGTCATCAAGGACGCATTCCTACAAAATAGGATGGTGAAACATAGAAAGAATCTTTTGGTGATCCTTCATGATCACGACATTCATCAACTGTTTCCAAATTAAGAACCTTTCCTAGAACATTTTACATAGAATCTTCATTCCAAAATCAAGGGAACCATTAGATACTAATTGAAATAAAAAAATGGATAAGAAACTCATGAGAAATAATATAAATTCAAATGAAAGAGATATGGATATTCATTATTTCATCAATTGAGATTAAGGGGTAAATGGAATGTGAGGGGGACCCATATAGTGTGTGGTCCCAATCCACTGCTTGGCCATGTCCATGGATGGAACACGACATTTGACCATTTTGGAGTACATGACATACAGTTGGACTAAAAAACATGTCCAAGATTCCTAAGGGCATGGCCATGTTATACTAACCCTATCCACATCCTAAACTGTGTCTTAATGTACTGGAGTACAAGACCACGTATCATGTCATGTACATTCACACAGTTCCCTACCTATGTTATCCTATACATGGGTTTGCATTTGGGAAAGGGGGTCCATAGTGGTTATGATTACAAAACTCTGTTCTATCCCCATGTTCTTTCAAATGCTATCCAAGACCACTAAGGGGGCTATGCACCATGTGTCCATCCGTGAACATGGTATGTAGTTAGGTTTTACCAAAAATTAAAGATCTATATATCAAACAAGAATATACTCAAACCACCATATACCTCATCTCAAATTTGTATTGGATGATTTGATATATCCTTGATTCATAGTTCATGGCCACTGTTCACTGAAAAATGGCCACCACCACCATCTGGGAATCCACCATTCGTTCCAAACCCCTATAATTGTTATATTTTTATTCCTTATTCTTTAATTACCAATATAGTCATTATATTCATTAAATGTTATAGGATCTATGCTTTCCCCATTGATCTATTCTTGTTTCATCAATCTTCCATTAATTTTAGAGTTTTATTGAACTTGGTACTTCTAAACAAATGTTGAACTAGGACAACAACACGCAGTTAATGAATTACACAAACAAACACGGTAGAAAAACCTAGGAACATAGATTTAAACATATATTATAATCATTAATGTCCTATATAACATGAATGGAAAAATGGGGTTATATAAATAATTGAAAATAATGTATATTTCAACACACATGCACATACAAGGTCTGAAGTTGGTGCAGATCAAATAAAGAGGATGGATCTATTCGACTATTTAACTTAAAGTGAGAAAAAACAAAAAATTACGAGTCATACCTCAATTATGGATTGATCACTAATGATGAACGAATTAATTAATGATTTGAGAGATTCCATTGTCTTCATTGTGTCAATATATTCTATGATAAGTCGTATCTTCTTCAACTGAGGGGATCTGCCAATTGAAGAAAGGAGAGAACACCAATAATATTCATAGTACTATGAGACTATACTTGGATAGTTTTTCAGGGAGCTATATTTATGAAATTTCTATTTAGGTTATAAAAAACAAATTATTAATTTAGTCCACTAAACATGTCTTCAATTAGAAATTGATATGAATACCTCATACTGATTCATTTTATGTCACACCTAGGTTAAAAACCATGTTATAGACACCATTGTGGTCTTTATATTTTTTGTTCGATCAACCCATTATGATTTATCCTTATTTTTATGAATTTTTTAATGCGTAATATATATTGTATAAAATATGATAATAAAACTAATTTCGTGCACCGGTCCATGGATTCGCGCACCGTGTCAACACAGATATATATATATATATATATATATATATATATCCATGTGTGTGTGTGTGTGTATTATAAAGAGAATCTGGGACTCTATACTTCTAAAGAAAAATAATTTCCCAAACATGAATATTATCAACTACTAAATTTTCCTCTTATTTTTCTTATTTAAAATTTATTTTATTCATATCATTTATAAAACACAATGACACTATAATAATGTTATTATCAATTTTTATTCATATAATACATCTATTAATATAAATCATTGTTCATGTTTTTTGTGGACTACATCATGCAGGACATAACCTGTTTCATTTTTCATTCACCACATTATGAGGATCCATAAAGGATTGTATTAAATGATAAATATCATTTTTATAATATTAATAATGTTTTTTGACAAATTTATAAACCCAATAATAATATGACAAATAAAAAAGGATTGTCAGTTTAATCATTTAAACAATCATACTAAGAGGATAATATTTTATCCAAATTTTATAATGTTTTCATGTCCATTTTTTATTCTTATAATTCTAAATAATTATAATATTACAGGAGTATAAACACTAAGTAATATCACAATACACCTTTTATAATATTATTTTATGTGTAACAGATCAGAATCATCTACTAGTCATGATCGGATCATGTTTTGGTTTGTTTAACCACCTAATAGAACAATAATTTTTAATTATGTCATGGAAAACTATGAGAACTTATTTAATAGTTCAATATTATGTAAATATTAATGTAATTATTTTTTTTTGTATTTATTATTTAAATATCTAATTGATCAATTAAGGAAACACACTTCATTCATAAAAAATAAAAGAAATATTCTTATTACCATATTTATCATAAAGGATATGGTATAAAACATTCATCAAAGGAATTTGAAACATCCCACATTATCATATATCATACATAAATATATATTTAATGACATAATAATAATAAAAATTGGATGTAGAATGAATTAAAATACTGCTATTATGAAACTAGTACGAACATTCAAATATATAAACATCGATGTGAATAATATGATAAATTAACGTAAAGAACAGTCATTTAAAAAATGAATGTGTTGGCTGGTGTGGATAATCAAGAGGGGGGGGGGGGGTGAATTGAGTTCTAATTGAAATTTTTTGTTAAAATTATTTCTATACAAACCCCCAAATTAAATACTAATTTAAACTGTAGTGAATTTTTAAAATTGTAAATGTTCAATTAGGTTATCAAAAGATTTATTAGGTCTCATTTAATTTAATTAGAAGATTAAATTAGCTTTTGAAACTAACCAACTGATTTAGAATGGTTACATACACTTTCTAATTTATCTATCAATGTAACTTTAAAACAATTTTATATTTCAAAGTAATTAGCAGCATAATATCCAAAACAAATAATTTTAATAAAAGTAAAATGAATAGAAATTTAAAACCAGAGGTTCGGTGTCATGTAGAGACTTAGTCCTCTCAAATAGTTTATATAAACATCATCCACAACTTGAATCTGTGTTTTACAATACTGCTCATACTGTCCAGGTCCTCTGACCTCTACCACAGTTCTTCGTGGGAAATCAACTACAACAACACACACATTTTTCAGGTCCTACATGAACTCTACCACTATCCACAGTGGGATAAAAGAGAGTTATAGAAGTTTTGTGTGAGGATTTAGAAATCCTCCAGTTTAGCACATGAGTTAGTTTGTTAATTAATTATACAGAATACACACACTGCTCAAAAAGTAAGTAAAATAATCACTAAGAGAGAGTATATATGAGATTAGAATGCTATAGTGATTTGATGTGAAGCTCTGGATTATTTTTGATTAAACAAAAATGCTTCTGAGTCCTTCTCTGAATTTTTTCTTGAAAATAGAGTGTCATATTTTTCCTTGATTTTCAGGTTCAGTTGATCAGCTTGAGTGCATGAATAGATCATTTTAGTTCTTCACTAATTTACTAAGGATCATATTGTGTTATCTTATTGTATGAATGGCCTCATGTATGTTCATTGTTCTTCATTTAAGTTGGGGTATGTATGTTACCTCTCTATTGTGTGTTTCTTTCTCACTACAGCTCGAACTTCCTTATATTCATTCAGATCTAGAAAAGGTAATGATTACATTGTGAAAGGTATGAGGTACGGTTCCCTGAAATCCCAACAACAATCATTAATTAATAGGAATTGCATAAAATTAACCAAATATGACCATTAGTAAAAGTTAAATAAATCATAAACGTTCAAGCAGAAGAATGCATGTAACGGTCGACTTGTTTCGGTAGTTGTTTGTCTCTTTAACAATATCTCCTTATACTGGCTGCTTTATGTAGCGGTTGGTCTCTATGTAGAAGTGAGCGCTTATCAGTAGATCTTTCTTCTTATACTGATAGCTCTTTATAGCGGCAGACTTTAGTAGTAGTGAATTCCTTATACTGGTGGACTTCATAATGGTAGACTTTTATAGCTATAGCTATCACTCTGTATTGATAGAATTTTTTATTATCGGTAGACTTACTCTAACAGTGGCTCTTGTGTAATGGTAGCCTTATGTGTACCGTTGAAATTTCTGTAAAGGTAGACTTGCATACAGGTAGACTTATACATACCGGTAGACTTATTCTAATGGTAACCTTTCAGTGTACCGGTAGACTTACATACCGGTAGACTTATATATATAGGTACCTCTATTCTATACTAGTGGCTATGTGTCTGTTTATTTATTCTATTCATAGAATGAGTTAAGATAGAATACAGTGAAGCATATACACATTTAATTAATTGAATCACTTAAATATATCACAATAGATTTATCATTACGACATATGTTAATGTATTAATATTTTGAGTTTTAATGTACAAAAACATTTACTAAAAATAATTAAATGTTTAAATAATAAACTTAATTTGGGTTTATCAAAGCATATGGAAACATAATTGAGATTATCAAAACAGTTGAGGTCAAAAATCTCCCCTTTTTTGATAATCACAACATGTGATATCATAATTCAAAAATAAGAAGTAATGTATCAGACTAAAATAAAATGGACTTTATTTCTCGGTGTGAGTAATGAAATTTTCAAATGTGAGATTGTAAATGTATCAGTGGAAAATAGTATTAAATGTAATTTTATCAGAGGTAATAATGAAAAAAATGTACAATAGTTATAAAACAAATGTATCAAAGGTAATAAAATATATCATATATAAATTAAATTAAATGATTTAATTTATCTTTTCTTTGTGAGCAAGAATTTATCGCCCTTTGTAATTAGAAAAAAGAAGGGTGAAAAGAAGGTATCAGAGAAAATATGGAACATTAAAAATATAAATAAAGGATGCATGAAAAATAAAACTGAGAGAAAGAGATTCCAAAAGTTGATATATAGTAATGAATCGAGGGTACAACATAAAAAACCAATACAATAAATACATAAGATTCCTATCAAACATATGTAGACAAACTGAATCCACTTCTTGAATGTCCACATTCGATTGGCCTTTAGGATATTCGGTTGACTTGGGCTCAGAATTTTGAGAAGAAGATTGTCGAACTTTTGTAAGGATTACAAGAGTTGCAATAATAGATACACGATCAGATCTGTAAGGAATATGTCTCTGAGGAATCATAGGTGTTAAACTTCAAATAGCTTGAGCTAGGGTCATTTGGAATGTAGAAGCAGAAGCTGAATATCCAGAATCAGATTCGGCAGAGCAGGAGGCACTATTACAGGATGATCATCAACATGTAAGAAACAAAACAACACATTCTTGAATTCAATGATAATTCCTCCTCCCCTCTCACTAGTAGACAAAAATTCATCTTTGTTTTCTAAAAAATTATCCAAACATGGAGTTAGCTCCCCGAGCATGCTTAATTGTTCTCTGAAGGCATGATTTAAAGGAGGTAATTTCAAAATTTACAAAATATATTTGAAATGGTTTGTCAACTGATGCTAGGTATATACCTTATGAAAATAAGAATCAACTTTATCGTTTACCTCTTTCTGAGAAGTAGAAGCCTCTCTCATAAAATTATGAACAATTATCTATATTTCCCTAGTGGTAGTCACCACATGAGTTAGGGAAGATGACTCAATAGATCCCCTTGTTGATGCCGAACCAAGATCCTCTTTTATCAAAGATCGAATATGATCCAACTGTACTGAATGTCTGGAAGCAAGAGAACCAAGAGAAAAACCCACAATTTCATGGAAACTATTAGGTAGCCTCCTGATAATATTTTTCACAAGAGAGTCCTAGGTGCTGACATGATATTCCACTAAAGTCTTAAATTCCTCAAAAACGAAACCAGGGGTCCAACTACACTATTTACAATGTCCTATTCTTTATAGACTTGAAATTTAGAGATCATATAAGAATCTATTGAGACAAGTGAATTCTTTAGAGATTCAACATTCTCTTCCAAGTCTGAAATTTGATTTGACAGGTTTTGGATTCAATCATCAACTTCTATACTGTGGTGGACACCACACATCCAAGATAGAGTTCCACTTATTTTTCCATTTTTCCTAGCTCATCAATCAAATAGATCTTTAACTCTTAAACTTATACAACCCAAGTTTCCTTCGACTCGTCCCTTAAAGATACATGATCCGCCTTAGTAGCCATATTTGGAGGCACAACTACAAGTGATATTTCAAATATAAGACTAGGCATAGAGTCATTCATAATATATTGAATCGATGATTTCAAGGAGGTTTTAATTCTTTAAATATCTTCCAGAAAACTGATCTTATGCTCAGACTTTAAATCCTCTAAGTCTGTTTTTCTCACAATATATTCAGGTAAGGTCTCAGAGAGGATATTATAATTGAAATGAGGTCTGCTGACAGGTGTCTCAACTTCAGAGTTAGGGGAATCAAATCCATGCACTACAAAACCTGGGTCTTCTTTCTAGTCCTCAATACCACGAGCTACTGAAACTGAACAAAGACTGGAGGGACATTCCCCCTCAACTCTAGCTTCCTCCTCAAATGCATTATCTGGCTAGTATTCCTCATCAGTATTAGAAAAACCATATCTATGTCAGAAATTGGATGCTTAAATGGTTTATGTATAGGATCTGTGGGTTCAACTAGATCAACCTTAACATGCATAATAAAAAATCCAATATCTGGACTCAAATTAAGAGCAGGCATCTCATCTGTGCTCTCGAATACAGATCATTCATCAAAACAACTTTATTTTTCTTCAAAATCATCCTTAGCCAATACAAGTTCGCTTATGGGAAAAGCAGCTAGAGGAAGAGCTTTCCTATAAGAAATACTATGAGGTATATGGTTGGGAGGAAGATTAGAATCCCCTCCTTCTTCATCAGTAGTCTCATCTTCTTCTGAATCACTATAGGATGGGATGGCCTCATTAGGTCTTAGACATGGATCCCTCTCATTTTTTTTCATTGAATGATGGTCCATATGATTGAATTTTACATATAAATTTCCCTCATTATTCCCCGACTATTCTTCCATGGATTCCAGTTCACTTTCATATACATGCATACTATTCATGTAATTGAAAAATTATCCTTGACCACCATTGTCTCATCCTAAGACTCAGCCACTTTCATTGACTTTATCATGATAGATAGCAATTTCTCTAAAAAAGCATTGATCTCAGATTTTGGTCTGGTCATGTCCTCTTTTTGAATCATCAACAGTCTTCATAGGTTGACCATCACTTCATGCCTCAGAAGATAAATCAGGTACATGTATTGAAACTTTAAGGTGGAAAAATCACCTCTCCTGGAATTAATCACATGTTCGATAAACATGAAGAACAATATCTTCTCTCCTTCCATCTCTACTGCAATCACTTTCCTTGGAGTTCCATTTCTAGTTAGCTCAAGTAGTGCATCTTCATATCCAAAATAATCACTGGCTGCTGGTATGGACTTAGAAAAAAGATCCATACTCTCCTTCATGAGGTACTCCATGTTTTTCAGCCCATTCAATAGTTGAGAAATATATCACTTTACCATTCTCAATTGTAATCATCCTATTCTCCTTTTCTGACATCTCAAAATGAACATGCACATAAAATTATTTCACCAAAACCGTGAAGTACGGTCCATTATTATTATCAAAACACTCGACCCATCCTTGCTCCTCTAATATCTTCAAGATTAACGATTTTCTTGATAACAACCATTCAGCGTAGATAAATTTTTCAATCAATATCTCCCTCTTGGACAGATGCGGATTCATAGGCTCTCTTCTTTCCATAAAAGTGCCACTGCCACTAGTTCCTGAATCAACTTTTTACTGCTTAGCACTTGGCGCATCTCCTTCACTGAACGTCGATATCTTCAAACGAGCCATTTCCACAACCAGAGACTTTGGGTTCATGAGATGTCTAATGGTTTGGATTTGCAATATTGTCAGAATCTGAATGGGTAGAGTTCTCGGTGGACTAAGTAATGTTTAGACTTGATTTTATATCATTTTAGAATAAAAAACACTAAAACCCTTCAGCTTTAAAAAACACGATCTGTTATACCAGTGAAAATTTTAACAGTAAGCCCTACTGGTGAGAATGGTAATGGTGAGGTATTCCTGGCGGTGATGTTGTCTAACGATGAGGTATTCCTAATAATTTTTCATTCCTAACTTGTTTCTAATGTAACTTAACCTCTATAAATTTAAAGACTTTTTGAAAATATCCTCTAGTTGATGGTCAGTTCTTATAAACTGAAGAGTTATATAACCCTTTTGATAATGATCTCTTAGAAAATGGTTCCTAACATCAATGTGTTTAGTTCTAGAGTGAGATATAGGGTTATTTGAAATCATAATTGCACTACTGTTATCAATATTTATTGAGACAAGTTTAAAATCGTATCCATATTCCAACAAAGTGTGTTTCATCCACAAAATTTGTTCACAACATCTACCAACAGCTATATACTCTGCTTCAGTAGTAGAAAATGCTACTTAATTTTGTTTCTTACTACACCAAGATACTTAGTATTTTCCCAATAAATGACATGTTCCTGATGTGCTTTTTCTATCCAACTTACAACTAGAAAAATGAGCATCTGAATAACTTATAAAATCAAAAGATTGTTCTTATGGATAATAAAACCTAAATTCATAGTATTTTTAATATATTAGAAAATTATTTTAACAACAAGAAAATGGGATTCTTTAGGATTAGTTTTAAATCTTTCACACATGCATACACTAAACATAATGTCTGGTCGACTAGTAGTAAGGTAAAGCAGACACCATATCATACCTATGTAGTTGGTTTGATCCACCGGTTTTCCAGTTTAATCAGCATCCAACTTACAAATAGTACTCATAGGTGTATCAATTTCCATAATAATATCTAAACCAAAACGGTTTAGAATATCCTTTGTATATGTACTTTGATATAAGATAATACAATCTTTATTTAGAAAAATTTTAAGACCATGAAAATATTTGAGTTCTCCCATGAAACTCATTTCAAATTCATTTTTATACTCTTTGAAAAATCGATACACGTTGAATTTTTTGAATATCCAAAAATAATATCATCAACATAGATTTTCACTATAAAAACAACTTTGGAAATTATTTTAATTAAGAGAGTTTTATCATCAATTCCTTTAGAAAAAACATTTTTAAATATGAAAACTACTAAGTCTATCATACCAACTTCGTGGAGCTTGTTTTAAACTATATAATGCTTAATAAATCTTTAAAACACGATTTGAAAAAAGAGGATTAGAAAATATAGGTGGTTTTTCAACCAAAACATCTTCAATTATAAAACCATTTAGAAAATAACTTTTATCATCCTTTTGATATATCATAAAATTCAGATGAGCATCATAGGAAAGTAGAATCATAATTGCTTCTAATCTAGAAACAGGTGAAATGGTTTCCTCATAGTCTATTACTTTCTCATGACTTTAACATTGAGAAACTAGCCTTGCTTTTTGTCTAATGATATTTCCGAATTCGTCAACTTTGTTTCTAAAAACCCATTTGGTGCCTATGGTAATAGTTTCCTTAGGTCTGCCCACTAATTCACATACGTTGTTTCTTTCAAAATTATTTAATTTTTCGTACATAACCATTACACAAAATTCTTCATTGATTACATCATTGATATTTTTAGGTTCTAACTATGAACTAAAAGCATGATGTTCAACTTGGTTTCTTAGGGAAGATCTAGTTTGTGTCCCTCTATCAAGATTACCAACAAAAACATCTAAAGGATGATTATTTAGAATCCTAGTTGATCTATTAAATGTAGAACTAGAAATTTCAGGTTCTTCTCTAGGTTAGGGTTCATCAAAAGCATATTCGAGAGTATTTTCAGAACTGGTTGTCTTTACAATAGGTTCATTGATTTTATCATTAAGGTCTAGAACAGACAGATCATCTTCAATATTTCAAGAGATGACATAGGTTTATGCGAATCAGTTTCATCAAATTTGATGTGAATAGATATATCCACACAATTGGATCTTTTGTTAAAGACTCTATATGATTTACTGGTTATATAGGAACCTATGAATATTCCCTCATCACATTTAGATGAAAACTTTTCATTATTATCCTTAATATTGAGAATAAAGGCTTTTCAACCAAAAACACTGACGTAAATGACTTTAGGCTTCCAATTATTCCACAGTTCATAAGAGGTCTTCTTAAGAACAGGTCTAATCAAGACTCTATTTATAATATAACAAGCTTTATTCATAGCTTCATCCCAGAAGTAAATAGGTAGTTCATATTCATTAAGTATAGTTCTTGAAATTTCATGGAGTGTTCTATACCTTATTTGAATTACAACATTCTATTGATGTATCCTAGGTTCAGAAAAGTTGTGATTATAGCCATTGTGTGAGCAGTATGATTCAAACTCATAATTTTCAATCTCACGTCCATGATCACTTCTCAGGATCTTAATTCTAAGTCCAAAAAGGTTCTCTAAAGACTTTGAGTATTTAATGAAATAGGAAGAAGATTCACTTTTCTGAGAAAGAAAGTATATGCAAGTGTATCTATAAAAGACATCTACTAAGACATAGACATAGTGCATCCCATTTAAACTAGAAACTCTGGATGGTAAAAATAAATCCATGTGAACCAACATGAGAGGTTGAGAAGTTAAAACTTATTTCTTTGATTTAAATGAAACTTTATGTTTCTTTCCCTTTTGATAGGGATTACAAACTTTGTCAGTTGGGAATTCCAGTTTGGGTAGGTCTCTAACTATGTTCTTCCTAGTCAGTTTTCTAAGTGAATGAATGTTTCAACTTTCTAATCTTCTTTGCCACAACCACGAATTTTTATGAAAATCATTTAAGCAAGTAATGTTTTATATAGCTGAAGAATTCAAATAAACTGCATAATCATTTTCTTTTCTCAAAGTAGAAAATATTAAAATATTTTAAGAATTAAAAAAATTACAAGAATCATTTTCAAATTTTACATTGAAAACGTAATTACACAAATGAGAAATACTTACAGGTTGTATTTTGATCCATCAACAAATAAAAATATAGAAATTAAAACTGAATCAGTGTTACCAATCTGGTATAAGCCGATGATCTTTCCTTTTGAATTATCACCAAAGGTGACATGTCCTCCATAAACCCTGATTAATCTTTTAAAACATGAGTACTCCCCAGTCATATGCCTTGACCATCCACTATCCGTGTACTATATCTTCTAATGGGAACTCTTCAACCAAGTCTCCTATAAGACAGGTTTAAACAGAAAATGATTTTGGTACCCAGATTTTCTTGGGTCCAGACAGGTTAGCAAGAAAAAAAATTTGGTACCCAGATTTGTCTAATGGGTCTCATACAATCAATAGATTCATAAGATTCTGAAATATAAACATTTTCTGGTCTATAACCATGTGAATAACTAGTTTAAGCAAATGAATTTCTAGAACTAGAACTAACAACATTCTTTCTATATTTAAGAATTAATCTATTTTTAGTAATTTTTCTCTGTCCAGGCAGATAGCCTATTCCAGTGGTGTATTTTTGTGCCACTTGTTTTCCTATAATTTTTGTAGGTGTATCTTTTCCATTTTTCAATTTCTCTATGTCCTTCCTTAATTTCTTATTAGACATATTCAGTTCAGTATTTTCCTTAAGTAATTGAGCATTCGTTTCCTTTTCTATATCAAGTGCGGATTTAACTATGATTGTCAAATCATGTTGTTTCTTCAAGGCCTTATACTTGTCCTTAAATTTATGACAATTTTCTTATAGCCTATTATAATATTCATATAATTATTCACTAGATATATTTTCAGATTCAAAATCAGAATCAACTCCATAATAATATGAATTTAAAACAAGAGTATCCAATGTACCTCAGATGTGTTTATCATGAAACACATATTAGATGTCTGAGATTTTTCATTCTTAGTAGAATAAAAATCACTTGATCTTTCTTCTGAAGAAATGAATGTTTCATTCATATATTTCTTGTACATATTGTCCTTGTAGTCATATTTCTTCTTGAATTTTATCTTTGGATAGTTTGCTTTTACATGTCCTTTCATTTTGCATTCATACCTATCAATTTTATCACTCTTATCATACTTTTTCCAATCCTTCTTCCAATGACCATTATTGTCATATTTTCCATTTTATTTTGATTTTATGAAGAATTTATTCCTGTTGAATTTCATGAATCTCCTAGCTATTTGAGCCATCTCTG
The DNA here is from genome assembly GCA_963277665.1 of Viscum album. Lineage (NCBI taxonomy): Eukaryota > Viridiplantae > Streptophyta > Magnoliopsida > Santalales > Viscaceae > Viscum > Viscum album. The sequence goes on along the minus strand of OY728165.1, from coordinate 441,977,289 downwards.
CATCATAGTCAGATGCACCCTCATCACAGCTTGACCAATCACTTGTATTTTGAATATTCTCTTTCTCCCTACTCTTTGAAGAAGATGTCTTGAAGGCTACTGACTTCTTCCTTGGTTCATAATCTTCATCATTACACACTTTAAGTACTTCTTCATACATCGTTAAATTACCAATCGGCTCTTTAATAGGCAGTGGACTTATATCACATGATTATCTTATTGAAACTGATGTGCCTCTCCATCTCTCTGGCATACATCATAGTATCCTCATGTTTTTCCCTTCTGCTGGAACAACATTTCCTAGTGAGCTCATTGTATTAACTATCTCATTGATCCTGATATACATGTCAGAAGGAGGATAATCAGGCTTCATTTTAAAAATATAATACTCAATAGTGTAGGTATTCAATCTCATTTCTTTAACAGTTGTTGTTCCGTCATGGGAAATAGCCAATGTATCGTATATTTCATAAGCAGTTTTACAAGCAGATATTCGATTAAATTATTCATCTCCTAATGAAAAATACAGAGCAATCGTTGCATTACAATTATTATTTTAAGCTGTTTTAGTATATTCATCCCAAGTAGTTCTTTCAGTTTCTGGAATCTTATACGGAGTCTTTATAGTATTCCAGATGTCAAATCCCATACATTATAAATGAATTTTCATTTTCAGTGTCCATTGGGCATAATTAACACCATTAAAGAAGGGTATCTTTTTGGTAGTATCACTTTCTAGTCTATTATCCATAATTAGATTTTAGAATTATATTTAAAGAGATAAAATTTAGAACTAACAATAATTTATGATTGTTAAGATACAACAAAAATCACAGTTGAAAAACAGGGTATTTGGAAATCCATTATTAATAAAAAAATAATCCTCTGATACCAAATGTTCGTCGGAGTAGATACACAAGTGGGGGTGAATTGACTTCCAATTCAGATTTTTTTTAAAAATATTTCTATTATAATCCCCCAATTTAAATACTAAGTTAAACTATAGTGAATTTTTAAAACTGTAGAGGTTCAATTATGTTCTCAAAAAATTGATATGGTCTCAGTTAATTTAATCAGAAAATTAAATATGCTTTTGAGACAAAACTAATGATTTACAATATTTACAAACACTTTCTAGATTAACTATCAAAGTAACTTTAAAACAATTTTATATTTCAAATTAATTAGCGGTGGAATATTCAAAACAAATAATTTTCACCAAAGTATAATGCAATGAAATGTAAAACTAGCGGTTCAGTCTCAAGAAAAGACATAGTCCTGTCAAATATTTTATATAAACATGATCCACACCCTGGATCTAGGTTTTAAAACAGTGCCTAGACTATCTAGGTCCTCTGACCTCTACCACAGTTCATCGTGGGAAAACAACAACCACAACATACACGCTGTCTAGGTCCTACATGATCTCTACCACTATCCACAGTGGGATACAATAGAGTCATAAAAGTCTTGTTTGGGGATTTAGAAATCCTCCAGTTTAGCAAAGAAGTTATTGTGTGTATGAAATATACAGAGTACACACAATGATAAAAAATTATGTAAAATAGTCACTGAGAGAGAGTAGATAAGTGTTTAGAATGCTATAGTAATTTTAAGTGTATCTCTAGATTCCTTTTGGTTAAACATAAATGATTCTGATTCCTTCTCTGGTTTTTGTCCTGAAAACAGAGTTTCGTCTGCGTCCTTGATTTTCAGGTTTAGTTTGATCAGCTTGAGTGCATGAAGAGATCATTGTACTTCTTCAATCCTTGAATAAGGTTCTCCTTGTGTTATCTTCTTGTATGAATGGCCTCGTGTATGTCCAGTGTTCTAAAAGTAAGCTGGGGTATGGATGTTGCCTTTCTATTGTTTGTATCATTCTCACTGCAGGTCGTTCTTCTTTATATCCCTTCAGATCTAAAAAAGGGAATGATTACTTTTTGGAAAGTATGAGGTATGGTCCCCCGACATCCCAAAAACCATCATTAATTAATAGTAGTTGTGTTAAATTAACCAAATATGACTGTTAGTATAATTTAAATTAATCATAAAAGATCAAGCAACATAATGCTTGTAATGGTCGACCTGTATCGGTAGTTTTTGTCTCTGTAATGGTAGCCCCATGTACAGGTCACTTTATGTAGCGGTAGGACTCTGTATAGGGGTGAGTGCTTATTGCTAGCTCTTTTTTCTTGTACCATTATCTCATTGTATCGATAGACTTTAGTAGAGGTGACATCCTTATACCGGTGGACTTCATAAAGTTAGACTTATATATCTATAGTTGTCACTCTTTATTGATAGAATTATTTCTTACAAGTTGACTTACTCTAATGGTAGCTCTGGGTTAACAGTAGCTCTCTATTTACCGGTGACCATTCTGTAAAGGTAGACTTGCATACCGTTAGAATTATAAATATTGATAGACTTATTCTAATGGTAACCTTTCAGTGTACTGGTAGACTTACATACCAGTAGACTTATACATACTGGTAGCTCTGTTCTGTAAAAGTGACTAAGTGTTTGTTTATTCATTCTATTCAATTAATGAGTTAAGTAAGAATACAGTGAATCATATACACATTTAATTAACCGAATGACATAAATATATCATAAGAGATTTATCATTATTATTTATATGAATGTATCTATATTTTGAGGATTAATGTACTTAAACATTATCTAAAAATAATGCAATGTTTAAATACTAAAAATATTTTGGGATTATCAAACCATATGGAAACATAATTGAGATTATGAAAATAGTTGAGGTCAACAGAATGAATGAAAAAAACATTATTAAGGTAAATATTTACAGGTGTTATATGTTAAACATGAGATTATATTATTTTCAAGGATTTCAGAATATTGGTAAGTTTTTTTTTGTAAATTCATCCCCTTCAGAAAAAAATTATATTGTGAAAAAAATTATCATTATATGGTGAATATACTACCAACATGATATTTTACATCTTGAAGTTCACTTATTCTTCATATTATAATATCTTTTTTATGATCTATTTTTACAATAATTTAGGATTGTATTTCAACATAATCACTGACATCAATTTTCTACCTAAATTTTCATTCTTTGGGATACATGTTGTATTAACCAGATATTTTATTTTGTGTGGTGGATACATTGTCATCAAATAATTAATCATTTTTACTAATGAAATTTATGGTATTTACATGTATATATTGTTACAACTCTATCATATTAAAATTATTCAAGAGTTAGCTTTTCCATGTTTTAAAAATCATATAATGTTTTTCTAAAGTAAAAGTGTAGTTATTTACATCAAAAATAAATCCATATAGGTATACTGGATTGTCGATACAGTTTCCATACAGATTCACATAGTGGTAATCACCCCAAAATGGGTTGGTTTAAAATTTACTCTATTATCACCATGATGCATGATTAGTGGTCGTAATTCTACACACCTTGTGAGACACTACTAGAAGATATTCTTGAGAATATTTTCATGCACTTAATGAACTGTGTTGAAGGATTTTCCTACCATTTTCTTAGTGTCTTGCTATCAAAATATATTTAATATAATTTATATCTTCTATGTATAATGTAGCACATTTAAATAACCATATCTTCAATATTTCTTTGATAAGGTAAGTCATGTTATGTTAATGATACTCCATGCATTCCATGTTTATTAATAGATGATTTCCTTAGAAACCACATTATTTGATTGAATGGGGATATTTTTGATATATGTGTTTCTTATTAAATGGATATCTATGTTTTGTTCAGTAAGAGGTTCCAAAGGTAATGATATAAAAATACTTGATGAATATTATGGGGAATAAATTGGAATTAATCACGTCATTGTTGTCCCTCAATAATATATAGCCCCACAATGCTTCAATGAATCTCATGAGACAAAACATGTTGGTATTTTGTGTATACATATTCCCATTAAAATATCATTACCTAGATATTCTTTTAAATAAATGTAATGTGTCGTGAAATAAGGAATTTATATTAGTTTTTTGATGTTTGGAATAATTCACTCCATCTGTAGAATATTATTTAACATTATTATCAATGTTTGCATTTATTTTAATGGATTAATTTTCCCTCAGTTTTAGTTGATTGCTGATTCATGTAGACTATTTATTCTTTACATGTCACTTATTCCCTATTTATATTAGATAATATTTATTTGAACATTAATCCTTACCATTTATCTGATCTAAACGTTAATTTTTTCCTTTTTCCAATTAATTCTAGAAGTGAAGTATGTGTAATATTTAGGGATATGATGAAAGGGATAATAATGTTCCGTACAATATATTAATGTTCTATCATATGATTTTAAATCTATTGTAGGCATGTCTCTAGCCTTGCAAGTATACTATGAAATCACCCCAATATTTCTAGGGAACACTCTAAAAACATAGTTTTAATTTTACATTACTATATCATTATCTAATTATTACTATGTAAGTATTGAAATTTGGTGACTAATGTGATGAATGAAAATAGTTTCCATACCCAAAATTAATGAATGTTTATTCTCCCAAAATAGTTATCAAATTTAGAGATATGTCTAATAATATCATATCAATAGTAAGTTAGTTGTATCATGACCCAACCCATGACGGCGCTTGAGCCGCGACTACCCCAATCCCGCCATTGTAGGTTATGATTGGTGACATGTTTCTAAAGCATAACTAACATAGGGAGGAATGTTAATATGTACTTAAACACACACACATTACCATATCGATACAATGGTACGAAGAGAAATGGTAAAAGAATCAATATGATATAAAATAAACCAAACCTGAATGAACCTCAAGGTAGTAAAAAATTTTGGTGGTGTAAAACGAAATGTAATGGTTAAAAATACATTCCCCAACAAAAATGTGTCCTAATGTGACATAATAATAGTATATAAAATATCTAAAAGAGCCAAGATCCAGAATCCCAATATATGACTACCATACGTGGAATGAGAAACCTATATCCCTAAGGTGTTATATTTTCATGATCAACCTATCCGTCATCTACATAATACATACCACAAGCAAGAAAATACCACGAAGAGGATAGTATATACATACCCATAATATTGACCTGAAATCTAAGAGGGATTAACAAGACATACATAAAGAATATATGGAAAATAGACAGAACAATGTACAGTGAAATATTATGTCTCAATAGAAAAAAGAATTTATGTAGGTGCATAAAATAACAAGGGTATAAACATGTTGAGTAGATAATGAACTCATCGATTCTTTTCCACATATAGAAGCTGAGTTGGCTCATCAAAACCTGAGAAACTACACACTAAATAACATAAAATACCCCCCACATATTTATCTCACATGGAAGGATAATAACCATATCAAAAGTGTCGAATAATATATATATATATATATACACACAATAGAAGGAGATCAAACCGAGCGATTATGGTTATCTATATGTCACATCTCATCTCATGTAGAGGAGTATCCAACAGTTCCAATATTTCAACATCGATGCCCACCATCTCTTACGTCTACCAAAAAGTAACTATCCTAGTAATATAATACCACATCACTATGTTGCATAGTCGAGGTGACCAAATTCAATGTAGAGAACCCATGACCTAGTACAACATGTTTGTTCAACTTTAATGGTTGAGGACACATGCATAGCTCTACATGAGGGTGCCACACAAATTTCAACGAGGTCAAAATACCTTCTCAATAGATGGGTTTCACATAGTAGGTCAAGGACCCATGCCTAGCGCAGTTGAAGTGCTCCACTCAATGGGTTGAGGTCACAAGACTATCCCGACTAGAGGGTGACACTATAATGTCAGTAAGAACCCATTCCCTTATTGGTAGGATGGTTCTACTATGAAGGTCGAGGATCCATACCTAGGACGACTTGAGGGTGTGACTATAATGGTGAAGGACCCATGCCCATCCAAGAATGAGGGTGCCACTCTAATATAATCGAGGACCCATGATCTTCCAGACATGTGGGTTTCACTATGAAGGTCCATGACCCATCACCATCCTAGCAAATGGGTGAAACATTAATGACATTGAGGATCCGTGCACTATATAATAAGATGGTTCTACTTAGAAGAATCCACCAGTGATCATATCTCATTGATTCTGATATTTATATTTTCTTTAGTGAAAACCATCCTTGGAACATTTCACATTGTATCTATGAAACTAAAAATGAGGTGACCATCGTTTTCTATATGAGAAAACAAAAGGATAGTTAAATAGAAGGGAAAATCATTGTTCAAATGAAGGAGATAAAAAACATTGAATTTTCCTAAAATGAGATAATGGGGTAAATTATATATGATGGGTCCCCAGAAAGTGTCTGTTCCCACTCCAATACATGTTAGAGTCCCTGTATAGCCCATGGCTTCAAAACCTGTAGGAGTGCATGAAATGAATGTGGACTACACGGCATTTCCATGCTACCCGAGGACTAGTCTATATGATTCTTATTGTGTCCATATATCATACCTTTTTTCCATGTACTAGAGTACAGAAACAAGTACTAGATGCTTACTACAGCACTATTCCACAAATATCTGATCTTTCACATTTTATTACATTAATGATATGGGGTACACATTGTGTAGGTTGTCTACACTCCATTTTATCCTTACGTTTTTGTCAAACCCTAATAGAGGACACTAAGGGGGATACCCAACATGTGTTAATTCATGAACACAGTGTACATTAGAGATTTATCCAGAAATCCAATATCCATATTCCATTCTTAATTCTTATAATTCTACTAATGATATCTTCTCATTTCCATCTGGGGTGACTCGATCAATCTAGGAGTGAAGGATCATTCCTAACATTCCACCAAAAAAGGCCACCACTCACAATCGTGGGATCCGATGATCATTTTTCACCACCCACCCCCCTAATGGTTCATCATTGTAAATACTGATCTTGAATCCATAAAACAATCATTATCACCTCATAATGATCCCAAAATCTATTATTTTCTCATTGGTCTATTCTTGTTTCACCGATCCTTTATGAATCTGAGGCTCTGATAAATATCGGTACCTCTCGAAAATAGTAGAATCAGGACCACATGGTATAATTTGTGAATAATGTGAATCAATGATGGAGAAATGAATAAAAAATCTTTATATAGGATGAATTCCAATTTTTCTTGTCCAATTGATTATTAAATTGGAAAATGGGATGGATAAAAAATTCAAATTAATGTAGATTTCAATATATAGGTTTATGTGAGGAATTTTATTGGAATAGATCCATTAAAGATGATGCATCTACTCAACCATTTAGTCAAAAGGGATTAAATACATCAATTGGATATTTGTAACTCGATTATGGACTCATCACTATTTAATAATATATCAACCAATGATTAGAGAGACTTTGTATTGTTTGTTACATCATGATATAATATGATATGGAGTTCCTTCATTATCTAACAAAACCTACCAATGAAGGTAATGATATAAATCATGAAAACAAGATTTTTTTGAAGAGTAAAACACTACATAATTTTACATGGAGTAATTTGTAATAAATTTCATCATAGGATAAAAAATTAAACTAATTAATCCAATAAAACAATTGAATGTACCGCCCACGAGAGATGGATCCAAAAACCCCACACCGATTCCTTTTATATCGCTTCTAGGGTAAACACTATTTCTCAAACTCAATCGTGGCCTCAAATTTTAGGTCTGGTAAACTATTTAAGAGATAAAATAATTACATTAAAAATATTTGTGTGTATAATATAAAATATTTTTATTATTTTTATGTAATTATATTTGGTCACACCATCCCTTACACTCAAGTGTTTTCTCACTAAATATATTGGGATATAAATATTTATTTAAAATTATTAAAAAGGAAAAAAATGTTCTCAAAATAATTCCCACCATTATGATTTTCATCCTTGAAATGATAAAATAAACAAACAAAACACATTACTGAGACCACCCATGGATATCCTGATCCTAGGATCTCTGATTCACATTTATGTGCGGTTATAACACATAGTCCAATTGGATGGTCCGGCCACACTAATCACACTTTTTTTAATCCTCAATCACCACTAGGTGCTCCAAAAAATGTGGTTCAATCCTTGTTTCCAAGCTATCACCAGTCAATGATGTTCATGAGTTCATTACCATATAATCACAGTTGTGACATATGGAATATTTCCTACACCCACTCCAGCTGTGGGGGTTGGGTGAGGTGGAGTGAAAACTCACCAAACCCTTACATGATCTCGAACGGCTCGATGAAACATCTAGGATAGTTTTAATCCAATATTGAACCTAAATATTGTATTTCATGTGTAGAATCTCATGAAAACATGTTCTACCAACTAGAATTCCATGGGCATATGATATAAATCTTATTTTAATTTCTATATGCTCTGGGAAATCCTCATATGCTAATGGTTGACATGAACATTATCCATCATCACCTGAACTATATCATGGCCCAAAAGTGATGTAACCTCGATCTATTTATATTATAAGGGTGTCCAAATGGGTATCCTTTATTAGGCCTAAAAATATTCCATGTTGATGTCAGATTGGTAGTTGTTGTTCAATGAAAACTCACACACCATTAGATATCCTCCAACTCCTAGATATTGTGATCTTTCTAACCATCAATATGGTATTGTAGTAATATACGCATCCTTATCTGCCTCATGAATTCCTCATACAGTCCTCTACTCAAATGGGATGTGAACCGCGTATCATAATTATTGAAAATCATTGAGTGAACACTATGATGGAGAATTATCATTCATATATACAAAAACACAAAACACCCCACCGAACTCTACCCCTTAATATCAAGTATGTGGATATGTTTTATGAGCCAGTCATCTATAACATTGATTGTTTCATGTTACTTAACTATTCATGGATGACCGGGGTAAATTCCATGGATATTTCATCCCATTTCCATGATGGGATATCGAAGGGTTGCGACAAACCTACCGAAACAGGGTCCTTAGAATTCAACTGATGAAAAGTGAGTCCCCAAGAGATTAAAACAACTACTCTAAGTCTCATGTCACACCACCAAAACTATGGAATCATGACTTTATAAATCTTCCCAATACTGGTATATACATCTTGGGGAGATGTGTGGAACTCTCATATATCCTCCTGCCACAACAAGACTAGAAACACTCTCCATCCAAGGAATAAGATAAAGTTATTACCTCCTTTAGAATATCAATTTTTGAGTCGCATCTAGGTATTTGATCAATTAATAACTAATATTAACTGTCTCCTAGATGGGACTCCACCACATGCTCAAGATTCCAAGGATTCAACACTATCAACTGATGATAATTAATACCCTCCTAGTACACCATGCTCACCAGCAGGGAAGCTTACTACTCCAATGTATCCAACACTATAAGTTCCTAGCACATCTTACTCAATGAATATTCTATAATGTTATACATTTACATTTTACAGACTATCTAAAATTCATATTCATGTAATAACATCATCAAGTTTATTTTTCTCAGGTTCAGGTGTCTCATGGTGAAGATGTACCTGAGACTATGGTGGTCTAAGTAAACCCCAAAGCGCTCTCCTAGAAGGTATTTTCTCCACATCCTCAGCTCAAACAGTTCAAATACTAGATCTAGTTTTTGTGTCATATAATTATTCTAATCTGGTCTTAACTATCTTTACTCATAAGAAATAACTTTCGGTCTCTGTAATCATCATGAATTTGATCCCTACTCCCATGTCATCAGAATAAACATTGATCTCTGCACACCCCTTTTGTAGTTTAAACACTAGATCACTTCATCCTCAACCTAAACTCTTAAAAGTCCCACTAATAAAAATCATTCCATGTTAATTAATTCCCCTTTTGCATCAGATTGGTCATAAGGGATGTGATTTTGTGCAAGTCTTCCACATACCTCTTGTAGTACCATCTAATGCTAAGAATGATATGCACCTCTAACATTATCATTGTTGGATACCTTGAAAAAACTATTTAGATAATTTGTTATTTAGTGATAAACCATTATTATAAATTAAATTACCAATAATCTGAACCTCACGTTTCTAGAACTAGAACATCAAGGGCATTCCATATATCTAGGGCTCTCAAAGCAAGACTAGGAGAATCCTTAAGTGATATGTATAATCCTCCATTATTGTAGAGTAGAAAATTATTTCATTGATGTAGAAAACAAAAAATGAGTCCATGTGTGGCAGGATTACCCCATTCATCAAAGAAAAAACAATTTATGGGAATTCATCACACCAAAGTGTATGACTAGAAACTCATAGTGTTCATAGAGACATCAGAAAGTCAACTGTGAAATATTACCCACATGAATCCTCAACTGGTGGTAACCATATCTTAGAATGAACTTTAAGAATAATCACACACATAAAAACTAGTCAGAGGTCTCATCAATCCTCAGAATGGAGGACTTTTTCTTTATCATGGCCTGGGTTAGCGGATGATAATCCATGAAAATCTGCAAGCTCTTGTCCACATGTCTCATGAATAACACTGGAGTTGCCTATGGGGACATAATGGGTCAAATGAATCATTTATCTTAATGGTACTAGAGTGACATCCATAGAACTGCGAGATTATTAGTGTCTCTCTTATATGAAATATATTTTATTAGTGTGTTTTCAGGATGTAATTCAATGCAAAACCACATCTTCCTCTTCAGAGGTAGTCTCGAAACCTCCTTTGTGATAACATCCATATAATCCTCTGCAACCAAAGGAAACAAGATGATAAGAAAATGAAATATATTCAATCATTCCAAACATGTCATATTATCCTAGAAAATTCAAGTAATACCTAAAAAGTCTCAATTTACAATTATATTAATATTTATAATATTAATTAATTTAATCTTTCAATAATAATGTAATTACTGCATCATCATTATGTCATATAAAAAATTAATTATATAATATCTAAAAATTATAAAGAATATACCATGATGTATGAAATCTATTTAGATTTATAATGAATATTATAGTAAAATTTATATTATTTTTAACCCTATATTAAAAATGGTTTAGTTTTTAATCTTTGAATTTATATCTTATAACTATTATTTAAATAAAATAATAATAAATCCACTAATCTAATCGATGTTGTCCAAAATGATCATATATTATTCCTAAGGATATTTTTTTTCGAAATGCACTTATCCAATAAAATTAGGATATTTTTAGGGTAATTATAATATCTTTTTTACCTTTAGTTACCCTATTTACTTTTATCGGTGATAAATAATATACAAAAGATACCATTAAACATAAATTAATTTCATCCTACTGAACCATATTTTACCTAATTATGTCAACCAAGTCTCTTGGATTTTTGATATTCAATTCAAAGAAGCGGTAAAATTACATTGTATGCAAATTTGCAAATGCTCCTAGAAGGTGCGTGAAAGACGTTAAAAAATTCAATAAAATTTTTTACATCTAATCTTCTTGTAAAATGACTCCAAGGAATTAAATTGAAGTAATATAGCTACTATGTTTCAATTTTTACTATAAAATAAATATTAACATATAATATTTATTTAAATAAATTTCAGTTTCAAACAATAACACATTGTTTTTCGCTATTCATCAAAAATTGAATCTTTTCAGAAAAAATAAAAAATTCACACTAAGAAAATTTTGATATTCAGAATCCAAAAATTATTTCTATTTAACATATTTCAAATCATATTAGTTGCATTAATTTATTTAAAATTAATTTCCATAGTCATAACAAGAAAGAGGGTTTTTAAGAAGAAGAAAAATTCAATAGATTTCCATGTGTTTATGTAAAATTTAAATGGTACAATACATCACATAAACTAAATAATATTAAATGATAGAAATATAATATAACAATACTTTAAACCTATAAAATTAATAAACTAACACTCATAAATATTTTGATTAAAAAAATTTTATTCAATTAATCGTTATTAATTTACACTATTCATTATAATATGAAATTTATCAGAAAAGAAAAAAAAATTATCCAAACTAAATTTTTGTGTCACGCATCTAAACAAGAAATTAATTTCATGAAATTGAATATTTATGAGTTTCAAATATTGGTTTTAAAAAGGGTTTTTCATTAAATGGCGGTAAAATTTCATTTTTCAAAAAATAATTCTTTTTTATGATAAAATTAATTTGTTCCTATATTACGTCTAGGAAACACATTATATAGATTCTAAAATGATATGAAGTATATAAAATAAAAAATTAATTTAATACTATTCATAACCACCTTGTGAATGGCTAGTTTGATCAGTTATGGTGTGCTCGAACTCGGTTTTGTGTGTATCATAAGCTATTGAATTACTTCAAAAAGATAACACACTATGAAATCTTGGGGGTGTTACAATGCCTTCATAAAAAACATCAAAAGGTGCATATTATCAATTTTATCTTTATGAATATGGTCTGAAATACAAATTAAATGAATTATACACATCCTAAATTACTATAAATAATAAATAAAATTATATTTAATTACCCATTAATTATTTAATTCGTATGATTAATTATTAAGAACACTGATATTATGACCATGTAAATAAGATAAAAACTATAAATACCAATGTGTAAATATGAAGAATCCATATAGATAACGACCATTTATGAAATTTATGAATGAAAGTGTATATGAGTATAGGTATTAATTTAGCGATAATAATATATATATTTCTGTATAGGTGGATAATATACATTTAATGAATTCATGAGAAGTGGTAAAGGGTTTTTAATCTAAATTTTTTCTCTCTATGATATAATTTGTTTTATGAAACAATTTTTTATTATGTGGTGTATAAAATACATAGTTGATATTTTTTATATTTAGATTCACTTATTAATGCTATTTTATGTTCATGTTTAAGGCATATTTTTTAATGATGTTGTAATTGAATTTCATCCCTATTCATAAGTTGTATTTTTCATCTCTATTTTTATTATTTACCACTAAAGTTGTAATCACATCCTATTTTATTTGGGGTTGTGTATACATTAAAAAGGAAAAAAATTCGAGTTTCTCATTAAATTTAATAGATGTTATACCCTAAAATTTTATCTCTATCTCATATTCCTTTGATTTGAGAGTTTCCTTTTTTATACTAGAAAAATCATCCTATGTTTTGGTACGGTATAATTGTGTGATATTTTTTAGAAAATGATTCCCAATACAGATATTAGAAATAGGATGTGGAATATATATATATAAATCATGGTATGGTATCCATAAAAGGATCCAATTGATCATTTATGTAATAATCACCCTAATGCAAGAAGAGTAGGCCTAATACTACACACATTGGTGAGAGACTCTTGGGGGATTGATTTTTAATATTCACATGCACTTAATAAAATATGATGATGTATTTTTTCTATAATTTTATTTGGTATGTACTAGATAAAATATATTTAATCCAATTACTAACTACCATGTATAACCTATCCAATTTTAATTAACCTCACCACTATATATCATTGATAAGGTTTCTTCATGTTACTATGATGATACACCATGGATTTCATGTTTATTGAGGTATATTCCTCTAGACATATAAATTATTAGATAGAAAGGGGATGTATTTGATACCAAAATTTGTCATTATTTCTATAGCAATTTTTATTTTCAGTAAGAAGTTTATCAGGTAACTGTAGGATAACCCTAATGCTATATTCTTTCAAATTCATCAAGGAATGGGTGTGTCCAAGCATTATATTACCCCTGAATGCATTGATATCTCTGATAAGACAAAATAGGTTGGGTTTTTTTTGTATTACACATCTCAAAATGTGTTAATGATTCAAAATTTATCACAACGAAATGTAAAGTGACATCAAAAAATTCCACCATAGAAGGTTTTTATTTATGTTATTATACATTCTATCAGTATGTGATCATGGATTATTCAAGTCTTGGTTTTTATTTATTATCATGTAAAAAATTTAATTAACTTTTATTTGACCATGGATTCATATAGTTAATTTATTCAATACATATAACATTTTTCTTGTTTTATATTATGTAAAATTTTATTGTATATTTCCCCTTACCAAGCATCTAATACATGCCTTATTTCTTTTCTATTCCCCATAAAACCTAGAATATGACTATGTGTAATTTTCATAGATTTTATGAATCGTATAATAAGGATTAAAAAAATATTTTCATGTATTATTTTAATTTTTGGAAATGGAATTTCTCTCTGTATCCATTCTTCTAAGAGTACTCAATTGTTCGATCCTTTTGGATATCTTTTACATTATGCCTATAATATAACATAACTATAAAATCCTGAATTTTATAGTTTGAGATGTTACACTTCCAACATTATTTTTATATTCTAAACCTAAATATATGATTATTATATTAGACTTCCATTTCCAAATAATATATTTATTATTAAATAAGTACATTTAATATATAGAAACATATTATAGAAAAATATTGTTTTTACCATATTGTGTTCTTAATCTCATATAACATTAGTTTCTAGTTTAATTAGTGATGATATATTATAATTTATTTGTAAATGTAATATAAAATACTTTATATATAATATGTCATTTAAAATAATTAGAGAATCTTTCCACATCATTAATAAAATAATTCCTTAAAAATATCACATTCACCTTAATTTTGGTATTTAGTATTAAAAATAGTAATTACACATTTATGGTGAAGAATACAACTATAATTATTAATGAATTATTTTTTATTTATATAATATGAAAATAATATATTTATATTTATTATATACAATTGATGAAAATTAAATTTTAATAATATCCAATTAAAATAATTTATAGAGTAAAATATTACTTATGTTTCAAAAATGTTTAACATATGTTTAATAAATTAAACAATGTATTTATAAATGATTAATGTAATTTATAAATATATATATATATATATATTAAATAAATTTTAAAAATCTTTTATGTTAATCTTGTATTATGAAAATGTCAATAATGTGACACTATCAGAAAAATACGTATTTTTAGATATTCTTTAAAAATTAATATTTTTAGAAAAATTTCAAAAAATAACTTTATGTAAATATTTTAATGATTACATTATGATTTATTTACCTTTAATAAAATTAAATTTACAAAATTTATATGTATAACATTAAAATGTGGAATATAATGTGAATCTATTTTTATATAAAATAATGTTATTTTTCATTAATAGTTAATATGTGAGATTTTTTAATGTATGTGATAAATAACTCATTGATTTAATAATTACCCAATTATATTATAGTAATTTTTTTTGCATATCCCCTCAATATCCTCTATTATTTTCTAAACAGAAGGTATTTTATGGTGTCAATTTAGAGTGGTTATTCCTCTATCATAGATCTCATAGAAAATTCCATATGGTGGAATTTCTATGGAATAAGATTTTGATCAGAAATTAATTTTTTTATATTGGCATTAAATTGTACTATTGAAACCCCAATTAAAGTAAACATCATTCCAAGATAATCCAAATGAGCTCTATTGGAGTGATTTATACTACCAAAATCAATTTCATTGATTTTCCTTTTTGGATTTTACTACATTGTTAGTTATTTTAATATTTACGAACATAATGTCTTTATTATAATGTTCAAATTTTATTTTAAATTATTATACATTCATTTTAGTTTGGTGTTTCATATATAACATTCTATTACCAATATATATTATTATATAAATAACATAGTGAAATCTCGGGTTGTTATATTCACCTACTTAAATAAATTATGTTTTCAATATATTTATTATCATATAATAATGAAAATATATATGGTTATATAAAATGATGAAATGACTTATGTTTCCATTTATATAGAGATATCATTTTTTAAAATTAGAAAACATATATTTTCTTCAGATTTTTTCCATTTTTAACATTGATTTTTTTCCCCTACCAATTGATTAAAAGTCTATCATTATTTGATATCAATATAAAAATTGTTTTATTTTCATTTAAATGGTTTTCATATTCATATTTTAAATGATTGGATAACAATTGTTGATATAAAATGTGATTTCCTTATTCAAAATTTATTTTCATCTAAATTTATAGGATTATTCCATTTCAAAAGTTACATTAAATTACACTAATGGAGGGATAATAATATTTTCAGAATGCATATCCTCATTAACATAATCTTGGGATAAAATTCAAAATTGATTTCGTTCAATAATTAAATAATTAGTGATGTTATTTAATGTTAAGGAAAACATCCTAGAAACGCTAAAAAATTATGTCTAGAAGTTATATGTTATTTATTTGTAATAATAATCAACAATAGATTTGATTGGATATTCACCCAATTGATCTAATAGTTCGGGAGGTTTTTGATACCTATTATCCCTATAAACCCTTATATTGGGACATGGTTTTTAATAATGCCAAAAATCAATGTATTTTATGTGATGATGTGTAGATGATGTGTTTTACAATACTAAAATACATTTCATTTTATAGTTTGACCTCCTCATATCTCTTTTAAAATGATAATCTCAATTTCCAATCCTTCCGCACTTGAAACATTTTATTATTCTATTATGAAACTCCATTTGGGTTCTTTTTCAAAAATTTCTATTACTTTGGAAGTAAATTATTATTAAAATCCTCATAATCATATAATAATTTATGATACTCCATTATTATATTCATCGGTGTGTTTAGATGTTTGGAAATACTTGAGTTTCTAATCATAACTTGAGATAGTTGGAGAAGCATAACCACTATATTTTAAACACTAGCTTTTATTCCTTTTCATTTCCCATTAATAAAATTACTATATTTTCCAACACATACATTATAAACATAGATCTTCAAAGACAAATAGATTTCTACAAATAAAATTAATAATCATGGGTGAACTATAAGATCAAAATAAGAGGATTGTCATAAATTACCTTTGTAATATTTAATATCATAATGGGAGACATCATCGAACTATCATGTATGAAAATAATTCATTTAGTCAAACCAATGTCACTCATTCCTTAATCACGGTTTCAATATGTTCTGTTCTCTCATAATTAAAATCATATTCCTCCAATGTATTTAGTAAATATATCATTCATTATCATTTTTATAATATATTGTAAATTAACCAATAAATACCCATTAGTAGTGTCCCTCTAGTTGTACAGTCATTGAACCACTCATCATGCAGAAGAGTGAAAATTTAGTTGATTCTTGAAAAAACATTATCTGTTGACTTCCAATTTGGTTGTTTTCTTCTACAGTTACATCAACATTTTATTATCCATATAAGTATTAATTATCTAGGCGAATAGCATTATCTCTTCATTACATAAACATCATGATGTAATCCAATACTTATGTTTATCCATTTGATATATATATATATATATTTATATTGGGTTGTCACAAAATTCATCTTTTACTAATCATTGATATTTTCAATATTAACTAAAATAATCAAATTTATTTTCAATATATTTGAAATTATAAACGTCCAATGATTTTTGACAGTTAAATTATCCTCAACTAGAATCCTTACCTTTAAATTTATCTAAACTCTAATATTATACCATATGTAACAGTGCACATATATTACCATATAAATAAAATTACATAAAAAATACATCATCAATATGCTATCTTAATAAATTTTTGGTTCATAGTTTTATAAAATTATGAAAAAAAATTAACTGACATATCTTCATTATTTTTTAACTAATAGAAATTTTCCCCCATATATAATCAACATCATAATTCATAAATTTTTTTAAAAATCTCCCACATATTCTAAACAGAGTATAATCTTTTGTATATTACATACAATTCATTTCATTATAACCTAAGAAAATGGAAACAACTGAAAGGTGTGAGCACAAATTCATATTAAGGGTAATCATAGTATATATATATAAGAACATAAGTTAGTATGAGATGATGGTATGGTTATAATCATGTATATGAGATAGTAATTCTAAATAAATAAATGATATTATATCCTATTATAACAAAGTAATATATCACGAGGATGCCACATATAATAGAAATAAAGCATACATGGGAATTGTGGTCCATCTATAATCATAAAAAACATAATATATTATATTTGGTATCATAAAATATTTTCCATAGTGAATTAGGATTCACTCACCAGTTTCACTTGGTGGAACAAGCATCATTCACCTATTTCCCTTGGTTGATCAATCTTGAATAAAATTTTTCCAATGGTGGATTATTCCCCAAATAAAACTTTTTCTAGGTGATTCATGATTCACTCACCTTTTTACATTGGTCTATTGAGACATCACAACTCGTGTCACTTTATCTCATGATATATAAAAGCATAGCCAATTCAATTTAGTGAGATAAAGGGCCCCAATTGTTATCATCCATAAATATGAACTTCAAAAGATATCAATAATTACACATTTCATGAATAACCATGGGAATAAAATGGGTTTCATTCATTGCATCATGAATGAAAAATGGAAAATAAAAAGGTTATATTAAAACATTTAGAAGGTACCACCTAAAATGGACTGAGGAATATAAAATGTGTATATCCAAAATTCAATCACCATAAAAAGATATTTCATAATAATATTTAGAGGGTGGTTCATAAAATTATCCTCAACTGAAACTAATCTTTTATAGATAATGAGGAGAATTATAAGGAAATCATAAAAAATTATAGAAAATTATTTTAACAATAATGTAAGTGATGTTGTTATGGGTCAAAATGATGACTCATTTTTAGAAATCAATATTTTGATACATTTAAATGAGTAAATTATAGAATAAATAATATTTTTAATGAAATATCAAAATTGTATATTTATAAAATAAATAAAAATTTCCAAAATCTCATGTACAAATAATTCAAAAATGTATACAACAAGAAATAATAATTATTAAAATAGTATTAATAATAAATAATGGTTTAAAAAATTGAACTTAATAGTTTAGAAATTGATTAATTTTTTAAAATAAATATCAATAATAGATCCTTGAATGGAAATAAATGTTATTAAATGAAATTTGGAGTGGGAGATCAAACATTAGATTTTAAAATGATGGAAAGCAATTAAAAAACATTAAGTATATCAATAACAGTAATATATTATCAAAACATCCATTTTAATGAAAAAAGTGAAATTTAAAGGTCACATGATATAAAACATATTAGCGATTCTAGAAATAAATGTTAACATTTGATATAATTAAAATTTATGGATGTAGGGGAAACTATAATTATATAGGATAAGATTACTCTTAACAGTGATATACTTTTTGAGGATGATATTAATCAAGATAAAATATTGGGAATAAAAATTAATTCTCTATAGAGATGAAGGATAAGTAAGATGAAAAAATCATAAGGTGTAAGAAACCAATCTGGGATGAAATAATTTCACAAAGAAACGTTATAACTCATCAAAAGGTGGTTTAGTTAACAAAAACCCATAAAATAATTTTTTTTATAACAAAACAATGACCATTTAAGGATAGATCATGTTATAAATCATTAAACATCATGAATTAAATGAATAATTTATTATAATTTAATTAGGTGGTAATCAGAATATGAAAATAAATTATAGTGCATAATAGAAAACATATTCCACGGATTTGAAAATAATACAAAAAAACTCTTACATCATTATTAATCTTGGAGTCGAAACTCAATGAACGAAAACACAAGGAATAGATAACTGGACATCATAAATTATAATGTAATCATAGTAGAAAATAATTATTTTATATTAGAATCACCATTCCATGTAAAAATATATTATAATAAGAATATATATCTAGGTGTGATAATTTATCATAATAAATCTGTACCTAATTTACCCAGATAGTATAATCTGGTCTCACAAATTTTGGACAATAAACATTATATTTAAATTATCATTGAAAACTATAGGATTATTATTAAATATAATGACTAGGTTGTTCAGTATATTCCTTGGAAATTATAGAGAGTAATATTGAGTTGGGGTTCATGGATGTTTTAAATGGAATTTGTAACATTAAAAGGGTGTAAGTGATCCACTTTTATAAGTGAAAGAAAAATTTTTGTGGAAAATGTTTATTATTAAATAGTGTAAGGAAAATATTATAGGTTAAATTTTTTAAAAATTGATATATACTGGATTTTTTGGGTGATATAATATTTGTTAATCCTTCGACACACATTTTGTCACATGTTATATGAGTCTTTCTTATTCATTTTTTTACATTTTTACATTTTTGTGTTTACCTCGGTAAATACATTTTACACTAGTAGTTTATATTTTCATAAAAATATAAAATAACCATTCTAACCTAATTTTGATATACTAATTTAAATTAAAATATCAATATAGTCTAATTTAATTTCAAAAAAATAGATAAAAACTTGTTTAATACAACATTTAATATATAAAGATGTTGTTTTGTTGAGAAATAGTCTTTTGACATATAGTATTCTTAATATCATATTTATTTTTTAACAATTAAATTATTGATAATAATTTTTTATAAATGTTTAAAAAATCATATCAATCTCATTTTACTAAACATGATAGTCTTGTTTATTAGATATAAATTTTAAAACATTAAGAAAACAATTCATTAAAAATAACACTTCCACCATTATGATGTTTATTAACATTAACCATTATTATTAAATTTTTATTCTTAAAGATAAAATTTACCATACGAAAAAATATATAAAATATTTAATCAAATATGAAATCCATATTTATATATTTAATGTCAACAAATGAAAAAAATATTTTTTTAATATAAGAACATGAAAACATTTTTTATAGTGAAACATTACTAATGTTTCAAAAATGCTCAAAATAGATTTCATTTAATAAAAATATATTTTTTATAAAATATATTTTATTTTATAAATATATATTTTAATATAAAAATGTTTCTAATAATTTTAATTCAATATTTTTTAATGAAAATTTAATAAATTTGATGGTATTAGAAAATCAGTATTTTTTACTATTCACCAAAAATTAAATTAGTTTAGAAAAAAAAATCACCTTTAGGTAATATTGACAAAAAAAAATTAATTTAATCGAATTAAATTAAAAAAATAATATGTGGGAATATATTTTTTCATATAAAATATAATTACAAATTATATTTATTGAAAAATAAATTTTTATCCCCTTAAAAGTAATAAATTTGATATTTCTTAAATGAATGTGATAATTATCATATTATTTTAAAATTTTCAAAATTAGATAATAATTATTTCTATTTCCATGGCCCTTTAATATCTCCATGTAATATATAATCATAGGGTATGCTCTAGTAGTTTTGGATGGTGGCGGTTCCTCTAGTATAGTTCCCATCTAAATATCCATGAACTTGAATTTATCCAACATATGATTTAAATAATACCATAATTATTTATGTTTCACTTAGGATTGGCCTCTAGAAAACCCAAAAAAACTATATCATTTTGATGCTAAGGCTGATAAGCTTCATAAGGTAGACTTTGGATACATGATTCCATTTCAACCTTTTTTCATCATACCTATCCAAACACGGTTGCATCCTTTTATGTCCTAAAATTTAGCATATATATTATAATAGTATTTTTTATTATAACATATCAATGTGTTTTTTAGATCGGTGATTCAATTAAACCAGGCTATAAAAATTATAATAATTTAATGAAAATATAAATTTAAATCCATGGCCATTATAATAACAAAGATATCGTAGAACCCATTGTTTGAATGTCTACTAAATACATATATGGACAATGAAAATTAACGTATTAAGTGATTGTAATCATAAATTCATATTAATGATAAAAATAAACCAAAGAAATTATTTTTAATTATGAATTAGTATGTAAACATTTATAATACAAGGAGTTATCAATATGCCCTTAATAATTCGGGACTTCAATAATAGAAAATGTTTCAATAACTTCTCTCCAATAATTTGAATATTAGTTTTTATATTTTTCATATAAATATATTTTATAATCTACCCATTCAAGATATATGAGAAAACATTTTTTTTGAGAATTTTCATGTTTATTTATAATTAACTAATTGATCGATTGACAACGCATACCTTTTGAAGTAAATAAATGACTCCCTTTATAAATTCCTTATAATATAATAATACTTACCCTCTCTTATTTTAGTTATTTATTCTATTTTTTCATTTCATTTTATAAATAATTCTTTTAAAAATTTAAAATGAAAATTTCCCAAGCTTTTTGTGGCAAAAATTTATTATAAGACAATCACTTTTTTTTGTTTCTTATTTGATATATTAAGAGTTTATTATAAAATAAACATTATTTTCAAATGTTAAAAATGATATTAATTAATGCTAATGATTACCTGAATTCATCTATTTCATTGTGGAAATCATATCCATAGACATACTATGATCTAAGGGGTAGACTGTGAATTATATATCCCTTTAATTCATTGGCTACTGAGTATATCTCTTGAGTAGTCATTTTTATAGAATTGGTATTGATTCTAGACCAACAATGTTATAAAATCATGTATGTGAGTCCTTAACTATGATATTGTTATCTTATTACTAGGTTTGTGTGATATATATATTTTATTATTTTCATTAGACCATTTTTAATGGCATTCCATATTATCTTTTTATAAATCATGTTGAATGTTATCTTTAGGTATTTATATGATTATATATCTTTTGGATTATTATATCATCCCTTATTTTAATGAGTTAAACTTAAAAATATTTTCTATTGAAAGGGGAAGGGACTTCTTATAGGAATAAATTGATGAGTAATTAATTTTATTACATAATTGTTACATATATATATATATATGGTTTCTGAATCATTATACTAATCCCCCAATATTCTAAACCATTATATTCTAGGATGCGTAATAATATTTAATTTATTATTAATTTGTATATGACAAGGATATAAAATTATTTATTTTAAATATAAGAATTTATAAATAAATACATGTCACGTTATTGGATAACACTATCATGGTAATATGTATTTGTTGTGGGTATTAGGAAAGAATATTGGTATTTATAATATAGACTATTTCATATTTTTAGTGGAATGGGGAATCTCTTAGTTATATCTCCTTCTTTTATGAATATTATAAGGAACCAAAGTTGTTTTCCTTGTCCTAAATTTGAGTGGATTTAACCTAATCCATATGGCACATTATCATTCATAACAGACTATTAGTAATTACCATGGGAATTAAATGTAATCTTTTTTTATTATTTCAACCACCCAAACATCAATATAAATTAAAAAATTTATTTGTAATCATAATATAACAAAAACCCATAATTAAAGTTTCATATATAAAAATAAATTAATATAGTTTCAAAAAAACTCATCTAAATATATCATAGCCAATCCAAAATGTAAATTCAGAAAGTGTTTTATATTGTGAAAAATTAAAAATAAAAAGAATATATACAGTATTAATAATAAGTATTTATACGTGAAATAAAAAGATAAAAGTAAATAAACAATTTAATATAATGGTTAATAAATATCTTTGAAGACACATACCAACTAAAATTACTAAATAAACCAAAACAATAAAAATACATTATCATTATGTGAGAAACTATAACCTATACACTCCATAATCCCCAACTTATCAATAAATATATTATGATATCATAAAAAAATGAAAACTGTATTCTATTTAACAATATTGATGAAGTCAGTAATACATACACACCAAAGTGTGTAAGTTATATATGAGAGAATGTATAGTAGGATTCAACAAATTTTATATATCCTTCCATTAAATGAAAATAAATAAATTCTAGTTTGAAAATTGATAATAAAAAATATATGTAATTTTAAATGGATAGATAAGTAATACAAAAAAATTCTATTATTATTTTGAAAACAGTTGTTTTGTATTGAAACATAACCCAATATCAAGTGATATAATTTTAAAAACCAATAGAAATAAGTGAAAAAATATCATTTTTTATATAGAGATAAATAATGAAATCTAACACCCCCTTATTTATTTTACATTAAAATTAATTTAATTTGATGGATAAAAAACAAAATTATGTAATAATAAAACACAATATGAAAAATTTCTTAATGGATTTTTGATAAATATCTACTAGTAAACAAGATTTCAATAAAATATAACTAGAATGAATTATCTTCATAACTGATGAATGAATAATTACTATATAAAAACGTCATATGAATATATAATAATTATATAATTATTGATATATTAGAAAAACAAACATATCATGACCACCGTGGGAGCACAACCAATGTCATAAGAAGAGTTTATTATATATACTTAGGTATAAGCATTTACAATCCAATGTTCAGATGATAGACTACAAGCATTGACATTCGCTCACTATCCCTGCCAGATTACAAACCACTACCCAGTGTATAAAATAAACTAGAGGAGACTAGCTTGAAGGTAATAATAACTACTATAATACGCATCATTTAAAATCATACATAACCACTTATGGTTTCCCATGAGGTATTATAAATACAAATAAAGTTAAAAGGTACCATATGTGTAACATCATAGATATTTATAGAATAAAAAATATTCATATATTATAATATTTATGAATAACATATTAATTTTAAGTTTAGGGGGATTAGTTTTCTGAATGCGTACTCAACACACAACAACAGGTACTCCAAAATCTTACGTTTCACACAATGATGAGATATACTGAAAAATAATACAATAATAATATTATTATTATTTTAAATAGAAGTTAATACATATCCATTGTATTGGATGGAATAAAAAGATTAAATACAAAATGATGACACATGTTATTTAAAATTTTTATTCATTTATCCAATAAATGTTAGTGGATTAAAATGAGAATAATTCCAATTTTATGCATAAAATACTCTAATATTTTTAAATTTTTATTTTACCACCTTTTAGTGGATATTCCTTTCTAAAACTATTTTTTAACCCTTTATATTTTCTATTTGAAAAAAATAAAATTCTTATTTACAATTAGAATATAAAAATTTAAATTGGATGAGTTTTTTATATTTTTATTATAACTATATCTTTTTGATGAATTGTAACATTATAATAAATTTAAAATGAAAAAATATTTTTCCATTACGATAATTAATATAGTTAAATAATATTATTTACTAGTTTTAATGTATAAATGTAATAAATTTTAATTATTTATTATAATTTATGTAACTGGGGCTAATTATATATTTAATTTATATGTAAAACCCTTTCAATCTCTTATACTTTTTTTAACATTTTTTAGACACACATTACGATTTTGCCATTGGGAATTAATATTAAATTAATTAACACAATTTATGTGTTTTGAATTTGGAAAAATAGATTCCATATTTGGAATCAAAACATCTAAATAATGAAAATAGGGATATTTTATTTTTATACATTATGAAAAGTAACTTTTGTAATGAATCTTATTTTACGAGGTTAAAGGGTATAATAGGTAAGTAAGAGTAAACAAAATAATATTATATTAACATAAGACTACCCTAAGATGTGCCATAATCCTATTGTATGAATATATTACGACCATTTGCATCCATGGGTATATTTTAGAACCCCATGGAACTACTTGGGTGTGATAATGACCTTTTATAATATTTATTTTAAAGAAAAGGAAAATATAACATAAACATGTATCTACTAATGATGAAATTTTCTTTTCTTTTATAAATATTATCTCTTCAACTATAAATATAAATCTGAACAATAGAAAAATGACTTTAATATTTTTTTTGTTTAATTTTTTTACATTAAAAAAATATTTATGACACAATGATGATGCATATATTACCTTATTAATGAAAGATTCAAATAAATAATTTTATAAATATTAAAATAAATATAATTTTTATATTTTTATAGAATAAACTATTTTTAAAGATATTTATTACATATATTATTTGAGAAAATTATTTTGGTTTGAAGGATTCATGTTTTTATGAAATAAATAAATATATTACTAAATAGTGTCAAATTTGATATAAATATGTTTTCAAAACAAATACGATGTTATTAATTGATATAGTAGTCCTATAAATAAAATATTCGAACAAATCACTTATATAATATTACAAATGTCATTAATGATCCACATGTTGTTCTTGCTAAAATTTTATCGTAACTATAGTGATCATATATTTTCTATCGGTTGAGTGGATTTAGAACCATACTATTATTATCATTTTAATTTATCACATTATAAGTATTATAAATCTAAAATATTTTTTTAATAAAATTATATTTCAATACTTTCTTAAAGTGCCTCTTCTCTTTCATTTAAATGGCCACCACATCTACCCAATTACTCACACCTCTTAAGTCACGTGGCTCTTCAAGAATCAACTAAAATAATCTCCCAAAATCTTTCATTTCCCCTTATAAGACTTATCTTGGGAATAAGTAAATTATAGAATGAATTTTGGTTCAAATAAAAAGATGTTATCGGATTTAGAGGTTTCATCTTCTCTCAAGTTCCATTCCTTTATTTTCCTTATACACTCAGTATGATATTCTTATTATATGATTACATAAAAACACTACTACCCTATATATAGTAGGTTGTTTTTATCAAAAAAATTTTTACGACACTCACACACACATCCATTTAATGGATATGAATATAATATTTCTGTATACAGTGAACAACTGCCTCACCAAATGATGATTGTTCATATTCCTCCTTCCACCACTCATGGTGGCCATTATGATGTAACTAATTTTTTATATTACATATATTATATTTATATTTTCTCTATTCTTATTATATATTTATTTACTAAATACCATTATTTATTTAATAATGTGTAAATATAATAATTTAATTTGAGGATGTGATGACTACCACCCCCTCAAAGTGATATTACTTATTAATTCCATACATTGAACATATAATGGATAAAGTAAATGATATTATTTAAAATATTTAACATAGATATTATACATTAAATTCATATTAACTATCCATAATTTATTTTCATACCTTTAATACAAAAAATATTGAATGTAGAATTCATGTGAGCATACGGCCTACCGTCTTCAGGAATGGTGCATTTGATTTTATATCTCCATATATTATGGATATAATAAATAAACATATAATGGATATATATTATATTTAAATCATGATTAAAAATATTATAGAGATGATGTAATTTTTACTACATGGACAATTTACATCATAACATGTTCATCTTCGACCCATTTACCGAATATCGACAAAACGAATGATATAAACATAAATAATTATATTAATTTTATATCATTTTAACAAGAGATATAAAAAAAATTATTGAAAAACTTTATAAATAATGTCTAAATTAATCTAATTTTATTATTCCGGAGCAAAATGACTGTTTGGTATGTGTTAGACTCGAGGTAAGGGAATTTATAAACTCAATTTCCACTCATTGGGTTTTACGCATACTTTTTTGATTATGTGTGGAATCACTGTTTGTTTATTTATGTAGTAATTTTCACTTACCATTATGTCTATATACTATTTATATACATTGTTACTCAATTGATTAATTCTTACATCATTTATATGATCTTTTTTAATAGTGTAACTCAATCTCTTTCATAGAGTTAAATATCAAAGTCATTTGTTTAGATTTTCCAAGAATATTAGTTAAGGACTCTTAATTTTATACCATGGATATCCAATTATATTATGAGTATTTATATTTTTAAAACTTAATAATTTCATGGATTTATCCTTAATCTAAAGATATTTTCTGTGTAAGGTTTTTCGTCTAAATTTACATTCCATTGAGACTTATTTTTTGTTATGCAACAATTTACTTTTATATAGTGTATATGTTTTTCTTTTTTCATAGTATGTCATCAATATCATTATCCACATGATATTATAAATATTTTATTATTATTCTTTAATTATATTTATTCATGTATTTCTCATGTGGCACAATACTATTTTATTAAAACATTATTTTAAATTTTTTAGACATTTATTATTTTAATTCTATCTTATTACACTCCATTTTATAATAATTTTTTTAAAGATTTATTTACATGGAAATTAATGTTTTAAAATGTTAATTCCATTAAAATTTTAAAATTGGAATGGGACTAATTAATTCATAAATTTTCTTTGTATATTTTTTAATGTGCTTTTTAAAATTTGATTGATTATGTAAATATCTTGAAATGATATCTGGTGTATGGAAATTTGGAAATGATATGGAATATAATATAACTGGTATTCCAAATGGAACCAGGAAGGTTACACCCAATGTTGTGTTGAACAATACAATATATCAATGATATGTATACCACATGTAAAAGTGATGATTTATTTTTTAGGAGTTATTATTACTAAGAAGTTTTCTAGGAATCATACAATTTCATGTGGTATGGTTAAGAGTTTCTGTTATTTTTTTAATAATGAATGATTTGATGAAAATATTTTCAATGAGTTTATAATATTCATGTGATAATGTTTTTTTCATTATATTATTTCTCTTACAAAGAAAGTTTTCATCATCCCATGTTTTTGTTGAAATATTTTTCCAAAGGGAATAAGGATGGGTGAGGAGGAAGGGAGAAATAAAGATGAATGTTATGATGATTTTTATGAATAAATGAAATCATGTTTTATTTTAAATAGTATTATTCTATGAAAAATGGATAGTGAGTAGAAGTGACTAATTTGTAATTTTTAGTTATTGTGTAATAGTTATGGCCTAATTTTATAAAACTATAATCCTGAAAAGACAAAAAATCTTAATACTTTATGTAACATAAGATTATGTTATGATTAAAGTTTATTAATGATAAAATGAATATAAAATCATTAATTCATAATGAAAACAAATATAAATTTATATAAACACACATCTAATCCCCTTCTCTTCGATGTTGAAATTTACATACTATAAATAATATAATGTTTATATTTATCTAACATATTGATCATAATTCAGAAAAAAATCAAGGGGCATACCATAAGGAAAAAATTAAACTTATATAGAGTTAAAAAGTATCCAAAACAATTAGTGTTAAAAATATTACTGCAATACATAAATCCATTCTTTGAAAATCATGAATAAATTAGGAAATAGTAAATCCTAAAAATCAATTATATTTAATCCAAACACACCATTATATACATAACTAAAATTCCAAACTCAGAAACATTACATTATAAAACAATGATAAATTAAAACATAAAGTATAGTTCACTTATTATATAATAAAACAATATTGATAAAATTTCAAACATGTTGTGGGATGAAAGTAGGTTTTTATTGAAGGAAACCATGTTCTATATAATCCCCATTTTATATGACAATGAAAT
This sequence comes from Viscum album, assembly GCA_963277665.1. NCBI lineage: Eukaryota > Viridiplantae > Streptophyta > Magnoliopsida > Santalales > Viscaceae > Viscum > Viscum album. The sequence goes on along the minus strand of OY728165.1, from coordinate 441,947,868 downwards.
CCTAGATAAACATAATTTTTTCTTTTATGAATAAATAATTGATATCATTTACTAAAATTATTTGAATAAAATATTAAAAAGAATCAAGCACCAATAGGTTTTCCAAATTCAATGAAAGGTAAGAAAAAACTACCATAAACATGTTTAATTGACAGTCCTTCAAAATATATGATTTTTTTAGGGATCAAGGAGGAATATACAAAAATTAAGAAATAAAATATCAAACTTTTATGCATCCCTACATAAGAACCTACTCAATGTGATTTGATAGTGTTAATGACTGGAATTAGTAAAAAAAGATAATATATAAGAGATTATCTAACCAATTATTTATTATAATAATTGTTCAGTAAACAAAGGATATAAATTAATGGGGGTAATGGAGATTTTAGAGGCTAGGCTGGAGAGCCTCATTCATGACCCATAAATATTCTAGGGGAGAAAGTGAAATAAATTGAAAAATATAATAAAAAAAATATTAAAATATCAAATTTATGGGAAATGTAATTTCCAAACTACATAGTTCTGAAAACCATGTATAAAACATGCATTAACCATTTGAAAAACATCCAAAATATTCATTTATATATATAAATGTTCTAATAACCATGTAATAATCATGTATTTTGGATAATTGTACAGATTTTTCATAATTTCAATTCCAAATCCCATAAAAAATATAGAAATAATAATCATTAAAAATAGTTACACATTGCTAAAATATTATGTGACCAAGATCCCTCCCCCTTAATATTTTCTCACTAAGAAGTTGAATATAAGGTTCAAGAAATAAGGATAGTCTACTACTTCTGTCATTATCAAGAATTAATCCACCCAAATATTCATGGATATTCATCATTATTTTATATCTCATAAAATAATAAAAATTTTCATACATTATTACATTTTTTTTCTCATCATCCAAATTGAAAAAAGGATATTCTTATAATAGTATATTTTAGTTCAAATTTAAAACTCCCAAAACCCAATCGTATGTGAGGAATTAGAATGTTAATTATTCAACTAATTATAAGGAATATCAAATAGATTTTTGTTCCCTTTTATTTTGATAATATTTTTTTAACTAATTTAATATAATTCGATGTGTGTTTAGGAAAAATAATGTCTGCTTCCATAGAACATTAAAAATATATTTTACCCTATTCTAGAAAAGAATGTAGATGAGTGATTACATAGTGAGTATCCATTTATATTTTTGATTAGATATTTGGATTTTATAGAAATAAATATTGATTGTGAGTTCATTAAATTATTCTATAGTAGTTTAAATAATTTTAAAGATACTTTGGATGAATCCAGATAATGGGAAGATCCTATGGAAGAATATTGTTTATAAAATAAATCCTTGGTTTACTATGTATAAAGGATTTATAATATTGATTTGAATAAATCTTAGAAGAAGTTTTTATATGGGTAGATTTGGTCTGAACTCAATTTAATTCCATCATAATTTATTTAATGAATTCTCAAATATTAAGTTCACAATGTCCGAGTTTGTAAGAATTATATCTCTAATATGTGTAAGAATCATGAAATCCATCATAAATTAGGAAATGAAGATTTAAAATATGTGTTTAAATCATTATAAATATTTAAAATAATTATTAAGTTATTTTATAAGAATATTCTAGCACCTATTATATAAGAAGTATTCCACATGTAACAATCACACGGAGCTATGCCTGCATTAACAAGGCTAACATAACCATCATTTTGTTTATGTGTTAACAAGTTACCTACCTATTTAATAATGAATGGGTTTATATAATCATGAATCATGTCTTGAGAAACAAAATTTGTGGTGCTATATAAATATTATCTTCATAATAATCTATTTTTTTAAATATAGTCACTTTTTTAAAAATATGATATTTTTTCTGAACAAAATAAAATTTCTATAAGGATCAATTGAATAATATATTGATTACAGTTATTAATGAAATAGTTTTTATGGAATAATACACTAAAAATTTAATGTGATTGTATTTATGAGTTAAGGTAAATTTGATCTCAAATCTAGGAAATATAAGATCAAATTTGATTAAATTATGGAAGCATGAAATGTTGATTGGAAGATTCCATAATATGAAAATATTATATTTTATGATGCTAAAGTTTTAAATAAATTTCAGAAAATCATCATTCATCAATAACCAATAAATCATTAATTTGTTTTATGAAATGAATTAAATATGTTAATTGATAAATAAAATAAAATATTATAGATATTAAAGAATAAGTTATATGAATATATTTTGAATCTACAGTTATTCACTAATGATTAAATTTTTGTGATCTTGTTTTTTTGATTGATTTAGAAGATGATGTTCCAGACAAAGATAGAAGGATGTGAATGATCATTTGTCTTAAAAGTAGATCATTAAATCTAGAAATGAAAATATTTTTATGCAAGTGATGATACTTTGTATATTTAAATATCACAATTGAATTACTGATCTAGGCATTAAAATAAGTTGAAAATGTTGATCTACTTGTAATTATGGGTGGGTTAAAAATAAACGTTATTCTGAAATGAAACTACTCAAAATTCCAAATTTGGAACCTCAACTCCAAATATTTACTATTTTATTTTATAATGTTTTATGGATGAATTGGGTGTGGATATTATAAAGATATAGTGATTTTATTTTGACAATGATTAATTTATGGTTTATGTATAAATAATGTTATGTTTTTTCATCCATGTAAAAGGAAATGAAATGTGATATGGCTAGTGAATCCATTTACTGAGGATATATATTTGAAAAAGAATATAAAATATGACACTCACATGTGACACTCAATAAAATTAATTTAATTATGGCTTCATATGATATTATTAAGTGATAAGATTTATTAAAGGACATCCCTAAAAAATAGATAAACTATCATAGTAATTTCTATTGATAGTCTCAAGAAATATTTTAATAAAATATTTAGGGAATATAAAAATGATGTTAGTAGTGAATGTGATTATTTTGTAGGGATAATTGAATTATAAAATAATAAAAAAACATCTAAATAATAAAATATAGGGAGTTGAGAAAATATTAATAGGTATTGAGTGAGCTAATTGAAATAATATCTCTCCAAAAAAAGGACAATAATGTGGATATAGAACCACATATCTCAATGAAATAACAAATATGAAGAATTTATTACAAGTTGTGATGAAGGAGAAAATTGAACTAGTCGTTTTACTGAGAATCAGTTGGGTTTTGAAAAAGGTGAAGAGTTTTTTTGATTTTTCCAATAAAAATAATAAGAGTCTAAAAAATAATATAATTACAATTTTTGTAATAATTAGGAAGTGATATTACCTACTAGGTTTCCATTAAGTTAATGGAAAAGGTGATATGAAAAATTAGCATGAGTTCTACATGTTAGGTTTAGTATTGATGGAGTGAGTGTGAGAAGATTTTAAATACATTTGGAAGAACTAAGAACTAATAATAAGACTAGAGGATATTTTATGAGGTTTCGATTTAGAATATCCCAAATAAATAGAATATGATGATGTTAATAAGTTAGTCTATTTTTTTAATTTAGTGAAATATTATGCCTTAGTTTTGACCTACTTCAAATAGAAATAATTTTTTGGATGAACTAGTTTGATTCTAATATAAAGGTGTTTTATGATGTATTAGTAGATTCCAATGTGTGATATTAGGAACCAATCCATGTAATATTGAAAAAATTGTTTTAATAAAATACCTATACATAAATTTTAATTTATGAAAAGATTATAATGTACAATATTTTTCTTTGTTACAGTTAAACATAGGATGGAATAGGCTTCCATCCATAAGGACAAACTCTTTTAAAATTTATCATGTTTAACCCTTGTTTATATTCATTATTTCATGTGGTTTTTACTCGTTAGCAAAAAGATAAAGGGATCCCTTTATATACCAATATATATAAGGGGTTAAAATACAAAAGAGTGTGATAACATAAATAAAATTTTCGAATTTTGTAAAATAATATAAAAAAATTATTAACCCCTGCCACTAAATTGTTATTATATAGGTAAAATAGGACTTACAAGTCGTATACATGTTTTTTTCGTTCTAATTGGAACTATTTATTACAATCTAAAAATTTAATTAGAGTAAGGATTATATCTCTGAAAAGATATAAATGTTTTCTACACATATGTTTATATTTAACATATATAATGTGTAGATTTGATGAAATTTTTGATGATAATCAAGTGGATGAAGTTTTTTCCATCCCCATTGATAAAAAATATACATGTTTCGGTAAATATCATGGAAAATATGATTAATAAAGAGGAATATAAATTTCAATGAATTTAATGAAGGGATATGAATGAAAAATAGAAGAGGATTTTCATAGTAGTAAATATTGTGATCCATATGTTGAGGATTATTCATCAAGTGAGACAAGTATGAGTTTTGAGGTAAATGAAACTGATGAATCACATAGTAATTTTCATTTTGAAGTTAAAGATAACTATAATAAAATTCCAATTTTCTTTTTTAATTAATTTTTTACATATATTAATGGAATTTAAAATTATAATTCATTATTATACGAATATACTCATGTAATGGAAGAGTCTTTACCAAATAAAGTGATCTAGTGTAATTCACTTATAAATATAATTAATGTTAGAGATATAATTTTCACACATTGTAAGGAATTTTTTTTTCAATGGTGAGTGAAGAATTTCCATGAGATTAATGTCAGAAATAAGTGTTTCATAATTTTCTTTTAATGTAGTGATCCATTATTTAGAGAAGTTTCACAATGTCTCTTTGAATGTAGAAGAAAATTACTATAAAATTAGAAAATTGTGAACAAGATGTTTAGGTTATTATTAATGGAAATTAAAATTCATTGGGAAAAATTTTATATAAAAATAATAAATTAAAATAATGGATGGTAGTTCCTGACGATGAAAAAAACAACCTCGACATGAATCTTCTTAAGATTGAAAAATACTGAAAAAACTATTATCTACTCAATATGGAATATCACAAAATTCTAGAAGAATGAATTATGTCACAAAAATATAATATCATATTGTTTTATCAAATAATATTCAAAATAGAGGAAAATTATCTTTAGATCATCTGGATATCCAGAAACCTTCGCCACATAATAATGGTTTCCAATAATCTATATTACTCAATAATCATTGAATCAATGTTTTTTGGAAGTAGGAATGAATTTTGTAAACTTTACAAACATGGTTTTGTAATAAATTCAAAATTACCAGCCACATTATCATGTATATAGAGGATTAGGTCACAAAAATTTTTCCCTTTAAAAGGATACCAAATTGTTTGGGTTTTAGTCTAAAGATAAAAACTTTGTAAATCAATATATAATTCATTTAAATGTAAAGTACATGATTAATTATAATATATTGGTTCTATAAGAGATCCATGAAGAGTAAAAATTTTCCATAGCATAATATGTTAGAATGAACAGGATCCTGAATATCTAGAGTTTATAGTGAAAGATAAAATTATATGGAATCCTACTAAAAAAATAAAGTCTCAATAAAAAATAGAAAATAAATCTAATAATAATATATTTGAAGGGTGGGAAAACGTTTTTTAAGTACTGAATCAAAACTAACAATTTATATGTGGGTATTTGGTATCTAACAAATCATTTAAACTCTTGTGATGATGAAAATATTCGACCATAATAGTGTGATAATAAAAAATAATAGAAGTGAGTATGTATTATATAAAAAATGTAAAATAGTATAGTTAGTAAGATAATAAATAAATTTATTGATGGTACATGAACTTTATGATATAAGTGTGTCTAATAATGTAATATATGGAACATGAGCCTTGGCCCAGTTGGTGTGGTACCATTAAGTGCATCCATGAGACCCTAGTTCAAAACCAGGTGGAGGAATATTTCCATAGTACTATAGTATAACATTAGCAGTTATTGTTGTAGGGATTTTTGGTACTGTAGTAGTTTGGACTATTCAACTTGGGCCACCGATTTGGGCTTGCAGTCCATTTGGACTTCGGGCCACCTAAGACGTCGGGTCAGAAGTGATTTTGGGCCACCGTTACGGCCTTCGGGTCACCTCAAGGCCTTTAGACCACATTCAATTTCCGTAGATAGATTTAATAAAAAAGGAGCATGTAATCAGTATGCGTATGGGCCTTTCAAAGTTTACCCCTAATCCAATGAATAGAGGGTTATAAAAAATCATTAAAAATGGAGGCCTTCGGTCTATTAGGGTTGTGGTAATAAAATCCACATCATAGGCTATTAAAATATTTCCATGAATATAAAACATAATGGGATAAAACTATAATGAAAAACATAATCTATACAATAGAGGGTTATAAGGATTTTATTAGTGGTTGAAAATCTTTTTGAATATGACTTGAGTCTATCCACATTTGGAAGATTAATAGTGCAATTGAATTTTTTGGAAGATACCTACAGATAAGATATAAAACTGAACAAATTTTTAATCATTTTTACAAATGAAAAGTAATTGAAAAGCATCAATGAAACTATGTTACATGACTATTTATATGATGAAGGAGTTGTCACAAAATAGAAATATTATTTTGAGAAGAAATAGTCTCTAACCACATTTTTATAATAGTTATATAGAGATGATGTAATATGAGATGAAAAAAGTGATACAATTTAAAAGATAAATATCAATAATCTAGGTTTGAAAAAAGATGAAAATGGAAATATAGTCTTACCTCTATGTGGTGGATTTGGAAAATCAAGAATGAAGTAATAAGGTATAATTTTTGGAACACATGAACTTTTGAGAATGGAATTTTTTAGGTTGGGAATATATTATCATCCCCATTTATCATAATGAAATGTTATGTGATGTCCACCATATTCGCAAATATTTTTGGTTTTTCATAAGTGTAAAAATGTAATGGTAAAAATCCTGGGAAGAAACCCTTGAGGGGAATCTCCCAAAATGAAGAATGATTCTAGAGTTTTATGTAATTATGATGAATCAAGAATTTTGGATAGACGATAATAATTTATTTTTGATGAATCATTTTCGTTATCCAATCATTGTTTCAAATAATATAAATTATATTTTTAATGGGTGATATTATCATACCACATGGGGAATAAAACATTTAACATAAATATTTTGAGGTGTTTTTTCATGTGGGTGATGGTTTATATCCTTTTTGAAAATAAAATTAGTCATCTCATTGATAAATTAAATCTGATGTTCTAGATCGTAGTAACATAACGATTTAAAACCTTATTGTCTGAAGTTCTAGGTATTGTTTTTTTGCACAAGGATAGCCCTAGTGGACATAGATTTGACTAGTGTATGGAAAATTACTAAGAGAAATATTGTTCAACCTTTGTATAAAAGGATTAATTAATAACATTTAAAGAGGATGAACACATGCGGAGAAGATGAGTATATTAAAATTGGAAGAGATTGAGTTGAGAAGACTATACCCCAAAACTTATATAAATGGTGGTAATATATTCCTTCATTATCATTTACAAAAAATGAGGGGGGAGAAAATGCATTGAATTTTGAATCAATTATGGAATTTAATAAAATAAAAATATGGTCCCAGAAGTTATATTATATTTTAAAATTTTTGGTTAAATTTTTTTCAATATAATATAGTTAAATGGTTAATATTTAGAAATGGGTTGCATACTATGGAATATGGAAAAAAGACTTTTCCTATAGTTAGGAAACTAAATTGAATGATTTGATTGTTTGAGATAATGACATTTTTATTGATGTAAAATATATTTTTTATTGATATTATAGGATCGAATGAGGACTAGATCAAATTCTAACAAATTTATAAGAACAAGAAACTAATTTTGAATAATCAATCTTTTTGGATGTACCTAAGATAACTAATGATTTAAAAAATCAATATTTGATTTACTGCGTCGATGGCTTTGGACTATTGAGTTGAATAACTCAAAGATGATTTCTTGAGAATATTTGAGATGTCTTAGACTCATTTATGTGGATTAGATGTTATATGAATTAATACTTAATTACGAGTATAAATAGTCCAGGATGCGTAAGCATTATTTCCAAGATGTCTGTAAGAATCATCACTTCTTACAGATACAGGTAAATGGAAATTACATTGATTTATATGTATATTTAATTATCATTGTGATCATCATTATTATACTACATAAGAATATTTTATCACTATATATTCATGAATTTTTTCAGGTGTAATCATCAGAAATTTTTCTGTAAGGATTATCATATGTAGAATAAACATCATTTTTTCATTACAAAACATTGCTAAATGTATTTATATTAATTAATGGTACTATAAAATCATAAATACTATCTACGAAAACATAATATGTGAATATATTTTTTAATAATCGATAAAATCATATGTTTTCATAAACTACATTACTTAGTGAAAAATATGGTATTTATACATAGTAAACTAAAGTTTTTATAATGAATGTAAGAAGAATAATATTATTGGGGTGACAATTGAATTAATATTATTGTATTTGAAAATCCGAAATTAAATATCAAATAATATATAAATTAAATGTAAACTGGTCTTCAATAAGAGTAATCAAATATTAAAATCATTACAATTCTGGAAGATACAAATATTAATTTTAAATTTCTTGAATATTAAGAAGATTAAATTTCAGGATGTTGAAACTATAATTTAAGTTCAAATAATCATTCTAATTTGATAATTTATGATTCAATCATGAGTTTTAGAAAATAAATTCAATGCGTTGCTAGATAAAGAAAATTTAACATCAATGAATTTCATGAATATTACACATGAAGTTGAGTCAAAGATCAACTTATTCATTAAATATTTAATTAGTTACATCCAAGACATCTTAGTGAATTATATGCTGATATCCATTATTTAGATGAATTGTTGGGAATATTCTGAATACTTAAAAAGAGAAATCTGATATTGATATAATGGATAAATGAATATTATTTTATCTTACAAAATTATCTTTAGTATATTTATATATAAATAATTTATATGTTAACTAATAAATAGAAATAAAATTAGAAGGATGGGTTGGTAGTAATGAAGTATGTGCTAATAAATAAATGATTCTAAAAAAATATACTAATCTCAAGAGAAAAGAAGTATGATTCAATCCACACTACTATAAATATATCTTACATAGTTTTAATAAAAATTTAAATATTTAAAATTGAATTTATTCTAATTTTATTTTGAGGAAAAGTGGTCCAGGGTAATATAAAAATTGGAAGGTCTCTTTGAAAAATACAAATAAAAGGAAAACTAATAAGAGAAGTTGAGATATGATTATGAGTGATTGAGTGAGCTAAGAGAAATATTATCTCTTTAAGAAGAAGAATAGATAAGATGATAGAGAATAAATCTATGAAACTAATAAGATGATGATGAATTTATTAGATGTTGAGGTAAGGATGAGAAATTAACTACTATTGTCACTTAAAATTGGTTGGGTTTCAAAATAGATGAGTTGGTATGAATTTTATAATAAAACTATGAAGAGTATTGTAAAAGTAGAGAATTCAATTTTTTGAATGACTTTTAATGGTATACTACTAGTTGGGCTTTGAAGAAAGTAAGTAATAAAGTAATAAGTATCATTAATTAAGTATTATTGGTCAGGTTTATTATTGAAACTGTGATGGTGAGATGCTAGTGAATTGAATCAAAAAAATTTGGAACATAGAAAAGGATGAGATATTGAGTTTTATGTATTTATTTTAGAATATATACTGTTAGATAAAGTCTTTAAGGTGAAGAATAAATTATATTCATGTAGATACAATGAATTACACAGCGTTAGTGTTTACCTACATCAAATAAATATAATTTGGTGAATAATTAGAGTGATACTGTTATAATGGTGTTGTTGGATGCAGTAGTTGGTTTAATGTTTGGTATTATAAACCAGATTACATACAAACAAAATTTTTTTAGGATTATCCTTCGCCACCCATTGTGACTAATAAAAATACTATAGTGAAGAATATGTGTCTCATGGGAAATTTAAAATTGAAAGAGATACCAACTTTTGACTAAACCTAATAAAAATATCATGTGTTAGTATAATTTTTATATTCTACATTTCATTTTGTTATGGAATGAGAGGGAAAATATAAATGGATCCACTTATATTCTAACAAATTGTATGGTTTTATGTTAATAAGGTGGTAAACTCGTAAAAGAATAATTGGTATTTGCAAAAAAATTTTGACAAAACCAAATTAATGACACTCTTAGGTGTGCGTTCACTAGTCAACTGGAATTTATATAGATGTATTTAATAAATAATGGTAAATAAAATATTGATAAAATTTAAAATAACATTTCACAATATTATAAATACCAAATCATTGTTTCTAATGTTTTATTTCCATCCATTAATCATTGATATTCCAATCAAAAAAGAAACTTATTATCCACCTTACCTGCTATAATAAGAAATAATCATCAACAACATTGATTGGTAGATGATATCTGGAATCATGGACTATTACAAGTCTATTTTGAATGAATTTGATCTTATATTACATCTTGAAGATAATATTATGTTCTAATAACGAACCATTACCCCACTTAGTCCATTATAAAAGGATCTATCATGTATAATCATTAAAATAATTAATGAATACATTTAAAATTACATATAGAAAATTATATTCATTATATAATAAATATTTTAATAGTTTTATTTTAATGACCCTTTAAATTATAGAAAGCTACATTGATCCTAATATTAAGATTTGACTATTTCATTTCATTAAAAAACTATTTCATGGATTTTATTATAAATTATTTCCCTGAATAGGGAGATGTTCTACACATCTAACAATGTATTAGTGCTCAGACTTCACTTATTTATGTGGGTTAAATGACTCACAATTGGATAATCCACACTTCATACTCTGTCACCATTTTTAATTTATGTAATTCCATTTCACCTTGTTTAGACAGGAGTAAATAACACACTAATGGAATTATTATACATTATTTTTACACATTTAAATATGGAAAAATTATTATTATTTCTCTCCCCACCATTTATAATTCATTGAATTCAATAACATCCATGATCAGACACCCACACTAACTATGCCCAGTGATTCAACAATGAAAATTCTCACACAATGACAAGGACACTATGATTTCTCTTTCCTCTAACCTGGTGATCATTTTTAGATATTTCACCTAGGGTATTCAACCAAAACACAAATTCATATGGATAAAAATATACTTTAGATATTATGACCAATAAGTACCATTAATAATTTTACAAGATATAATAGTAACACTCTAATAAATTATTTCTACATTTTCATGGTAAGGCAGTCATGGGGGTGATATAATTTAAATTTTTGGATGAACTACCTACCACAATCAATTGATCCCAAGAATTGAAATTCCCATAATTGAAACTATAATTGATTATGTTAAATTACTAGTACTAATATTTACACAACCATATGAAAATCCATAATAAATTTCCTCTCAATCTTATTTTTAAAAAAAAATTCAAAATTAACATTAATATAGAAATTCAAATTTGATAAAATGTTAAGCTTTGAAAAAAAAATTTAACAGGTACTTGTATAAAGTAAATTTTTTACCATAAATTATATAATGAAACGTATACCTAATATATTCTTCATCTAAAATCCATACATGGAAAGTGTATAATCTGTTTAGAATATCCATTCAAACCCATGATGATCTTGAGACACTTCACATAAGATATTCTATTGTTTTTATCTAATTTCTGTTACTATGATTTCTATAGATATTCCCCATTAGCTTATTGGATCTCCAATGATTAATTAGATTAGTACAACAATGATATGCCTTGAGAGTTTTTTAACATGAAATATTAGAATTCCATGGATTAAAACATTGATAGCACAATCACAAATGAATATTTGGGGAATACCTGAATGTGGAATATGATGATGGCTCTACAAAAACCCCACATAGTGGTTAACACTTATCACATTCATTCTTTTCTTCAACTATTCCATCATTATCACTACCAATAATTTATGAAATATAACATAGTGATGTATGATTCTTATAATTCCAAATATAACACCTCCTAACATGAATAAATTATATATTATATATGGATTTTATATGATTTACATCTCCCACCTAGATAGAATTTGTGTATCCCCTCAACTATAAATCATATTTGTTTTAGTAATATAGGCCATAGTTCAGAGTCCACATGATATATCTCAATATTATTATATCTTATATAATATAAGACACTGTATAATCATTCTAAAACGTTTCACATAGATTAAAAACATTGAGAACATATTCAAAATTATGCATGCTTCATTATTATTTACCGTTTCACAAACTATAATTAGTGTCTCTATTTTTTTCCAATATACCATGAAAAATGTTTTGTAAAATTTCCTTGTAAAATTATAATAGCATATGAAAATTAAGTCAATATATTATGTAATATGATGTCCCAAGAAACATTTTATATCTATAATCCTCCATGTCTTACAATTCTCTTTCATTGACATTGAAAAATATTCAAATAGATACTCTTTATCACCAATAAAATATATTTCATAAATATACACAATGACAGTTAGTGTTACTTTGGAAAACACTTTCACATTTTGGTTTCTATAAACCATTCCTTTTGAAAAAACATGATACCTCAAAAAACCATCATGGATAGAGTACCCGACTCTTGGGAAAAATTATAATCCTTTCAATGTATTCTTTACCTTTCACATCATACCCATACATTTTCCTATTCTTAAATGCATAGGTTACTTAATGAGAAAATCTAATTCTATATCCCCATTTAATATAGAATATTTTCACATCCATTTCATAAACCATAGATTGTATTTTTACCACCATTTACATTAAGATTTTAATTGATTCCATAATTTACACTAGTTAAATTGTTTCCTCGCAATTTAACCATTCCATTTGTGAATATCCTTTTTAAACTAGTCTATCTTTATTCCTCTATAAATCACCTTTATCATATATATTATTTGAAAACACCCAATTGGTTACCATTAAATTTTATTATTCATGTTCTGGAACAATTTATCAAGTGGATTTATTTTCAATCTGATCATGCTCTTGATTTATAATATTTACACATTCTTGATGTTCAAATACCTCTAAAACAATTCAATGTTTCACTAAAGAAATTAATAATCATTTATTTTCAATTATCACCCTTATTCTATTTTGGAATACTATATATTGATTAGAAATAATTTTTTCATAATAAATATGAAATTTCAATATCTTATTCCCCAATATGTAATTATTATTTGTCATATATTCTTCACTAGCTTTATTTTAATAAATATTTAAAAATGTAGCATAATTCCAACCACTTACTCAATCTATTCTTCTTAAATATTATCATTACTAGCTTATATATTCTGATCTATTCCTCTGACTTTAAATTATAATTCATATTAATTTTCAATGATGTTGACATCACAATAATTGGATAGATTATACATCATTATATTCTAACACTTAATGACATTTCTCTTAGATAGGTTACCCATTAAAAATCTTTCACCATATTTTTTTCATACATTCAGAATTTGGTTAATGTAATATTCCTGTAACAAGGATAAAAAATACATTAAAATACATCGATATTTACATTATTCTAAACCAAATATAATATTGTGTCCTGGTTTTATTAGGCTTCAATAAGAATATATTCTACATGTGGATATAATTTAATATAGTTTCTATTTGAAAATTTTTTAATGCTTATGAAAATATGACAAGTTCATTCCCTTATTCACCATATACCTATTTTCAATTTAGCGATTCCATTATATTGTGAGGTATTGAGTTCATTTAATTAATTTTTTATATTATTTTAAAAAAAATATTTTTAAAATTCAATAAATGTATATTCCCTGCCATTATCAATAAAATTCTTCAATAATGTAAACACCGAACATCACTCAAATAATATTATATAGATTTTGAACATCTCCAATGCATCATACTTGTGTCTGATGAACATAAATATATTCATTTTATTGAAGTAATCAATAAATTTAATAGAGAATATGTCATCTCTAGAAGACATATGTCTCATTCGACTGCAAAAATATGAGTGTATGAGTCCTAGAGGTCTTCTAGACGGAATAACCATTCAATTCTGTGTCACATAAACTATCTTCACCTTTTTAAAAGTCTCATTACTAGACTCTATTTTTTACATTAATTGGGGTATGGTTTATCAATACTAAATTATTTTTTATTCATCTCATGTTTCTTCAGATAATGTGTCTATGTCTCTTATGTCATATATTATTAAACTTTTTCAAACAAGTTTCACCAATATTTTGGGAAACAAATTTAATATAGGCTTCCACTTTTTCAGTCCTCATATATATATATATATCAGTTTAATAATTATTACTCTAGATGATGAATGAATATTTGATGAATAAAACTATATTCTCATCATCTCAAAACATTATCAAACTATGAATATTATATTCAAGCCCTTCAACAGAAACAATATCCCTTCATTTGGGATTCAATTTATCAATTTCAGTTGAACAAATACCTTTATATTTTAATAAAATATCATCTTTGACTATCAACACCCTTACATAATTTATTCTTTTTGTTTCAAAATTCTTGTGCCACTAAAATGTTTAATGAATAGCCACTGCCAAAATTCAATGGATTTCCATTATTTTTTTAGAATGATACATCCACAACAAGTGAATTTTTTAGGAATTTCAATTTCAAATTCATTTCAAATTTTCATTATAGGAATGTTGAATGGGGTGTTTTCTAATTATCTAAATTGTAAAATGGACTTGATGGTCACATGCAACAAATATATCTTCCAAACACTCAAATTAGTTTTATGTTCCTGGATTTTGGTGATTTTCTACTAATATTTTTTCTATTGTGTGAGTCTTTTATCATCAAATCAAATATTATCCTCATTTCCACATTCCTTCTACCTGGTAGAGACATATTATTCTAACATGAATAATATTTATTGATAAATCCCTTATAACACTAGTAATAACAACGTAATCTAGATCATTTATATGGATTGAAATATTTTCTAAAATTTTTAATTGCATAGCCATGTGATGTCGTTTATTCTAGAAAAGGGAGGATATTATTCATGAAATATTTTTTCCTCTTTTGATATATAGTATAGTTTATCATCATCTATATTATCCTAAACATTAAAAATATTTAATTTCATTTAACTTTGTTATTCAAAATATACTTAAATTGATATTTAGGTTGTGAATATTTAACCCACTACATTGAGATCCGTTTCTCACCTTATTTCTATGTCTCTACATTAAAATCCTTTAATTTTATTATAATTATACATCATCTAGGTAAATGAATTTTTTGACCAAAATTATAGAATGATTTCTTCAAATCTATTCTTCTTTCATGTATATATTTTATTCAAGATCCTTCATTATATTATAGTCCCCAATAACAGGAGTCGTGATTTTTTTTATTTTATCAGTACTGGTAACTTTATTCTTTACAAGCTCTTCTATACACAATTATTTTCCAAATTATTTATTCAAGGGTGTAATTTCATTCTTGATCTTTTCATTATACTAAATTCATTATTTTAATTTATATGTCATCATATCTCAATGTACATAACTTCATCATCACCTATACATATTTAAGACACTTCAAGCTTCTCCACAAAGAGCCATAATGTTAATGACTTTATCAATAGGTTCTTATTTAGATTGATTTCATGAACAAATATCACCCTCATAGAATCATATTTTAATATTTTACTCTATTTATTCATTGGATGTATTTAATATTAATCATCGTATTCATAATACCAACTCTACTTATTTTGGAATTTTATAGTGAAGGGTCCAATACCAACACATTTGAAACACTTTCATGGATGTTTTCCATTTTTTTACACTTTTTTATTTATAAATACTTTTATATAAGAGAAATTATTCTCTAATAACCCTATTCATTTATATATTCTTCATTAGGTATACTAGACTCAACAAATTCATCATATATCATTTTGAGGTTTCTCTTGGATTGAAATTATATTTCCCATTTATCTTTATTCATGAAGGAAAGAAATGTTATGTTTCTTATGTTATGGTATTATTATATAGTTCATCATGGGAATGATCATTTAAATATTCGATTTTAGATATTTTAAGAACATACATATCACGGAAATTTATAACCATATTCTGTACACTGGTTGAGTTTTCTTGATTTTTGGTATAACCTGTAATATTTATAATTATTTCATTGAATCATTTAAATTAGTCATCAATATTCTCATCTGAATCCATCTTGATGTCTTTAAAAATTATCCTATGTATCTTCAACTTGGATTCTATACCATTTTCATTTCCATCAAAACAAACTTCAGTCTTATTTTATACATCTTTTTAAGATGGAAGTCCAATGGACTTTGTGTGGAAATTTACGAATTGTGAATTAAAATTTACATTCCAATAATTACCATTATATTCTATATTATTCTTATTAGAAATGGAAATTTATGTGAATATTTAAATAGGACAAATTCACACTTCTTCTACATCGAATACTTCTATGAAAAAATATATATTATAAGAATAATATTTTTCATACAACCATGGTAGTTCATACCATCAAAGGATATTAAATCCTTATTATTCACTGAGTTTTAATTATCCATCTTAATCTACACTGGGATATCCTAAAATAATTTATCCCACTTTAGCTTCCCCATGAATAGATGTCCTATAGAGAAAGGGGGTGTGGTATCCTTTAAAAATATATTTCTCTAAATAATTAAACCTCAAAATTGGTTATCATTTTACCCACTCATAAATAAAACTCATCCTCACATGAATGAATTGATAAATGAAAGAAACCGGAATAGAATAATTGTTTACAATGTTTAACCCTAATGTGGGATCTTACTCTTGATTACTCTAAGTTTATATAATAGTATACATGTTATATCTTATTAATGAATCCCTAATTATAAGTATGAAGGGAGATATCTCTTCTACCTAGTGATTATTTATCCCACTAAAATAGCAAATATTTCCACTAGTTACACTGTGATTAAAACAAGATGATAATGATCTCTTTGGAATCTAAGTTACTTCATAATCATTTGAATATCTTCCTACACATTCGTCATGAAAAACATATCTATGTATGATCACCAAATCTTGTACATAGAGCTTTTATAATACATATTGGTTTATATTAAATAGTCATATTTACCCATAAAATATAGATATAAATGTAAACATTATTCTCAAACTTGTTATCAATCTTGACTAGATTAATTTTCATGATAATACTAGTTTTTTAATTTTTCTCTCTTGATTTTGTATAATTATCTAGAACTTATCGGCCATTAATTTTTTATTTTATATGGTTTTGTTGTTTTTAGGAGTGGTTTGGAGGAGTTCTAGAGGCTAGATGGGTGTTTTGTCCTTTTCTATTGTATGCACACCCCAGTGGTGGGTATTGTGGAGAATTTGTTTTGGTGTTCAAGTGTTGTTGGTGCACAAATGCTAGATCTAAGGCCTTCACAGTAATTTTTAGGCTATTTTGGACTTGGGATTTTTCATTTTTCTACAATATTCAACTCAAAATTCCAAGGGTGGGGATAACACTAGGTGTAATGTCATGAAGGGTTTCCTTTCTGAAATGGTAAAGGGGTAAATGACTTACAAACCCTTTATAAAATTTCCTATATGGTGATGTAGTTTCGTTATAGGAAAATTTATAGGGGATTTCTTTTTAGGATAATGTGTTAATGAAAAAGTGCGGCCATCGTATTCCATGGTTAAATATGTTTTGGTAGTACATCTTGTATTTTAATCATAAATATTGTTTTAAATCATTGTGTATCTTACAAAATTTTAAAGGATAACTGTTTGACGGGTTAATATGTGGTCTTAAATGCATTGTTATGTCAATAAATCTCTTCAATTGACTGATTCATGCACCTATTATTGGAATATCATTATTTTCTATTTGAAAAATATGTAATAATTCCTAGTAAATAATTTTATCATGGTAAGGTAATAATTTTGGATTTATTTTAAATGTAGTGTTCTTTTTTACCTCCCTTTAGAACCCATTGATTGATTATGTCTCTATTCTTACATGTTCTGTGGATAATTGAATGCTTTGGGTTTGAGGTACACTATTTTATTCTCTTTTAATCATTTTTAATAGTTTATTATTTTCAAAAAAGACCATATAAAAGTGATTCAATTTTTAAGTGTTTGTGAGCTTGGATTATAACACCCCAAGCTTCCATGGTACGCTTCTCTTTGAATAATAGAGCCGCGTGTGTTGTTCACAACCTCGAGTTCTAACACACTGCGAACAATCAAAGTAGCCGTTATGAATAGTAATACCCTCTTTTTGAAATTATGTAAATTTTATATTTCAAAACAGACTTTATTTTTTGTATTCGGAATATCGAAATTATCTTAAGTTTAATTTTTTGTAATTTTCTGAGAACTTCCAACTTTCTATGAATAGAGAAAATACTTAAAAACAACTTTTTTAATAAAAATAATTTATAGTGATAAAATATATTATTGAGTGGTTTTATAGAATAATTAGAATTTATTTTTACCATTTTATCCAATGGTGGTCATTAGAATTAATTTCATTTTGAAATTGGATATAAACAATTGTCAATATTTTGATTGATATTGTTTTTAAAAACACGCAACTTGGTTTGACAACAGGAATTAATTATAAAATTAATTAATGCGACTTATATGTTTGGAAATTTTTAAAATAGACACCTTTTTTGAATTCAGAAAATCAATTATAGTTTAGGGTGAATTTCTGTTATTTTTCTGAAAAACTTCAATTTTTTATGAATAGTGAAACCACTAAGTGGTAGTTTAAAAACTAATTTTTCCTGTAAATGAAACATTACCCCTTCTGTTAATTGATTTTCAAAAATCTGACATACATGGTTGTCATTAGGAAGTAAAATGTGGTTCTATGGGATTAATATAATTTTTGGTGAATAGTAACTTTTATGTTTTATTAATCGCGATTAAAGGTAATTAGTGAAATTTAAGGTAAAAATGATATTATAAAAATATGAAAATACATTTAAACATGTCCTAAACATATTTTATGAGTCATTGCCGACCAATACAATCCATGGGTCAACTTGGTGACACCATCAAAGCCATTTGGCTCGGCAAAACCCTACCAAAATACTCTCTCAACATCCATCTCTTACTCCTCGAAGCCTCACATTGAGCAGAAGTCTTCCCATGGATGCCTTTGGCTCAATTCAAAAATAGTTACCTGATCTTAGGGTAATGTCTTCTCTTATTTTATTTTGTTTTATTTTGCTTCTCCAACCCCTTAAAAATAATTTATTACTTTATTTTATGACAACACCAGTATCTAAAATAAACTAGGATGTTTTTATGATAATGATTTTATTTACACTTACACACACCTTCGTCTAATGGTTAAAGAACATACTATTTTTGTGGGTGGCAAAATACTGCCTCACAAAATGATGATTGTTCAATATTCTATTAACAACTCTAATGGTGGCCATTTTGATGAAAATATTTTCTTATATGATATATATATTATGTTTATGTTTTCCTTATGTTTCTGTATTTCTCATTTATGACATACCATTATGATTTCCATTTTGGGTAAACACGATAATTTCATTTTAGGAAGTGCGGACTACCTCCACTTCAAAGTGATTTGAATCGTTCATGCCATATGTGGGACGTATAAAGGATGAAGTAAATGATATTATATATGATTTTATACTTGAATTATAATACAAATTTATATCATTATGATTTCATTCAATTAAATATGAAATTGAAATGAAAGTAGTGTTCATGCGTACGTACGGCTTACCGTCTCCATGAGCGGTGCATTTCATTTCTTACCTCTAAATGTTACGTAATATTATGAATGAATTAATATACCAGATATATATTATATATATGATATCTACATCATGAATATAATTTTGGATATAATGGATATTTTACCACATGAACAACTTGTAATTATAAGAAGTTTATTTTTGACTCAAGTACCAAAAATCGACAAAACGACCGTTATTTACATAAATAATTACATAATGTTAATAACATAATAATAAGTGATATTAAAGGAATTGTAATCTTGAAAATGGTTCTTAAAAAATTATAAATTAACTCTATTTTATTATTCAGGAGGTTAAAGAACGGTCGAGTCAAGTCGGACTCGAGGTAAGGGATCTTCTTAACCCAATTTCCGTTCTTTGGGTTAATCTCCTACTTTCAAATTATGTCATGATATTATTATGTCCTATCGTGTATTTGTACATTATTTATGTGTACTTATAGTGAGTACACAAAATATATCTATTTTATTTGAAAATTTATATTTGTAAGGGACTTCGTCCCAATCTCATTTGATTGACCCATATTTGGTTTTATACCCAACATTCCTTTATACAGTGTATAAACCACTTTGAATTTTACTTTTATTCAAAAGGAATATTTTTATGCCAAGCATTTTTAATAAATGACAAAAAGAATGTTTTTTCTTACGTATGTGGCGACAAAAAATTCTCTGCCACCGTGACTATTATTTGAGTTTCGGCTTCCTCTACATGCCATAACTTTTTTTGAAATGAAAAATAAATACCATGTTTTAATTTTCTTTTATTTTGGAATTGAAAATTGTTTTGAAAGTGATTTTATCATATCAATGTGTTGTATTGATATCTTGTGATTTAAATGAGGAAATGTTATGTTTCCTTTATGCATGTTTTATGTGATACGATTATGTTATGGTTTATGATATTTTTAAACCTGTTCATATGAGGAATGCATTGGACATAATAAGTGACGGGTGGAGCCCGCTATGGCTCCTCGATGCATCAGTAGGTCTCATGAGAAAAACTACTATCTTGGCACGATGCCTTGACAAAATCTTTTTTTTAGTCTTGGCAGGAGGCCTTGGAAACTTGGTTATGATAGTCTGGCATTATGCATTCCATCATTATGAAAGTGGTTACTGATATTGCATGTGATTATTCGACGAGTATAATATCCATGTGAATAAGTAAATGGAAATATTTCATTTTATTTTTTCCATATTATGCTGAAGTTCAAGCTTAAAAGGCTTTTGTTTTATTTATACATTGCCTTAAATGTTAATTTTTATTTACGAAAGCTTCCACTATATTTTTATCCTTACTAAGAATCTGAGCTCACTCCTTTCAAAGTTTTACTTTTTCCAGGATGTGAAGAAGTATTTTAGGAATGACCTGCAGGGATAGTTTGAAGGGGATATGAGTGTGGAAAATGGAGACTATGTTATTGTAGTTTTTCACTTTATGATTTAATGTAACATTTATAAATTAATCTAGTGTTTCCAAGGCTACTAAATTAATCGTTCTTTCGAGACATGATTTTCTGTGATCATGCCAATGTTACGTAATAATGCACCGACTCTGGGTAACATGGGTCGGGGTGATACAGTTGGTATTAGAGGCAGTTTAGTACTAAACATGGAAGCTAGATTTAGAAAAAACTATGATTAGAGCACATAGACATAAGATAGAAATTGAGGATTAGTTTAGATGAATTTCCTAGAATTTTGCTATTATTGAGATTTTGTGAGTTTTCCGAGGAATACATCCCTGTCTGGATACGAGCAGGTAGAGGTGGCTCTGGAACAGATGAACCTAGGGTTAAAACCCGAAAACACCGCTTTGAGCTATACTTGAACAGGAACTAGTGCACGGCAATGGGCTTTGCTACACTCTTGGCTACGACACTCCCAGGGGATATGCTTAGGATAATTCTCATTTTCATTACAAACCATTATGAAGGTTTTATGAGTATACAATTTCTCAAAGAAAACATTTTTATGATTATAGTTCAATTTATTTTAAGTGTTTTACAAGTATGGAATTATGTATTTTGATTTATAAACTAGTATAGTTTAGGCCATTGTTTCGAAATGGCGCCTTGTGGGAGGAATGGAAACCATATCAATGAACGAACTCCATGTAGGTATTTTCCTCGGACGTAAGATAATTATAATGGTGCTACAGATACAACCGGTGCTGATCAACTTATCACCATACTAGGACAACTCACTCAGGTTATAAATAATAACCTTACTCGTATGGAGCACCCTGATCCACAACATGGAAGATAAATGTTATACCGCTTCATAAAGGAACAACCACTAACATTCAATGGGAGTACTAATCCCTTAGTAGCTGAGCAATGGATAAATTACCTAGAAAAAAATATTTCAGGCCAAAGGGAATAGTGAAAGGGAAAAAGACGTCATGGAAGCTTACCGCCTCACTGGAGATGCTGAACAATGGTGTTCATTGATTCAAAATAAAAAGGAAGATGATGAAGTATCAAATATGGAATAGATGGAGTTCAAAGAGCTTTTATTAGAAAAATACTTTCCACATGACCATCGAGCAGATATGGAAAGGAAATTTCTGAGTTTAAGGCAAAAGGAGGATGATAATGTTGCAAAGTATGAGGATAACTTTACATGGTTAGCGATGAATGCTGCAGATTATATACGTAACCCAAGAAGTAAGATTGTTCATTTCTTTTATGGGTTAAAACCATTTCTCCGTCGAGGATTATTCTCACAATCTTTCTCATCATATGAAGATATTGTCTCATGTGCTATCAAGATAGAAAAGGAATACTCTAAATCTTATGACAAGAAAGTAAAGCAAGAGAAGAAGAGAACTGTGGAACAAGAGATAGATAAAGGGAAAAAGGGAAAGAAGGATATTCTATTATGAGATAATTGTGGGAAGAATCACCCCGGTACATGCCTAAGAGGAATGAGAGTTTGTTATAAATGTGGAGAAAAAGGTCACCAGGCTTGTGATTGCAAAGGAATAAAAGAGGCATTTAATATTGAATGCTACAATTGTAGGGAAATGGGGAATTATGAAAATGAATGTCCAAAGCGTCAGGGACACTTACCTCAGAAAAGGCCAAGGGATAAAGGAAAATCTTATGGTGTTACTATAGTTGAAGTGGAATAATTTATATATTTGTGCTTTTGGACTCAAGGATTATATTCTGGTTATAAGAAGAATGTGATATATATAAGGCTTGTACTACAATACTTTTTGTTTTCATTATGGTTTTAATAAGATGAAGGTAATCATATTTTTGTATGTGAAAAAAAGGGAAACTTTACATTGTTTGAGGAATCTTATGATTCAATTGATTTTGGAATTTAGATACCTTTAAGAGAAAGTCTGGACAGAGGTATTTTGGATCACTATAAAGGTTGAAATGGATTAAGATGAACATTAGATAGTATTGTTTATGGTTAAAACATTTCTGAAGATTGTTTTCGGAATATTATAATACTATAGTTTTAGGAAAAGGACAACCCGCAGGTTGGGGGATAACCAGTCACGTCGGTCAAAGTTGCAGGAATTCAACCCACAACCATAGTGCGACAGGCCTTTATTACCTACCACTAGCCTACAGGAATTCCCTGGTTATTAAAAAATAGTTTTCCTAACCTAAATGATATGTGTTAATATTTGGAACTATGTACGATTTGGATAAATATAATACTTTTTAGTTCTATTATATTTTTGAGTGAAATATGGGTTTGTGGTAAAAAATTATTAATGAATGAAAGTCTACATGACATGTATGTATATTATGTTACGTTCTTAGTAAATCTCCAAAATAAATTACTCATCATTATAAAAGGTAACTTAAAACAAAAACATTGTCGGTTAACATTTCCAACTGGGGATTCAATGACCGTTTAACCAATCACATGTTTGTGGTTTTCATTTTGTTAACTTTCTCCTAATCCTGTTTTCTACAACTCTCTATCAGACCTTGATGGTTTGTTTTTCCTCTGTATCCATATTTTCATAGAATCCTAGTATGGGCTATCTCAGGTGACCTTTTTACTTCTCTTTCTTTCATTTAAAGTTATAATATTATTAACCTTATTTCCGATGTGGGTTTTCCAAAAAGGTATTTTCTATTTTCATCCTTTTATATTCAACAATAAATTTCAAATTGCGATGACGCAATTTATTGAAGGAGGGGAGAATGTAACACCTCAAGCTTCCATGGTACACTTCTCTTTGAATAATAGAGCAGCGTGTGTTGTACGCAACCTCGAGTTCTAACACACCGCAACCAATCAAAGTAGCCATTATGAATAGTAATACCCACCTTTTAAAATTATATAAATTTTATATTTAAAAATGGACTTCATTTTTTGTATTCGGAATATTGAAATTATCCTATGTTGATTTTTTTGTAATTTTCTGAGAACTTCCAACTTTCTATGAATAGAGAAAATACATAAAAACATATTTTTTATCAAAATAATTTATAGTGATAAATTATAATATTTAGTGGTTTTAAAGTATAATTAGAATATATTTGTACCATTTTATCCAATGGTGGTCATTAGAGTTAATTTCACTTTGAAATTTGACATAAACAATTGTCATTATTTTGATTGATATTGTTTCTTAAAAACACTCTATTTATTTTGACAATGGGAATTAATTATAAAATTAATTAATGAAACTTATATGTTTGTAATTTTGTAAAATAGACACCATTTTTTGAACTCAGAATATCAATTATAGCTTAGGTGGAATTTTTTGTATTTTTCTGAAAAACATCAATTTTTGATGAATGGTGAAACCACTAAGTGGAAGTTTAAAAACTAGTTTTTCATGTAAATGAAATAATACCACTTTAGTGATTTGATTTTAAAAAATATGACATACATGGTTGTCATTAATAAGTAAAATGTAGTTCAAAGGGATTAAAATAATTTTTGGTGAATAGTAACTTTTAAGTTTTATTAATCGTGGTTAAAGGTAATTAGTGAAATTTAAGGTAAAAATGATATTATAAAAATATTAAAATACCTTTAAACATTTCATACACATATTTGATCAGTCGTGGTCGACCAAGAAAATCCATGGGCCAACTTGGGTACCCCATGGAGCCACTTGGGTAAGAAAATGACATTAATAACTTATTATTTAAAGTAAAAATAAATTTGTCAGAGACATGTGTTGTTTTACTAAAACAATTATTCCATGGGGTTATATAAGTTCACATTTAAAATATAAATATTATTTGGAAAGATAAAAATATTTCCTACATCATGATATTTTTTTTATAATTTTTAGACATTAAATAAATTAAATATTTTATGACACCATGATGATGCAATGATTACCTCATTAATTAATGATTTAAATAAAATGAAAATATATTTTAAAATATAAAACATACACATGTAAAAAATATATTGTATGAGTATAATTCAAACCCTTATCACCTTAGATTTGAAATATATAATTTTGGGACCTTTGAAATCCAAAAATCATTTCATTATAATGTAACATTCCATGAGTTTCCAAGATTGCCCCTCCACTCCTCTTATAAAAGGCCCCCACCACTACCACATTATTCACACCATAAAATCCATTTCGCTTGGACAAAACCTGACAAAATACTCTCTAAACATTCCTCTCTTACTCTTAGAAGTCTCACTTTAGGCAGAAGTCTTCCCAAGGAAGCCTTTGGCTCAAATCAAAAAGAGTTACCCTATTTTAAGGTAATGTCAACTCTTATGATCTTTTGTTTTATTTTTCTTCTCCAACCCCTTAAAATCTAGTTATTACTTTATTATTCAACAAAACCAGTATATAAAATATACTAGGATGTTTTTATGATAAGGATTTGATATAAAACTACACATAACTTCGTCAAATGGTTAAAGAACATACTATTTCTGTGGGTGGAAAAAATACTGCCTCACTAAACGATGATTGTTAAATATTTTTTTAACACCACTAATGGTGGCCATTTTGATGAAAATATTTTCATATATGATATATATATTATGTTTATGTTTTCCTTATTCTTATTTATTTCTCATTTATGGCATACCATTATTATTTCCATTATGGGTAAACGCGATAATTTCATTTTAGGAAGTGTGGACTACCGCCCCCTCAAAGTGATTTGAATCGTTAATGCCATATGTGGAACGTATAAAGGATGGATTAAATGATATTATATATATTATTATACTTGAATTATAATACACATTTATATCAATATTATTTCATTCAATTAAATACTAAATAAATATGAAAGTAGCGTTCATGTGTACGTACGGCTTACAGTCTCCATGAACGGTGCATTTCATTTCTTACATCTATATGTTACATAATATTATTAATGAATTTATATAATTGATATATATGCTATATATGATATCTACATCATGATCATAATTCTGGATATAATAGATATTTTACCACATGAACAACTTTTAATTATAAGAAGTTTATTTTTGACTCAAGTACCGAAGATCGAAAAAACGACCGTTACTAACATAAGTAATTGCATAATGTTCATAACATGGTAATAAGTGATATTAAAGGAATAATAAACTTGAAAAAGGTTCTTAAGAAATTATAAATAAACTCTAGTTTATTATTCATGAGGTTAAAGAACGGTCGAGTCATGTCGGACACGAGGTAAGGGAACTTCTTAACCCAATTTCTGTTCTTTGGGTTAATCTCCTACTTTCAAATTATGTAATGATATTATTATGTACAATCTTGTATTTGTACCTTATTTATGTGTACTTATAGTGAATACACATAATATATCTATTTTATTTAAAGAAGTATCTTTGTAAGGGACTTCCTCTCAATCTCTTTTCATTGAGGCATATTTGGTTTTATACACAAATTTACTTTATACGGTGTATAAACCCCTTTGACTTTTACTTTTATTCAAAAGGAATCCTTTTATATGAAGCATTTTTACTAAACGACAAAAGGAATGTTTTTTTTTCTTACGTATGAGGTGACACCGACTTCTCCGCCTCCGTGACTATTATTTGAGTTTCGGCTTCCTCTACAAGCAATAACTTTTTAAATGAAAAATAAATTCCAAGTTTTAATTTTAT
The DNA here is from genome assembly GCA_963277665.1 of Viscum album. Taxonomy (NCBI): domain Eukaryota; kingdom Viridiplantae; phylum Streptophyta; class Magnoliopsida; order Santalales; family Viscaceae; genus Viscum; species Viscum album. The sequence continues at coordinate 441,920,773 of OY728165.1, read as the reverse complement.
TTTATTTTGGTATTGAAAATGTTTTTGAAAGTGTTTTTATCATATCAATGTGTTGTATTGATATCTGGTGATTGAAATGTGGAAATGTTATGTTTCCTTTATGTAAGTTTTATGTGATACGATTATGTTATGGTTTATGATATGTTTAAACCTATTCATATGAGGAATGTGTTGGACTTAATAACTGATGGGTGGAGCCCGCTATAGCTCCTCGATGCATCGGTAGGTATCATGAGACAAACTAGTGTCTTGGCATGAGGCCTTGACAAAATATTATTTCTATTCTTGGCATGAGGCTTTGGCTACGTGTTTATGATAGTCTGTCATTATGCATTCCATCATTATGAAAGTGGTTATTGATTTTGCATGTTTTTATTCGACTAGTATAATATCCATGTGAATAAGCAAATGGAATTATTTGATTTTGTTTTTCCCATATTATGTTGAATTACAAGTTTTAAAGGCTTTTGTTTTAGTTATACATTTCCATAAATGTTAATGTTTATTTATGAAAGCTTCTGGTATATTGTTATCCTTACTGAGAATCTGAGCTCACCCCTTTCAATGTTTTAATTTTTCCAGGTTGTGAAGAAGTATTTTAGGAATGACCTGTAGGGATAGTCTGAAGGGGATATGAGTGTGGAAAATAGAGACTATGTTATTTTTGTTTTTCACTTTATGATGCAATGTAACATTTATGAATGTATCTAGTGTTTCCAAGGATAATAAACTAATCGTTCATTCGAGACTCGATCTTCTGTGATCATGACAATGTTACATAATAATGCACCGACTCTGGATAACTAGGGTCGGGGAATTACATGGATTGATGGTGTTTTATTGATGACACGTTCTTGGTTGTTTTTCTATAGCTTGTTGTGGTTTAATCTGGTTGTAGTTAGTCCTCAACTGTATGATCTTATGTGAAAAATATTGATATTTTTAATAAATTTAGAATATTTTTTGATTCTATTGTAATTTTTTGTTCAATTAAAAATTATCATCATTTATCACTTTGTTTTATGATGAAATTTACCATATTAGAGATTAATATAGGACAAATAATTAAACATTTCATTTTTTTTAGTAGTCACATATGTTTCCACAATGATTTTGGTTTCCCTCTTGTATTGATAGATACTAAGTTATTTTTTTAGAATATTATTATCAATTTTTTTGATCTTATGTTTTAGCATGATTTATATATTATAATGGGTAAAGAATGTAAATCTCATTGTGTTTGGTGTCTCTAGAATTTAAGAGGCATGTTTTAATGACATCATTTACATTAAAATCACTGAATTTAATTTGATGATTGATTAATATTAAATAAAACAATTATATTTAGGTTTTTTTAATTGTCAAAATAATTTGAATCTGGTATGATTAATAAAGAAATTATTAAAGGAATTTTTTTTAAAAACAGTCTTCATTATATTTGATGAAACAAGAAATTAGTCATTGAATCATGATTAAATATTTAGTGCATAAAATGTTTTATACCATAGGTTGATCATGGTTGTAAACTATGATTAATTAATTGTTTAATACCATAGTGTAATAAGAGAAAAAAATTAATGTTAAATTGTTTGGGATAAGAATGCATGTTTTCATATAGTGGTTGGATGCCATGGCATTAGGGCATAGATACTCAGTTAACAATTTTTCATTTAAATATTTCCTTGTGTGATATATTTGAATGAGGATCCTTCCGATGTGACATATTGTGAGCCTTGATGGCTAATAGTTGTTGACACAGGAGAAGGGAGGCATAGGTTTATGGTTAATGTTTACACTAGTAATGGTGGTATGGATACATGTTGATATATATAATGGTATCATGGATGTCCTTAAGGATGATGGAATGGGTTGAAAGTATTAATACTCATTATTGTGTTTAATTCTTGGATACCTTCCAATTTATGAATCTACTAAAAAGGATGGATGGGCATGATACTTATTCTAACATTTCTCTCTGAGAAACATGAGGCAGCTGGTTATGCCTGATTTATACATATATTCTATAGTAACAGATTTTGAGTTATTGATTAAATATTACTATAGAATGTTATTTAATAATAAATATTTTAGCATATGTTGTTTTTACATGAATATAATATTAAATGATGATACTACTGAAAAAATGTGGGATCAGTTAGAATATGACCAGAGGGAATTAGAATTCATTCATGATCATGATAAGTTGATGTATAATGGTTGACAGAATAATTAATACAATTATGAATGATGAACAAAAATAATTAAATTAATGAATTCTCCAATTATTATATGATTATAGGATATTTGTTACTTACCAATGGATGTTAAGTATCCATCTGAATATAGTTAGATTATATGTCAAGGAAAGGATAATTCTCATAGTGTATTTATAATATATATATATATGCTTATTGTTCATTGATTTCATAGGATAAATCTTTTGTGGGGATAGGTAAACTAACACCCATTAAAATCAATGAGAGTATTTTCTGAAATATCTTGGTTGTTGAGGATTGGGATGTAAACTAACACCACATTCCCCTGTATTTTTTATTTGTATTATTATGTGCTATTAGGAATAGTTTTTACCTTTTCTATATATGTGTATAGAAGGATATATTGGATTTTCGTTATTTCAGAAAAATATATCTCTAGATATTTTATTATAAGGATTATTATATGTATTTGGTGTATGGGATATGATGTTTTGAGGTATAATATATCGCAGAAGAAATGTGGTGGCTATGAAAAACTACTCAGTTACTCTGTTGATATGTTGTAAGGAATTTGTGGATCATGTGATGCATGGGGTGCATCGTAGGTTATCATACCTTATTATTCATGATCATATTGTTTTTTTACATTGGTATTGGTGTCTCCAAGATGTATTACTTTTTCTGAGAGAGAACCTGGGACTTTTGATGTTTTCAAATTGTATAAAACTACTTGCAAAATAGTGGTGGGTTTCCTCCTTTTATATTATATTATATGATCACTTGTATGTGATATGCGATAAAATTTATGTGGTGAGGGTGGTAAATTATCATACACTTTTAGGTGGTAATTTAGTTTAAATTACTTTCATTGTGTTTTATTATGCATTATTTATTTTTTCCATGAGAGGCTATAGGGAGGATCATATTGAGTATACTTGTTAATATCATTATATATATAAAAACTATTTATTTGGTCCATAAAAGATATTTAGGGATTGGAATAGACATTAATAGCATGTACAATATTCTGGAAATATTATGGAGTTGTTGGTAATTGTTGAGAATTTCCTTTTTGTACAAGTATTGTTTTGGTTTGTATGAAGTAACATGCATTTGTTCGGTTATCTCTTTACTTTTATACTATAAAATATTTGATTGGTATTCTTGTATTATATCACTTTAATCACGTTCTTCATAGAGAGTAACACCTAATATTTTTCTATATGATAAACCTTAAGTTATTTTCACCGACCTTGGGCCTATTGGATGTATGATTTGTCCCTCATTATCACCCTTATATAGTTTTCATATCTGGAGGTGTACCGTTGAGTGTAGGATATCATGACAGAGGGGTATCAAACGTTTAATTTGACGGACTTGAATGATTTTAGAGGTGATAATTGGTTAGGATTATTGGGTTTTGTGGTTAAATGGAATCATGTGAACATAGTAAGTAAGATAAAAAATGATACCATTAAAATACATTGGTATTTAGGTCCACTAGTAATTTTTTTCAAATAAATTTATGTATCCTAATCCCACAAATAGAATTGATAATAGTTGTGGGGTAGATATCTAGGATAAAATTTTCCAAAATTATTATTTATGCAAATGAATAAAATTGATAGACCATGAAATTAGGATGAACCATAAATCATTAATTAATCATAGATATTCCATATAATGGGTTTATGATCCCCTAATCATTTTTTAACTTGTATTTATATCTCCAATTCTTAAACCCCATTGGGTTTTCACTAAATATGATCAGTAAGAAGTGATAATATATCAATGTAGAGTAGAGGTTGAAAAATAAGAAACAATTAGGGGGACATTATAAGAGTTTTAATCTCCGAGTTTACATAAGTGTAAGTGATATATTTCTGATTTAGTGATAATGGATTTGTTGGATATGTTGGATATAGCCTTCGGTTCAATCCATACTCAAATGTATAAATGGGTTTCTGTTTCGGTGAAGATGTTTTAGGGGGAATCCAAGTGGCAGTGGTTATTATTTCTTGTGCATCATGATGGACCATATATCTCATATGAGATGTTAAGAGAATAATTTCAAAAATAATTTCAATCTATGACCGTGATAGTGGCCAGTCTCTAGGAACTTCTTACCCATCGACAAGGGAGTTCAAATTTATAAGTGTTTGGGATCTATTTTATGACTCTTCTTCGATATGTTTCATATATATTATTATATGAGGATGTTGGGAAAGTAATTTCAAGGTGGATTTTCATCTAGAGATATATTATAAGATTACCCTATTCATTTTGTCTCATATATCCTGAGGTATTGGTGAGAATATAGGTCATTGAGAGGATGATTTTCAATACTAGATCTTCATTAGAGGGGATTCATAAAGATTCTGCATATAATAGAGGTTTGGTCTGGGGTTTCTAGATTCATATATTATATGATCATTCATACATTTGAGGGTATGTTCCTACATTCATAATCTAATTTCACTAGGCGTAGTAGCTATCATGCCCCTCTAAAGGGATCAATATCCTATTATTTGTTATGGAGACATATTACTCAGTTGTGAGTGTGTTACGCCCTTCTGAGTAGGAATATTATGCTTGGTTTTCAAAGAATTTTTTTTTCATTATGATAGTTTCAGTCAATATAGAATTAGTAGTTACTACAATAATAAAATTTTATTGGGAAATTTGGGCATTTAGGGGATAGTCCCATGATGCTCTCCGTCCTTAGGGAAAATATTTCGACCATGGATGTGGTCTTTATAGGGTTTGTAGTGGGTGAATGTAAGATTACGGTCAGCTTTATGCATTGTATTAAATAACTCTGGGGGTTAAAAACATAAATCAAGGAACCCATTACTTTTGTTTTACATGGGTGAAATCTCTGTTTGATTCAGGGGATGTTCACTCTTTCACCTACCTTCTCCATTTATTTATGAAATCAGGTGTTGAGGATTCATACTCCCATATAATTGACTATTACAATTGGAGATCGAGCTTATCAGTATAAAATATGTAGATAATGTGAGATACTCTTAGGGAAGGAAAACTCTTAGGGAGGCTTTCATTGATAACAGATTTAGTCATAAGACATCATCCTTGAAATGAACCCGCTATAGTTGTTATAGGATATAATATATTTCATTAAGAGGAAAACTATGTTATTTAATTATTTTGGATATTCCATCACATTTTTTTGGGAAATCCCGACCCTTTTATGAGTAAGTGTTTTGTTCTAGCCTTGAATTATATTATAGTTTAGTTGATGTTGAGTTTGATAGGGGTTTATCTAATCGTGATTCCCATGGTTTTTGATGAAAAAATTTATGTATTTATTGAGGCAGTTTGGGTGTTACAATGTTTATGTTTTATTGATTTTGTGATAGATAAATAACTAGGTTCTTATCTAGTCTCTATGTATCTATATTTGATTGCATCATTTTTGTTGAGAGAGCTGTGAGTAGAGATCAATGATTCTTGGATGTAAGGTTTTTGTTTTTCCAATCATATCACCATAGGGTTATCTGGTTTTGTTCATGAATATGGATTCTCATATTATATATCATTATATCGATTATATTTAATTGAATTGGGTTATAGGGAAGAACAACTATTATATTTAATGGATGTATTAATTACACGATCAACTGAAATCATCTAGTATTACCTCAATGATTGATGTATGATTAGGATTTCATAAGATGCGGCTAATGAATGAAGATATTCCAAATACCATTTTTTTATTTCAGTATTGGAATAATGTGTTTTTTGTGATGATATTTAGTGTGATAAATCCCCTTATATTGTTTATGGGTTTAATGAATCTGGTGTTCAAAGATTTCATAAATCATTTCATGGTTGTTTTCATAAATTAAATACATTTTTTCTATATATTTTATAGGAGAATAAAATGAATCTATGTAAAAAAATTTAATATCTTCAAATATTGTCATTGGTAGTGTATTGATGTATTAGAATATGTGTTTTTCTTATTGTTGTGGTATCATTATCTCACCAGAAAATTGTCATGGTTTTCACCGAACAAAATAACATGAGGTTTTAAATCTCCCAAATTATCAAAAACTTATGATATTGATAGTGGAAGGAATTGTTACAAGGATATGCCTTCGATATTTACAATACCCTTGGAAATAGTAATGTTATAGCTAGTGTGGTAAAAATATAGTCACATATTGAGGTTTTGTGTGAATATAGATATTCAGGGATAGTGATTCAATATATATCTATGATGCAACTTGATAATGGAGAGTTTTTTAGAGGATGGTTTTTTAGATGATTGTGTAATATTCTTTAGCCCAGCTAGTGGATGAGTCCAAACTAGTATATTTTTAGGTGAAGGTATAATACCTTGAGGTTTTAAAAGAATAAAATTAATTTTTATTGTTTAATGGACACACACCACTGACTAATTTTTTGTTAAAATCAACAATATGTTTTTTATATAACTTGTGTTCCATGAAAAATTTAATTTTAATAAATATAGACGACCCATGATATATTTTACCATTATAACATAGCCTCAATTTGTGGTTATGAATAGTTTAAATTCTATTATGATAAAATATATTTCTTACTATATATAAATTATTGATAAATGTTTAGTAAATGATCATTTTTTTTAGAGAAGTGATTAAATTCATAAAAATGATTTTTATTACTTTTCATAAAATATTATTATAAAAATTTATTGTAAAATTGAGAATATTTATTTGATAAAATTAACATGATTTTTATAATCAAAATATCAATGTTTATTTTGGATGATATTTATTGATTTCTGATAAAATATTTATTTATCTTTGAGTAGTGAAAAAAAAGTTTTGTAAAAAGTCTTTTCATTTCAATAAATTATTTAATTTAAAAATAAACATAATTTTTGAATATTTTTCTAATTAATATATGTTATATATAATAAAATTAAATAAGTTTAATCAACATTATATTTGATTTTTGTATAAGTTTATTTTTTGGTTTAAAAATGTCTTTTCCAAAAAAACTATTTTTAAATTCATAATGATTGTCCATTTTAATTAATTAAATTGCTACTTAATGAGGTCTGTTTAAAATGAAATTTATAGATTATAAATAATTAATAATTTATTTATTTTTCAAATAAATATTTTTATTATTCATATATTTAATATACAATCATCTATTTCTAAAACAATATTATTCTTAAAAATGTTTTATCTCACCATGTATGTGGGATTAATTTTATGTTTAATTCTCCAACTTATATGACGTAAATTTAAAAAAATATGGATTTCATATTTGGAATCAAAATATTTTTTATTTTGTAATTAGTTGAAATTAATTTTTGAACAATGTGATTAGTGAAAATAATTAAAATGAAGTACAATAATTAAGGTAAAAAAGGATTATTTAGTTGTTAAACATAGAATATAGTATATAAATACAAGGAAAAAAATTTCAAAACCAAATTTATAGTTGAAATTATATATAAAACCTTCTTATATCAGGTTTGGTGTGCTATTTTATCCATTTCTTATGTAAAATCATTGTCTCACCAATCTTTCTTGAAAAAAATTACATGTGTGCCACTCACATCACATATAAAAGGCTGACCTCCCCTCCTTTCTTCACAATATAAAAAAAAATTGGTTTAGAAAATACATACCCATAAAAGTTATCCACTCCCAAACACTCATCCTAGGATCTTAATTTTGTGAATAAATCCATCCATGGATTTCAATTAGTGCAAACTAAAAGAAGATACCGGATGAAGAGGTGCCATTCATCAATAAGAGTTTTTGTTTTTTTCATTATCCACCACTTTAAATTATTTCTATTCTATGAGGATATAATATCCATAATATATTCCATAAACTGATATGTGGTTATTTTAGGTCTATTTCCTACAGCCACCCAAACATCTATCAAATGGGTTTTGAAATCATCATTCCATTGTATGGCGGACTACCACCTCACAGAATAATATCATTGGTTTTTCCATTAGAACTTATTACAGATGGATATAGTGATGAATATAAATATTATATATGATATTTATAACATATTTATACATTTTTATTTATTTTATCATAGATATCCATTTAATCTTTGTTCCATAAGGGATACTATAACATCACTTGTGTGTAAAACAGACTACCTCCTTGCGAAGCTATGTGATTTGTTTTTCACTTACACATTATGTGAAAGGTAATAAAGGAAAATATAATAAATATAAGTGATAAAAATGAAATATTTGTGACATTGAAGAAATATTTATCATTATTTAAATATTATATATCATTATAATTTTTTAACTTCTCACTCACTATAATAAATCATAACGTCATTTTTGGACTTCTGGATTACCTCCTCCTCAAAGCGATGTGATTATTTTTTTTGGCCAACACATTGTAAGATTGATATATATATATATATATGTCTGTGTGTGTGTGTTTATATAATTAATTAATAACATATTTTAGATATTAAAATCATTTTTTAAATTAAAATATCACTTAATTTCATTCCATGATGATCATTAAAAAATGGAAAAGTTACTCATGCGTACATATGACATACCGTCTCCATGGTTGTATTGATAAATCATTTTATGGAACCATATTTATTATTTATTTGAAAAGTATAATTAATATTTAAATATTATATGTCTTCCATTATTATTGATCTTGATATTTTTATATAAAAGTCAATATTATCATAGTTGACCTTCTAAATTCATTTTTTACACATAGGCCAAATATGGTCAAAAAATCTAACATAAAGTTAATTGATTAAGTAAATATTTAAAACATGTTAATAAGTGTAGTAAAAGTAATTATAAAATTCAAAATAAAATGAAATTATTCAAGAAATTAAATACCATATATTTGTTATTCAAGATGAAAAATACACATGGTAAAAAACAAACTGAACGTAAGGGTATTTATCATCACATATTTATTTTTTTGAAATAAATTCTACATTAACTACTTAGTTTTGTTCTGTGTTACATATTATACCCATTAACGTATTTTATGATTATTAATCATAAATATATGTTGGTTTATATATCCTTTTTATTATCTCACATTCATGGGGTTCATGGTTTCAATGTTACTAAAGAGGAAATGAATTTTAATCAAAATTTTCATTCTTCGAGACTTATGTCATCTTATGAATCTATCATCTTTTATGATGTGTATAAAAATACCCATTTAAATGTAATATTATGTATTAATTTTTTTGAAATATATTTTCAGATTAATTTAATTTAATTCATTAATAGGACATACAATTCAAAGATAACAACGTTGTAATAGTTTTACGATACAATCTCATCCTATGTCAGGATTGTTTATGATTATACATAAAATAATGATATACTATGATATATATCTAAATAAACTGATGAATTTTATATTCCACTTGAAATTAATTATATTTGTAGGTAATATCACATTTTTTACACTTTTTTGTATTAAAATTATTTACAGACGTGTTTTCAAGAAAATACGAATTCATTTCATTCTTCGGATAGAAATATGTTTCTTTCCAAAAATATGTTTTCAAAAAATGATTTCAATTTTTTTTACCTTTTCATAATGATATATCAAAATCACATTCACAAAAATTTATCTTCTTCAAAAAAAATTCAATGGAGTCTTTGGAATTTCAAAAATAATTCTGTTTTTCAATTTATCAAAAATGTAAAGGATTATTTTAGTCATTTTCAAAACATGGCACATTCATAACTATTTACAGTAATAACTGAATGTTATATAATGAAATATATGGAATGATGCTAACTATTTTATTTCATTTTTCTGAATCTTCCATTTCAAGGATCATTTTATATGAAAATGTATTATAATGTCATTTTCAAAGAAATTTTTTAAATGTTTTATTAATTAAAAATTTATGTTCAAAAAGATGAATATTGTATATTCAAAAAAGAATTTATATTACATTTGTTAATATTTTCATGCATAAAAAAAAAGAAATACTTTTGTTACTTATCCACTAATAGATATATTTGTTATTAATTTAATTATCATTCTTTCTATCGATGGAATACTATTGTTTTAAAGAGATCGTTATGAAACTCATTTCTCTTCGATGGGTTTAACATGTTTCAAATAGACTGAATTTGAACCCATTTTTTTTCTATATATCTATATCAATACAATATATTTTCTTGAGAAGCATTTATTTTACATGAGATAATCACATTAAATGTAATAATACTTATTTCTATGAGTTTTATGATGAAATTAAATATTGATGTTCATTATTCATGTAGTGGTTCTAGGAAATTATACACGATGTGTGTTCCCAGATAACATTGGGTGAGTTTGATATAGCCTATATGATGGGTGTTTCTAGATAGTGTTCCAATTCATTGGGTAACAATTATATTATATGGGTAATTATATTCAAATTATTCATTGTGGCTATTATAATTTTTGAGGGTTCTATAAGGGTCCTATATTGATTCAATGAGATAATGCCCCAAGATACAAATAAATATTTTATATTATTTACATGGGTTTATTAATTTTATTTTTCGCAAGATTCATATCACATGGAACATGAAAATTTATTATTGAGAGCCTTTTCTAGGTTAAATCCTTATTCCATGTTCAAATATTTCATGATCTACGTACTGATTTGTGTGAAAAATTTGATGTTTTACTCATGATGTTGGATTATATCATCATACCCTCATTCATTTCTTATGCACTCTAATGACATTCATTTATTAATTCATACATTATACCATATTGAGAATTTTATCTCACCCTTCATTAATTTCTATTTCCCAAGTTATAGTGAATTTGGTTTAAAAAATTATTTCTAGAATGGATTTTGTACGAACGATGATGATGAGATAATGTGAAAAAATAAATTAAGTTTTTAGAAATACTAATTTTATGACATTTGTATCACTGATGTTGGATTTTTTACAAATTATCTAATAAAACAAACCTAATAGATCTCTAAGAATTTTTGAGATCCATTTTTTTCATTTAATGATTTATGGTTTTTATGGAATTAATTGGGACACAATTTTTGGAATAAATGTTTGAGATGTACAGTTTACGATCTCAATAATAGATCTAGGAGTGTGTGTTCACAATTTTTATAATTTATATAAAATTAATTATTTAGATAAATTTATAGATTATGATTTTTTCTTGTGAGGTTATATTATGAGTTATAGATACCTTCATTGGATTATAAATGTAAATATGGCCATATGTTCAAATCCGTTGACACCCCTTTTATGTTTTATGCTATTAAATACTAATGTGATTAGTGAAATTTTAAGGGAAATTTAAATAAAATGAGGGATTTTTAATGTCATTGATTGACATGATTTTTGTATTTAAATTTTACAGAAATAAAATATAAGTTTTTTATAACCATATTGTTTTATATGATCTTGAATATTGAAAAGAAAAGTTTCTTCAAATAGATAACCACATGATTTAAATGTTATTTGGTGACTAATTTTTAATGTTACTTCAAAAAACGGTTGATATATTTATTATAGAAGTAAATCGAAAAGTTATGTGATAACCTTTTGCATTAAAACACCAATTAATTTATAAGTTATTTTTTTCTTTGGGATATAATGTTATAGATTGATTTAGTCTTATCATTGGGTATTATTGATAAATTTTGATTATTTATGTATAATAAGAAGATTTATTCATTTATGGAAATTATCATTACCATATACTAATCAATTTGGAATTTTAATCTCTAAAAATAAGAGGAATATTTTGTTTTGATTTTGGGGACAATATTTTTCTTTTAATATTTATATTTTTACATTATACATTAAAAAATTCAACTTTAATACACATTTTTTTCATAAAAATGTATTATTCTGGTGTAAAATGGTTAAAGGATCAAAATAAACTAATTATATCTCCTTATTCCAATAGTATATATAGTAAAATAATTCCACAGCCTTATTAAAATCATCATTAGAAAAATTATAATAGAATCATAAATTATTATTCATTGATGTTATTTTTTATAGTAACATATTTATGGTTTTTTGGCCTTAACATTCCCTTGATCACTAACCTTCTATTGATTAGTGACTTATATCCGTATTTATAATTATTTAATTTTATCTTCCATTACCACCTATGTTATCTTATTTGGAAATCTAGTTATGTATTTTTCTATATGAATTTTTTTAATCCCTTTATCTATTATTAAAAAATTTATTAACCATTTTCATTATGTGTGTTTACAATAATTTGGTATTTCAAAATTTACATGCTTTGATTACTGGGATAATGTTCAAATTTAAAAGAAAAAATTTAGTAATGGTTGATGATACTACAAAGATATATATTAAATTAATTAAAATATATTTTATAGTTTCGTGTACATAAAATATAGACTTATATTGTGTTACAGACAATAATGAGTTTCCTTGCTATCTTCTGTTATATATAAGAGTGAGTTTTACCTAACTTAATTGATCCATTATATATTTTTTCATTTAAAAATTTTCATTAAATTGGAGGGATTGAATAGTATTAGATACTTATACTATATATATATATACATTTCTTATTTAATATAAAATTTTGAGAAATTTTTAGTAAATAATCAATCAATATTTAGTTAAGATATTCGATTCTTCCAAATTATGTTGTCATTAAAAATGAATTTTATTCATATTCATGAAAAAAAATATAACAAATTTTTGGAACATTTATAAAATATATTTTATAAAATAAGACTCATTTTTTGAATCAGAATACCTAATTATAATTTGGTTGAAATTTTGGTATTTTTTTGAAAATATTTATTTTTCAGTGAGTACTAAAAAAATATTTTTATTAAAGGTCATTTATTTTTAATAAATAATATAATTTAAATGTCACAATATGTTTTTGAACAATTTTTAATGAGACATAATTTATAATTAATTGAGTAAATTACTTTCAATCAGCATAATATTTGTTTTTATTATAAGTTTGTTTTTATGGTTTAAAAATGTGTTTTTTCAAATAAAATTATAATTTATAATTATTCTCCTTTATATTTAATTATAATTAAATATAATTTGGACTGTTTTAAACGATTTATATAAAATATATATCGCTAAAAATTAATTTATTTTCATTCAACCATTAAAATTAGTCACATAGTTAATATAATATCTTCTTTTTCTAAAGAAATAATCTTCATTAAAACTCGTTGTGTTACTACGGTTGAGGGATTAATATTAATTTATATTATGAATGTAACACCCCAGGTAAATAAAGAATATGACATTTTCATATTTATCCATATTTGTGAATAAAATATTAATTTGACTTTAAAGGGGATGCTATGCTCGATGGCGTACCCAACACGCAACAACGAGTTTCTTGGGAATCTTATGTTGCACTCTAATAATAAAATAATATTAATTTAAATGGAAGTTAACATGTAGCCATTGTATTGGCGGGAATGGATAGAAATAACTAAAATATGAATATATAGGTTTTTTTAAATGTTTATACATCTATCCAAAGGCTTAAAATACGGAAAGAATTCAATTTTAGGCTTTTATAACCTAATTTTTCACTAAAGGTTCACTTATCGCCTTCTGATGGAGAACTGTCATTAAATATAGTTTTGATCACTCTTATAAATTCTTTTGGACCAAATAAAACTCTTCTTTAGAATCAGGACATCAAATTTTACTTTGTGTAAATTTTTGGTATTTTTCCGATAAAGTTCATTTTTTAATGAATAATGTAAAATGTTGTATTTTAATTCAAAACCTCTTTTTAATCTAATTTATTTATATGATTAGATTATCATTTGAATTGTTTTTAAAGTGAAATTAGAAAATATTTTTACCATTAAATCCAATAGTGGTTGTTGGAATTTATTTCACTTTGAAATCGGACTTAAACTAGTGTCAATCTTTTGATACTTATTGTTTCATAAAAACACGCTATTTGCTCTGACAGCGGGAATTAATTATTAAATTAATTAATGTGACTTATAAGTTTTGAATTTTGTAAAATAGACTTCATTTTTGAATTCGGAATATCAAATATAGCTCAGGGTGAATTTTTGGGATTTTTCTGAAAAACTTCAATTTTGGATGAATAGTGAAACCACTAAGTGGTACTTATAAAAACTGATTTTTCCGTTTAAATGAAATTTTGCCATATTTGTGTTTTGAATTTCAAAAATCCGACATACATGGTTGTCATTAAGAAGTAAAATGTGGTTCAATGGGATAAAAATAATTTTTTTGGTGAATAGTAACTTATTAAGTTTTTAATCACGATTAGTGGTAATTAGTGTAGTTTAAGGTAAAAATAATGCTTTAATAAAATAAGATGAGCTCGACACATGTCCTACCCTCATTGGTTGTGTCATGGCCGACCAAGACAGTCCATGGGTCAACTTGGGGACCCCATGGAGACACTTTGGTTGGGAAATGACATAAATAACTTTTTATTTAATGTAAAAGTCAAAATGACACAAACATCATATGTTTTACGAAAACAATTTTTACATGGGGTTATAATGATCCAATTTTTTATTATAAATAGTCATTGTAAAGCTAAAAATATTTCCTACATCATAGTAATTTTTTTATAATTTTTAGACATTAAATAAGTTAAATTACTTATGACATAATAATGATGCAGCGATTACATCATTATTTGAAGATTTAAATAAAATGGAAAGATAATGTAAAATATATGAACTACACATGTCCAAAACTTATTGGATGGGTGGTTTTCGAACCCTTATCACCTTATCCACGAATTATATCAATATGGGACCTTTTAAAACCGAAACACATTTTCAAATAAAGTAATATTTCTTTACTTTCCAAAAGTGCCCCTCCTCTCCTCTTATAAAAGGCCCCCACCTCTACCTCATTTCACACACTCCTCATGCCTTTGGCTCGGCCAAACCCTGCCCATTTACTCTCTCCACATCCCTCTCCTCATCCTAGAGGATTCCCTTTGGGAATAATCCTTTCAAAGGAAGCCTTTAGGCTCAAATAAAAAGGAGATACACTTTTAAAGGTAATTCATTCTCTCATGTTCATTTGTTTTATTTTGCTTCTCCAACCCCCTAATATCTTTTTAGTTACTTCTTTTGTAACAACACCAGTATCTTCAATATACTAGGATGTTGTTATAAGATTTATTAGAGCTACACTTTCACACAACTACATCAAATGGTTAAAGAAGATACAGTTTCCGTGGATGGCGAAATTCTGCCTCCCGAAACGATGATTGTTCAATACTCATTTAACACCTTCAAAGGTGGCCATTATGAAGTCACTATTTTTATATATGATATATAATATGTTTATGTTTTCCTTAAGCTTCTGTTTTTTTTCATTTTGGGCATACCTTTATGGTTTCCATTATGGGTAAACGCGATATCTTCATTTAAGGAAGTGCAGACTACCGCCCCCTCAAAGTGATTTGATTCGTTAAATACCATATGTGGGACGTATAAAGGATGGAACTATGATATTATATATGATATTATACTGTAATTATAATATACCTTTATATCATTATTATTCCATTCTATAAAATATGAAATAGAAATGAAAGTACCGTTCATGTGTACGTACGACTTACCGTCTCCATGAACGGTGCATTTCATTTATTACCTCTAAATGATTATGTAATGTTATAAATGCATGCATGTACTGGATATATATGAAATATATGATATCCAATTCATGAATATAATTCTGGATATAATAAACATTTGACCACACGAACAACATGTAATTGTAAGAAGTCCACTTTCAACTTAAGAACCAAATATCGACAAAACAAACATTATTATCTTAAATGTTTACATAATGTTTATAACATGGAAATAAGTGATCTAATAGGAATAATTAACTAGAAAAAGGTTCTTAATAAAGTGAAAATTTACTCAAGTTTATTATTCAGGACGTTAAAGAACAATCGAGTCAAGTCGGACCCGAGGTAAGGGATCCTACTCCACTCTTTCTTTTTAAGTACACACTTTTATGCCGTTCCATTTAAAGCTCATATTTCTTGTTATTGGTATGATATTTTATATTAAATTTACTGTAATTATTATCTTCATGTGATAAGAGACCCTATTCTCTCTCATCAATCTATTTTGGAAGTTCTAAGTGGCGTCGATAGGCTGCCGAATTTTCGTAAGAGATCTAACCTCTCTCTTTCTCTTTAACTACTCCCCTTTATGTCACTTATTTTAAGATCCTATTTGTTATGATGGGGGATGTTATTGCATATTCCTATTTCTGTACATTTTGTTGTAATGTGATGGGATACCCTATTTGATCTCATCAATCCATTTTTGGAAGTTCTATGTGGCGCCGTTAGGATGCCGAGTTTTCGTAAGGGATTTTTCATCTCACATTTATTCCCAGGAGATTTATGATACATTTTTCCACAATTTCATTGAGTGGTGTATGTACTACCATTATTCTACACTTTGTGTAATATAATTTCCTTTGTGAGTATTTACATCAATGATTTATTGTCCTTCTTTCATGGGGTGTATGTTTTGAAAGATACCCAAGTCGGTAAGGGAACCTTTCACCCTCCTCTTCATAAAAGACTTCTTTGTTGGGTCTTTTAATTTACATATTGTTATGTTGGGATATGTTATCATATATCCTTATTGATGTAAATTTTATGTCCAAGTGATGAGATACACTTTTTTATCTCTCATCAACTCATTTTGATGTGATGCCGTTAGGCTGTCAAGGGAACTTTTTAATCCAATTTCGATTTCATTGGGTTCAACATATAGTCAATGAATATGTCATCCATGGAATATGTGTGAATGACCTTTTATTGTTTTACACTTAATATCCACTTATATTGGGTGTATTTATATTTGTCAAACATATTTTTGAGATTTATTTGTCCTTAATTTAAGGATACCTTCTTTATAAGGGATTTCATCACATTTGACATTTCTATTGAGGGTTCATTGTTGTTATGCACCAATTCACTCTTATAAGGTGTATATACTGTCCTTTGGAGTATTATATCATGAATCCATTTATTCTCATGATATTATAATGTTCTGACTAAATGTTATTCCTCGATTATTGTATTCAAGTGTCACTAATATTGGTAAAACCCCTTTAACCAAAATATCGTTTTAAATGTTTTAATTATTTGTTCTTATTAATATCCATGTTTTCAAAATGGTTTTAAGGATTTATTTATATGGATATTAATGGTTTAAAATTTTAAGCTTCAAGGTGGTATGGGACACTTTGATTCAAAAATCTCTTTTAAATGTTTTAAATGTTTTTGAAAATGGTTTTTTATGGATTCATTATTTAAATATCCTAAAATGTTATATTGTGATTGAAATGTGGAAATGTTATATTTCCTTTATGCATGTTTTATGTGATACATTTATGTTATGGTTCTTGGTCATTGTTACGAAAACCGGTGGTTCCGTGATAAACTAAGGGCCGATGAGCCCGATATAGCTCTCCAATGCATTGGGTAATGCGAAGGAGTGAAACGATAAGGTTTCTCCGAAGAGATTTAGGGAATATACTGTGATGGGTATTCCAAACGTAACCAAGAGGGTTACTCCCTACGTAAGAATGTTATGAATGCCTCAAGTTACCTTTATGTCTTATGATTTATATGATTTATTCATGATTTGATGAGGTATGTTAAATTTCCTAAGTTTTATGGGTAAAGTATGATTTCATTCTTATGTATATATGAACTCATGTTTCCTTTCCATATTTTTATAACCCTTACTGAGCTTTTTATGCTCATCCCATGTTTTTGAAATGTTTTTCACAGGTCAAGGGAAAGGTACATGATGTGATGATAGTGCCAAGGATGTGTCAAGAAAGAATCCGTGTTTTAATTTAAATAGGTTTCCGTTGATGGGAAGAATGAATATTGTCTTTTATGTAACCACTTTGTTTAAATGTGGAATGTAATGCAAGTTTTATGATCTAATTCTCTAAAACTCTAAACCTGAAAAGATCCCCAATGTGTAATCTTGTAATAACTCAATATTAAGTAAGGTTTAAGGCTAGGGCCTTATAGTTGGTATCAAAGGTCGGTTTAGATAACTTTAGAGGTTAGGGTATTCTTTAAGCATAAGTGACATTACCATAATGGTTAGGATTTCAGAAAGAGTCCCTGTTTTAGATAAATTGAATGAGTAAGTATATCTTAGTGTTTATCTTACTCATTAGTACATGATGGTTTTGTTGATATACTCACACTGACCTTTTTGGTTTTAGTAAATGGCTGGATCTA
Organism: Viscum album; assembly: GCA_963277665.1. Classification (NCBI taxonomy): domain Eukaryota; kingdom Viridiplantae; phylum Streptophyta; class Magnoliopsida; order Santalales; family Viscaceae; genus Viscum; species Viscum album. Next base: position 441,902,256 of record OY728165.1, on the reverse strand, counting down.
GCAGGCACCAAAGTAACAGTGGATGTGAAGGAAATTGTGACAGTTTTTTGAGCAAGAAACTGAATGATATGGGAGCTACAATGAGAACTATTTTGATTATCCTCAACCAACTATCTAGAGTCATGATTGACCACCTAAACCTTGTATATTTCTCTAAGGCATCATATATGCAAGAAACAAATCCCTACGGAAGTACAGGTAATAATCATAAAGGTAAGTGTGTTCAAAAACCTATGTGTCAAAGATGTGGAAAGAAACACCTAGGAAAATGTTTCAAAGGGACAGAATGATTCTATATATGTGGAAATGAAGGTCATAAAGCAAGAACCTGCCATGGAAAAAGGAAGCATCCAGTTGACTCGAGGAAAGGGAAAGAAGTACTTTCTGAGGGATCAATTGAATGTTTTAAATGTGGTGTGCATGGTCATTATGCAAACACATGTCCTATGAAGAAGTTTCATGAATGGGGTCACCAAGAGCGTACCAATATTCGTTTACCAATACCTAATGCCATTCCGATTGAGGATGAAGAAACTGACAATGACTAATCAAAGGTATGTACTATTTCATGACTATTGTTTTCTTATTTTGGAATCTTAGGATATGATTCATGATTTTGTTTGTAGGAAAGAGGTATTTCGGAATAAGTTGGAAATGAATGGATAATGGATCATGAAGAATGTTGAATGAGTAAGATGTCAACATATAAGGGCTTCAAGAGTTAGGGTGAAATTCTTAAGAGTATTAAGTCTCTTTTGATGATGGGGTTACATTAGAAGACTTTTTATGTTATGTGTAACCCTGATGTTTAATATAGGCAAATTTTATTCAAGTAATAGTTATATTTTCTTATGTGGACATAGTTATAAAGAACCATTTGGGTTTATATGATCCTTACTTTTGAGGTAATTATGTGTTACTATATGTTATGATTGAAGTGAGAGGCATGAGATAAAATTGAGGTTAAATTATGTTATGGTTATTTTTGATGATTTTATCCCTTTTTAGGTAATGATTTGAGAATTATATAGTTTTGGAAAAAGGACAACACGCAGACCGTGTGACAACCCGTCGCGTCGGACAATGCTGCGGGAATCGAACCCACAACCAAAGTGTGACTGGTATTTATCGCCTACCACTGGACTACGTGAAGTCCCTGGTTAGTTTGACTGATTATTTTTAGTTATATGATTTTATGAATTAAGAGTAAGTTGATTTTGGGTTATCAATTAAAATGATTAACCTATCATGGAGGATATGTGATTAGGTTAATTACTTTTCAATGCGAGACTTTAAGAGAAACTGATTTTGTTTGGAGATAAATGTTACGATTTAACATGGAAGACTATGTGACTAAATCCTTCAAATATTTGGGTTTCAATCTTAGATTGTTTTACATTGAATAATTTTATGGACAAATTGTTTATCTAATGGTCCTCGTTGATCTTTGGGTTTTGTTGGACAAATTTTGGAGATTAATCATAGTTTTTCTTTTTATAAATGGTTATTCTTTTCTGGATTATCTGATCTTGTACTAGCCTTTTTGGTTTTGGTTTTGGATAAAGTCTAGAGACATGGGAAGTATATAGTTCTCTTTTGTGGATTAGGTGATTCTCTAGAAGTTGATTATATTACTATTAATGGGAACATGTCTTCCTAAATACTCGTCTTTTGGAGAAAATGTGATTTTGTGTAAGGAATCTAATAAAAGTTGAAAGTCAACATGATAAGTGATTATGCTTCCTTATGAATAAATTCCTCAATAAAAAGTAACTTAAAACAAAAATGGTGTCTATTAACTTTTCCTACTGGGGAATCGAATACCGTTTAACCCATCACAAGTTTGTGATTTTCTCGTGGTTAACTTTCTCCTAAACATGTTTTCTATCACTCTCCATCAGAACATGACCCTTTGTTTTTTCCTCCATGTCCATATTTTCATACTTGGAATCCTAGTAGGGGTTAACTCGGGTGACCTTTTTACTTATCTTTCTTTATTTTAATGTGATGGTTTTACCGACTCTTCCCCGATGTGGGACTTTCAAGGATGTTTCCAAGCACGATTTTAAAAATTGCGAGGACGCAATTCCCAAAAGGGGGGAAGGATGTAACACCCCAGGTAAATAAAGAATATGACATTTTCATATTTATCCATATTTGTGAATAAAATATTAATACGACTTTAAAGGGGATGCTATGCTCGATGGCGTACCAAACACGCAACAATGAGTTTCTTGGGAATCTTACGTTGTACTCTAATAATAAAATAATATTATTTTAAATGGCAGTTAACATGTAGCCGTTGTATTGGCAGGAATGGATATAAATAACTAAAATATGAATATATATGTTTTTTTAAATGTTTTTACATCTATCCAAAGGCTTAAACTACAGAAAGAATTCAATTTTAGGCTTTTATAACCTAATTTTCACTAAAGGTTCACTTATCGCCTTCTGATGGAGAACTGTCATTAAATATAGTTTTGATTACTCTTATACATTATTTTGGATCGAATAAAACTCTTCTTTAAATCGGGACATCAAATTTTACTTTGTGTAAATTTTTGGTATTTTTCCGATAAAGTTCATTTTTTAATGAATAGTGTAAAATGTTGTATTTTAATTCAAAACCTCTTTTTAATCTAATTTATTTATATGATTATATTATCATTTGAATTGTTTTTAAAGTGAAATTAGAAAATATTTTTACCATTAAATCCAATAGTGGTTGTTGGAATTTATTTCACTTTGAAATCGGACTTAAACTAGTGTCAATCTTTTGATACTTATTGTTTCATAAAAACACGATATTTGCTCTGATAGCGGGAATTAATTATTAAATTAATTAATGTTACTTATATGTTTTGAATTTTGTAAAATAGACTTCATTTTAGAATTTGGAATATCAAATATAGCTCAGGGTGAATTTTTGGGATTTTTCTGAAAAACATCAATTTTTTCTGAATAGTGAAACCACTAAGTGGTACTTATAAAAACTGATTTTTCCATTTAAATGAAATTTTGCCATCTTTGTGTTTTGAATTTCAAAAATCCGACATACATGGTTGTCATTAAGAAGTAAAATGTGGTTTAATGAGATAAAAATAATTTTTTTGGTGAATAGTAACTTATTAAGTTTTTAATCGCGATTAGTGGTAATTAGTGTAGTTTAAGGTAAAAATAATGCTTTAATAAAATAAGATGAGCTTGACACATGTCCTACCCTCATTGGTTGTGTCATGGCCGACCAAGACAAGCCATGGGTCATCTTGGGGACCCCATGGAGACACTTTGGTTGGGAAATGACATAAATAACTTTTTATTTAATGTAAAAGTAAAAATGACACAAACATCATATGTTTTACGAAAACAATTTTTACATGGGGTTATAATGATCCGATTTTTGATTATATATAGTCATTGGAAAGATAAAAATATTTCCTACATCATTGTAAATTTTTTATAATTTTTATACATTAAATAAGTTAAATTATTTATGACATAATAATGATGGAGTGATGACATCATTATTTGAAGATTTAAATAAAATGGAAAGATAATGTAAAATATATGAACTACACATGTCCAAAACTTATTTTATGGGTGTATTTCGAACCCTTATCAACTTATCCAAGAATTATATCAATATGGGACCTTTTAAAACCGAAACACAATTTCAAATAAAGTAATATTTCTTTACTTTCCAAAAGTGACCCTCCTCTCCTCTTATAAAAGGCCCCCACCTCTACCTCATTTCACACACTCCTCAAGCCTTTGGATCGGCCAAACCCTGCCCATTTACTATCTCCACATCCCTCTCCTCATCCTAGAGGATTCCCTTTGGGAAGAATCATTTCAAAGGAAGCCTTTAGGCTCAAATAAAAAGGAGATACACTTTTAAAGGTAATTCATTCTCTCATGTTCATTTGTTTTATTTTGCTTCTCCAACCCCATAAACTCTTTTTATTTACTTCTTTTGTAACACCACCAGTATATTAAATATACTAGAATGTTTTTATAAGATTTATTCGAGCTACACTCTCACATAACTACATCAAATGGTTAAAGAACATACGGTTTCCGTGGATGGCGAAATTCTGCCTCCCGAAATGATTATTGTTCAATACTCATTTAACACCTTCAACGGTGGCCATTATGATGTCACTATTTTTATATATGATATATAATATGTTTATGTTTTCCTTAAGCTTCTGTTTTTTTTCATTTTGGGCATACCTCTATGGTTTCCATTATGGGTAAACGCGATATCTTCATTTGAGGAAGTGTGGACTACCGCCCCCTCAAAGTGATTTGATTCGTTAAATACCATATGTGGGATGTATAAAGGATGGAACTATGATATTATATATGATATTATACTGTAATTATAATATACCTTTATATCATTATTATTCCATTCTATAAAATATGAAATAGAAATGAAATTAGCGTTCATTTGTACGTACGACTTACCATCTCCATGAACGGTGCATTTCATTTCATGCCTATAAATGATTATGTAATGTTATAAATGAATGAATGTACTGGATATATATGACATATATGATATAAAAATCATTAATATAATTCTGGATATAATAAACATTTGACCACACGATCAACATGTAATTGTAAGAAGTCCACTTTCAACTTAAGAACCAAATATCGACAAAACAAACATTATTAACATAAATGTTTACATAATGTTTATAACATGGAAATAAGTGATCTAATAGGAATAATGAACTAGAAAAAAGTTCTTAATAAAGTGGAAATTAACTCAAGTTTATTATTCAGGACGTTAAAGAACGATCGAGTCAAGTCGGACCCGAGGTAAGGGATCCTACTCCCCTCTTTCTTTTTAAGTACTCACTTTTATGTCGTTCCTTTTAAAGCTCATCTTTCTTGTTATTGGTATGATATTTTATATTAAATTTACTGTAATTATTATGTTCAGGTGATAAGAGACCATATTCTCTCTCATCAATCTATTTTGGAAGTTTTAAGTGGCGCCGATAGGCTGCCGAATTTTCGTAAGAGATCTAACCTCTCTCTTTCTCTTTAAGTACTCCACTTTATGTCACTTCTTTTAAGCTCCTATTTGTTATGATGGGGGATGTTATTTCATATTCCTCTTTCTGTACATTTTTTTGTAATGTGATGGGATACCCTATTTGATCTCATCAATCCATTTTTGGAAGTTCTATGTGGCGCCGTTAGGATGCCGAGTTTTCGTAAGGGATTTTTCATCTCACATTTATTCCCATCAGATTTATGATACATTTTTCCACAATTTCATTGAGTGGTGTATGTACTGCCATTATTCTACAGTTTGTGTAATATAATTTCCTTTATTAGTATTTACATCAATGATTTATTGTCCTTCTTTCATGGGGTGTATGTTTTGAAAGTTACCCAAGTCGGTAAGGGAACCTTTCACCCTCCACTTCTTAAAAGACTTCGTTGTTGGGTCTTTTAATTTACATATTGTTATGTTGGGATATGTTCTAATATATACTTATTGATGTAAATTTTATGTCCAAGTGATGAGATACACTTTTTTATCTCTCATCAACTCATTTTGATGTGATGCCGTTAGGCTGCCAAGGGAACTTTTTAATCCAATTTCGATTTCATTGGGTTCAACATGTAGTCAATGAATATGTCATCCATTGAATATGTGTGAATGACCTTTTATTGTTTTACACTTAATATCCACTTATATTGGGTGTATTTATATTTGTCACACATATTTTTGAGATTTATTTGTCCTTAATTTAAGGATACCTTCTTTATAAGGGATTTCATCACATTTGACATTTCTTTTGAGGGTTCATTGTTGTTATGCACCAATTCACTCTTATATGGTGTATATACTGTCCTTTGGAGTATTATATCATGAATCCATTTATTCTCATGATATTATAAAGTTCTGACTAAATGTTATTCCTTGATTATTGTATTCAAGTGTCACTAATTTTGGTAAAACCCCTTTAACCAAAATATCGTTTTAAATGTTTTAATTATTGGTTCTTATTAATATCCATGTTTTCAAAATGGTTTTAAGGATTTATTTATATGGATATTAATGGTTTAAAATTTTAAGCTTCAAGGTGGTATGGGACACTTTGATTCAAAAATCCCTTTTAAATTTTTTAAATGGTTTTGAAAATGGTTTTTTTTATGGATTCATTATTTAAATATCCTAAAATGTTATATTGTGATTGAAATGTAGAAATGTTATATTTCCTTTATGCATGTTTTATGTGATACATTTATGTTATGGTTCTTGGTCATTGTTATGAAAACGGGTGGTTCCGTGATAAACTAAGGGCGGGTGAGCCCGATATAGCTCTCCAATGCATTGGGTAACGCGAAGGAGTGAAACGATAAGGTTTCTCCGAAGAGATTTAGGGAATATACTGTGATGGGTATTCCAAATGTAACCAAGAGGGTTACTCCCTACGTAAGAATGTTATGAATTCCTCAAGTTACCTTTATGTCTTATGATTTCTATGATTTATTCATGATTTGATGAGGTATGTTAAAGTGACAAAGTTTTATGGGTAAAGTATGATTTCATTCTTATGTATATATGAAATCATGTTTCCTTTCCATATTTTTATAACCCTTACTGTGATTTTTATGCTCATCACATGTTTTTGAAATGTTTTTCACAGGTCAAGGGAAAGGTACATGATGTGATGATATTGTCAAGGATGTGTCAAGAAAGAATCCGTGTTTTATTTTAAATAGGTTTCCGTTGATGGGAAGAATGAATATTGTCTTTTATGTAACCACATTGTTTAAATGTGGAATGTAATGCATGTTTCATGATCTAATTCTCTAAAACTCTAAACCTGAAAAGATCCTCAATGTGTAATCTTGTAATAACTCAAGATTAAGTAAGGTTTAAGGCTGGGGCCTTATAATGAATGTTAAGTGAGTTGAAATTGGAAAAATGTATTCCATATTTTGAATTAAAATAATTTACAATTTCAAATATGGTAATCTTAATTATTTTTAAAAGTTGTTAATGAAATGAATAAAAATTAATTAAAACGATTATGGTAAAAATATGTTTACATAGTGGTTAAAATTAGAATATAAGACGTAAAAAATAAGTAAAACATTAATAAAATTAAATTTTCAAAATATTTATGGGAAATAACATATATGATCAATCATTTTTGTTATTTTATCATTTTGGTAGGTAATAATTAGGATTCCCCTAACCATTATAAAAATATACAAATGTGACACTGAACTCAATTGTAAAAGGCCACCCCCACTCCACCTCTATACACAACATAAGAAATTTCTCCATTAACTACCCAAATGACATCTAATCCTTCATAATATCATCCTAGAATTCATATTTTGGTCATAAATCTAACCAATTAATTCCTTGGAGGCAAACCAAAATGACCTAACTGAAGAAGGGGTAATGTTCATCAACAAGAATTTTTGAATTATTTTTTCTCCACCCCCTTAAATTATTATTATATAATAATGATATAATAATAAATTATATTAAATAAATTTATATCTTTTTTATACTAATTTTATGACCTAAATCCACAAACACTTCTATCTAACAGGTCATGAAGTCATCATTCGTGTGTACGAACCACATTCGCTTCATGAAACGATGTCTTTAATTTCCAATTACAACCTATCATGATAGGCCATAATGATAGATAAAAATTTTATATATTATATTTAAAAAAAATTATATTTATTTACTCATTATATCATATATACCCTTTTACACTTCATACCATATTGGATATGATAACTTCTCTCATTTGTAAAGCCAAATACCGCCTCACGAAGTGATGTGATTCATTTTTCACTAACGCATTATGTGGAATGTAATAAGGGTATACATATAACATATATGAGATATAATGATATATTTGTGATATTAATAACATAGTTATAATTATTTAAATATAATATATCATTTATTAACAATTCTACATACTAAAAACAAAATAACATTATTCATATATGTGTGGACTACCGCCTCAACAAAGTGATGTGATTCTTCTTTCCACCAACACATAATTAGATTGAGATATATAATTTTATATATTAATATTCTTATTTTATTTATGATATGAATTTCAACCATAAAATAAATAATATTTCTCACTTTATTTCCATAATGATCATAGAAGAAATATGAACGTTACTCGTGCATACGAATGGCATACCATCTCCATGATTGTAAGGTTAGATCATTTTTCACACCCATATATCATCATTTATTTTATAATTATAAATTTTATATAGATATGTTCACAATTTCTTGATTATTTTTTTGTATATGTTTTAATAATGAACTCATTGACCATAGTTTACCTTCTAATATCATTTTTCACACATTAGCTAAATATGGTCAAAACATATGAATTAAACACAATTGATTAAGTAAATATATATAAACTGTTAATAAGTGAAATAAAATTAAAAATAATGTTTTTAAAGTTACTCAATTAATTAAAAAATTAATATATTTTTATTATTGATGATCATAAAGACACTAGGGACAAGTCTGAGTCAAGCAAAGTGTTTTTCCAGTGTCATAATTATTTCTCCGATATATATACAATATTCACCACTTATTTTTATATTATGGTGAAAATAATCCCCATTAATTAATTTTATTTTAATTATCATTAAATATATTTTGATTTATATATACATTTTTGATCTCACTTTAATGGGGTTTTGAGTTTCAATATCACCGAAATGGAAATGGATTTTCTTCAAAATTTTCATTCATTGAGGATTATATTGTGTTATACACATATATTATTTTATGATGTGTATATACATATTCATTTATATAAAATATAATGAATTAATTTTTTATAATTGTTTTTATTTTTCATTTAATTTAATGCTTTCGTGGGGTATATGATTCTAAGATACTAAAATGGTAAGAGTTTTATATTATAATATCATCCTTTATTGGGATTGTATATGATTATGCTTCCAATGAAGAGATATTATGATAAATCTCTCAAAAAAACATTTATGTATCCTAAACTATGTTTATTCATGATATTTCCATGTAATATTACTATTTTTACAATCTATGGTAAATAAATTTGTTGAGAAAATGTTTTTAAAAAAACATGAATTCATTTAACCCTTTGGACGCAAATATGTTATTATCTAAAACCACAATTTATAAAAAAATGTTTTTAAACATTAGTTAATTAATTATAAAAATAATTTTTAACAAATTTTATCATAAAAAATAAACATTATCTTATGTTATATTCCAAATAATTCTTGTTTTGATTTTACTTAAAATGATGAAAGAATATTTCTATCATATTCATAACAAGGAAACATACTAACCATTTAATGTAAAATTATAAAGATATTCTAATGTATTAATTTCATTAAATTTTTTAATAGCCCTAATTTATTTGATTCATTCCTTTCAATTTTAAGAGGTTATTTTTAGAGAAAATGTTTTTATAATTGAATTTTATAGAAAAGTGTTTTCAACATGTTTTATGTTTTAAAATTTTATTTTTAAAATGAAAACAATAATTTCATTAAGAATGATTTTAATTTTATTTTTTTCATATTTACATTATTAACTGTAAAAAACATTATTTATTACATAACCTTCACTATGGATATTTGGAATATAAACCATCCTCATTATTTCTCTGGATTGAATAATATTTTTTTGATGATATTGTTATGAAACCCATTTCTTTTCCACTGGTTAATCATGTTTCAAGGAAATTTTTATGGAACTCAATTATTTTCTACAGTTAAATCACTTTTAAAGGCTATTTACAAGATACCTATTTATTTTCAAAGTTATATTCATGTTATAATGGTAATAATTATTATTTATAGGAGTTTTATGATGAATTTAATGCTCTATGTTGTAAGGACCCAAATTTTATTAATAAAAATTCCACTTGATATAATTAAATATCTTATTATGTAAATATTATATATAAATCATAAAAAACATACTTGGTTTTATGTTTTTTTATTTCTATATACCATTAAGAAATTTTTCCATTGCTAATATAGTCGTTAAATTGTGATCACATGATTAGTATAAAAATACGGCTTTAACAAGTCCAATTTAATGAGATAAAGGAAGTGATGGCCTCATCTTGTAGAATTTCTGAGTACATAGCCCGTTTTTTAGTGCACGGAAAGGAGGTGTCATCACTGGGCTTCTCGCATGACCAATCCTATTCTAGGCTTCAACATGTTAATCTTGAACTGACCCGCCTATAGGAGAGGTTTAAATTAATAGATATTACCCCTTGGGTAATGTTATCCAAGACACCCAAAGTGTATGTCACCATTTCATTACATACCCTTTGATCATATCCAGGTGTTATAAGTGGTTATCTAACAGTACCCTTGAACCATGATTGTGTGCTTTATTTTTGTATAAATAATATATATTTATTATTGTTAATTAGTAAATTGTCATTAACGCACAAATAATATTTTTATTTAATATTTAAAATCAATTAAGATATATATTTTTATGAATTAATTGATATTTTAATGAAATAATAATTAAATAATATATTATTACAAAATTAGTTTATATTAAAAATAAGTGATCGTATTATTTTTAGAAATCATTTTATAATTTTTATTAACATTTAAAAACTACTTTTTCCAAAACCCATGAATTTTCAATAAATCTTGATGTTTATTTTAAATGTGAAAAATAAAATATTTCGAAAATTATTAAGAAAAAAAAGAATAATATTTTTGGATTCAAGACATCAAAAATATCTAACGGTTAATTACTCATAATTTTCTGGGAGAGACGAATTTTTCAGTAAAAATTAAATATTGTTTCAATATATAATGTGTTTTATGACATAATAAAGATACAATAGTGATGTGTGAAAATTCTATAAAAAATATATCTAGAAAATATATATTTTTAATTTAAAATAATGTTATTTTATATTTTTATGATAAATTTTATGGTTCCTTAGTCGACCCTCCAAAACTTATAAAACATTTTAATTATAAAAATTATTTCCTTAAGAGTGTGACACAAATCCATCTAATAAAGCCTAATATTTCAATAAGATAGAAAATATGGATTATAAAATAATTTTTTAGAGTACCCTTTGGAAAAACCATGGGAAAAAGACCTGGGATGGTTTTTGGTTTTGATTAGTTTAATGTGTGGTGACCAAAACCTAAATAATAAAGTGCTCTCTCCATTCCTATATAAACCCACTCAACCACCCATTCATATTCACTCAAACCCTTTTCATCTCGACCAAACACTACCCTCCCTTCTTTATAATCCTCCCAAGGTAATCCATGGTTCCTAGATGCCTCTCTCAAGCCTCAATTAAACTATTAGGATCATAATTCTAAGTAACGGATTTCTTCCTTCTTCGTTTTTTTCCAAATATATTTCGGTTGTCATGCCCTATTTTCAATTAAAAATGTTTGGGTATGATTTATCACCTCCCCCATACATCCCTCCAAGTTTTTTAATGATGATATACCCCTTCCAATCTCATTAATTCCTCTCATTCACACATGTTACCACACTGAAATTTTGTAAGGGTTTTCTCTCTCCTCATTCACATCTAAGCAATTATTTTATATTATGAATCTAAATTCCATTAAATATCATGAAATATAAATATATATGACCGAATTAATATCCAATTAATCTACATATAATGATATACCATTTTATCCCTCATAACCGTTTTTTATGAATTCTTATGTCACGCTACTACGCTGCAAATATTGGACCAAGCTTTTCCAAGACCAAGTCATTGTGTAGTGAATACCATGCCCATTTCTCCATGAATCATATTCAATTTATGCCCATATAATTTTTGAATAAGGATAATCATGTACGATTTATAAATTACTATATCATGGAAAAAATGATGACATATAATAAATCCATGTTGTATGATCTATGTGGAACACTTATACCTGAAATGAAAAGATTAAGATGGATGCATGTTAATAGAGCTCCAATGCATTATGAAATGATTAGATTCATGATACTTAAAGTGGAATGAGGGTTTAATAATGCTTATTCATGTGAAATTATGGTTTATTTATGCTCCATTTTCAATGATACTTGGCTCATTCTTATGTAATGTTTAATGTTGTTGCCACATTTCCATGTAATGTTAATCATTCTATATCATTCCATTATGTTCATAGTTCTATTGTGATCCATTGATATGACTATTCCCAAAATTTGATATATTCTTCTTGTTATTCTTATTTTACTCCTCTACAGTACATTATAGATCTCCCTTTTAATATGCATGTCCTCAGGTTATCCCATTCAATGCTATGTACGATAGAATTTTGTGGTCTTGTAAAGGATATATTCAATAAAGATGTTGTGTATTATGTTCTATGTTGTTAGGAAAAGTTCCTAATTTCCCAATAAACTATTCCTCTCGATCATCACATTTTTCATAAGTGATGGCTTCGGAAATAAATTATGGTTAACTGTGTAGTAAAGTGTAGGGTTGTTATAGTTGATATCAAAAAGAAAGGTTTAGTTATTTTATAGAATGGGATTAGAAAACCCTAGTGAAAGACATAGGGATAACACTATGAATAATAAATACATCCCTAAATTTTTTTAGTATTTATTATGAGTTTTATCAATAAAATAATTCCCTATCTAAATATGAACTATAGAAGTGGCTCTGACAAAGATGTATCTAGGGGTAAAACCCAAAAACAGCACTTTGAGATAGACCTGAACGGGAACTGGTTCACGACAACGGGCCTTGCTGCACTCTTGTTTACGAAACTCCTAAGGGATATTTTTTTTTGATAAATTCATAAATATAGTATGAACAATTATTAAGGGAATTAAAAAAATACCCTAATAATATATGTTGGGAAGTTGATCATGGATTAGATAAATTTAAGTCTATAAGTTCACATGTCATGGAAATAAAAGTAATTTATCAGTTATCAATTTTTATCAATGGATTACCCTTTATTTGTTACCCATAACATTCCTTTTATTTTAGGAAATGGTCATTAATTGGATGACTTGGTATAACCACTAATATAAAGATCAATGTGATGATTGTTCTAATGACATTTTCAATCCAACAAGAAAAGGAATCACAAAAAATTTCAATTATAATCTATCAGTTAAATAGATTATTGAATAGAATCATGGGTCGAGATTAATGTTCAACCCCTCTATAAATAAAGGATGCAATTAATATATTTATGATACGACTGTTTCATACATTAAAGAGATCATCTACCCCCTAATTTTTCAAATAATGGACCAACTCCATTGAAATGATCATCTCCATCCTTCAATGATCTGAACTAGAGAAGGTTATTCTAGGTTCTTATCATATGGACGGTGAATCTAATAAATGGTTGACATTGATAAAAAATAAAAATCTTGATGAGGGGATCGAGGCATTGGATTGGAAGGATTTATGGAAAATAATTTAAGGTAAATATTTTCCTCATACCCTTAGAAATAAAATGGAAAGGTACTACATTTCCCTCAATCAAAAAGGGGACGAATCAATCAGTGCGTTTGTGGAAAAACTCAAAAGGGTAGCATGATTAGCCTATGAATTTTTTTTACTCTTGAATGTGTGGATGAACACTTATATTGTGGTCTGAATCATAGACTATAGAAATCCCTATAAATAATTGACTTGTAGAGATAAGAGTAAATATCCAGATATTGGCTTCAAGACTAAAGGGAGATCATAAAATATCAGGGGTATCATGGGCATAAGAAGTTTAAGGTATAATATAATTCTAGAGGACTTATCAATAAATACAATGCCTTTATAAAAATCCTTCACCCCAAATGACAATGGTGTGGGAAGAAGCACCCCATATTTTTCGTTAAGGGGTCGAGGAAATACTTTAGGTATGAAAGGGAGGGGCACATGTCCCTTAAATACTGACAAGAAAAACCTGCAGTTGTGACAGAGGAGAGGAGTGCTCTGTCCAACCCTCGACGTTTTGTTTGTTGCATCAACTATAAGGAGTCATAGAACTTTCAATACCAGTTCCTGAAGCAAAGGGTTTTTTGAGGCAACCAACAACCTCGAAGGCAGAATGGGTGAGCCTTTTCAATCTCTACCCTCGAAGTGAATCCTGATAATTAATAGGTGATAAGATTAGTAATTATTTATTCCATAAAAGAAAATATAATTTTTTATTCTATTTCTATGCATTTTTTCATATCCTTAATTTTAGTAGAACAAGCCCAACATCACCACTAATTAGGGACATAGAGATGTCAGTGAGAACCAAAAATGAAGAAATCATTGCTACTCATGAATATAACAACTCCTCTATCATATTTTTTTGATTTAGCATCCCATCAATCCTTTTCATACTCCATCTACTGGACTTTAATGAAATTTTTTGAAAGTATTGGCTTTCACTGTATAGATCCAAAATAAATTTCCATGAGAGGTAAATCACTCTTCATATAGAGAATCATCCCCCAATTATATTAATATTCAAGGAGTAGGATTAATTGTAAGATCCTTGGTTTTGAAGCTGTAAGACATTGAAATTTTCTTGATGTTATTCTAGAGTAGGGCGTTCAGACGGCATGTGATTTAGAGCCTTGGTGTGGAAAAAATTTAATTTTATGTGCATTCCCACTAGACATGCCAAATAAATAGAATAAATCCTAAACAGTTTCTCATAGGGGAAAAATGAGGGTATCGTTGAGTCTGGAATGTGTCGTTTACCCTAGGAGGTGTGTATCATTTGCAAGCACGTCCCTTATATGGAAAACGCCACTAGGGGTGTTTTCAAAATTTAGCGGCCTGGGGTGTGAACTTTACAACTTTTGAATGGAGGATTGGATTAAAATTCTTGAGACTTTCATTACATTCAAAACGTGGATTTTACCCTAGAGGAAGATTAACCCCGACACCACCGAAAGTTCAGTTATGGGGCCTATTGGTGTGAGTTTAAGTGATTCTCTACCTAAACACTTCTACCAACCCTCCTCATTCTTCCCCCTTGTTCTCCTTAGAGTAATCTCTCTCAACTGTGGAGAAATATCCTTCAAGCACCTCTCCCCACCTCTCCAAGGTGTGGGGGCTCTATCAGATCGTTGGTGAAGCGACGTGCTATGCCCAGTGAGGTTGGAGTTTGTGTTTTCATTTTAAATTTTCACATATATCTTTGAACTCAAATTATTGCATTGAAATGATGTCCAATTCTTGAGCGAAATCCATTTTGTGTAGGGCTCTATTCGATCATCCTAATGATCCTTTAGGATTTAATTTTCAAGTCTCGAGCTGTCCGAGGTGACCCCAGGAAGTTTTCTGGCCATTTTACTCATTTTACGGTGGTTCCAGGGGTTCCCGGTGGGTTTTTGGTGGTCTGGGAAGGCGGCCGGTGGAGACACGGCTCCCTGGCTGTGGTCCCAGGAGGCGGTCCCAGGCAGCGGCAATCCCAGGCAGTGGCGGACCAATGTGGCGGTGGCGGGTTTCAAGCGGTCCGGGCCGGCGGCGTACGCGGGTCGATGTCGGGGGGCCAGGCTGGCAGGCTTTTCCTATCAGCGGGAGGTGCGAGAAACTGAGGTAGGCACGACACCGGTCGGCCGACATAGATCTGCGCTTCACGGGTCCCGTGGAGAATTCGTTGGACCGGTTCAGCCAGTCCGGGTGACCTGGGCGGCCCACGTAGTGAACCGCAGTCCGCGGTGGACCGGTCGGTCCGGGCGGCCTAGCGGCAGACCGCCGGTCTGACGGGGTGGGCCAGCCCTGGCCCACCCTGTCTCCCTCTAATGATGTTAAAAATGCCAAAACTCGCAAACTGAGTGTTGGAATCACATTCCGTCTATGGTGACATAATCCTCGGACTCAGAAGGAGTTTTTGGTATGGTGTCGGGGATTTTTAATTCCCAGGATGGGAGCTCGGTGGCGAGACACGCTCGTTAAGTACCTCGCATGGATTCTTCTTTCTGATGGCATGAACACATCCACTGTCCATTTTTGGTTCCAATCAGTGACATTGTGACCCTATAATTGAGAATAATATGTCCAAGGTGGTTTTAGGCGTTGAATCTTGAGTTGATGTGTTGGCCCCATGGGTTGTCCTTTAAGTTGTGAGCAACGTTTTGCGACTATTTCATCAAACATCCTTTCGGGACGAATGAGTAGTCGTTTAGACGTGGTTTTCTGAGAGAATCATGATGGCGCAGTTCATCTGAGATTTTTGGGACCGAGGTGTGGGCCCCATAAGACTCCATACGTTCTTAAAGCGGTGTTGAATAACTTTTTCATCAGGAGTCCATTTCCAGCTAATTTATAGAATATCTCGTGTGTTTTTATGTGAGGATTACTACGGTGTAATTTTTTTGGGTATGGAGATCCCCTTTAGAGATCTCATTAAATGTGGAAACCTGAAAGAGCATTAGTCAGATATTCCTTTGATGCACTCCGAACCTACGCACAATAGTGATGTTAGTGACACTAAGTGATATCATGGCCAACAGTGAGTTATCTGACCAGTTTTGGCCTTACCCTCAAGTAGGGTTGGGAAGTGGGATACCCACCATTGTATTAGGGTTTACCCTCCAGTGAGGCTGGGCAGGGGGTTACCCGTTGACCATAGGTCTTACCCTCTAGTGGTTCTAGGTAGCGGGTTACCCATTGAAATTAGGGTTTACCCTCTTGCTAGGATGGACAGTGGGTTACCCGACAACCTTTTAGGGTTTACGCTCTCGTAGGGTTGGGCAATGGGTCACCTGACGACCCTTTTGGGGTTTACCCTACATTTGGGATGGGCAGTGGGATACCCGATGACTTCTTCCAAACATATCCATTCATATGAGGATGTTCAGTGACTTCTCTCCATAATTACATGAGTGGGACCCATTGATGCACGATTTTGTGATGGCATAGCTTTGAAATATGAGATGTTTGGTCATCAGGGACATATATCCTTAGAACTGTTGGGGACATTTCACGGGCTGAGCTTGGAAATATAGATCCCCTTATGCACTCATTCGGGTTTCTTATTGAGCATATATTTATATACCCCATTCTTCTGTTCCCACTCCATGGGTTCGGTTACTCTCATTCTAGGAGAGTCTAAGACACACTGGGTATGCCATGTGCTTTCCATGTTTAGATCCTCTTGGTTGGATGGGTCTACCCCCTTTCTCTCATTGGATTGAGCTCTACTGTATTTACAATACACTTTCATAGTTCCTTGTTCTGTCTAATGCTCACCGTTTTAGTACCTCCTTTGTTGCTCCCTCGAGCTGTCAAGGCATCCTACTGAGTATCTTAATACTCACCCCTTCTTGGGCTTTACTCGCACTTGGTGTGCCCTTGTAGACGATGGACAGGTCTATCAAGACTACAGAGGAGCGTTGAGGACATAGGAGCTTAGGCTGCGTTCAGTGGTCATAGTAGAACATTCAGGTGTCAGACTCACCATCTGTTTACTTTTGTTTACATGTTTCTAGGTTATGGAACATTTTGGGTTGGGCACGTGTTTTTCCATTTTTCTGTTCAGTATCTTGTCAGTACTTTTCACCACTTTACTTTTTCTTCTATTTATAGGTTGATGGATGACTATTGTGGGGTTATAGTTGTTTTTCATTTTTTTTTATTTAATACTCTATGCTTCTAAATTGAGTGGGTTGTGTGTGTACATACAGGTACATAGGAAAAGGCCTCCATGATATTGTTAAACTTTCGGTGCTTCTCGCCAGCCACTATCCAATGGAGGCGGGCTAGGGGTAGTTGCGGCACAATACCGGTAGGGTCGGGTCATGAAAAATTGGTATCAAATGTAGTTCGTTCATTCGGACATTGTTCTAACATCCTTAAAAAGGAATTGGTTGCGATTTAGGGAAATAGTGTCAACATGTCTTGAGAGGGGCTCTCAGACCAGGGAGTCCAGTGATGGTATGGGTGGCCGAAGTATCCATCCACCAGGACCCTTATAACCTGCTTGTCGACTCGGCACGCTGAGACATTTGTTGCAAGGAATTTTAGTACCTACATCCCGTAGGATTGATTCTTGGACTGCCCTTGTTGAGTCAGCTCCACTTTGTTATTACTAATATATATATGTGTGTGTGTGTGTGTGTGTTCTCATCTGATCGTGGTAATCCTTGATTATTTTTAGGATGAACCCATGACAACAGTCAGCCAGGTTACCCTCTCTAGTTCGTGACGATGACCATGTGAGCGATGAGGCATCAGTTCGGGGACCCTCATGTCATCCCTTTCCTCCTAGTGCTTTAGTAGTTTCCCTCCACATGGAGAGCGACAGTTAGTACTGACAGCACAGGCTGAGGTTAAGCACATGCTGAGTGTGTCCCAAGACATACAACATTAGCGGTCGCAGATGTTATGCGGGGACCCGGATCCCCAGGCAGCAGAAGACTGGCTCGAGTCCATGGACCAACTTTTTTGGCCGATACATACACCAGCAGACCAGATGGTAGCCCTAGCTACCAGCCTTTTCATTAGGACTGTCAGGCATTGGTGGGGTTTGGTTATGCAGAACCACGACGAGTCGTCTCTCACATGGGATAGCATCCAATATCTCTTCCAGGAGGATTACTCCCCCTTTTGTTTAAGATCTGTTCGGATTTATATGCTTCTAGAGCTGATGCAGGGTGGATGACCATGGTGCAGTACTCAGCCCAGTTTACTGATCTAACAAGCTACTCACAAGATATGTTCCGCGACAGTTACTTTCAGGTGTGGATGTTTGAGCAGGGCCTTTGTAGGGATATGTGTGCTAGTGTAGTACCCCTATGCATCCCTACTTATGTCGGGGTGCTAGAGCGGGTGCTCATGTTGGAGATATTCTTAGATGAAGGATGCCAGCTTTCAGGGCCTTGGAGTGGCCGCTTCTGAGGAGAGAATTTGGTGACAGGAAGGTGGCAAGGATCTGAGCCTCATACTGAGAGGCCCTTTTGTGAGCAGACACAGGGGTAGGGTTGTACACCGTAGCGACACCATAGAGCACCGGGGTAGGAAGAATAGAGCCAATGTTTTTCCTATGACGGATGAGGTCACCTAGCACGGTACTTCCCGACCGGGCATACCGAGCAGTCGTTGTAGGCAGTGGGCGCACCGCAACGGCAGAGGCAGCATCGTGACCAGGAATCCCCTAGGCGAGGATATGGTGGCCCTCAGGGAGGCGGTGCAGGTAGAGCAGCAGGACCTGAAGGTTGGGGACGACGTTTTGAGGTCCTTCCACATCCACCACTGGGTGGCCCACGCTAGGCTCAGGGAGCTGGTGGTAGGGGTCGCGGGCAGCTTTATGTTATGGGTGTTCGTGACCCCCCAAGACACGAGATGGTCCAAGGTACTCTTTGTGTTTACTCTATTCTTTCTTTGGTACTATTAAACACAAGCACCAGCCACTCATTATATCACTTCTTTTGGTATGGGAGTAAGAGCTTCCCATATAGTCACTGACACCTGCACTTAGCCTCGCGGTTCCTATGGGAAGTGCCTCTTTAGTGACCTTTATCTGTAGACAGTGAAAACTATCATTTGGAAGAGATATTTTCACGTTGGACCTTCCAGTCATCATGATGGAACCTTACGAAGTTATCCTGGGAATGGATTTTATATCTTTGGTTCACGCACAGATCGACTATAGTAAAAAAGAATTCAAAAGAGTGCACATTGATGGGATGAGGTTCAACATTCTAGGTGAGTGAGACCTCGTAGCAGAGTAGACGGGCACTTTGAGCATGAGACCATAGACTTTTTCTCACCAGTTGGCAAGCATGGATCTCAGAACTATAGATTCTATAGGCACCTATATCTCTACCATTATATATTATTACATGGACGTCATTCCCGAGGATGTCCCAGGACTACCTCCGAGGTGAGATTTGGAGTTTTTAATTGACTTGTTTTCAGGGACTGCCCTGATATCATGTGCAGCATATCAGATGGTACCCACAGAGCATCAGAAGCTATTACTTCAGATGGACGACCTCAATGAGAAGGGATTCATTAGGTCTAGTGTGTCCCCTTGGGCATCTCTAGTTTTTTTTGTAAAGAAGGCATTTGGGAGTATGAGGATTTTTATGGATTATCGTAAACTGAATCAGTCTATGATAAATAAAAAGTACCATTTGTCGAGGATCAATGACCTCTTCTACTAGTTGAGAGGTGTGATGTGGTTCTCCATGTTTGATCTTCGATCTAGTCACAACTAGTAGCAGTTTTGTGAGGATAACATCCCGAAGATGTCTTTCCATTGTCGATATGGGCATTATGAGTTTTTGGTGATTCCCTTCGGCATGACGAATGCCCACGTCATTTTCATCGATTTGATGAACCAGATATTCCAGTCGTACATAGATCAGTTTTTTGTTGTCTTTCTTGACGACATTCTAATCTACTCTGTGAAGGAATAGGGGCAGGTGGAGCATTTGAGGATGGTCCTAGACTTACTCTGAGGGAACCAGTTGTTTTGGAAGTTCTTGAAGTGTTAGTTCAAGATTCATGTGGTTCCCTTTTTGGGGCATGTCACTAATGAGCTGGGATTGGTCGTACATCCCACAAAGATAGAGGTAGAGCTTGCTTGGTAGCCACCCAAGAATGCGTCAGAGGTGAGGATCTTCCTTGGTTTGGCAGGGTACTACTGGACGTTTTTGGATGATTTTTCTCGGATTGTTTCCCCATTGACCACATTAAAACGGAATGGAAGACCATTCACCTGGACTGATCAATGCTAGAAGGCATTCGAGGAGTTAATATAGAGGCTGACTAGTGCTCCAGTGTTGAGGCTGTCAGAGGAGGGCGTGGAGTTCGTGATATATTGCGATGCTTCATGAGCTGGGCTCTGATGTGTACTGATGCAGTAGTGGGAAGTGATTGCATATGGGTTGAGGTTGTTGAGGCCCCATCAGAAGAATTATTCAACCCACGATTTGGAGCTGGCAGTCGTGGTCTTCACCTTGAGGTTATGGAGACACTACCTTCTGGGTGACAATTTTGTGGTCTACTCAAACCACCAGAGCCTCAAGTACATCTTCACTTAGAGGGATTTGAATCTGCTGCAGAATATATGGCTGGAATTTCTGCAAGACTGTGATGTCGAGATAGTCTACTCTCCAGGGAAGGGAAAGGTAGTAGAAGATTCCCTTAGTAGGAATTCTTAGGCTCGTTTAGTGCGGGAAGCTTCAGAGGAGTCGACTTCCATGCGGATGACCTTGGTGGAGCAAGAGGGTATGGTTTTTCTGCAGTCGATGGTGTTGACTCATTCGATCCTGGAGCATTTGAGAGAGTCGCAGTTGGGGGATGCCGACAGTGAGGTACAGCATGATCAGATAGCCATGGGCGACGCACCTAATGGGTATTGTGAAGAAGGGAGTCACGAGATCATGTTCCAGGGTGCGAGATGTAGTACCAGTGGAGATGCGGGAGGAGGCGATGCGGTAATTCCACACATCTCCATTGGGGCTATATCCTAGTGTAGGGAAAATGTACAGAGACCTTCAGCGGCAGTTTTAGTGGTCTTTCATGAATCGGAGAATAATTGAGTTCGTTTCTCGGTGTCTTACTTTTCAGAAGGTGAAGGCGATGCATCGGGTTCATGTAGGGTTGTTGCAGCCCCATGATATCTCACCGTGGAAGTGGGATGGCATATCTATGGACTTCTTCATAGAGATTCCATGCATAGCGAAGGGACATGATTCCATTTGGTTGATAGTAGACTTATTCATGAAGTTGAAGAATTTATATTCCATTAGGGAGCAGAGCTCAGGGGAGATTCTAGGGTATCTGTTTGTTAGGGAGATCGTCCTCCTTCACGAAGTACCATTGATGATCGTCTCCGACTGTGACACATGGTTTACATTGAATTTTTGGTGATTCCTGCATGAGGAATTTAGGACTCGGCTGTACATGAGTACTGCTTTTCACCACCAGACGGATGGGCAGACCGAGTGCAATATCCTGGTGATGGAGGATATGATCATGGCGTGCATGTTAAACTTTTTCCTGAGCAGGGAGGATCATCTGCCCTTGGTGGAGTTCGCATAAAACAATAGTTACCACTCTACTATCAGCATGGCACATTTTTATGACCTCTACGGGAGACCCTTTAGGTCACCATTGTGCTTGAAGGAGGTTGGGGAGACCTCCCTCACGGGCCTAGAGTCGGTGCAGCTGACGACGGAGAAGGTGCAGGTCATTCATGAGTGGAAGCGGATAGATCACAACAGATAGAATTCCTATGCAGACCGTTGTCACATGCCTTTGGAGTTTGAGCTGGGGGATAATTTCATTTTGAGAGATTCTATGCGGTGTGGTACACGAAGGATCATCTGGGATGGCAAGCTATCCCCGATGTTCATTGGGCCCTTTGAGATCGTGTGCAGGGTCGGTGAGGTTGCCTACCATCATTCTTTACCCCCACAACAAGAGAGGGTGAATGAAGTCTTCCATATGTCGTAGATGAGTAAATACGTGCATGACCCCATGCACATTATCAACTGGGGTGAGTTGGACATTGAGGATGGGGCCACCTTTACGAATCACCTGGTGGCGATTGAGGGCCGGCAAGAGTGGACACTGTGTGGACAAACTATTCCTTTAGTTCATGTGTTGTGGTAGCATGGGGGGGTGTAGGAGAGCACCTGGGAACGATATAGCCAGATGCGTGCTTAGTATCCTATGTTTTTTTTGTATTTTTTTTGGGATGAAAAACATCCATGAGGGAATGATATAAGAACCCAGTATTTGAGCCTGTAAGACATTTCAAGTTTCATGATGTTATTCCAGAGCAAGGTGTTCAGACGGCATTTGATTCTGAGAATAGGTGTGGCCGGAATTAAATATTAAGTGCCTTCCCCCAGGACACACCAAATAAATAGAATAACTCCTAAAAAGTTGCATGTATGGAAAAACTGAGGGTACTGTTGAGTACAGAATGTGTCGTTTACCCTAGGAGGGGTGTAACTTTCAAGGGCACGACCCTTCTGTGGAAAATGCCACACAGGGCGTTTTCGTAATTTATCGGCCTTGGGAGTGAACTTTACAATTTATGAACAGAGGCTAGGATTAATATTCTAAGATCGTTGTTATTCTCACAACTTGTATTTTACCCTAGAGGTGGCTTAACCCCAACCCCGTCGAATGTTCGTGTGTGCGACCTACAGGTGGGAGTATAAGTGTTTCCATACTTAAAAACAACTTCCACCACTTTTCATTCTCCCCCCTTGTTCTCCCTGGAGGAAGGTCTCTCAACTGAGGAGAAAACTCTTTCAATTCCCCCTCCCCGCCTCTTCAAGGTGCGGTGGCTCCAACGAATTGTCGGTGAAGCGATGGGCTACGCACAGCGAGGTAAGAGTTTGCGTTTCCATTTTAAATTTCTTCATATACCTTTGAACACAAATTCTTCTGTCGAAATGAAGTCTAATTCTTGAAAGAAGTCCATATTCACATTTTTCCCAATTCGAGCTTCCCAAAAATCCTTTATGATCAAATTTTTGAGCCCCGGGGTGTCTGGGGTGACCCCAAGAAGATTTCTGGCCATTTACCGGTTTTTCGGTGGTTCTAGGTGTTTCCGGTGGGTTTCATGTGGTCTGGGATGGTGGCCGGTGGCAGTTCGGCTCCCGGGTAGTGGTCCTAGGTGGCGGACTTAGGTGGCGGCTGTCCTAGGTGGTGGAGGTGGGCTTCAAGGGGGGTCGGGCAAGTGGTGTAAGCTGGGTGACGTGGGGGCTAGGTGGGACGGCTTTTCCGGTCAGGGGGAGGCACAAGACACCTCTGTCATCGCGACCCTGGTTGGCCGACAGAGACCCATGATTCGTGGGTCTCATGGAGAAGGCATCGGGCCGACTGAGCTAGTTCGTGTGACATGGGGTGGCCCGCGTGTTAAACTGCGGGACGTGGTGGTCCGGGCAATCTAGGCGTCCCCGCCGCGGACTGTCGGTTTGAAAGGGTGGGTCAGCCAAGGCCAACCCCATCTTCGTTCGATGATGTTAAAAATGCCATAACTCTCAAACCAAGAATCAGATTCACATTCTGTCATCAGGGACGAGACCCTCGGATTTAGACAGAGGTTTTAAGTTGGTCTCGGTGATTTTTAATTCCTGGGATGGGAGCTCGGTGGCGTGACACGCTCGTTAAGTATCTCGCTGGGATTCTTTTTTCGGATCACACCAACACATCCAGAGTCCGTTTAAGGCATCGTTAGCCGCATTGTGACCCTCGCGTTGAGACGATGTTGTCTAGTATGGTTTTAGGCATTGAATTTGGAGTTGATATGTGGGACCCATGGGCCATCATTTATGTTGTGAGCAATGTTTTGCGACTTTTTACTCAGAAGTCCTTTAGTGGCGAATGAGTAGCCATTTTGACGTCTTTTTCTGAGAGAATCAGGACGGTGCAGTTTTCCCGACCTCTTTCAAGACTGAGTTGTGGGTCCCACGAGATGCATTATTATTATAAAGTGGTGTTGAATAACTTTTTTCGTCGGGAGTCTGTTTCCAGTGAGTATGTAGTCTATCTCGCATGTTTTTTCATGAGGATTACAATGGTGTAATCGATTTTTCTGTGTGGAGCCACTTTCTAGATCTCATTAAATGTGGAATCCTGAAAGGGCGTTTGTCAGAGGTTCCTTTTATGAACTCCAAACCTACACATGGTAGCGATGTTAGTGACATCTAGTGATGGCACATGCATCATGGAGTTATCAGACCAGTTCCGAGCTTACCCTCTAGTAGGGCTGGGTAGTGGATTACACAACGGGGTATCAGGGTTTACCCTCCAGCGTGGCTGGGCAGTGGGTTACCCATTGACCTTAGGGATTACCCTCCAGTATGTCTGGGGAGTGGGTTACCCATTGACATTAGGAATTACCCTCCAGCAGGGCATGTGCAGTGTGTTACCCGAAGACTTTTTTGGGTTTACCCTCTAGCATGGTTGGGCAGTGGGTCACCCCATGACCCATTTGGGGTTTACCATCCAGTTGGGCTAGGTAGTGGGTTACTTGATGACTTCATCCAGGTTCAGCCCATCCGATGAGGATGGTCAGTGACTTCTCTTGATGATTACCAGAGCGGGACCCTTGGTTGCGTGATTGAGCGATGAGATAGCAATGACGTACGAAACATTTGGGCATCTGTGATGTATATCCTTAGAACTGTTGGTGACATTCCCTAGGATGATCATGGAGATATAGATATATTACGCACTCGTTCGGGTTTCTTTGTGAGCATATATATATATCCCTAATTTTTTTCTCACTCCTTGGGTTTGGTTACTCTCCTTTTAGGAGGGCCGAAGACATGCGGGGTATGCCACATGCTTTCTGTTTCGAGATCCTCTTTGTTGGATGAGTCTAACCCAATTCTATAGTTTAGTTGTGATGCACTCTATTTAATGTACTCTTTCACTCTTCCTTGTTCTATCTACTGCTCACCATTTTAGTACCTCCTTTGTTGCTCCCTCTAGATTTCGGGGCATCCTATAAATTATCTTTATACTCACCCCTACTTGGGATTTTCCTTCACATGATGTGAACATATAGACGACAGACAGGACAATCAAGACTACATAGGAGTGTAGAGGACACAAGATCTTGGGATACATTCTGTGGTCGAAGTAGTAATTACTGGTGTGAGACTGACCTGTTGTTTACTTTTGTTTACCTTTTGTCGGGTTGTGGCCCCTTTCGGGTTGTGTGTGAGTTTTTCCCTTTTTCTGTTCAATATCTTGTCAGTACTTTTCATAACATTACTTTTTTTCTATTTAGTGGTTGATGAATGGATGTGTATGGGTCATAGTTGTTTGTCCTTTGGTCTTATTTTTTACTCTATGCTTCTACATTGAGTGGGTTGTGTGTGTGTGTACAGGTACTTAGGAAACGGCCTCCCCGAGATTGTTACGCCTTCAACGCTTGTCGCCTGCTGCTGGCCTATGGGGCAGGCATGTGGTAGTTGCGGCTCGAGACTGGTAGGGTCAGGTCATGACATTAATTTTCATTAAAACCATCTTTTTAAGAATGGATATCACATCCCTATGAGAATTTGTATCTTTCCTAGATGATTGAGTATAAGGAAGCAATCATACTTGAATACATTCCTATTTTGAGGAAATTCGCCGAATTGTTTCCAGAGGAATTTCATAGTATTCCTCATATAAGTAATGTTGAATTCCCAATTTACCTTATACCTGGGTCATTTCCAATATCCAAGATCCCATATATAATAGATGTGGTGGAGCCTGAGAAGATAAATAAAGAACTTCAATAGAATCTGGATAAAAGGATTATACGCCCAAGTGTTATACCATGCGGTGCAACCGTCCTCTTTGTCATGAATATGGATGGGTAAATGCGTCATTGAATTGAATATCATGAGGGCGAAAAAATCATGATATAGAGAAAGTATCTTCGAACAATAATTTGTGACTTTTTCTATCAGCTATATGGTTCTCTATACAACATTATCTTGGATCTACAGTGGGGATATTACCATGTTCGGGTGAAGAATGAGGATGTATTTATGACTACTTTTATTATAAGATACCAACCCTATGAATTCATAGAATTTTCTTTCGGACTCACTAATTCTCCAGAAATCTTCATGGACATGATGAATAGAGTCTTTAGAGATAACCTTGATAAATTTGTGGGAGTATTTATAGATGATATTTTAATATACTCTAAAAATAATGAAGAGCATGGGAAGAATCTAATTAATGAACTATAGACATTGTGAATGGTGATCCTCTATGTAAAGTTCCACAACTATGCGTTCTATTTGAATGAGGACTCATTTAAAGTCATATCATCAGAGGAAATAGAATAACTGTGCATTTCTCCTAGAAAACTACGATTGAGGGATGGATGAGGCCAACATAGACAATGGATATTCATAGTTTACTTGGGTTAGCTAAATATTATCTCTGATTTGTGAAACATTTCTCACGATTATCGAACCCTCTTTCCATGATACCTCAAATGGGAGTAAATTTTTATTGGAGTGCTGAATATGAAGAATGATTCATGGAGTTTAAAGGGAGGTTTATCACTATTCCCATGCTCACACTACCCACAAGTGAAGATTTTTTTTTTGTAATTTAGTGATTCATTGAAGAAGGGACAAGGATGTGTGTTGATGAAAAATGACCAATTCATTACCTATTCTTCGAGGAAATAGAATGATCATGAGAAAAAATATCTAACTCATGATCTGAAGATTTCTATAGTAATCATCCATTTAATATTTTAGAAACATTAACTGTTTGGGAAGAACATTGAAAAATACACGGATAACAAAAACCTCAATTATGTATTCATAGAGAAATAATTGACCTGCCCCAAAAAAATGGTTATAGATGATCAATGACTATTAAAACTCAATCCATTAACACCCAGGGAAAGAAATCCAGGAGGTTGATGCTCCAAGTAGAAAGGACCCAATGATTCTTTCATTAATTAGTACTGAAAAATATCCAATATTCTTATATTGGATGGATATAGACATGGGATACATAATGAAGAAAATAACTTCAATCATTTCACTAATGATTTCACAATCACCAATCATGGGGAGGTTAAAGTATGCTCAGATGGAAGGTGTATAAAGTTAAAAGATAGTGAATACTATCAGAAGTGGGAAACCTCTAGAGTTTAGTGCGAATGAAGAAGTAAATGTGTGATTCGTGACAAGACTTTGAGTTCTATCAAATCTGGAGTCAAAGATAGAACTTTTGGATGAAACACTTAGTTTGAATTTTTCTATTCACTTAGTAAACAGAATGATGTATTGAGATCTCAAAGATCATTATTGTTGGGATAAAATGAAGAATGATATCACTGAGTAAACATCAATGTTCCTTGAAAGCCAACAAGTGAATGCTGAGAGGAAGTATTCTAAGTTGATGGTGAAACCATTACCTATACTAGCAAGGAAATGAGAGAATATGACTATGGGCATTTTCACAGGACTTCTGAAGATATCTAAGGGAAACAATTCTATCTAGTTTATCGTGCATCATCTTACAAAGGCTTCACACATCATTGTAATTTGATATGATTTTTCATTGGATCAATTGGTATGGATATATATCAGAGAAGTGGTAAGGCAGTATGGAGTACCACTTTCGATTGTATCTGATTGAGATCCAAGATTCACCTATATGTACTGGAAGAGTATCTAGCACTCTATAAATACTGATGTAAACATTATTATGAATTATCATCCTCAAACTGATGGTCAAACTGATCGGGATATCCAAACTCATGAGGAAATGTTGATAGAATGCTCAATGGAGTTCAAATGAGTATTGCATCAACATCTTCTTCTGGTTGAGTTCTCTTACATTAATAGTTTCCACTCAAGAATCAAAATGGATTCTTATGAATCCCTAATGAGAAGATGTGCAGAAGAGCAGCATGTTTGGATAATGTTAGAGAGAATAAACTCATAGGTCCATAAATGGTCGACGAAATTGATGGATCGGGTTATACCAAATATACACAAGAGGGGGGGGGGGGTGAATTGTGTATTTTACAAATTATTTGTGAGATTGTGTTCTATCCTTTTAATTTTGTCAGATATATTAATTCATTGGAATTTAAAATAGTAGAGACACACAATATATAGTGGTTTGGGGAACATAAGGTCCTAGTCCACTCCACCAATGCTCTACTCCATGATCTTGGTGATTTTCACTTTTTGGTCCTCTTATCAACAGACCATTCCACAACTGAGTACTGGCAATTGACACAATTACAAACAAAGGCAAAACCGAGCCTTTTGGTTCAATCACAAAACCAACACAACTTAGTATGAGAAGTCAGTCACTCAAGATGAAAAGAATTATATGTCCATTGGAAATACATTCACTTTGTTCTTTACAATTGAAACAGAATAAAATTGACAATAGATGGATCATCATCTTCAGAAATAATGATCTTCAAGTAACATTAGTTATGAGTCGATCCGGTTGTAGTAAATATATAAATATAATTCTCAACCTCAGTAATAATAGATTCACAATAGATCTTCGATATCTAATGAGTGAATCTTCTATCGTGTTTCTTTTTCTTCAATAAACAGAGTTTTGTCGCTCTTCATAATAGCAGATCTATAATTATTGATTATCTCAATTGTATCAACATTCTCGAGCAGCATATTTTGTATATCATAAGAGTATCTGCTCTTGTGTTCTTTTTTTTGACCTTGTATGTTATATATATATAATTTCTAAAAATCAAAATATATTGATCACTTTCACTACATAGTCTAATAAAAAAGTCGCATTCTGACTTTTGATATTCAAAAATTTGAAAAAACATAACAGTAATGACTCCATTAAAAATTCCGCATGAAAATCTCATTTTAAATTAATCCTTTGAATCATTCATAAACGGATTTGAATCAGTAAAAAACACTTTAAAATCATAATTTAATCGGGATTGAAATCACCCTAATAATTCTCTTTTAGACCATTGCATAATAGTATCATCTTTAGTTATCCAATTCCAAACATAATATTGAACTGTATATCATGAATATTATGAATGAAAGATAGATAAAAAAATTTAAGGTTGATGATGCATCCTTCAAAAATAAAGCTTAATAGAAGCCTACGGTTGATAAAAAATCATTGGTTGATCATCCATACTTTTCTTTCCAACATTCAAACGTATGATTAATGATCCATACTTTTATATGCATCGAAATGAATGGTACATGATCCAAATTTTTTTATGAAATGTAAGGTTGTTCAAAAAAGTATGGTTGATGAACCATACTTTTGAGAAACAATCATAAGGTTTAAAACTTATGTAAAATTCTTCTTCAGTTCTTTTCCAATATCTGAAACATAGGGTTCCATCCTAACATAGGGTTATTCTTCCATAATTTTCAGATAACATATGGTTGTTTAACCATACATTTCTAATATCTCATAAAGTATACACTACATTACATCCTTACTGTATGCTTCTCCACATTTGGTATGAGCAGTGTTTCCAGAATATGATTACGCAGTTCCCGATTATGTAGAGCATGAACCATGTTTCCGAAACACAATAATGTGAATACTTTAGAAATTAATTCTCATTGTTCAAGAACATAAATATTTCATCCAGTAATAAAAATATAATGAATAATAAATTCCATAAATACACATAAAATAAAATCATTATAATACAATTAAGGGTATTTTGGAGCATCAAAATCATCATAAAGTGATAAAGTATTATTCTGAACAATCTCCCTATTTTTAATAAAAATATTCTGTGTTGTTGAAATCAAAAATTACTCAACAATCTACCCATTTTTGATGATCACAAAACACTTAAAATAATAAATGAAATCAACTTCCAAAATTAATTACATATAGTATATAATTTTTCTTAGTTAAAAAAATATTTAATTTTTAGAATATAATTTCAAAAATAAATAAACATTGTGTTTTCCGTACTCATAAAAATAAATTTCTCCACCTTTTTCTGAAATGAAAAAAAATAGAATAAATAAAAATGTGTATCCAAATTTCTCCCCCAATAAAAAGTGTTAGTAAAAATTCTCCAATAAATTTAAAATAATGATTTATAACATTTAAATTACACTATGAAATTGTTAAAATAAAATATTGTGTCGATACAAATTTCTCCCCGTTTTGTGATACCAAAAAGAATGTTACAATATGGAATAGAACATATTTTAATGTAGCACTAAACATAAATAAATAATATTATTAACTTTTTTCAATAAGTGAATCTAGTTTACCAACATATCTAAAAAGGACAATAAAACAAAAAGAAACACACTAATATAGAATGAAAAAAAATTTCCTTGAAAATATGTAACAATGACAATCATGATGATCATAAGAAGAAAGGTATAGTAAGGGTATGAGATATGGTCTATCTCCTCTAAATTACGTCCTTCATTTCAGTCAACTACTCTTGCATCATTCACATCATGCCATCTCCCAACTTGATAATAAGATATCTATTCTCCTGAGTCATATGAATATCTTCTATCATATTTACTCTGAAAAACACATGAATCCTTTCTTCCTTATTCATAAATAGAAATAACTTCGCGGTGAACTGAGTCAATACAGTTCTAATACATTCATTACATAAGGTCAAATGATCAACTAAATACTTTTGATTATCTAATAGCATAGAAAATGGGGAACAATTTCATTGAAGGTATAGCAATCTTTCATTCATATTTCTCATTACTGTTGTGATAACCTAAAATCATCTGATTAAACTAGAATTTCATTTTTAAACACTTCAACTTCCTCCTTTAAAACTGAACTAGCTTTAAGGTTTTGAAATTTCAACTGTTCTCGCCATAAGACTCTCCTCAGTGTAGCAATTTCATATTCCAAACTTGAAAGCTTCATTTCAACTCTTCTACTTCCTTATTCATTGAATCAGTAGAACCTTGTGCTTGATTCTCATCCAGAGTTTATACATAATGAATAAGCACTATAGGTATTGACTTTGCATCATATTTCTCATTATCTTTCTCCTGAGAAGGTTTTTCCACTAACTTTTCCTCAGTGACTTTCACATACTCTTCCATTGATAAATTCTCATTCAGCTCCTCTGTATGTACTTCAGAAACATTTTCATCTTGAATTTTAGCATTTGATGGAGGTTTCTCCTCATGAGCATCATTTTCATCTATTTCCTCTACATGGTTTTCAAAAACAATTTCCTCTTTAATTATATGAGGACTGGACACTTCTACATCACCTAGAATTACCTCATTTTCTTTTTCATTTTATGTTTCTAATCTAGCCTCTATAATAGTTCCAACATCAACTACAACTATTACCTCTTATTGAGCCTCCACTCCTTTTTCAACTTGAGGAGTGATCTCTTTAACAACCAAAGATTTTATAAGATATATTCATTTTAATTTCTTTCATTTCTTCTGTTTTACGCTAGACAAGATTATGTTGCTCTATACACAACACCGTATTAGATTGCAGTATACGCAACACTAATCTTGGATCGTATTACACACAATTTCATGTTTGTTTGATAGTAGTTATTCTACGAAACATTGAGTATATATATATATTCAATGTATTTTGTTATACGTAACAATAAAGGAGTCGTGCACTACACGCAACCCTGACTTGGCTTGCATTACACGCAATCGCGACCTTTCTCGATAGTATGTGTTGTACGCAATATCGGGTTTTACTAAACAACGATATCCTATTAAAATATTATTATAACTAGCAGTTATGAATAGTAATACCCACTTTTTGATATTTTGTAAATTTTATTTTTCAAAATGGACATCATTTTTGGATTCGGAATATAGAAATTATCTTATGGTGAAATTTTGGTACTTTTCGAATAACTTTCATATTCTGATGTATAGTGAAAATTACTAAATTTTAATTAAAAACAACTTTTTAATAGAAATAATTAATAGTGATAAATTATTAATTTGAGTGGTTTTAAAGTATATTTGGAATATATTTTTACCATTTAATACAATGTTTTTCATTGGATGTAATTTCACATTTAAACCAGCCATAAACAAGTGTCAATCTTTTGATAGTTATTATCTCTTAAGAACACGCTATTTGTTTTGACAACGGGAATTAATTTTGAAATTAATTAATGCAACTGATATGTTTTGAATTTGGTAAAATAGACATCATTTATGAATTTATAATATCAAATATAGCTTAGGCCTAATTTTTGGTATTTTTCTGGAAACTTTCATTTTCTGATGAATAGTGAGACTACTAAGTGGTAGTTAAAAAACTGAATTTTACATAAAACATAATTATACCGCTTCTGTGAGTGGAATTTCAAGAATACAAGAGACACGATTAATATCAATCACTAAAATTTGGTTCAATGAGATAAAAATAATTTTTGGTGAATAGTAACTTCCTACTTTTTAACCACGGTTAAAAGTAAATAGGGTAATTAAGGGTAAAAATGATATTATTATTACCCTGACACATGTACTAAGTGTAATTCGCCCAAAAAAACCTTAGGAATAAAATATGACCATTTTGGACCACTTGGATTATATTAGGACATTTATTGTTAATTTATTTAAAGAAGGGTTAAAATAGTTAAAATCAAAGTATAATAACTAAGTCATTTTTAATATAGGGTTATAGATAATATAAATTCGACTATAAATATTCAACCGAAATCTAAAATGATTTCCTACATAATGGTATTTTATTTGTAAATTTTAGACTTAAAATAATTTAATTTATTTATTACACAATGATGATGTAGTAATTATCTTATTAATGAAATATTGACTTAATTGATGTTATAAATACACAAATAAATGTAACTTGAGACTTTTTATGAATTCCAATAATTTTCTATGTTTATGTGACAAGTTATTATTGATTTATTTAACTTCTTTAGAACTAATCATTCTGTTATGATTTTCACAAAAATCAATAACCAAATAGTGTCAAAATTGACAAAAAATAGTTTTTAAAACAAATATTATATTATTAATTGATATTATATTACTAAAAATCTAATGCTCGGCCAATATACATATATAATGATAGGTTTATCATTAATGGACCACTTGGGGATCTCCTGGATGTATGTGGTTTGTTTATTAACTATATAATAGAAAAATACGAAGTGACATTGTAAATCTCAATCTAATTAACTAAGAGTGAAAACTAAAAGATAAGGTTAATATAATGACATAAACTAGTCTAAATTCTATTTGATGAGAGTATTTCAACCCATACACACCTTAGCTTCGAAATAAATCTATTTGGAGCTATTAAAAACTGAATATGACTTAATAAAAAAAATATTTTTAGTTTTTCCAAAGGATCCCCTCTCCTCCCTTATAAAAGGGAACCTCCTCCCTCTCTTCCTCACACCAATTTGAGCCTTAAAGCTCGGCCAAACCCTGAAAAATTCTCTTCTATACTTACATAAAAACATCCTAGAGGTTCTGGTCTTCTTAAAAGACCAATTTTAGTTCCCTAAGAGGAGGTCTCAAAGAGGCGCTTCAAAGAAGAGGTAATGTCCGTTACTGATTCATTCAACTTTATTTCTTCTTCCACTTCTTCTTCTCTAGTTGTTTCATTATGAAGTAAAAACATCAGTATCACTCATATAGTGATATGATATTATAAGTATGAAACAACCATATTTCACCATCTATCCATCCTACGGAAAACAAAATCACCGCGAGTGCGTACGTACAGAATACCGTCTCCACGCCATGTTGTAATCTATTTTCCACCACCACCTTACTTAGATGGGTATAATGGTGAAAGTAATGAATATATATGATTATTGTAAAGTTATATTGATTTTTTAATATTATACATACACTTTAATACTACTACATGATCATGGGAATGATATCATTACTCGTGCGTACGTACGGACTACCATCTCCACGAACACGATGAGATTCATTTTCCATGATTAACCATTCATTAATGATTATAAAGTATATATAATGAATAATAATGAAATTTATGACATAATAATACTACTGGATTTATGTATATATATATATATATATCTTTCATCCATTTAGTTTCATTCAATTCAATAAGGAAACGAAAACAACGTTCATACGTACGTATGACATACCGTCTCCATGAATGGTGTATTTCATTTCTTTTATCGATCTATAATATATATATGTATATGATTAAAATATATTATATATAAATAATGTTTTAAATTCTGTAATTATTAAAATCAAGAAATATTTAATAATATCAAGAACAACAAGTCCAAACACCTATGATAAATAAAACTATTTAACCCAAAACGCTGCTTTAACATGGAACTTACAAAAAAACGGGTAATATAAAGTCATAAGTGAAACATAACTGATATCATAACAATGAATATGGTTCTGTAATAACTAAATGATATTATTTAGATCATTATACACAAGTTTCAGATACGTACGAAGCATATCGGACCTAAGGTAAGGGATAACCTTTCCAATCTCATTATTATCCGAGATTGTTTATACGTAAGTATTTACTAGGGTTACATTTATCATCCATGTCCATGTTTTCCAAAAATGTTTTCATAAAATGTTTACTATTCATCCATTAATGTTTAAATTCATTTTTACCCTTTATTTACATTTTACCACATTGTATGAATGGTCTCTTTCCTTTGGTTACCATATAAGGTACTTTTTGTCTTTTCCAACAAAAGTACGAGAAGAATGTTTTTTTAGCATATATGGCATGAAACGATTTTTACAGTTTTATAAAGCCTTGTTTTCATGAAACTTCCTCCTAAATATTTCATGACTATTTTCAACCAAATCATTTTCTTTTAAAATTGCATGACATTTTGTGAAAAGAAAACCATTTTGAAGAAAAATGGATATTTTCCTCAAGAATTCATTTCAAGTGTTTTATCAAAACCATTTTAATCTTAAATGAAATTATTTCACATGTGTATGTTTCAAGTATTATGTATCCTTGATTTTCATGGTTTCACATATCTAATGATGAAATGATATCGAATTGTTTTGAATGGATTACGTTAGGACAGAATAATGTGTATGAAACCCATTTTATTCTTGGGTTATGATGAATGATTTATGTATATATTGTGGCCCACGAAAGAATGATTTCAATATGAGATGGATGGTACCTATATATCCATCCAGTGCATTGGGTGATGATTTATATCTCATGAGATAGACATGGCTAGAACAACAAGTTAAACCAGTTCAGTAATACAGGACTGGAACGGGGAGTGAACTCGATTCAGAAAGGGGCTTTGTCCACTAAAATGGTCTTGGAAGCAATGCCTTGGCTACTATAGAAATCATATCATGTTCTTAATGGTTTTCCACAATTACATGTTTAATTTCCATGCTATTTTATCGTTATTAATGTTTCCTTATGATCTATGGCTTATGTACTTCCATGATTTATGTCATTGCTCAAGATTATGATGTTTAAATATTATGTTCATGTTTTAAAGATTAAATGTATATGATTTGTTTTATTTTATCCATACTTAAGCTTACAGAGAATTTATGCTCAACCTTTATATGTTTTCTTTTCCCCAGGATTTAAAGAAAGGTTTTAGGTAAGAAAACAAAAAGGGAAAAATCTTATGGGAGATGTTGAAGATCTTTTAGTACGATTTGAAGATTATATTTCGAGTCTCCAAAGACACTAAACTATTACGATCCATGTGTGTCTGTTTTTGTTATGTATTATGTATTTTGTTAATGTAATGTAATGTCCATGTACGTCAAGCTTCAGGTCTCTATAGTTGGTATCATAGGCAAAGGAGGTCGGAATGTATCCGATCCTTGGGAACTCTCAAATTTGAGCGTTGGACAAAGCATGGCTCTCCGCCCAAGGGCTTCATGAGGAAATGGATGCCACTGGGGATGGTGGGGTGTCCCACCCAGGGGGTGTAGCCGCCCATGGAGTTCCCTGATATGTATAAATTATATCCCATTGGAAGTAATTGCAGACCACTACAGTTGGTATCAGAGGAAAGGTATAGTCAACCTTTGGAAACTAGGATGCGATAACTTTAGTGAGATCCCGAGAGATATTTCTAAGGAATTTCTACGGATGTACATATGGTTAAGTATAAGTATAGGTTATAGTCCTAGAATTACGATAACGATCCTAGAATATAACCTAAGATGTTAGATATTGAAGGTACCCCCCCCCCCTTTATTATGAAGTTTCACTAGCATGATTTTTTCTTCTCACATTATTCTTTTTGGGTTTTAGATGATCGCTAGAACCTGAAGGAACAGTGTTGATCAATGAAATGGACAATGAAATGATTTTCCTCCTAAACAAACAAATGTTATGAGAGATGGAGTGAAAAATCTTATTTCTATACTTACACAAGCTATGAATCATTCTGGACTTCCAAATGAGCATAGAATGGAACAATATTCTATTGAGTCCTTCATGAGGTAACGTCCACCTTCTTTCAGTGGGTCTTCAAATCCACCTGTTGCTGAACAATGGATCAGTACCACTGAAAAAATATTTTCATTTCTTCAATGTTCTGAACATGTTAAAATAATCTTAGTAGTATATCGTTTGGAAGGTGAAGCTGATCAATGGTGGAATCTTATCAAAAATAAGAGGCCAAGAGATGAAATTGAGTCCATTGAATGGGACGAGTTCATGAACTTATATTTCAATAATTACTTCCCTCGTATTATTCGAACAAAGATGGATAATGAGTTTGTTGAACTAAATCAAAATTATGATGAATCTATTGGTGTATACGAAGCGAATTTTACAAGGCTTGCAAGGTATGTTTCTGGCTTTATCATCCAACCTGAAATTATAGTTGATCGATTCTTTAGTGGCATAAAAGAAAATATTTGAAGGGAATTATCTATAAGAGACTTCAGTAGCTATGAATAAATTGTGCGTTGTGCTATCAAGGTAGAAATGGAATTTGGTGTTACTTATCCATCTCATGGTTTTGACAAGAAACGAAAGATCGAGTTCAAGGAGAAATCTCAAAATAATGGTGAGAAGAAGATGAATGTTTCCTTATGCTCAAAGTGTGGAAAGAAGAATGGTGGAGATTGACTTAAAGGGACTGGAAAATGTTTTAAGTGTGGAAAGGAAGGTCATCGAGCAGCTGAGTGTCAATGTAATGAAAAAAGGGTTGCTAATGATGTGAATAAAGAAAAGACTGCAGAGAACGCACCACCAACACTTCAATGCTTCATGTGCAAGGAAATGGGGCATTATGCTAATAAATGCCCTAATCCAAGGGTTAGTGATGATCGTAATGAGCAACCAATTAAGGAAAAGGACAAAAGAATGTCACATGCGATCACTATTGGAGATGTTGAATATGACAATGATGTGGTGGAATGATTAAGTGTTTATGTAATGGGATTCCAAAATAATGTTGTATATAGTATCGTGGAATATTGGAATATTTATGTATTGGCCTATTGTGGTTTTCAATAATTTTATGGTACCGGTAACCATGGAAAGTTATTGAGATATTTTTGGAAAGAAGATGATATGCGCATAATGAAGGGATAAGGAGAAAATGAAATGTTTGACAGTATTCATGAGGTCATGATTGATATAAGGGCTAATTGATATAATGGTTTGAGGATATATAATTTATTGGATTTTGGTATGTGGAAAGAATTAACATTTGACTGCTTTCATGTTTTCACTAAGGTTTAATGGGTTTTTATTTTTTTCAAAATAATACATGATTAAGGCCTTCGAATGTTTGGAATGTGACCAAAAAGACATATCTTATGATATATGGGGATCAACGATGGTGTTAACATGCTTGTTATATGAAATATCTGGTAATTGTTTTCACTATAATATGAGAGTGGACTACAGTATTATTGGTAAGCCTAATGATTAGAATGGATTATGTTGGACATAAGTTAGTATTGTTTAAGGGTAGATGTTTTTCGATATTATTGATGGGATGTTATAATAATGTAGTTTTAGAAAAAGGACAACCTATAGGTTGGGAGACAACCCATCACTGGCCTTTATCGCCTACCACTGGCCTACAGGATGTCCCTGTTTAGTAGAAACTAGTTTTACTATATTAAGTAGTATGATATATGAAGTATAAGCCCATTTTAGGAACCATATATGATTAATCTGACTATAGATGGTCTTATGTATTATTGATAACTTTTATATCCTTTTGTTTAAGACAGATGGAATGACCCATCATTCAATCACATGATCTGCTAACACTTCACGAATGACAAATTCAACTTCATTTCATTATGATATGAAGTGGAAATTGTCCAAAGAACGACCAACGGTGAGACTATACCAAAATCACGAAAGTATTTCTTCTAATTTCAATTTTATCAACTTTAGGGAAATGATCATGAAAACCAAAAATTTTGTCATAGTTCCCTTATATCTGATGAATCAGATTGTACCTTAGATCATCACAAATCTATGTCTTTGTGATTGATGGTTTTTTCATAGCCATGTTCTCTACCACTCACCATCAGAACTTGATGGTTATATTTTTCTTCCATATCCATATTTTCAACTATGTTCTCATTTATGGAAACCCAGTGATGAGTTTCTTTGGATAATTGTTAAATTTCATACTTTAGTTTTTAAATTGATGTTTTATTATACATTTTTATGATGTGGGTTTCTATGAATAGTAAATGATTTATAACCCTGAAGAATTTCGAGGTAGAAATTCATTTTAAGTGGGTAGAATGTAACAACTCGAGATTTTATAAGATATATTCGTTTTAATTTCATCATATCTTCTGGTGTACACTACACCATGAATATCATGCTCTATACGCAACACCGTATTAGCTTGCAGTATACACAACACCAATCTTGGATCACGTTACACACAATTTTCATGTTTTTTTTATAGTAGTTATTCTACGAAACATTGAGTATATATATATATATATTCAATGTATTTTTATATGAAACGAAAAAGGAGTTGTGCACTACACGCAACCCTGATTTGGCTTTCATTACACGCAATCACGACCTTCCTTGATTGCGTGTGTTGTACGCAATACCGGGTTTTACTAAACAACGATATGCTATTAAAATATTATTTTAACTAGCCGTTATGAATAGTAATTCCAACTTTTTTAAATTTTGTAATTTTTATTTTTCTAAATGGATTTCATTTTTGGATTCGGAATATCGAAATTAGCTTAGGGTGACGTTTTGGAACTTTTCGGATAACTTTCATATTCTGATGAATAGTGAAAATTACTAAATTCTAATTAAAAACAAATTTTTTAATCGAAATAATTAATAGTGATAAATTATTAATTTGAGTGGGTTTAAAGTATATTTGTAATATATTTTTACAATTTAATACAATGTTGGTCATTGGATGTAATTTCAAATTTAAACTAGACATAAACAAATGTCAATCTTTTGATAGTTATTATCTCTTAAGAACACGGTATTTGTTTTGACGACAAGAATTAATTTTTAAATTAATTAATGCAACTGATATGTTTTTAATTTGTTAAAATAGACATCATTTTTGAATTTATAATACAAAATATATCTTAGGACTAATTTTTGGTATTTTTCGGGAAACGTTCATTTTTTGATGAATAGTGAAACCACTAAGTGGTAGTTAAAAAACTGAATTTCTCATAAAACTTAATTTTACCGCTTATGTGAGTGGAATTTAGAAAATTCAAGAGACACGGTTAATATCAAGGACTATAATGTGGTTCAATGAGATGAAAATATTTTTTTCGTGAATAGTAACTTTTTACTTTTTTTACCACGGTTAAAAGTAAACTGGGTAATTAAGGGTAAAAATGATATTTTTATTACCCTAACACATTT
This sequence comes from Viscum album, assembly GCA_963277665.1. NCBI lineage: Eukaryota > Viridiplantae > Streptophyta > Magnoliopsida > Santalales > Viscaceae > Viscum > Viscum album. Next base: position 441,861,889 of record OY728165.1, on the reverse strand, counting down.
CCTAAGTGTAATTCGGCCATAAATTACTTTTGGAATAAAATATGACCATTTAGGCCCACTTGGATTTGATTAGGACATTTATTGTTAATTTATTTAAATAAAGGTTAAAATAGTTAAAATCAAAGTTTAATAACTAAGTCATTTATAATATAGGGTTATATATAATATAAATTCGACTATAAATATTCATTGGAAGGATAAAAATATTTCCTACATAATGGTATTTTATTTGTAATTTTTAGAATTAAAATAATTTAATTTATTTATTACACAATGATGGAATAATAATTATCTTATTAATGAAATATTGACTTAATTGATGTTATAAATACCCAAATAAAGGTAATTTGAGTCTTTTTATGAATTCCAATAATTTTCTATGTTTATGTGACATGTTAGTATTTATGTAATTAACTTATTTTGAACTAATCATCTTGTTATCATTTTCACAAAATTAAATTACCAAATAGTGTCAAAATTGACATACACTAGTTTTTAAAACAAATATTATATTATTAATTGTTATTATATTACTAAAAATCTATGTTTCGGCAAAGATACTTAAATCATGATAGGTGTATCATTAATGGACCACTTGGGGGTCTCTTGGATGTATATGGTAATTTTATTAACTATGTAATATAGAAATACAAAGTGACATGGTAAATGTCAATCTAATTCACTAAGAGTTAAAACTAAAATATATGGATAATATAATGACCTAAACTTGTATAAATTCTATTGGATGAGAGGATTTAGACCCATCCCCACCATAGCTTCGAAATAGATCAATTTGGAGCTATGAAAAACCGAATATGACTTTATAATAAAATAATATTTATAGTTTTTCCAAAGGTTCCCCTCTCCTCTCTTATAAAAGGGAACCTCCTCCCTCTCTTCCTCACACCACTTTGACCCGTCATTCTCATCCAAACCCTACCAAATTCTCTTCTCTACTTCCATAGAAACATCCTAGAGGTTCAGGTCTGATTCAAAGACCAATTTTAGTGCCCTAAGAGGAGGTCTCAAAGAGGCATTTCAAAGAAGAGATAATGTCTGTTACCGAATCTTTCAACATTATTTCTTCTACCACTTCTTCTTCATTAGTTGTATCATTATGAAGTTATAACATAAGTATCAATAATATACTGATATTTTATTATATGTATTAAACAACCATATTTCACCATCTATCCATCCTACGGAAAACAAAATCACCGCGCGTGCGTACGTACAGAATACCGTCTCCACGCCGTGCTATAATCTATTTTCCACCACCACCTTACTTAGATGGGTATAATGGTGAAAGTAATGAATATATATGATTATTGTAAAGTTATATTGTTATTTTAATATTATACATACACTTTAATACTACTACATGATCAAGGGAATGATATCATTACTCGTGCGTACGTACGGACTACCATCTCCACGAACACGATGAGATTCATTTTCCATGATTAACCATTCATTAATGATTATAAAGTATATATAATGAATAATAATGAAATTTATGACATAATAATACTACTGGATTTATGTATATATATATATATATCTTTCATCGATTTAGTTTCATTCAATTCAATAAGGAATCGAAAACAACGTTCATGCGTACGTATGACATACCGTCTCCATGAATGGTGTATTTCATTTCTTTTATCGATCTATAATATATATATGTATATGATTAAAATATATTATATATAAATAATGTTTTAAATTCTGTAATTATTAAAATCAAGAAATATTTAATAATATCAAGAACAACAAGTCCAAACACTTGTGATAAATAAAACTATTTAACCCAAAACGCTGCTTTAACATGGAACTTAAAAAAAACGGGTAATATAAAGTCATAAGTGAAACATACCTGATATCATAACAATGAATATGGTTCTGTAATAACTAAATGATATTATTTAGATCATTATAAACAAGGTTCAGATACGTACGAAGCATATCGGACCTAAGGTAAGGGATAACCATTCCAATCTCATTCTTATCCGAGATTGTTTATACGTAAGTATTTACTGGGGTTACATTTATCATCCATGTCCATGTTTTCCAAAAATGTTTTCATAAAATGTTTACTATTCATCCATTAATGTTTAAATTCATTTTTACCCTTTATTTACATTTTACCACAATGTATGAAAGGTCTCTTTCCTTTGGTTACCATATAAGGTACTTTTTGTCTTTTCCAACAAAAGTACGAGAAGAATGTTTTTTTAGCATATATGGCATGAAACGATTTTTACAGTTTTATAAAGCCTTGTTTTCATGAAGCTTCCTCCTAAATATTTCATGAATATTCTCAACAAAATCATTTTCTTTTAAAATTGCATGACATTTTGTGAAAACAAAACGATTTTGAAGAAAAATGGATATTTTCCTCACGAATTCATTTCAAGTGTTTTATCAAAACCATTTTAATCTTAAATGAAATTATTTCACATGTGTATGTTTCAAGTATTATGTCTCCTTTATTTACATGGTTTCACTTATCTAATGATGAAATGATATCGAATTGTTTTGAATGGATTACGTTAGGACAGAATAATGTGTATGAAACCCATTATATTCTTGGGTTATGATGAATGATTTATGTATATATTGTGGCCCACGAAAGAATGATTTCAATATGAGATGGATGGTACCTATATCTCCATCCAGTGCATTGGGTGATGATTTATATCTCATGAGATAGACATGGCTAGAACAACAAGTTAAACCAGTTCAGTAATACAGGACTGGAATGAGGAGTGAACTCGATTCAGAAAGGGGATTTCTCCACTAAAATGGTCTTGGAAGCAATGCCTTGGCTACTATAGAAATCATATCATGTTATTAATGGTTTTCCACAATTACATGTTTAATTCCCATGCTATTTTATCATTATTAATGTTTCCTTATGATCTATGCCTTATGTACTGCCATGATTTATGTCATTGCTCAAGATTATGAGGTTTAAATATTATGTTCATGTTTTAAAGATTAAATGTATATGATTTGTTTTATTTTATCCATGCTTAAGCTTACAGAAGAATTTATGCTCAACCTTTATATGTTTTCTTTACCCCAGGATTTAATGAAATGTTTTAGGAAAGAAAACAAAAAGGGAAAAATCTTATTGGAGATGTTGAAGATCTTTTAGTATGATTTGAAGATTATATTTCGAGTCTCCAAAGACACTAAACTATTACAATCCATGTGTGTCTGTTTTTGTTATGTGTTAAGTATTTTGTTAAAGTAATGTAATGTCCATGTACGTCAAGCTTCAGGTCTCTATAGTTGGTATCATAGGCAAAGGAGGTCGGAATGTATCCGATCCTTGGGAACTCTCAAATGTGAGCGTTGGACAAAGCATGGCTCTCCGCCCAAGGGCTTCATGAGGAAATGGCTGCCACTGGGGATGGTGGGGTGTCCCACCCAGGGGGTGTAGCCGCCCATGGAGTTCCCTGATATGTATAAATTATATCCCATTGGAAGTAATTGCAGACCACTACAGTTGGTATCAGAGGAAAGGTTTAGTCAACCTTTGGAAACTATGATGCGATAACTTTAGTGAGATATCGAGAGATATTTCTATGGAATGTCTACGGATGTACATATGGTTAAGTATAAGTATAGGTTATAGTCCTATAATTACTATAACGATCCTAGAATTTAACCTAACATGTTAGATATTGAAGGTACCCCCCCCCTTTATTATGAAGTTTTCCCTAGCATGATTTTTTCTTCTCACACTATTCTTTTTGGGTTTTAGATGATGGCTAGAACCTGAAGGAACGGTGTTGATCAATGAAATGGACAATGCAATGATTTTTATCCTAAACAAAAAAATGTTATGGGAGATGGAGTGAAAAATCTTATGTCTATACTTACACAAGCTATGAATCATTCTGGACTTTCAAATGAGCATAGAATGGAACAATATTCTATTGAGTCCTTCATGAGGTAACATCCACCTTCTTTCAGTGGGTATTCAAATCCACTTGTTGCTGAACAATGGATCAGTACCACTGAAAAAATATTTTCAGTTCTTCAATGTTCTGAACATGTTAAAATAATCTTAGTAGTATATCGTTTGGAAGGTGAAGCTGATCAATGGTGGAATCTTATCAAAAATAAGAGGCCGAGAGATGAAATTGAGTCCATGGAATGGGACGAGTTCATGAACTTATTTTTCAATAAGTACTTCCCTCGTATTATTCGAACAATGATGGATAAATAGTTTTTTGAACTAAATCAAAATTATGATGAATCTATTGGTGTATACAAAGCGAATTTTACAAGGCTTGCAAGGTATGTTTCTGGCTTTATCATCCAACCTGAAATTAAAGTTGATCGATTCTTTAGTGGCATAAAAGAAAATCTTTGAAGGGAATTATCTATAAGAGACTTCAGTAGCTATGAATAAATTGTGCGTTGTGCTATCAAGGTAGAAATGGAAGTTGGTGTTACTTATCCATCTCATGGTTTTGACAAGAAACGAAAGATCGAGTTCAAGGAGAAATCTCAAAATAATGGTGAGAAGAAGATGAATGTTTCCTTATGCTCAATGTGTGGAAAGAAGCATGGTGGAGATTGACTTAAAGGGACTAGAAAATGTTTTAAGTGTGGAAAGGAAGGTCATCGAGCAGCTGAGTGTCAAAGTAATGAAAAAAGGGTTGCTAATGATGTGAATAAAGAAAAGACGGCAGAGAATGCACCACCAACACTTCAATGCTTCATGTGCAAGGAAATGGGGCATTATGCTAATAAATGCCCTAATACAAGGGTTAGTGATGATCATAATGAGCAACCAATTAAAGAAAAGGACAAAAGAATGTCACATGCGATCACTATTGGAGATGTTGAATATGACAATGATGTGGTGGAATGATTAAGTGTTTATGTAATGGGATTCCAAAATAATGTTGTATATAGTATCGTGGAATATTGGAATATTTATGTATTGGTCTATTGTGGTTTTCAATAATTTTATGGTACCGGTAACCATGGATAGTGATTTAGATATTTTTGGAAAGAAGATGATATGCGCATAATGAAGGGATAAGGAGAAAATGAAATGTTTGACAGTATTCATGAGGTCATGATTGATATAAGGACTAATTGATATAATGGTTTGAGGATATATAATTTTTTGGATTTTGGTATGTGGAAAGAATTAACATTTGACTGCTTTCATTTTTTCACTAAGGTTAAATGGGTTTTTATTTTTTTCAAAATAATACATGATTAAGGCCTTCGAATGTTTGGAATGTGACCAAAAAGACATATCTTATGATATATGGGGATCAACGATGGTGTTAACATTCTTGTTATATGAAATCTCTGGTAATCGTTTTCACTATAATATGAGAGTGGACTACAATATTATTGGTAAGCCTAATGATTAGAATGGATTATGTTGGACATAAGTTAGTATTGTTTAAGGGTAGATGTTTTTCGATATTATTGATGGGATGTTATAGTAATGTAGTTTTAGAAAAAGGACAACCTGTAGGATGGGAGACAACCCATCACTGGCCTTTATCGCCTACCACTGGCCTACAGGATGTCCCTGTTTAGTAGAAACTAGTTTTATTATATTAAGTAGTATGATATATGAAGTATAAGCCCATTTTAGGAACCATATATGATTAATCTGACTATAGATGGTCTTATGTATTATTGATAACTTTTATATCCTTTTGTTTGAGACAGATGGAATGACCCATCATTCAATCACATGATCTGCTAACATTTCACGAATGAAAAATTCAACTTCATTTCATTATGAGATGAAGTGGAAATTGACCAAAGAACGACCAATGGTGAGACTATACCAAAATCACGAAAGTATTTCTTCTAATTTCAATTTTATCAACTTTAGGGAAATGATCATGAAAACCAAAAATTTTGTCCTAGTTCCCTTATATCTTATGAATCAGATGGTACCTTAGATCATCACAAATCTATGGCTTTGTGATTGATGGTTTTTTCATAGCCATGTTCTCTACCACTCGCCATCAAAACTTGATGGTTATATTTTTCTTCCATATCCATATTTTCAACTATGTTCTCCTTTATGGAAACCCAATGATGAGTTTATTTGGGTAATTGTTACATTTCATACTTTAGTTTTTAAATTGATGTTTTATTATACCTTTTTATGATGTGGGTTTCTATGAATAGTAAACAACTTATAACCCTGACGAATTTCGAGGTAGAAATTCATTTTAAGGGGGTAGAATGTAACAACTCGAGATTTTATAAGATATATTCGTTTTAATTTCATCATATCTTCTGGTGTACACTACACCGTGAATATCATGCGCTATACGCAACACCGTATTAGCTTGCAGTATACACAACACCAATCTTAGATCACGTTACACACAATTTTCATGTTTGTTTGATAGTAGTTATTCTACGAAACATTGAGTATATATATATATATATATTCAATGTATTTTTTATATGAAACAAAAAAGGAGTTGTGCACTACACGCAACCCTGATTTGGCTTTCATTACACGCAATCGCGACCTTCCTTGATTGCGTGTGTTGTACGCAATACCGGGTTTTACTAAACAACGATATGCTATTAAAATATTATTATAACTAGCCGTTATGAATAGTAATTCAAACTTTTTTAAATTTTGTAATTTTTATTTTTCTAAATGGATTTCATTTTTGGATTCAGAATATTGAAATTAGCTTAGGGTGAAATTTTTTGAACTTTTCGGATAACTTTCATATTCTGATGAATAGTGAAAATTACTAAATTCTAATTAAAAACAAATTTTTTAATCGAAATAATTAATAGTGATAAATTATTAATTTGAGTGGTTTTAAAATATATTTGTAATATATATTTACAATTTAATACAATGTTGGTCATTGGATGTAATTTCAAATTTAAACTAGACATAAACAAATGTCAATCTTTTGATAGTTATTATCTCTTAAGAACACAGTATTTGTTTTGACGACAGGAATTAATTTTTAAATTAATTAATGCAACTGATATGTTTTTAAAACTGTTAAAATAGACATCATTTTTGAATTTATAATACAAAATATATCTTATGACTAATTTTTGGTATTTTTCTGGAAACGTTCATTTTTTGATGAATAGTGAAACCACTAAGTGGTAGTTAAAAAACTGAATTTCTCATAAAACATAATTTTACCGCTTATGTGAGTGGAATTTCGAAAATTCGAGAGACACGGTTAATATCAAGGACTATAATGTGGTTCAATGAGATGAAAATATTTTTTGGTGAATAGTAACTTTTTACTTTTTTTACCACGGTTAAAAGTAAACAAGGTAATTAAGGGTAAAAATGATATTATTATTACCCTAACACATTTCCTAAGTGTAATTCGGCCATAAATTACTGTTGGAATAAAATATGACCATTTAGGCCCACTTGGATTTGATTAGGACATTTATTGTTAATTTATTTAAATAAAGGTTAAAATAGTTAAAATCAATGTTTAATAACTAAGTCATTTATAATATAGGGTTATAGATAATATAAATTCGACTATAAATATTCATTAGAAGGATAAAATGATTTCCTACATAATGGTATTTTATTTGTAATTTTTAGAATTAAAATAATTTAATTTATTTATTACACAATGATGATATAATAATTATATTATTAATGAAATATTGACTTAATTGATGTTATAAATACCCAAATAATTGTAATTTGAGTCTTTTTATGAATTACAATAATTTTCTATGTTTATGTGACATGTTAGTATTTATTTAATTAACGTTTTTAGAACTAATCATCTTGTTATGATTTTCACAAAAATAAATTACCAAATAGTGTCAAAATTGACATAAACTAGTTTTTAAAACAAATATTATATTATTAATTGTTATTATATTACTAAAAATCTATGTTTCGGCCAAGATACTTAAATCATGATAGGTGTATCATTAATGGACCACTTGGGGGTCTCTTGGATGTATATGGTAATTTTATTAACTATATAATATAAAAATACAAAGTGACATGGTAAATGTCAATCTAATTAACTAAGAGTTAAAACTAAAATATATGGTTAATATAATGACCTAAACTTGTATAAATTCTATTGGATGAGAGGATTTAGACCGATCCCTGCCATAGCTTCGAAATAGATCAATTTGGAGCTATTAAAAACCGAATATGACTTTATAATAAAATAATATTTATAGTTTTTCCAAAGGTTCCCCTCTCCTCTCTTATAAAAGGGAACCTCCTCCCTCTCTTCCTCACACCACTTTGACCCGTCATGCTCAGCCAAACCCTACCAAATTCTCTTCTCTACTTTCATAGAAACATCCTAGAGGTTCTGGTCTTTTTCAAAGACCAATTTTAGTGCCCTAAGAGGAGGACTCAAAGAGGCATTTCAAAGAAGGGATAATGTCTGTTACCTAATCTTTCAACATTATTTCTTCTACCACTTCTTCTTCATTAGTTGTATCATTATGAAGTTATAACATCAGTATCAATCATATACTGATATTTTATTATATGTATTAAACAACCATATTTCACCATATATCCATTCCATAGAAAACAAAATCACCGTGCATGCATACGTACGAAATACCATCTCCACGCTGTGGTGTAATCTATTTTACACCACCACCATACATGGATGGGTATAATGGTGAAAGTAATGAATATATATATGATTACTGTAAAGTGATATTGATTCTGTAATATTATACATACAACTCAATACAATTCCATGATCATTGGAATGATATCATCACTTGTGCGTACATACGGACTACAGTCTCAACGAATGCGATGAGATTCATTTTCCATGATTAAACATTCATGAATGACTATAAAGTATATATAATGAATAATAATGAAATATATGATATAATAATACTACTGGATTTATGTATATATATATTTGTATTTCATCTATTTTGTTTCATTCAATTCAATACGGAAACGAAAACAGCGTTCATGCGTACGTACGGCCTACCGTCTCCATGAACGGTGTATTTCATTCCTTTTACCGATCTATAATATTTGTATGTATATGATGAATATATATTATATATAAATCATTTTTTACATTATTTAATTAATTTTATCAAGATATAAGTAATAATATCAAGAACAACAAGCCCAAACACGTACGATAAATAAAACGATTTAACCCAGAACACTACTTTAACATGGAACTTACAAAAGAACAGGTAATATAAAGTCATAAGTGAATATATGATACCATAACAATGAATATGAATCTGTAATAAGTCAATGACATTATTTAGATCATTATACAGGATGTTGGGATATGTACGAAGCATATCGGACCTATGGTATGTGATAACCTTTCCAATCTCGTTCTTATCTGATATTGTTTATACGTAAGTTTTTACTGGGGTTACATTTATCATCCATGTCCATGTTTTCTAAAAATGTTTTCATAAAATGTTTACTATTCTTCCATGAATGTTTAAAGTCGTTTTTACCCTTTATTGACTTTTAACCACATTGTATGAATGGTCTCTTTTCTTTGGTTACCATATAAGGTACTTTTGGACTTTTCCGACAAAAGTACAAGAAGAATGTTTTTTAATGTATATGACATGAAAGGATTTTTACGGTTTTATAAAGCCTTATTTTCATGAAGATTCCTCCAAAATATTTCATGACTATTTTCAACAAAATCCTTTTCTATTAAAATTTCATGACATTTTGTGAAAAGAAAATGATTTTGAAGAAAATAGGATATTTTCCTCAAGAATTCATTTCAAGTGTTTTATCAAAACCATTTTCATCTAAGATGACATTATTTCACATGTTTATGTTTAAATTATCATGTCTATTTGATTTACATGGTTTCACTTTTCGAATGATGAAATGATATCCAATTATTTTGAATGGATTATGTTATGGGGGAATAATGTTTATGAAACCCATTTTATTCTTGGGTTATGATGAATGATTTATGTTTATATTGTGGAACACAAAAGAATGATTTAAATATTAGATGGGTGGGACCTATATCTCCATCTAATGAATTGGGTAATTATTTATATCTCATGAGATAGACAAGGCTGTAATGAAAAGTTAAACTGGTTCAGTAATACAGGACTGGAATGAGGAGTGAACTCGATTCAGAAAGGGACTTTGTCTACTAAGATGGTCTTGGCAACAATACCTTGGCGACTATGGAAATAATATCTTGTGATTAATGGTTTTCCACAGTTAAATGTTTAATTCCCATTATATTTTATCATGATTAATGTTTCTTTATGATCTATGCTTTACGTACTACCATGATTTATGCCATTGCTCAAGATTCTGATATTTAAATATTATGTTCATGTTTTGAAGTTCAAATGTATATGATTTGTTTTATTTTATCCATTCTTACCATTAATGAGCATTTGAGCACACCCTTTATATGTGTTCTATTCCCCATGACTTAAAGAATTGTTTTAGGTAAGAAAACAAAAAGTGGAAGATCTTATGGGAGATGTTGAAGATCTTTCACCACGATTAGAAGATTATATTCCAAGTTTCCAAAGACACTAAACTATTATTATCATTGTGTGTATATTTTTTTATGTATTAATTATTACGCTAATGTAATGTAATGTCTATGTACGTAAAGCTTCGGGTCTCTACAATCTCAATCTGAGAAGATATTGGTTGAGCAGTGTCTTGTACAACATAGTCTATAATGAATATGTAGCTCAGAATTGGTTCACTTTCATCTGCGAGTACTTGAGTAGTCTGTTCATAATCATGATTCAATAGATGTATTTTATTCTAAAGTTCATTTTGACTTTCCCCATCAGCTGATGGATCAACAACTTCAAACCATAACCTCCATGATACAACACTTGTTATAGATTCAGCTACTCCTTCTTTTCATTTTTCTGGTTTGGCCTGAGCACTTTCTTCATCCTCTTTAGCTCCAACATGAATTAGTTTTCCTTTGATAGTGCTCCAAAAATATCCAATTCTTCACAAAGTACTAAAATGAAATATATTACTATGGTTTCATCTCACCTGAGCATCAACTGATCTTATAATATCTCTCTTAAATATAATTTTGGAGATAAATCTTCCAAAAGGATAAAAACTCATTTTTACATCTGGTTGGAGACAGTAACTAAGATACCTCACAATGTATCTCAGAATGTTTTATTTAATATTACTCATCAGAAAAAAATTATATTCATATCTGGATAAAGAATATTTTCCATTTCAGACATCCTAGGTGCAATCCCAATTTTCTCAAACTTAAACAACATCTTCCGGTCTAGTTCCAAGTACTTTACAAACATTTTCCTGATATTTGTTGATCCAAATATAATCAAAATAATATCCTCAGATTTATTTACACTAACTTGAATATTTTTCATATTGAAATGATAAACTCCCTCATTAAGGAAGATTAGAATCTGAGTAATTTCTAAAGATGAGATTGAAATATCATCGTATTCTATTTTCGCTATCATAGAATCTTCATCTTCTCTTAGATTAAACTAAACATATTTGAAGACATAAAGAAGAAACACCTCATATAAAAACTCATTTTTTTCACCATTAAAAGTCTGTTAGAGGTTTTTAAAAGAAGTATTCTACTTCAGTAACAAGTTCGTCTAACATAACCATTCCAGATCTATGACCTTTCATTGCAAAATTTTCCTTCCTTTGGAGCACAATCTCTTGGAAGTGCTGTTCTCAACAGAATATGTTCTCTTGGTCCTGTCCCTTTCTGTCATAAATCTATGAAGGTTCGAAAAATTATTTAGGTTTTGATGTATTATGTTTGGATTGACAAAGAGAAGTAATGCATTGTAATATCGAAAGGGTTTTTAGTAGAAATGAAATCATTCAAAATTTGAAAGGGCTCTGACATCCTTGATTCCCATATCATCAATAACCATTACATTAATTTTAAATACAAATAAATTTGTATTTCCACATATAAAAATAAATCTAATAAAAATAAAAAAATATTGTTTAAAAAAAAAATAACTAATTTATTTTAAATAGTATTAAAAAATTAAATTATAAATAGAATAATAATTTGAATAAAATAAAACATAATTTAAAATTAAATAAACCGAGATCCCCTTTAATATAATCAAACGTCACAGTGGGAATTAGTTTAGTAAAAATATTAGCTTATTGAATTTCATTACTTACAAATTCTAAGAATATATCCTTTTTAAGAACACGATCTCTTATAAAATTATGTCTGATATCAATATGCTTATTCATAGAATGATTAATAGGATTTTTTTTAAATATTAACTGAACTTTTAAAATCACATAAAATAGGTGTATTATTAAAAAAAATTACATAGTCAATAAGAGTGTATTTCATCCACAACACTTATGCACAGCAACAACTAGCAGACACATACTATGAATCAGCTGTTGACAGGGCAACTGAATGTTCTTTCTTGTATGACCATGATAGGAAGGATTTTCCTAAAAAGTGGAATGTACCAGAAGGGATTTTCATATCTAATCTAAAAATCCCAATTCTTGCATCTAAATATGAAGTTAAATAAAAATAAGATTTTTTTGATAAAGTAGTGATTGAAAAACAGTTCCTTTTAAATAACTAAAAATTATTTTAACAGTAGGCAAATGGGTTTCTTTAGGATTTGGTGGAAATCTTGCACAAAGACACAATGAATACATTATATTTGTCCAATTAGCATTATGATATAATAAAATAACAATCATACCTCCATATAACTTGTTATTAACTGATTTCCCAGTTTCATCAAAATCATGTTTTATATTAGTACACATTGGAGTTGTATATGTCTTGCTATTTTCACGGCCAAATTTCATAATTAAATAAGAAATGTATTATCTTTGTTTTAAAAAATTTCCAAAATATTTTTGAAAAATTTGATGTCATAAAAATAAGTTCAACTCTCCCATTATAATCATTTAAAATTATTTTTTTCATTAGATTTAAAAACATGTGACAAATATATTTATTAGTTGATTCTAAAATTACATAATTAATATAAATTTGAACCGAAAAAATATTAGAATGTATAGTTTTCTTAAATAGTGGTGGATATTCCATTCCGACAGTAAAAAAATTTTCAAATGAAAAGAGCTTAATCAATCATACCAATCTCTAGGTGTTTCTTTAAGACTATAAAGATCATTAGAATGTTTAAAAACAGAATCTGGTTTTTGTGAATTTTCAAAACCTAGAGGTTACTCATCAAAAACATCCTCCATTAAATAACCATTTAAAAAGGCAGGCGTAACATTCATATAAAATAATTTAATGTTCATATGATATGCATTGGTTAAAATGATTCGAATGGCTTCTAATCAAGATACAGGTGAAAAGGACTCATCATAATCTATACCTTCTTCTAGATTATATCCTTTAGTAAATAGTCTTTCATTATTTGTAGTTATTATTCCATGAACATCTTGTTTATTTCTAAATTTCCATTTCATTACTATAACTAGATAATTCAGCGGTCTTTAACCTATTTTCTAGACTTCTTTTGTTTTGAACTAGTTTAGTTCTTCAGGCATTTCTATCATCCAACATTCATTATCTAATGCTTCTTCTATAGACTTGGGTTCTAATTAGGATAGAAATGTAGAAAACTCATAACGATTTTCTATCTTGATTCTAGTTTTTATTCCTATTTTTAAGTCTCCTATTATTGTTTATAAAGGTTGATTTTTTAGGTTCCATAAATGTATATGTAGTACACTTATAGGTTCTTCAGTGTCATTTTCTTCTGGACTAGACTGAATTTTATTTATATATTTTTCAAAATCATCTTTCAGGTCCTCGGGTCTCATGTTATCATTAAAATCAAGTTCATCTATTTGATATATCCACTTCTCAAAGGGACCAGATTCATCAAATTTCACATGAATTGATTCTTCAACAATCCATTACTTTTAATTAAAACACTCTAAGCTTTGGAAGAAGCAGAATATCCTATGAAAACTCCTTTATCAGATTTTGGATCAATCTTAACAAGATTTTCCGTGTTGTTTAAGGTGTAATCCTTGCATCCAAAAAAATTTAATTAGTTTACTTTAGGTTTTTTGTTATTCCAATGATCATATCCTGTATTTTTTAAAATTGGTCTAATTAAAAAATTATTAATTATATAGCTGGTTGTACTTACGACTTCGTCCCAAAAATAGGTAGGAAGACATTATTAATTTAGCACAGTCATAGCCATTTCTTGAATAGTATTAATTATTATTTCAACAATTCCATTTTTTTGAGATGTTCTTGGGGAAGAGAAGGTTTCTTTAATACCCATATTTGAGAAAAAGGAATTGAATTCCATATTCTCAATTTCTCAACCATTATCACTTCTTAATGAAAATATTTTAAAAAAAATTCTTATGAACATCATTGCAAAAAACATTCAAATAATGTAAAAGATTAATTTTTAAATTTTAAATAAAAATCCATGTAAATATATAATAGTCATCAACTAAAACATATAAATATAATTTAACAGATATTCTTGATACTATTGAAGGTCCAAACAAATCCATATGGATGAGTTTTAGAGGTTTAAATGTAGCAATTATGTAAACAAATTTGATAGATGATTTGTGTTCCGTGCCAAGTTGACATGCATCACAAAATCAATAACTTACAAACATGAAACTAAGAAAATCAGAAACTAATATTATCTTGGATAACATAAGTAAATCACATATATTACAATGTCCAAGTTTTCTATGCCATATCCATGATTCATTTGTCATATCAGTTATGAAGTTTAATTGTTGTTTACCCAAGTAATTTAAATATAGGGTATTCACATTATCAGTTTTAGGTGCCCTAAATTTATGCAGTTTATTTTAGATAACAGAACAGCTAATGTTAATGAAATCAGCAGCATAACCATCAACAAAGAGTTGAGAGATAATTATTAGATTATTTTTCAATCCTTGTAAATAAAGTACTTTATTGACTGAGATACCTTATGGATCACCGACTATTCTAATTACAATTATCTAGCCTTTGGAATTGTCACCAATAGTGACTAGACCATCATATTTTTTAGTTAGTGTAGTGAAATTCGAGGAGCTTCCACTCATATACCTTGAGAATCCACTATCCAAATACCATATGGCCTTTTTTGTTTCTGTGACCTGCTTCCTACAAAGGAATTTAAACAAAATTCGTTGGTACCCATATTTTTTTGGGTCCAAGACTGTTAGAAAGAATTGATTTGGGAATCCAGACATACTTTGATTTTATAAATTCAGCAGAATCAAATAAATTATTTGATACAAAATATTTCTTAATGCCACTTATGTGATGTTGTCTTAAGATAACATTTTTAGAAATAGGTCCCCTTGACCCACAATAACTACAATTTAATATTCTCTCACTTGGAACGAAAAAATTATTGTAAAGCATAGGTTTTTCACCTTTACTACAAATTCCAAAACATTATTTCTTAATGATAGTTTTCACATTAATTTCATTCAATGAGTTTTTTCCTTTAGTAAAAATAGGGGATGTAGTTTTATAGGTTTCTACATTATTTTTCAGTGTTTTGAACTTTGATTCATAATTTGTATTCTTTGTGTTAATTGAATTATACATATCAGTTTACTCCATATGTTATTTCAATAGTGTATCTCTTTCATCTGAAATAGAATTTTGAATTATCTTTAAAGGATTATGCTTCTTAAAAAAAGAATCATATTTTTCTTCAATCATGTTGAAGAAGGCTGCATGTATATCATTAGAATAGCTTGATTCAAAACTAGAGTCAACATTAGAATCAAAATATTAGTATGATTGTACCTCATCATTTTCTGCCTTAAAGAACATGTTGGGTTTCATATATACTTCTTATTTCTCTATGTCTATATCTGAAGAGCTGCTGAAGTCATCAGACATACACTATGCAGCTTTCATTGATTTTCTGTCTTTTTATTCATAATAATTCATTTTGAAGAACTTCTTCTTCTTGTCTTCTTTTAACAGAGGACAGCCTGGTCTGATGTGAACCATTTAATTTCAATCATAACATCTGAATTAATTTTTATCCTTTTTGAATGTTTTTTGAATCCTTTCATCTTTCTGTAGAATTTACTAAACATTATGGCTAGTTGAGCAAGTTCTACATCAGAATTTGATGATTCAAGAATTTCTTATTTCACATTTACTTCCTTTTTCATCAACTTTCTACTTTTAATTTATGATGACACTTTTATGGAAGTGTCATCTTTCTTGATAAAAACCTTCTATTCATTTGCTTCATCTTGCATCTCGACTTCAAACAACATTACTGTTCCAATCATCTCACTCATGGTTAAGTATTTTACAGGTGTTGAGAGTCTGATTGCAGCAGAGATTCCATTCCATTATTAGGCAGTACTCTCAGTAATTTTAAAGCTTGACCTGATTGTTTGATTGGTTCTACCAAAGAAATTATATTATTGACAATTTATGTCAATCTTCAATTCATTTGAGTAATGCATTCACCATCAAACATTCTAATTGTATCACATTTAATCATACCAATAACATATTTCAATTCCCGTATATTGTCATTTATTTCATAAGAAACAGCAATAGTTTTCCACATCTCATATGCGGTGGGGAATTGAGATACTTTGTTGAATTATTCATGTCCTAGACCACATATAATTGCATTCATTTCCTCCAAGTTCATATCATATTTGAAATCAGTAGTTTCACTCCATGTATCATGATTTTTAGGTATTTTATATGGAGTCAGAATCCTAGAATGTACTCTGTATCCAAGGTTTTTCAGATAAATTTTCATTCTTGACTTCCAGCATCCATAATTTTCTCCATTGATGTACAGTATCGTCACCATAGAAATTACATCTCTTGTATCAGTCATCTTGCTCTGTGTATAATTTTTAATCACTTTTATATTGATAAGGCTTTATTAAAAACCTACATCTGATAACAATTATTGGATCGAGTTACACCAAATATATAGAAGAAGGGGGTGAATTGTGTATTTTAAAAATTCCTTGCGATATTGTGTTTTTTCCTTTATTATTAATCAGATAGATTAAAGTAGAAAAAATTAAAATAGCAGGGTCACATGATGTATAGTGGTTTGGGGAATAGAATGCCCCTAGTCCACTACACCAACGCTCTACTCCATGAGCTTGATGGTTTTCACTATCTGGTCCTCTAATCAACGAACAATTCGATAACTGAGTACAGGCAGTTGACACCTTTATAATCTTAGGAAAAACAGAGCCTTATGGTTCAATCGTAGAACCTA
Organism: Viscum album; assembly: GCA_963277665.1. Taxonomy (NCBI): domain Eukaryota; kingdom Viridiplantae; phylum Streptophyta; class Magnoliopsida; order Santalales; family Viscaceae; genus Viscum; species Viscum album. Next base: position 441,844,597 of record OY728165.1, on the reverse strand, counting down.
CACAATATAGTACAAGAAGCCGGTCACTCAAGATAAAAATAAGTATTTGTTTATTGAAAATACTTTTCCATTGTTCATCACAAATGTAACAGAATGCAATTGACAATAGATGTGTTTTCATATTCAGAAATAATGATCTTCAAGTAAGGTTCGTTATTAGTCTATCCGGCTACAGTAGATATAGAAATATAATTCACAACATTAGCTACTTTTGATTCACATTAGATCATTGATGTCGAATGAGTGAATCTTATGTCGTGTTTCTTTTTCTTCCATAAACAACATTTTTTCACTCATTGTAACAACATATCTGTAAGTCTCGATTATCTCAATTGTATCAATGTTGTCGTGCAGTAGATTTTGTATATCAAAAGAGTATCTGCTCTCGTGTTCTTGTTTTTTACCTTGTACGTTGTATATATTGAATTTCAAAATAGCACAAATATATCAAGCAATTTATCTACAGATTCATATCAAAAAAAGTCTCCTTCTGACCCACGATATAAAAAAATTCGAAATAACATAATAGCCATAACTCCCCTGAAAATACAACATGGAAAGATCATATTAAATTGATCCTTTGAATCATAGATTAGTGGCCTTGAATCAGTCAAAGACGCGCTTTAAAATAATCTTTTAATCTGGCTTGAAATCAACCAAATAATTTGCTAGTAGACTATTGCATAAAAATATCATCTTTAATAATCAAATGACAAATGTAAGGTTTAACTGTATATCATGCATCTTCTGAAATTAAGATAGATCACAAATGTAAGTTTGATGATGCATCCTTCAACCATAAGGTTAAATAAAAATGTAAGGTTGATCAAAAACGTAGGATTGATCATCCATAATTTTCTTTTCCAACATTCTAATGTATTTTAAATGATCTATTATTTTATAAGCATCCATGCGAAAGGTAAATGATCAATACCTTTTGAAGAAATGTATGTTTTTTCACAAATGCACAGTTGATGAACCATAATTTGGAGAAAAACACAACGTTTAAAACTTTCGTATGGGTATTCTTCCATAATTTTACAATATCCCTAATGTATGGTTCCTTTTAAAAGTAGGTTTCTTCATTCATTATTTTCCGATAACATATGGTCGTTTAACCATACTTTTCTAGTATCTCATAAAGTATACATTGCATTCCATCCTTACGAAACCCTTATCTATGTAGGTATGTACAGTGTTTTTAAAACACACATAACCAATTCCCGAATATGAAGATCATGTACACTGTTTTCAGAACACGCTAATGTGAATACATTAGCAATTAATTCTCATTGTTCAAGAACATAAATATTTCGTCTAGTGATTAAAATATTATGAATAATAAATTCCTGAAATACACATAAAATAAAATCATTAGAAAATAATTATGGGTATTTGGGATCATTAAAATAATAATATATAGATGGAGTATTGTTCTCACAAAACTCCCCCTTTTTAATAAAAATATTATGTGTTGTTGAAAACAACACATGCTCAACATTAATGGTGGTGAAGGTTAAGACAATCTAGAAACACATTAAAGCATCTCCGAGTTAACAAAAGAGCTATGTTGAAAATCATCAATGAGACCTAGATTTTGATTTTGGAGACATGGAATTCCTTCTCACATCACCATGGAAGAGATTTGTGAGATTCAGGAAGAACAAAAAGCTTAGTCCAAGTTACATCGGCCCTTTTGAGATCCTTGATTGTTTTGGAGAAGTGGCATATCGACTAGCACTCCCACCGAACCTATCTCAAGTATATGGTGTATTCCACGTATCACTATTGATGAAGTAAATATGTGACCCATCACATGTACTCAAACCAAAGTTGGTACCATTGGATAATGACCTCTCCTATTGAGAGAAGCTGGTGAAGACCATAGATCATATGGAAAACGTTCTACGTTATAAGACAATGCCCCTCGTCAAGGTGTTGTGGGAAAACAACAATTTTGAAGAAGCAATGTGGGAATCCTAAGAAGTGATGAAACAATGATACCCTCAAATGTTTTAGTGTGGAAAAAAGAAATATTAATGGTGAATTATCATAATAGGAGAAGATTGTAATGAAATAAACATTTGTTAATGAAAATTCCTCTCAATTCAATTAAATGTATTATTATGTAAAATGGTTATATAAAACATATTCACATAATTTGTTTTTTTATGTATTTAAAAATACTATTATGAATTGTTACCATTGATAATATTGTCTTTGACTAGTGATCACATGATTAGAATAAATATCAAGATTTAACTAAACCAATTTTGTCAGACCAAGGATGTGATGGCCTCATCCAATTGAATTGATCCGTACAAATCCCATTTTTTGGAGTTCTGAAAAGAGGTGAGGTCACAAGGATTTTTTGGTCACCAATACCAATCTAAGTATCAACATGTTATGGATTAACGAAACCACCAATGGAAGAAGTGGAAGTTAATAGATATTACCACTCAAGCGATGTTGTTAAATCCACCCCAAGATTCTTTAACCATCTCACACTATACCCTTATAACTTATGTAGGTGTTATAAAGGGTTATATAACATGACCCTATCCCCATTATTGTGTGATTTATTTTTTATAAAGAATATCCATTTATTATTGTTACTTTGTGAATGGTTCTTAATAAAAAAATAGTATTTTAAGAAATATTTAAATTTAATTAAGAAATAAATTTTGGACAATTAATAAAATTTTCAATTATATAATATTTTAATAAAATATTATTACCAAATAACTTGTTATTCAATATAAATGATTGTTTTGTTTTTAAGAATACAATTGTATTTTTTATTGAGGTTCAAAACCAACATTTGTAAAAACCACTGAATTTTCAATAAATGTATATTTTTATTGTAAAAGTGAAAATTCACATATTTAGAAAATTATTTAGATAAAATTAATATTAATTACTGATTCAAGATATTGAAATTATCAAATGGTAAAATTTTCATAATTTTTTGAGAAATAAGAATATTTGGGTTAAAAATTAAATACCATTTAAATATACAATGTGTTTTATGAAATCAAAATGAACCAATTATGATAAAATATAATTAAATAAAAAGTTTTTTCATCCAATATATGTTTTACCATAAAATTAATTTCAATTTATATTTGTTTTATTAATTTCATGGTGCCTTAGTGGACACCCAAATACTTATAAATCATTTTAACATTAAAAATGACTTCCTTCAGAGTGTGACTAAACTCCACATAAGCAAGACTAATATTTTAATAATATCATCCATTGTCCTTATAAAATATTTTTTTACACTCCCTTTTGGAAAAACCATTGTGAAAAAAACCATTGTTTCGTTTGTGTATTTGATTAGTTTAATATGTGGTTTCAAAAACCTAAATAATAAATATTTCCCTATGTTATCCAATATAATCCCACTCAAACTCTCGTTAAACTTCATTAATAAAAAATTGAGCATGAACAAACATTTCACTCATCTATATAAAACCCTCCCAAGGTTTCATATGCTCCATAGATGCCTCTCCCATGCCGTTGGGATCACACTTCCATGTATGGGATTTCTTCCTTTCTCATTTTTGTCCAAATATATTTATTTTGTTATGACATTTTATTTTCAATAAAAAAATATTGGGGTATGATTTAGAACCTCCCCCATAATTCTATCCTTATGTAAGAATGATTATATACCCCTTTCTATCTCATTAATTCCTCTCATGTACCCCAGTTAGCATGCCAAAATTTTGTAAGGGATTTCCCCCTCCTCATTTACATTCATAAAATTATTTTATATTATGATTCTAAATTAAATTACATATGTTGGGTAATTGAAATATATTACCCCCTCACTATACATTTCAGTAATATATTATTACATACCCCTTTCGTTTTCATCAACCATTTTAATGAATTCTTATGCTACGTCGTTATGCTGCGGAAATTGTACCATGATTTTCCAAGACAAATTCATTATGTAGTGAATACCATGCCCATTTATCAACCAATGGTACTCCCCATTGTGAAAATTTTCAAATTTATTATATTTTTTCATGTATGAATTCCACATTCCATAATCATGGAATAAATGATGATGTTTAATGAATCTATGTTGTATGATCTATTTGGAACAATTAAGAATGAAATGAAATGCTTAAGAGTGCGATCTCTAATAGCACTCCAATGCTTAGGTAAAGATTATATTCATGAATCCGTAAGTGAAATGATGGATTACACATTCTAATTAATGATCAATGAGGGTTTAATGATGCTCCATATTCAATGGGCCTTGTATAATGCTTATATCATGGTAAATGTGGTGGCCACATTTCCTTCTTGTCTTAATCATGCTATATCATAAAATTATGTTATTGTTTCTATTATACTACACTGTTTTTACTGTTACCTAACATGTACATTATTCTTCATTTTATTCATTGTTTACTTTCTTACTCGGCTTACTAGCTCACAGTTTTTTATGCATGTACTCAGGTTATCCAATGAAATTCTAAGTACAAAAGAATATTGTGGACATGTAATATAATATTTCAATAAAGATGTTGGGTTTTGTGTTCTATGTTTTTATGTAATGTTCCTAATATACATGATACTATACCTCTCAATCACCAATGTTTTATTAATAGAAATTTAATATAGTAAATCATGTTTATCTGTGTAATAATGATCATGGTTGTTATATATGTACTTTATTAATATAGTTGTCATTTGGAATTTTATATGATGGGTGCACCCATATAGTTCCAGGATAGCCTGATATAGATTATACTATGGTTGAAACTACATAATGCTCTAACACATTGTGTTTTTATTATATTCTATATATAATTATATTATATATCATTCATATGGATATTCCTATTTCTAAGTGTTCTCTAAGGGCTTAATGAGATGATGTCCCAAGATAATAATATGTTTTATCTACGCTTTTTTTGGGTTTATATTGATTAAATTTGATCTATATTGATATCACATGGGTAATGATTATTGATTCTTATGAATCATTCCTTGGTTAAAGCATTGTTGAATGTTTTTATGTTTTGTGATCATGCTATTGATGGGTGGGAATATTATTTTGTTACAATAATTCACGTTAATTATGTCGTTATACCCTTATGGTATTATTCTTATCATATATGAATTTTATTTGTAAATTATTACTTTTTCCCTTATTGAGAATTTTAAAACACCCTTCTTATGTTTCCTTTTCCCTAGTTTATAAGGAATGAGGTTGAAAAAATTATATCTGGAAGGGATTTAATATAGATTATGATGATGATGAAATGTGAAATAAGAAAATATGTGCTGAGTTGGAAATTTGATCATTTAACTACATGGGTATTTTTTATACAGTAGGATTTCTGAAAATTATAAAACTCTAAAACTAAAAGGTACTTGATAATGTAATTGATCAAAGTTTTGATTTTAATGTAGTAATGTTTTAATGGAGAAAAATTGGTTCAAAATTATTGGCCTAAATGCTAGAAATTTAATGTTTCTGATCTCGGTACTAGTAATGGGTGTGTGGCTTCTAAGCTATTATAGTTGGTATTAAAATCAATGTTTAGATAAATTCATAGATTATTATGTTTTTAACGAGGTTATATAAAATGTTATTAATACTATCAATGGTCTTTAAGATTATGGATTATTATATGTTCAATGTCTTAGAAACCCCTTTGAGGTTTTAAGTGATAAGATTTTAATGTGATTAATACAATTTTAGGATACGTTTTAACCAGCTGAAATTTTTAAAGTTATGGTTTAACATGAAGTGTGATTTTAAATTTTATGGAAATAATATATAAGATGTTTATAAACATTAGGGTTTATATGATCTTGGATATTGAAAACATAAGGTCATTCATATAGATAACCACATGATTAATATGTGATTTGGAAACAATGTAATTAATGTTACCTCATAAAACGATTTGAATATTATTACTCCCAAAATATGAAATCTTTGAGATAACCATTAAGGATAAAATACACATTAATTTTGATATTTTTATTTTTATATCACATATAGTGTTATTGAATGGTTTATTATTATGTTTGGGTATTACTGTGGAATTTTTAATATTAATGTATCATAAGAGTATTTATTAATTTTTGGAATTATCTTACTACATGCAAACCATTTTGGTTTTTTAATGTCTAACGATAAAAGCAATACCATGTTATATTTTTGGGGATTTTTTTTGTTACTTTGATATTTTATTTTTTTAACTCATGAATAAAAAAACTCATCCGGAATACATATCATATGTATATAGAGATGAAATTATTGATGAAATTGGATGAAGGATGAAATTATGCTTACCATGTAAGTATATTTTCACATTCTCTTAGTCTAGATGGAAAAATAATTCCTCATATCTAGGGAAAAAACATGAAACAAAAATAGTATCCTATTAAATTATATTTTTATGAATTGGTGGTATTTTTT